>JAKWBJ010000506.1:1653750-2305000 GCA_023159175.1 Wohlfahrtia magnifica | reverse complement strand
TGTCAAGCTTATTTTGAAAATAAGAATAAAAATTTCTATAGAGAGTTTTTATTTCGCGATAACACTGTTTTACTCTTGGCGATAATATAATATTTTGCAATTTTGTTAACTAAAATTATTTATTGTTGAAAATTTTTTATAATACTGGACACTAACACTTTGTAGTGGATTATATAAAAGGTATAAATGTTTTTTTTGGTAGATTTTTAAACTAAAATTTTTTTTTATTGAGAATCTATTTTAATCGAGTACGTATTTGCTATTATTATCAATGATATTTTGCTATTTTTCGGGTAGCTTAATAGTTCCATCGCTGTAGTACTTCTGGTGTGTATCTTCGAAATACTTGGGAAATTGATTTAGTTTTTAAACGCTATTTTTTACAGGAACTACACTATTTATAAATTCATCAGAGAAGTACTTTTAGTTTTTTAAGATCCAATGGAAATTGAGTAAGTTAACAAAACACATCTACTTCTTAAGGTACCTCATGAAAAATTAATTCATCGTATTTTTAAATACTGAAATAAAAACTTAATTTTAGAGAATAAAGGTGTCAACTTTTTTTGACGCTGCCTGTATATGACCTAGAATTGTCATAATGTAGCATAACAATTTTCCTGTTGGGTGATATTAATTGCTTCTTTTCGATTGCTTCCTTCGTATATAACAAATGGTTCGATTACGTTGCTATTCAGCAGCGTTTCACTGAAGGTAATTTGTTAATTTATGTGACATTCAAACGTCAAGTTTCTCTGGCTAATTAACCTTTCCCAAGTAATTCTTAACTGTCCCAGGCAATACCTTCATTATCACCATATACTCTGCAAATTAATCGGCATGTTTTGGTCGCATCTTTTGCTTTATGTACTAAAAAAGCATCACATATCGGATATTTCAATCATTTTAAAATCAATATAACTTTTAAGCTAGAGAAGAATTAATGGCTATATACACGTGTGCGTTTGTTACAATCGATTTAATGTTGCTTGATATGTACATGGGCAAAAAAAATATATATATATATTTTTATGTGACCAATATCTAAATACCTTATAAGGGTTAAATATAAAAGTTCATGTAATGTCAATGACTTTAAAAATATATGTATTTAAAGTATTATACGAGCACACAATTCAATTCCTATATATTCGCTTAAAAGATTTCTTATTTGTGCACTTTTTCTTAAAAATATTTTAATACATATTTTGGTCTTATTTTTCGAATATATTTGTGTAGTCATTTATTAAAAAAGATTTTATAATTTTTTATTTTAATGAGAACATAAACCTTGAATTTTCTGCTCTAAATTCGTTTTCAAATTCATTGTTAATTGTTTTATTATGATTTTGAAATCATTTTGAATTACACTTCATGTGATTTATGTCGTTTTTCATTTCTTCAATCTAAATAATTCGTTTGTTGCGTGTTTGTGGTTTTAGAGTTCAAAATTTTATGAAAAGAAATGTGCATTACCATTCAAAGTTTGATTTATTATTTTTGTTAATGTTGTTGCTGCTTTTTTTTTTACTTCAACTTCCCTAATGATTTAAAAGAAAACTGTTATGTTTGATCAGTGAAAGTTTTAATTTTCAATTTAACGCACTAATATACTATTTTTATGATTCATATGAAATGTTTGATTAATTTAAAAATTAGCTAAAAAATAAATAAATAAAAAGTATTGTAATAAATATCGAGAACTTAAACACTCTATGTCAAGTAATTTTGGTAATATAAACAAACTATAAGAAAAGGAACAAAAAGTGTCAAGTCTTCAAATAATAATTTTATGATTTTAAATACTTTACAAAATAAGAAAAGAAATTCGGTTATTTTACAAATTTTCGGTTCGATATGCAAATATAAAGTTGTCGAAATTATTGTACTACATTATTATAAAATTCCACAAAAAGTGCGATATATTTTATCAATTCTTAGACAAATTTATATAAAACACTTTTGAACTATACATGGTTTTAGGTTCACACAAAACTGTTATAAATATGTAGTAGGTTAGTGTAACACTAGTGGCTTATGTTTGCTCACATTTATATGTGCTCACCAAGTACAATTGTGTTTCAAGTCTTTTAACAGACATCACGTATAAAGAGATTGACATACATTATTTTCGTGTAAATACGGTATTTGTTTTCGTACAAAATTGCGGAAATAATGGGAATAAAAAAGTAAAAAATATAAACAGAAACAAAAAGTGTTAAACAAACAAACAAAAATATTGTATTTACATAAACGATAACTAAATATTAAGTTAGTTCTTAGTTAGTTCATATTAAGTTAGTTCTCAATTTAAGTTATTTTAAATTTTCATTTCAATAACAAAAAGTTTTTGTAGTTTTAGTTTCTTTATTAAATATATTAAAAAATAAAACTTACTTTTACTTTCATGCTGAATATAATTCATTGATAAATACAAATACCACTTATTGATTATTATTTTTTAAAGTGAATAAGTATAATTAGATTTTAGGCACTTACTGGCCCATTTTTGAATTGCTGTCAAAAGTAAATACTTTATTATTCATATAGTATATGCATTAGTTGCCACTGTGTTCAATTTCAAAACCATTTCCCACCTTTTGAAATTAGAAACGAAAAACAGCCGTTTTTTCATTGCTGTAATGTAACGGGTCAATTGTATTCAGTACAGTTCTGCGATAATTGCCTTACCCTGTTTTACCCGCTCTTAAAAACGATGTTGTTAACAATAGGCATTAATATTGGCTTGGATAATAAGTTCGTAGCGTTTTTATCCTTTATCTAGCAAAATTTCCGTCGCCTGTGGTTACTAGTTATGACTCGTATCAGATTTTGAATGTAATTTTCTTTCTATTTAGGTAGCAGACTACTAAATTAACAATTTGCCCTGATCTTGGAACTGAGTTCCCAAGATGTGATTGGTGTGTTCTTATTTAATATATTGTATTCTTCTGAATCCATCAAATACATAATATTAAACTTGCGCTATAAAAATTCAGCTTTTGTATTGTTTTCTTAGGCTTTTTTTGTATTGTTTTCCAGGCTTTGTTTTGGATTGCTATAGGTTAGGTTAGATTTACAGGTTGCTGGCTGTACAAAAAACATATAATAAGAAACAATGGGAAAAGTAAAGTGTAACGCTTTAACCCATGTCGTCAACATATCAGTTGTCACATTGTGATAGCTTAAAAGAAAATAAGAGAGAAATGGAAATAGATAGGTACTTTTATTTAGACACTTTTTATTAGCGCAAAATCGCCTTTCGGTATATCCTGGCATCTGTTCGCGTGGAACGCAATTTTACTGCTACTGGCTGAATCTAAGATTTTTGGTTTTGGACGGCTTACAGCTATTTATTTTTGTGTTTGTCCCGAATCTTGATCAAAGATATAATTTTTTGTGTTTAATCATGTTTCGCTTGTCAGTATTCACTTTATCATAAACATTAAAATTGCCACCTCGGTACTAATAAAAAAGATGATATGCCATAACGATTAAATTAAATACATATACCCAATATGTATTTATTAAATATGTTTTGGTTTCGAAATATAAATTTATTATAGTTTGTGTTTTTATTTTGTTTATGTGTAAATATAAATATTTGCAAATACAGTGTACTCAGGATAACGTCAACGCGTGTTGACGTTTATCAGCTTGTTAACGTTCATGAATGTAGAAATTTTAAATTAAACACATATTGGTGGTGTACTTTAAAACGTTTTTATGGTTCATAAGCTAAAAACAAACAAAGACAAATCCAAAGAAAAAAAGGCTTCCAAGAAGAACAACAAAACAATAACACATGGACTGATAAGTACCGGGCCTAACAAAGAAAACTTTTTTTTTATATAAAAATTAGCTTTATTCATCAACCTCATCTCCATCAAAGGCAATGCAATCATTTCATCGCCGCTCTAACATTTCATTACTACTTTTGTAGAACGCTTTATCTTTTGCCTCAAAATAGACCTCAGTTTCATTCGTGAGAAATTTTTTACCAGCGATCATTTTTTTGAAGTCTGCGAACAACCAATAGTCACTGAGAGCCAAATCTGACTAATACGGTGGAGCAATTCGAAGTTCAGTTCATGTAGTTTTTGGTCAACAGTGACCATACGCGGCACCCTCTTTGAACAGAGCTATCTCATAGTCAAATGCTCATGCAATATAAAGCCAACACTTTCTTTTGATATCTTTACGATGTCATCTAACTCACGCAACTTCACTTTTCGATCAGTCAAATCGATTTTGTGGATTTTTTGAAGTTTGATGTTGACTGCAATAAAACCAGCGCCATCTACATATGTGTTACATACATAACTTTAATTTTATACCAGTTATAAGGAGAATCCCAAAATTCTGAACTAATTTCATAAAATTAATGTATGTACGCACATGTGTATGTGTTTTAACTGTTACTGACTCTTAAATATTGGTTTTAGAGCTTTGTGATTTGGTTGATGTTTTAGAGTAGGCAATGTTAAAAAAATGGGTTGACGTTTTGAAAAAATGACGAAAGCGAGTGTTGATGTTATCCCGAGTGCACTGTATTTTCATAACCAAAAATGTTAAAAGTCTCCCTTTAAACAATGCTATGCTAAAACTATGTACAATTTGCGGAAATTGATTGTATATATGTATATATATATATATGTAGACATACACATACATACATAGATTATTTTTGAAATATTGTTTAGAGCCTTTTTCATTTTACGTTTTGCAAGTCTGTTATTGCAAAATAAACATTTTATACAAAAATTTTATAAAATGTTAAAAAATATCATGATTGTATACAAACACCAGCAAATATTCTCAATACAAATCTACATATACATATCATGAATAATTAAAATATATTTATCAAAAAAGCTAGATTATATTTTTATTAGCGAGTAATTCGAATTTTTGTTTAGATCTTTTACAAATTATAATTGAAACCATTGTTTATTTTATAATATAAATTGTACAAAAAAAAAAAAAAAAATGAAATAAATAAATAAAAAACAGAATATATACAAACATTTTGCAAAAACAATATATATATATATATATATATATATATATATATATATATATATATATATATATATATATATATATATATACATATATATGTACATACATATGTGTTTATTTATGTTTATTAAGTTTACGTGTTTTATTTCAGAAATAAAATATTAATGTGTGTGTAATTTTTCTTTAATTTAAATATGTACATATGTATCTAAATATTAGGATATTACAGCCAATGTATACAAAAGTAAATTCAATCTAATTGTCATTTGTATAAAAAATAATTCAGTTAATAAAATGAACAAATTTTAAAACTCAAATTATTGACAATATTTAATATCCTTCCTTAGTCCGTTTTGAAATTTTCGTCTCCATATTTGAGTGGATCCACCTCAGCGTCGGCTAGCTGTGCATTCTAGAAATTCTTGGCAATATTTCCTTTAGATGTAATGTATGACCTACATATATCCATCGCTGCTTCTTCGGGATTGTATTTGGCCAATAGATTCGCAAGATTCTCATAAGACATCTGTTTACAAATGCCTCGATTCTGCCAATGTCTATCCCATACGTATTCCATATTTCGTATCAATAAAATAATACAGATTTTACGTTTGATTTGGGTATACGTTTAATTTGAGTATACGTTTAATTGCGAGACACAGTTAAAAGGCTCTAAAAGCTTGTCTTGCTTTTTTCTTCCGGTTGTATGTATATATTCCCTGGCTGATATTAATATACTACCAGCATAGTCTATTTTCATTGCTCCTTCCAGTGGTGGTCTAAGTCTGTTATATTTTCGGTACTTATGCGTATGGACTTAGTTTTGAAGCTAATGATTTCAAAACCAACCTTTTTTGCATACTCTTGGACCCGGTTGAGTTTGTATTCCATGTTGGACAGCTGATAAGTTAAAAGATATATGCCATCAGCGTAGTTAGATACTCTTGCCGAACATTAAAGCTCCAAGTAAAACCGTTACAATACACATTGTTTTGTGCCCCGAAAAATTTTAATTTTCTGGCTAGTCAGCCAGTGGTGAAGTGTGCAAGTAAATAAGGCATATAGACCTTTTGTGGTACATTTTAACCGACACTAACGTTAAGAATATTTTCTTACTTATTACATAGCAAATAAAAAATTTGTGTAACAAATTTGGATACGTTTTCAGAAGCTTTTTATTGCTTACTGCCAAATAAAATACGTAAGTAATTTAAATCATGTTTAAAAATAATAACAGTAATGGATTTCTACTTAAGAAAATTTAAATTAATTTATTTTTCAAATTATTTTTCGCATACTATAGATGCGAAATCATTTGTTATTTATCGTTTATTGCACCTATCCGCTCGAGAAAAATTCAATTAATTAAAAACAGCAACCAGTTTTCATCAATTGGCGCTAAGAAAATATTTCATTTAATTAAATTTTCTTAGTGTTTTCGATTTCGCATTTTTAAAATAACTTTTCTTTTCAATTATTATCAACAAGTGGCTCACAATGTGTAAATATATTTTTTTAAGTTGACTATTGACTATCGTTTGTCTTGTGTCAATAAAAAGATATTTTCCCATTACAAAGTCCATTTGGCATACGGTTTTTTTTAATGCACAATTAATTTTTATTTTTATTACTGATATTGGTTTAATTTTCTTTGTACATATGTATACTGCTTTACTAAAAATATATTTTATTATTAACTTAACCTTGTGATAATGAAGTTAGACCCACTTGCGTTTTAAATAATTTTAAAGTATTAATATGGATAAGAACGTTTCAAAGATAAATGGATAACGAAGTTAAGAATGTGTATTTGTTTAATGAAGATTAATTCAATTTTATATGATTAGTAAAAAGAAATAGAAAGTATAAGGAATAATTTAGTTATATTAAAACAGTTACATACATATCTACATATATTTAATTTAATTTTTTATAATTGATTTTCCTGAGTGTTTATCCATTTTTGTCACATGCAAACATATTGTTTTCCAAAAATTTAAAAAAAAGGCTATGCTATTAACTTATTTCTTTTTTATGTCGTATAATGTGGTGTCGTGTCGTATAACTGGTGTTATAATTAAATCTACTGAAATAGGAAATAGATAAAATAAATATAAAAGCAATTTGAATGCTTAAACATACAATACGAGAAAATTAACCCAATCAATTGGGTCATATTAAAAATCCGAGTTTTTGACATGATATTACAATTTACAATTTTTACAATTTTATTGTTACAATTTTCTGTATTGAAAATCAACTTTAATCAAGTACACATTTCTTTGTAACTAACCGTTTTTCGGTCAGCTAGCCATTTTTTGGGTTGCTTCATTATTCCATCACTATGTAACTATAGTTTTTCCTCAACTCTCCTCTATTCCTCTCTATTTCCGGTAAGAGTGCGCCAATCTCCTACACTCGTTGCTAAGATGTAATCGTATCCATATATAATCGTAAGCCATATTGTCTATTATGCGCTTACGTGGACTGCTTCTCATCTTTTCTTGCGTCAAATATTTGTCTAAGAATTTTTCTTTCGAACTTTCTTATCGTCTTTTCCCCTGAATTCGTCATTGAGTAAACTTCAGATTCATAAGTCACTCTGAGCTTTAAAGTATGATATTGACCTATCATAACTGTAGATATCAATTGAATTTTAATTTTCTGCCCTAACCACGAATAGTTGATTTCTAGATGAATGTGTTTTTGGAATTTTTTTATTTTACAACAAATAAGCACATCAACAGCTCTTGTTTACAGTTGTTATAGCTTTACGTTAAGTCACGTCTAATTGAACTTTTATAATGTGTTCATTGTATCTCCTCCACACAACGGTGAACAACTTAGCTCTGTGATTATCAGTGGCTCTTCGGTTGACAAATTTTTTTTTCCATCAAAAGAGAACTTTGCAGACACCGAAGCTACGCTACGGTAGTCAAATCTAGCACATTCGGGCTATATGGTAGAAGTATCAAAACTTCCCAACCATGTGCATTCAATTTGTGGCAGATAATCAAAAATGTACGCCATTGCATTATAATGGAGCAAAACGGCTTTTCTGTTGGCCACTTCTGGACACTCTTTCTTAACTGCTCTTGGCAAACAAAATTTTCACTTTAATTTTTTCTCATGAACGAAAAAAGAGTGAAAATTGTTTATAAAGGCAAACATAATTAAAATTCCCGATCGGAAAAAAACATGTGAAACGGATTCCACATGAAATTTTATTTACGATTAGGGGGATTGTAACAGCTTATAATGAATAATTTATATTTTATATAAAAATTCACTTACAGCGTTTGCATTGTTTTACAATTTCTATGGGTGTTTTTTTTGCTGTGGTTCTCCTTTTTTTGTAGTAAGCATCACATAGTGTATTTTCTCAGATATATCACTCATTTCCAATTAACATACCTTTTTATACCAGTGTTGAATTTAAGAAATATTTTTACCAAAAAATGTAAACTAAAATATGAACCCTCCGACACATATCTGTTTGACACATTCGAATAAGTATTGCCCTATATAAAATGATGTTCACACGAGAATTACTTTTTTCGCTGTTTGCATTACTTATGTATATGAATTACCCCGTTTACACGGCACTTTAGTAATTCGTTTTGATGATTATTTTTCTTGTTATTTGTATTTATTATTTAGTTATTTGCCGGCAAATTGTATTTTAAAAATGGTTAGGAAATTAAATAAACAAAATTTGCTCGGATAATCGCCCAATAAAAATTAGAGATCAAAATTAATTTAAACTAAATCAGTTACAATTTGGGTGATTCGGTCTTAAACTTTTGTTTAGGCAATCATGTAGCTATGTGGGTCAAATTATGACTGAGACAGTGAATTACGAATAAAAGCTGTGGTGTGAACATGGCATAAAGGCATCCGCATTATCTGGTGGCAAAAAGAGAGGAATACATTTTATACGATCAAATATTAACATACATAAGTATTTTATTAAAATAATAAAAACAGTTTTAAAATACCGGCATCGGTTGTCAATTATAAAAAGAATTCAAAAAGAACTATTATAATAATGATTAGCTTTTGTGAATATTACTTGTTAGATAATTTTTTATATATAATTTTTATTAAATTTATTGTTAAACAACATTGAAAGCAATATTGATTTCATATCAATATTTTAGGAATTTATAAGAAATTATATCAGATAACAGCTTTTTAAATCTAAAAGTATTTATACATATATGTTTCATTAGGATTGACCATGTATTAACATGATATACATACAGCTGTTGTCAAAAAAATAGAACCACTACTACTCAAAAATGCATATCGTTAATTAACAGTGTTCTACTTTTGATTAAAACAATAAGAAATAAATACAAAAATATTGGTAGAAAAAAAATTAATTTTTTCAAAAAAGTACGAAAATTGTGTAAAAGTAGGTTACACTATAAAAAACAAATCTTTAAAAATATTAGAGTTCATTATTAAAGCGGCTTTGTGTTGAATTATTCTTGTTTGTATTGCCCTTGTTAGCAATAACGGTTGAGCATTCCTTCCATAGAATTCACCAAATTTTGATACCTTTCAGTAGAAGTGGAGTATCATGTCTGTCCCACATTGCTCTATAGATCATTATTAGTTGGTCTAACCTTAGATACATTCTCTTTAACAATTACCCATAAATTTTCGATATTGTTCAGATCTGGAGCTTGGGCAGACTATTCCATCACTGTGTCTTTATTGTCCTTAAAAAATTTTTGGGTCTTTATCCTCAAATGAGTAGTATTTCTTCTGATGCATACGGCAGAATTTTTTTTTTTTATTTAATACCAGCACCCAGGGGATGGCCCCTACTCATGCAGTGCATTGTGCTGGTACTAGGAAAATAGGTTATTAGAAGGAGGACAAAGGGAGTAGTGTTTATGGACGTTAGATTTAAATTTACTCATATCGTATGTGGCAGGAAATACTTTCGCTGGAAGATTATTCCACAACCGAACAGTGCGACCAAAGAACGAATTATCCCTATAATGCGTTGTGCGAGTTACTGGACAATCAACTACAAAGGAATGCGCTCTACGAGAAATACGAGTACTACGTAAAAATATATGATTTTTAGGAATTAATTCCTTAATTTCGTTAGAACACATTCCGTTATAGTACCGATAGAACAATGAAACACACGCCACATTGCGACGCTGCTCCAATGCATCGATAGAGTTGGCTACCCTACCGTCATTGACGAGCATCTTCGCCCTCTCCTGTACGCGGTCGAGAAGCTCCAAAATAGACTTTGAAGCACCGGCCAATACATGAGAATTGTATTCCACTTTGGGTCGGATATAGGTCTTGTAAATATTAAGGAGATCAGATGGAGTGAAGTATTTCTTGCACCGTCTCAAAAAACCAAGGCACTTGAATGCTTCTTTCGACACTTGAAATATGTGATCATTCCAGCGAACGTCACAGTGAATTCTCATGGCCAGAACATCAAGAGAATCTGATTCCTCAATATCCACATTACCCATCGACACAGATGACAGCACTCCACCACGCCTGTGTGTTAAAAAACAACATTGAGTCTTACGTGCATTAAAATCGAACCTGTTCGCGCGACTCCACTTGGAGACCTCCACCAGGTCACTTGTTAGTGAGTCGTTCATATTCATCCTTCTTGCCCCAACCTCCAAAAAGGATATGAGTGACAAATGTTGCTGTCATCCGCAAAAGAGTAGATAGGATTAGAAGTGAGAAGAAAGTCGTGAAGAAATATTAGAAAAAGAGTAGGAGAAAAAACAGAGCCTTGCGGTACCCCTGAGTTTACCCTGAACTCGTCGGATGAGACCCCATCTATAACCACTCTTATAGAGCGATCTCTGAGAAAACTCGATATAAATCGAGAGAAGTGACTACCGACACCAAAAGCATTAAGTTTCGAAATGAGAGCCTCGTGCCAAACTCCATCAAACGCCTTTGAGATATCCAGAGCCACAGCATTACTCTCGCCAAAACCATGAATGGACTTGTTCCACTTCTCCGAGAGGAACGCCAGCAGGTCACCAGTAGAACGGCCCTTTCGGAAACCGTACTGACGATCGCTAAGTAAATCGTTGGACTCCAGGTATCCCACAAGGTGGTGATTAATCATACTCTCCATAACCTTGGAGAGTGCGGAACAAACTGCTATTGGACGGTAGTTCTCAGGGTTACAAGCCTCGCCCTTTTTGGGGATTGGCGTTACATTAGCAACCTTTCAGCAAGATGGAAATTTACCGGCGCGATATGACGCACTGAAAAGGTGAGCTAATGGACGCGCAAGCGTCGAAGAGCACTGCTTCAGGACCAGTGCTGGTATGCCATCCGGCCCAGAAGACTTGTAAACGTTGAGATTTGCAAGGACCCTTTTTACAGCACGAGCTCGAAAGAATATACTAGGCATAGTTACTGATACTCTTTCAAGTTCGGGCAGTGGTTGAACGCTCTTCGGCAAGTGAGAATTACTTGCAAACATTTCGGCCAAAAGGTTTGCCTTTTCAACCGGCTTTGTGAATGTGAGGTCATTCTTTAAGAGAGCAGGAACCGAACTAGCGTTGTTCCTCAGCATTTTAACGAATGACCAAAAGTTTTTACTTCCCCGCGGAAAAGTAAGAACTTTAGCACGAAGGTGCTGCTCGTATAAAGCCTTTTCGCGTCTAAGTACTGCGGCAAATGAAGATCTCGCCTGTTTGCGAAGCAAATCAGTATGGGCATATTTGTTGTTGCGTCAATTTCTGAACCCTTCCTCTCTGGATCTTACAATTTACGCGTCAGATTAAACCAAGATTTGTTTCTAGGTTTAATCGAAAGCTTTTTGGATGGGATGAAAATATCCATCCCTAGCCTTATTATATTTACCACCATTTCTGCCATGGCATCGACGTTTGAGTCGAGGAAACAAAGTTTCCAATTAAAATGCCCAAAAAAATCGTTGAGCTCAGCCCAACGAGCATCCTCGTAGAGCGTTCCGTAGTCATGGGTGGAACCTCGCGAAGAGCGGTGGAAGAGAATGAGGCAGAAACTGTGCAATGATCCGAATTTCCAAGAGGTGCAAGAACCTCTACTACATACTTTTCAAGATGTGTAGTGAGGAAAAGGTCGAGGATATTGTTCTTACTTACTTTTGGACTTATTTTTACATGCTTTGATGCAAACATGACGGTACTTATACAATGAATGGGTCCAAAACCATAGTAAGAAATACAGAAATCCCCATACCATAGAACTGGAACCGCAGTGTGTGACGGTCTTTGCTGTTAATTTTGGGCTAATTTTAGAATTTGGAGGTCTTCTTACGTAAGATCGATAACCTTTTAAACCAAATAAATCTATTTTGGACTCATTTTCCAATAAAATATTACACCATTTTTTAATTGACCAATGTACATTCTTTTTTTGGCTAATTGTAAACTTTTAACTACATGGTTTTTTGCTAAGTTTGAAACTTTGTTGTACTGTGGCAGCCGACATAACTGGCGATTTTTATTTGCTGTGAAATGCAGTAGACCATTAAAGGTCTTGTTTTGGTTTTATGTTTACGAGTTTCGATTTTAAAGTTATACATAATCGCAATTCGTATAAATTCATTTAAACATTCAAAAAATTTTCGTATCGGGAGGCAAGTTTTTCATCGGAAATCAGTTCTTTTTAATGATTTTACGTTTTTCTTTGGAACAGTGCTTAGCACGACCCATTGCAAAAATTCTAATCCCAAAATTCTTGTAAACTGAATGTCATTTTTAATAAGACAAATGTAACTTACCGTTTTAAGTTGTTTAAGAAAAAATATTACGCACTGCTTTGACCTTTGCGTGAAATAAGAGTAATGGTGCTATTATTTTGACAGGTCGAATTTGGGCTTTTTATTTATTTACGCACATTTTTTGAAAAAAATTTTTTATTAAACAACAAATTATTAATATTTTTACGAAGCATACTTCTAATAACAGGTTTGAAGAATTACAGAGTAAAATATACCTGCACAAAAACAAAATTGAAGGATCAAAGCCAATCCTTATTAGTGGTGATATATTTTTGACAATAACTGTGTGTAGGTGTGAAAATCTCTAGAAATGTTTTGATAATATGATAAACAATAAAACTAAGTATATAACCTAAATAATTTTATACAAGTTTTTACTAGTTTTTTTTTTTAATTAATTCATTTTTCAATTCTGAATTCGTGGAATAACTTCTTGGCAAATATGGTTTTTATAGGTATAATGTACTTTTGTAATATTTAAATACGTATGAAATTAAAATTTATTTGATTTATCATGTCTAATTCTGTTACCGAGTTGTTTTTATATTTTACTTTACCATTTCAATTTCAATTAACCTGCCCCAAATATATTGTCACTGTAACTAATCTTTTTCTTTTAATTTCCTTTCCATTCCATTACAGATATTTCTTCTTCTCTTAATCATATTATATTTTGCTTCATATGTGTTAATATTACGTTTTCGACGCAAAGATCGTGATGATTTATTTTCAAACGACGAGGATGAATTGTTAGTATATCGCATAAGGTAAGTTATTTAAAAATGAAAATTCCAATAGTGTTAACCACAGCAACCATAATCGATAATTATAAACGACTTAAAAAAATAAAGACTGCATTGTCTTGTGCTTTAACCGATTATCGTCGTACGATGCTTGCAAGTGACATGACTTATTTTTATATTGTTGTATTAATCATTATGCAGGCATTATTTTAGTATGTATGATTATCGGTTCTCTAGAACGCCATATTTTCTCCCAATTACACTGAGAAGTTCATGCTTTATTCATTTTTTTTGCCAATAAGACCAATTATCGTGCAATGATTACCGACTATTTTTTGCCCAAAATGGAAGAGTTGGTTTTGGTTCACATGTGGTTTGAATAGTACGAAGAAACATGCTACATGCACGCAATACCATGAACCTATTGAGATCGAGTTTGGTGACCAATTAATCTCACGTTTTAGAGCAGTCTATTTGCCGCCTAGATTAGGCGATTTTGCCTCACTAGACAATTTTTTTGGGATACTTGAAGTCTCTCGTATACAGGGCAAGCTAGCCACAATTCCAGCTCTGGAAGACAACATTTCAACTGCCATCGGTGAGATACCGGCCGTATGACAAAATCGTACCTCATGGATTGACCACCTACGGCGAGCCGCGGGCAAAATTTACAAGAAATAGGCTTTAAGAAATAAATCGCAGGCATTAATTTCGCCTCAAATAAATATTTCATTCACTTTAGCAAAATTTCGTTTTTTTTTTTTAATTTTCAAACGATCAAAAAGTCACCCGATTCAAACTGCAATATACTATATATATGTCAGAACATGTCAGGAATTTGTCGTAAATTTTAATAGGATTTAGGACTTTTTAGAAGATGTTCAAGAAGACTTTGGTAGACACACACAGAAAGGTATTAATGGAAATAGTGATATTGGCGAATTTTCTATCAATAACCACCAGCTTTGTAGGCTTTGACTATAGGTGACAGATAGTAAACATAAAGTAATAAAGTGTGTTGCCGAACAAATATCGATCTCTGAGGAAGTTCTAGGTGCAAATTTACCAAGAGCTAGTCGTAGAAGCAGTTTCGAGACTAATCGGCATTGGATAGCACATCAGTGTGCTATAATAGAAGAATTTTGTCTGCCAGACGACTATTTTCAGCTTATTTTGGTTCCTCAAAAATACCAACGGAATTTTGAATTTAATTTATTGATACTATCGTGGAGAATATATACGACATGAAATAAAAATAATGGTCCAAAATATTGTTACGTTTCAACATTTTTAAAACGTTTGAGTTCATTTTAATTGCGTTAAACAAAATAAATAACACGTATGTATTTGTTGTTTTACAGTCCTCTTTTTATTTCCACACCTTATCTTAATACAGCAACTTATTTAATTTCCACTTAATACATAATTACACTCTTGCGAACGCCTTAATACGACTTTATGATTTTTATTTTGCAACTTTACACAACGACTGCCAAACTATAACTGACTGACGTAGGCAAAGCAGATTCCTTATATACCTGAATATTCTATTCAGTCCATTAATTTTAAAAATGTAAGATCGTATTACCCAAAGAAGGTCGAATTGGTAATGCTCTCAAATACACAAATAAGTATGACATTACCGCATTACCAGGGTGACACATTGACAGCCTTAACACAAACCAATAGACTAAAATCTTCCTTTTATTTCCGTAACAATATGTATGTTTTGATAAAAAATGACGAATTGTCCATAAATAAATTCAACAAAATTAGGTTGCATTGACCCAATGGTACTTCCGAATACCATGTATATTCTACATCCTTCTTAAAGGTTTTTAAAAAAATAATTTTTTTTTTTAATGAAATTCTGTCTGGCAATAAAGAGTTAATTGATTGGTAATGTTGTTTTTACTTTATTTGTTGATGTTTTCGTTTTTGTAGCTCATGGCTTTGCACATTTTCAATGGCAATAGCAGTTGGCGCAGCGCTTTTATTACCCGTCTCCATAGCTAGCAATGAAGTGTTATTACTTTATCCAAATAGTTATTACGTTAAATGGCTAAATAGTTCATTGATCCAAGGTGAGTTTGTTGATTATGCTTATACGTACAATATTCATTTGTTTCATGATTATTTTCTATTCCTTTTATGTATATTTTAAGGTCTTTGGAATCATGTATTTTTGTTTTCCAATCTATCATTGTTTGTGTTCTTACCGTTTGCGTATCTATTTACCGAATCGACGGGATTTTCTGGTCATAAAAAAGGCATCATACCGAGAGTTTATGAAACATTTACAGTATTTAGCTTGCTGGCTTTTGTTGTTTTGGGACTGACATATGTTTTATCCGCTGTAATAGATCCCAACAAGATTGGATTTTTATCACTTTTCAGTAAGTTGTTTTTATTTTTAAGTATATACATGCATATGTGGTAATAATTTCCATCAGTTGATTATAGAGACAATATTGCACCGGAAATTTATTGTCTTTTATTTTACTTTTATAATTTAAAAAAATTTATATGGGTGCAGTAATGTGTATATGCATGCACCTACCAAAACCTTATCGGATATTAATTATTTATATTTTGTTTTCTTATTTTATTTATAGATTTAGGCAGTGTTCATTTGCCATTTTTGTATTCATGTGTATCATTTTTGGGTGTGCTACTGTTACTTGGTAAGTTAGTGAGTAATTTATTGTTTACTTAGTATCGATTTTTTTTTTTTTTCTAAAAAAGAAGTTTTACACCTGCATTAGTAAAAGAAATTACAAAAACTACAAATGCTTACTAAAGTTTGAGTTTTTTATTTGTTTGTAATGAAAAAAAAAAAAAAAAAATATATATATATATATATATATATATATATATATATATATATATATATATATATATATATATATATATATATATATATATATATATAAGATATAAGATTTTTAATTAATTTCGTTAGACTGTAATTTCTAAATTGGCTCCCGGGCAAATTTATCTAGAAACTCACTGATTTGTTGATCTTTTTTTGGATTAGTTTTTCGTGCTAATTTAACACTAGCCGCATAATTTTTTTCATCACCGCAACGCTTATAAGCGGCAGCGCGATATAACCAACTACGAAGATTTTTCTCTTCTAATTTGTTAAGAACATAGTCACAATCCATAATAGCTCGTCTATAGTTTTTTAGCCTATTTGAAAGAAGTAACATATGCTTATAATTGCAAGAAATAATAACAATTTATATTTCTACTTACTTCATATAGGACAAGGCTCTGTTGTTATATAAAATTGGACTATCCTTAATATGCTCTATGGCCTTTGTATACATGTTAATGGCTTTCTCATAATTTTGCTTGCGAAAAGCTTCATTTCCTAAACTATTTATTACGTTTGTTAATTTAAAGATATTCATAAAAGAAAAACAACATTCTTATACTTTCTAAAATTTTGCGCTATTCTTTCGCGTTCTTTTTTGATTTTAGATCTCTCTTCGGCATCTTGTTCAATCTGTTGCATAAACGTAAATTTATCAATTTCAGTTTCATTATTATCTGCTTCATTCGTTTTATCGGCTGGTTTTTTATTAATAAACGTACGATCATCTTTGACTGTAATTATGAAATCATTTATATTGGGTTCATCCACGACTTTTTTAACCCTTTCCAAGTAAATCTTATTATTTTTGGTTATGAAAGAAAACAAATTTCGAATAAAACTTACGGCTTTTTTACTTCATCACCTTCCTTTTTGTTTGCATTGCTTATATCGTCTAAAATTTTCATTACTTGATTGACTTTAGATTCGAATTCCAAAAAATCTTCATCAAAACCCGGAATATTCATTGCGCGTACGTTTTTATTGAGAAATAACTTCAAAATAATTCAAAAAATATATCTATGTTTGATACAAGTTTGATAATTGTTAACCAAATAGAACTAGGGTTGCTATAAATTTCGATTTTATTGTCATAGTAACCATTTGCAAAAATATGTATCGGGTTATGGGTTGTTGTTCTCGAAGATGTAAGGAACAGTATTGTTATAATATATTTCCACAATAAGCAAAACAACTTGTTTTGCGCACAACATGTTTATGAGTTTCCATTATGTTGTGCATAAGGATTTTTGTTCTCGAATTTTCAAAATTAATTTGGTATTTATGTTGTAAAAAAATAAACAAGCAAAGCAAAAATAAAAATAAATAAAAACGAAAATACAACTACTTTATTGTAATTTTTAGCTTTGTAAAATAATCACAATTTTTTTATTTGGTAAACAACAACAGAATAAACCACTTTCCGAATTCCAGAGTTGTATTTTTAATCTTATAAGCAATGCAGTGTAGAACAGACAAATTTCGACATGTTTTAGAGCAAGACGAATCTTTGCTTGACTTTTTCGAACATGAAAAATGTATGGAAAAACAAGTAGCAAAACTAGTTTTGTGGCCCAAAACAGTAGATAAATGAAAATGCAATATTAGGTGTATAATATCGTCTATGAAACCGTGTTCTCGCCTTTAACGTTTTCGGTTGTAGTTGTTACTTTTTTACTTGTTTGTAACACTTAAATTTAAAATATTTTCTCTTCAATTGCAGTTTGTACCCCTTTTGGTTTCGTACGTCTCTTTGGAGTAGTTGGTCAAGTTTTGGTTAAACCTCATCTGTTGCGTGATGTCAACGAGGAGTACATAGCCTATCACATGGAAGAGGCTAGCGTAAAGCGTAAACTTGCTAATTTAGAACTACAAAATGTTAGCATTAATCAATCTTTAAATGCAACATTGTCATCATCCAATAATACAACATACGATACACCAAATAGCAGTTACATTGTATACAACGTACTAAATGGCCATTATCATCAACAAAATAGAAATAGTTTTAGTTACTATTATACAAATTTATCATCTAGAGGTTCATCACTATCGCATTTAATACAAAGAAAGCCTATCAATGGTGATATAAGTGAACATCAAGCTAAATTAACTGAAAGACTGAGAGAATTAGAAACTGAGCGTAAAGAATTGGAAAAACTTAAAAAATCGTCAGCATTCCAAAGAAATTTTGTATATCCATTGGCTATGTTGTTGTTACTATTCTTTACGGGTATCACAATACTGTTAGTGGTGCAGAATACCTTAGAATTATTAATTGGTATTAAAGCATTACCTTTGAGTACCAGGGTAAGTCCGTTAACTGAAAATATGGTTGAAAATTGATTTCCAAAATAACTATTTTTCTTTTACAGCAATTTACTTTGGGTATCACCTCTTTATCGATGTTAGGTCCCTTCGGTGCTGGTCTCGAAGTGTGCCTAATATTCTATTTGGGAGCTACATCAGCTGTAGGTTTTTATACTATGCCATTCATGCGTAATGTAAGACCTCAACGGCGTAAAACATCACTATCACAATTAATACTTAATTGTGCATTAGTATTGATTTTAAGTTCAGCCCTGCCACTTCTTAGTCGTATTATAGGTTGGTCATATTATATTACTCTTTAATATTTTAGATTCTTTTTCACCTAAAATGTTTTGTCTTTACATTAGGTATTACCAATTTTGATTTACTGGGTGATTTTGGAGCTATTGAATGGCTGGGTAATTTCCAAATTGTTTTACTTTACAATTTGGTATTCGGCTCTACCACAGCCTTAGTGGTGGCTAATAAATTTACCGCCACCGTACGTCAAGAGTTGTGTGCGCGGTTAGTAGAAAATTATGTAATTTTTACTAACTACATATCATTCATTAACTGATATTTACTTAAACGACGCCTTAAAACTAATAATTATCTACTAAATTATACTATACCATCAGCAGTACAATCATTAACATCAACCACTGTTGTTCCTATTCAAATATTAAATTCTTCTATTTCATCATCTACATCTTCATCCGTTTCTTCTATGGCTTTGTTAATGTGGCGTAGTGTGATAAATCATTTAAATGATAGTAGTTTTATTGCGTCGTTATTAAGAACATTTGCTAATTTTCATAACAGAAATACAAATGTTTGATTTCTTTTTCGAAAAAATATGTTGGTTGTGTCTATTTAATTAAAAAATTATATTTTATTTATGAAACAATTTACATGTATATTTTTGTTCGTTTTCAAATTTAATTAAAACTTGTAATAAAAGAAAAACAGTTGTTGTAACGAAAGAAAGTTTATTTCGTAATACTATTAAGAAGAAATAAAGAAAATCAACAACTATAACAACAAATATGTTAAAAGCGTTAAATAAAATTAATAATTGTGTATTTAAGGATAGTTTTAATTTCGAAAATTTTATTTGTTTGGAATATTAATTTAAGTTATTTGTAATTTTGATAGATTTATGCTGTATTCAAACCAGCTGAAAAATAATTTTCTAAAATCAGTTGTTAAATTTTGAGAATCTTATAAAAGAATCACTCAAAAATTTAAATAATAATTGTAAAAAAACAAAAAAGAAAATTAATACACTCATTTATACAAACATTAAGATTGCATTCATATTATGTATCCCTAAGATCTCTGCCATTTTAAAATATTTTCTTTCATCTTTTACAATTCTTTAGATTTTCTTATTTAGTTATAAATTAAGTAAAATTTTTAATTTGTCTGAACAAATAATCATAAATATTTTAACAAAAAAATTTTAAATACTTGTAACTTGAAAGCTAACCAATGTTTTTTGATGGCTTTAGTAAAAATTGAAATTCTAGTTATACTTAGTTATACTTAGCATTTACGCAATACACATTTTTAAAAAAATTTAGTTAAAATAAAAAAATATATGATGTTTATAAAGTTGTTTGTTAAAATATTAGAATATTTATTGGTAAAATTAAACTATTAACAATATAAAATATTTCCTTATCAATTCTTAAATTATACTTCCTTTAGATTCTATAATATCATTTACATTATATTCTTAAAATGAAATAGGTGTCAAAATTGACGAGATATATTATTTAAGGAACGAATTGCATAACTGACGAAGCAACAGCTAATTTATTCACTACATTTTATATACATTTAAAAATCTTATTTTAATAAAATTATGTGATATAAAATAAAAATCCTAACGAACCTTAAAGAAAAGCAGTAACAGAAGAGGCCAGTTTCTTAATGATTTTTCTGTTTCAGTTTTTCTTTACTGATTCTTTTTCTCACATTAATGCATTGTCATGTCATTTGTTTATTTATTATTACAATTATTCCTGAGTGCTTACTTTTTATTTTTTTTTTTTACAGATTAAGTGCGATATTTATGTTTGGATGACCAAAGTTTTTTGTACTGAACTTTTATGTTTAAATGTTTGTCTTCTCGTACATCATGCATTTTAATTAATAAAATTAACGGTACATATTTACAAATCTAAGTAACAAACTATTAGAAATAATATTAAATCTGTTTTATCGTTAATTTTGTAATTCATTAATTATAGTTTAAATTTAATTAAAATATTTAAAGATAATTTGTGCACATAAGCTTAAAGTATTTGCGAATATTTTTTAATTGTAGTTTAATAAATTGTCTTAATTCAGACTTATACATTGAAGTACATAATAGCATTTTTTTATTGATATAGTTAGAAGTACCTGGAAATGAATTAGTTTTAGGTTTTAGTTTTTAAGAAATAAATCCATGTAACGAAGTATATCGTTGTTCTCATGCAGAAAGGCCCTAACTCATATTTTTATGAAACTGAGTTCTTTAGTGATTTCAATAGATTGCACACAAATACACCTTATCGGAAAAAAAGTTCGATATCGTTGTTTTGATTGATTACGATACATATTCACCCCTATCATGAATAATTTTTCCCTCGAAATGTTTTCCCATTTCTTACAATTGCAATCATAAATAATTTTCCTATGAATGTTTTCCCCTTTTCTGATCATTCAGCAGGGAATGATAGCCCTGTAAGAATTCCCATGATCGTGAATAGTATTTTGCCCCGAAATTTGTTCCCTTTCCTATTAATTTGTTCACATCATTTTTGCTGGGGAGTTGCATTTACCATTTAAGTATTTATTTGTTTTATTGGATAATTAAAGTTTTTACTGACTTATTTTATAAAACGCAGAGCAAAAGATTTATTTTCTGTAGTTTAAGAGACGTATTGGCTAAATTTCAAAATTTCCGCACAAAAAAATATTGATAACAACGGCCTCCTCCGAGCTATCAGATTCTTCCCCACCACAGAATATGGTATTAAATATATCCTCACCTTGCTCTTCATTGGTTCCACTTAGTTCTTTGTTTTGTTGATTTTTAATTTTATTTACACTTTTAGTTTTATTTTTTATTCTTTTTAGCGTTTAAGCCATTTTTAAATTGTTATTGTTTGGCCTTAGTCACCAGTTTCTTTCTTCCGTCCGTTGCTGTAATAATAAAAATTAAACATTTTATAAGCGAAAATCAAAGGAACGTAATGTTTTTTTCTTTTTTTTTCTAATTTACAGAATCCGTTGCATTTAATAGCGTAGACCATTCCTTCACGTTACACGTTGTTTATATGTAATACTCCCAGTACATAATTTTCGCTAAATATATAGATTTGTATTTTTTTAAAACTATCATCAATATCGAAAAATTTACGACTTACATTTGATTCTCTAAAATTATCAAACATTGAAAAATTATCAAACATTAAACTATACTATATTATTATTATGAGTCGTATGCGATTTGGAAATCGCAAAAATTATTTCTACATGTTCTGTAGTACACGCGCTTTGCTATTTCGCGAACTTATATTCGGCAATCTTCAAAATGGATTGTCAAAACATTCCCGTAAGATCTTATTTTAGTTGCGCGAATTAGCTATTTTTTTTTTTTTTTAATAAAAAAAGTATAGATGTCATAATTTGAGCGTGAATTAATTACTACGAGTTGCATACTTACGAAATTTTCGAGATTTGTTCCTTGCAACCTTTTGAAAGTTGAATCGCTTAACATACTTATACGAAGTCCAGTAATTGGTGTTTGTGAAATCGCACTCAGAACATTTTGGAAGGAGTGTAAAAGGATGGAAACCAAAAACCAGAAATAATTTTAAAACATAACGTTTAATAGCTTTATTTAAGTCTTTCTTTTTGTAATATTTATTTAATTTAACAATATATCAATATAAATACGAATATTTTCAAGCCGTTTCTTTGTTTATTTTTTATATGTAAGTTTTAAGCATTTTTATGTTACTGTGTTTTGAAATAACAAATTGTTAAGTGTAATTCATTTTGTATGGATACGATTTTATAACAATGAATATTGAAAGAATTTGTATGTTGTTTATTTAATATATCTGTTTAAGTAAATTCATTCAATATTTACAGATTGAGAGTTTTTTCTTTTTGGTTAAAAGGTACGTTTTAATGAATTTGTATATTGTATAAATATGAGGGCGGCAGTCAAATATTGTATAGTTTTATAACCATTTGTTTTTGTAATTTGTTTTCAAAAAAGTGACTAGAAAATATATAGTTGTTTGTTAAATAGAGAGGGAGGGTGGTGGATATTTTGTTAAGTTTAAATTTTAATTTTTTTCCAAAATTATGATTTATAAAATAAAACTTTTTCTATAATTGTTAATTGGACTTACAATATAAAAACAAGAAAAATAAAGAGTGAAAGTGAGAAGAAAGAATTATTGTGAAATATATTAGTTAATTAGCTTTAATTAAATTCGAGCACGCACCACCAATGGCACCATCTTCACTTTTTAACTCTTCTTCTAAAATATCATTGTTATCTTGAACAATTTCTTTAGAAATTGTATCTTCTTTAGCTTCTACAGCTACATCTTCACAAATTCCGCCAACAACTTCATCAAAATCTCTTAGATCTAGTTCATGTAAAGCTTTTTGTACTAAAGCAGCCAATTCAGGTGGTAAGTCTTTTAAATCGTCATTTCTTTCGCGTACTATTGCGTTAGGCAATATAAGAGATTTTGAAGAATCTTGGCGTTGTGTTTTTCCACCCGCAGAGCCCGAGGTAGTGGATGGAGTTTTGTATGCAAATAGAGCTGCATCTGTAAATTCATTTAAATTTAAAGGAGCCAAGTCATTATTTGTCAAATCGTATTCCGATGATAAAATGCTGCGACCTGACTCTGTGGACAACGATGACATGCCATCATCAGCATCAGCATTTGGTAATTTAAGGGATTCGTCATTCTCAGAAGACATAGTACCGGAATCTTCAGTAACTTGACTTTCTCCACATGATGTGGTACTTTTTAATGTTGTTACCGTATTAGCAGAAGTGACTATGGGTTTTGAAGATTTTTCCTGTTCCTCTTGTGCTGAAATTGAATTTGTATCTACCAGAGATGGACAATAGCCTCTAAGTAGATATTCCGATGCTGAAAAACCTTCATCATTACTTGTTTCAATGCCGGCCAACGATTTTAGTTTTTGTTCCAATTCTGCTATTTTGGTGGCCAATATTCTAAAAAAAGATTATGCGAAAATGAATAAGATCCTTTAGGATTGTAGTTTTCTTATACAAACTTGTTTGTTTTCTTTTGATGATTTAAGGCTAAATTTTTGTCATTGAGATTATCCAATAGAGTTAAACACAATGTTTTCAAATCATGTATAGTTTCGGTTTTTGTAGGTAAATCGACACCACGTTCCAAAAGATTTTTAACTAAAATTGTAGGTTAAATATTTAATAAAAAGAAATATTGTATGCAAAATTATACAATAAATAATAATAAAGTTAAAATATACATATTAAAAAAAAAAAACAACAAAAGAATAAATGAAAAGGAGTCAAGTTTTTATGTTGATGTTACTCGTAGAAATATTTCTAAAATAAAGTTTATTTGGCTAAACTGCATTTACTAGTTACAATTTTAAAAAGTTGTTGAGATATAATATGGATAAATAAAAGGAAAATCTGGCTGTAATAAGGTCACAAAAGGTTACATAAAAATTGTGATTTTTTAGACCAAAATAGAAAACAAATTTTTTAAAACTGTGTAATTCGATTTTGGACTCAAATAAATTGTGTTTGGAAAGAAACAATTTTTGATTCTAAACGAAACAAATTTAATTTAAAATAAAAAAAGTAAATTTTCGTTCAAAATAATTTACTTCGTTTTGAACTGGAATCATTTGGACATTGTTCTTTATTAACTTAAGTTAATCAATATCTGCACATCATAACTTCCCTCTATATACTATTTTATGTAACTAATTTATATAAAAGTTCAACATTTTTGCAATAAAAAAAAAAAAAAATTGAAAAATAGAGTAAACGGAGTTTACGACATCAAATATAATAGTTTTTACCTTGTTTATGGGACAATATATTTTCATCAAAATTTATTGGTGTTTGTCCACCTATTTTGATAATACCTTTTTTGCGTTTTGCTTCCAGCATTGTCTTTTATTAATAGAGTGTTAAAAGTGATAAAAATTTTTATGATAACCTTGTTAGTATATTTTTTAACCAATCATGTTGTTCTAATTATATATAAAATAAAATAAATATTGAGATTATATTTATATATTACCTTATATTTGCTTAAAGAATGTTTAGTTAACTCCACTTCATCCTCAATGTTTTTTAATCGTTCGTTCAGGTACTTATTCTCCAAAATGATGGTATCAATATCAAGGAACTGCAATAAATATTACATCAATCTATTTTTTATACAGTGAATGCATGTAAAGCCAAAACTCATAATTTAAGTTTGTGCTAAAAGCGTATATTTCTTCTGAGGACAGAAAAATAGGTGTATTTTTTTAATAATTTAGAAAGACTTGTAATAAGTTTCTTCCATTTAAATTTTTTTTTAAATAATAAAAAGGCGTTATGTTTTAAAAGCAAAAAAAATATGAAATCCCATTGGTAAAAAAACCCGCGATTTTGTTTGTTTTAGTAGTTAGTCTTCTTGAACAGATAAATAAGTGTAAATTACCTAAAGTTGTATTAATATCATGTTTTGTGGAAAAAATGTAAGATAATAGGTGCAATAATATTATTTGTAAACAAATCGCAATATTAAATTCAATTACAAATAATTAGTGTAGCATCGTGGTCATCATTTTCATGAAATAATGATGCCTAACTTTATCAGGGAAAGCCTACAAACTTATTGCCCAGGAAGGCTTGAAAAATCTTTTGAAACCCTTCACATGAATTTATAAAAAAATATATACAGCTAACAATAATCGCATAATCACTTTATCACATTCATCTAGGCTATTTCCAGAAAAAGTGGAATATATCATCTCAAATGGTTTATGGAAAATTAATGGATACAAAACTACCAGGTAGAATAGCTAAAAAAGTTTCCTATACAATTTTTAACACTTTTAAAATAAGGAAAAATATACCTTAAAATGTACTACAAATTTATATAAAAAACAAAGTTCTCCTTTTTAAATTTTCAACACTTCGCCTTTTTTCAAATATGCTTCAAAATACTACTTTGACATTGTCCATAAATCACCTCTATTCCGATTTTCGATTACGTCTCCGCATTCAGTTACGTTTCGATCGTAAATTGGTATTCTAAAAAAAAACTTAATCGAAAGAAAAAGAAGAAAATAATGTTCTCAAAAGCATAGGAACGTATGAAATAGAAACAGAAAAATAAGAAAACACTACATTTTTGTTTCTTCTTTGTCTTTTTCATGCAAGTGGTCAAGAGTAAATTAATAAAATTAAATTAATTAATTAATCCAAACATGTCTTGAATGTGATGGTCAACAATGACACTTCATATTATAAAGTGGTAATAAACATGTTTTTCCTGCTCTCAATGTTTTATCTCCTGAAGTTCTAGTTTAT
Organism: Wohlfahrtia magnifica; assembly: GCA_023159175.1. Classification (NCBI taxonomy): domain Eukaryota; kingdom Metazoa; phylum Arthropoda; class Insecta; order Diptera; family Sarcophagidae; genus Wohlfahrtia; species Wohlfahrtia magnifica. The sequence goes on along the minus strand of JAKWBJ010000506.1, from coordinate 2,278,649 downwards.
ATAAAGGCAAGGCGTTTTTATAAAGTCATAAATAATTAATTTTAGGGTTTTCCTACCTTTGGATGTGTGTCCTTTGCATTCAATGCCACAAGTAATTCATGATTTAAACGATGAGACTTACATTTGTAGGCATCACGTTCGTTAGTCAATTCCTCTTTCTCATCGATAACTGCTTTTAAATCAAAAGCTAATTGAGCATTCTAAAAAAAAAATAATTAAAGCGATATATAATAAAATCAATTATTAAAATTCGTTCGCATTTAAGCTTTTTTTAAACGAACCTTTTTCTTAAGTTGTTCCAAATGACAAATAAAATTTGAGCGTTCCTGTTTCCATTGCAATATCATTTCCCTAGTGACTACGTCTAAGGAGGGCTCAGTTTTAATCGAAACTTTGGGTTTATGAGATTTTCGAAAGTCTTCAGCTGATGTTTTCTGACAGCCCCTCAATACTTCAATGTCACCTTGGACTTCTGAAAGCTTTTGCTTTAGAGCCTCAACTTCTGTGGTCAGTTTAATGTTGCGCTCTCTGGTCTCATGTAGAATCTTAGCCACACTTGTTTTACTATTACTACCGGTTACTCCACTGGTATCACTGCTAAAACCAGCCATATCCGAAAGGCTATTGCGTCTCAAGGCTGCATAACGCAATTGCAACGTTTCGGCCATTAATTTGAATTGGTCACGTTCTGTGCGAAATTTTTCTAATTCTTTGCGTAGTATGCGTAAAGCTTCCATTTTGCTTTGGAGCTTACGATGCAGTGCTGACGTTTCTACGCTATAATTTTCCATATGTTCTCCAAACATTTCATCGTATTCACTGCCGTTGTTGACTTCTCGCTCTCGTCCCTTTTCGGTTCGTTTTCGTTGTGTCCACATAGTGGAGGCTTTAATTTTATATTGTCCCAAAGACATTGTTTCATCGTCGGACATTTTGACTATTTAATAAACATTGAATTATAGGCAGAATAATATTATTTATGGATGTGAAGGAAGAAACAATAAAGAATTTTCACAAATTTTCACTTTATCAGAAATGACGTTAAAGTGACAGCAGAAAATCAATGATTTTGTTGTTGTTATTATTGGTTGCAAGAACAGGGCTATTAACGAAACATATGGAGGCATTGCCAGTTTATAAATATGGGTGTCCATTGAAATAAAAAACCGTTATTTAGTTTGAATTTAAATAGTTCACCCAACATTATTCTGAATATGTTCCATCGATTTCAACGTCTGAGATGCTTTATTAGGCTTAGAAATGATGATTTTATATGAAAGACAAATATTACCTAAGTAAAGCAAAGAAGTGTGAAGTAAGGAAGAACTTGCAAAATCAGATAAAACCACTTAAGTAGTAAGGTAAAAAGCATCACACGAATTGACGCTGAGAGACGTTGGAGTATAATTATCAAATCAATATATTGTATATAAAACTGGACTATGAAATGCGTTGTAATTGATGTTCTCTGAAATGCGCCAACCGATTTTATTTTGTAATACCTTCAATATTTTCTTTTCGAAACGAAAGCTGAAATCAATATGTATATGCGGTTTTTGTAGGTCCATTGGTTCGCGAGTTATTGACGTTAGAATGAACCCCTTTGTGTCGCATAAGTTTTACTTGAAAGCGAAATCTGTTACAGCATTTTAGCTTTGTGTGAGTTAGAAAATATTTTTAAAACTGTGTATATAAACTGCATATGTAGAAAGCTTTCATTTGGTGTGTGGCTTCACTATTGTTCCACTGGGCGGTGCCATGCCCATATAAAATTTGTATTTATATGTCTATATAAATAACTTTGTGGGCAATACAAATCATCAGTCAAAATTTGGTCCGAATTGGATAAGTGGGAATAGTACCTCCCATACAAATTAAATAATGATTTTTATATATCTTGAGAATGGTTAGAGTTGAAGTTTCTAAATTTGGTTTAAATAACTTAGCAGTCAATATCAACCATTATTTAAAATAAAATATGGAATTTTGCATGTGTAGAGAACGGTAAGAGTTAAAGCTTTCTTTAACTATCGACATCAGTCAAAAAGCAGGTACAACACAAAGGCTTCCAGCAGCGCGGTAGGAATTACTCTAGTAACAATATAATTTCCGAAATGCTACATTCATAAAAATAAGTATTTTTCGAATCATTACTGGCTATGAAAAAAGGATCATTACAATAACAATATAAATAAATTGGATATCAATTCTGGTCAACTGGCTGAATTAATGCCAAAGCCGAATATTCATGGCTGTAAAGTAATGCTCCGTATTTAGAAAGACCATGAAACCGTAATTTTTCATTTATAGTAAAAAATATTTATAAAACAGTGTTTCGAATTCATAAAAATAGTGGCAAGCCACTGACCGATCCCGACCCTAGCAAATTTATCAGCCATCTCGTTCTCCACAATACTACAGTGCACCGGTACCACAAAGTCCTTATATAATCTTCTTAAGGCCATTCTGCAGTCTAGGACGACCTTAGACTTGATCTGGCATGATTTACGTGCCCTCAGAGCCACCTCACTATCTATATAGTTAGTCACTGCTCCACCAAGTCATTTGGCGAAGAAGTGGTTTGCTAAATTAAAACGTGGTCGTACCAGAACGACCAACTGAGGCTGTTATTCCAGAAAACATCAAAAAATACACTAATTGATTATGAACAATCGCAAATTGAGGGCGCACGTGCTAGCTGACATTGACAAATATCAGATGGTAGTGTTTTTACGATTTTACACCAACATTTGAGTATGCGATAACTCTGTTCAATGTGGGTGCCGCGTGAGCTCACAAATCATTGATGAAAACGATGGAAAAATTAATTAAATTGCGTTTCGAATTGTTTACCCACTCACCGTATTCTCCAGATTTAGCCGCCAGCGACTTTTTTGATGAAGTAATCGCTGAAACTGAGAAAGAGAAATCGTACTATAAAAGTGGTATCGGAAAGTTGGAAAATCGCTATACTCGTTGGATCACTCTGGAAGGCAACTATGTTGAATCTAGTTTTATCAAAATTTTGTTTTTTTCTTAATTGAAATTAATTTAAAAAAAAATCGGAAAACAGTACAAAATGTTATATCACGTTAAAGTAGATAAAATTCTACATCACTAGGATTAAAAATATTTTTGTTATCATTTTCCGTTCTTCCAAAGTCAGAGTATTTTTTAATAAAATTAAAAACGCAGTCTTTTTTTTCAAAGTGAAATTTCTTTAGTTTTTTCTAAGGATAATGTAAAAAGTAATAATGGAACCATTAGGCTCATAATGAAACTCTCAGGCTAAGGAGATTATTTTGCGTTTTTTATTTTTATGTTTAGTCAATGTACACATTTTTATGTTGTTTGAAATAGAGGCTAAAAATGAGTAATTTTTGGGAAATATGTGGACTTAAAGTAGTGAGTTAAGCAAAGCTTTTTATTTTTCATAAAAATACAAACATTCCAGCAACTACTGGTGACAAAAAAAAAAAATATTTTGCTCATATTTGCACTTTTTAAAAATAAATTGATCTATGTTTACAGATATACATCATTAGAAGGTGGTCTCATTTTACCAAAACAATAGCAGCTGATGCAAAACTATTTGTACTCTAATGTTTCTAATTTTTCTAATTTTTTTGCCATTTAAATTTGTTAACATTACATTACATTATTTTTCTTTAGCACAGCGTTGCATTTTTGTGACAGCAGAGTAAAGCGCTGACACAGTATTCTATTCAAAATTAAAATAAGTCCATCTCTTTAATGCATCATGATATACATGAAATACATACATATGTATTAAAACTACTTGCTGTAAATTATAACAGAGAATTTTTATGAAACACGTAGGCATATGGGGCCTTTTCTAAAAAACAATAATATTCTTTTAAGTCAGTACAAACTCGGCCTTTCAATCCTTCATGGATGGATTCGATTCTTCGAATGGCTTCTTCATTTATCGTATAAACTTCCAATAACGAAGTGGTACGCTAGCTCTGAAGATGAAAATAAATTTGTTTTAATTAACCTAGGTCGCAACCAAAGTGAATTAAGGTGTCAAATGGGTTTGGTTACTGATCAGTCAAAACCCGGCAACACTGTAAGGCGTTTATACTAAAATGCAGACATTTCGGCACAAATAACAAACCTTGACGTCAATTAAATAAAGTGAATGCACGTAATGATGATAACAGTTTCAAATGGTTTTCAAATAAATATTGACATTTTTCGGGGGTTTACATTTAATACCACTAAATATTTTGTGAAAATGTATCCATGGTATAATATGTCTCTAACTGTTCAAATATATTTAATTCATGGACCAGAAAGATAGATATTACCGATAGGGCAGTTGTCAGAAGAGGCGAAAGGAGCTAGAAATAGAGACTTAAAACACTTTAGAGAGAATTTTTCGCGAAAATGTTCGAGATAAATCTAATCAGTATATATATTTAAGACTTCCAGTGACTTCCGATCCTTTTATTTCCAAAAGGTAATAGTTTTCCACAAGAAGCGCTGAGCTTATTAATATTGAACAGAATCCAGAAAAACTTCAATATACTAATGATGATGACGGCGATAATGATGATGTTGCTGATAATGTTGATGGCAATGATAGTCATAAGTCCGATGATACTGAATAAAGTCTTTTTAATATACTATGGTTATTTTTATTATGATAAAAATATAAGTATCGAGAAAATAAAAAAAAGAGAAGAAAACTAAAAATATCCACTAAAGTATGCATAAAAACTATTTATTTATACATTTCTAACCAAAATAGATCGAAATCCATTGAATTTAGTTCTTCAGAAAGTCTCCCCGAATTGATTCCCACTTTTAGCATCAAATATCCCACTGTGAGGCGTCTGTTGTGAATTTATAAGTTAACATATACGCTTAATATTTTTTTAAATTTTAGAAATTCATTAGGAGTAACATGTTATATGCATAACAGCACAAGCGACCCAGGTTCGAACCCCAGTAGAGGACATGACGAAGAAAAAATTTAATTGTGGTTTCGAATGCTTAACCATAAAAAAGGCTTCAACTTCCCTCCAGCCGACTCCATCTAAAAAAAAATAAAGAAAAAGCCCCCCTGACCATTCTTGCATACCTCTGGCGATGATGTCAAACATCAGACGAATGATCAGGAAAAACACGCCACCACCTACCGGGAAAAATTACAATGCTAAAGTAAAGATCACCACCAATTAGCAAGGATCTTCACCACTACAAAAAAATCATATGGAGGAAGTTACAGCGGATTAATCGTCTACTTAGCTTGAAATATCAAAATATTAAAAACAAACTGAACAAAGCAATAAATGCTTTATGGAAAGCCAATATGCTCCCTAGAGGAGTGACGGAGAAAGGAAAAAAAAAACATGTTATAAGGGTTTTGCTTCAATTCTATTGAACTCATGTTAAAAGAGGGTTACCTATACTATTCCATTAGAATATTTGTTATTTACATTTATTGTTCTTTCAATGAAACTCAATTGTCTAGAATTGTCTTTATTATAAATATCCATACGGAAATACTTAAAATGGCCTTGAACTTTTGCCCGAATAAATATTTGCATGTTCGAAATAATGATATCCGCTGATACATTATTTTACAACAAACTTTGTAACTTAATACAGTTGAGCATGCAAGTACATACATACGAGTACATATGTATGTATTTGAAAAACTTTACTTTGTATTCTAATTAAACAAACTGTTGCATTTGTGTATTTTTTAGTTTTGTTTGTTATTCAGGTTAATGAACTTTTTAAATTTATCTGGTTTATTGACCTTTGGAATGCTATAGTTTAAGCGTTTGTGGTTGATGGTGATGACATGACGCTTTTTAAACAGAATGGTGATAGTTTGTCGTCAATAATTTAGCAACAGTTTGAACAACAAACACAAGCTTTTTACTTTATTGTTATTGTTGTTTGCATATGTTAAATACTACTGTTTGCTTGTAGGGATATGTTTATATGTGTGTATTTGTATGTATCTGTAATTATTAACAAATTTACAGGTGGCACAATAATAAAAAGTTATTGTTTTAATAAAAGTTGTCGCTTGTGCAGGTAATAAAAAAATGGGTGGATGCAAAAGCAGTGGGAGGGTGTGTATGATTATAGCGACATGAAATAAAAGTTTGCATTTTAAATTCTATTAATTGGAATTTTTATACACTGTTTATTAAAGTTTTCCATTTATATTTGTATTGAAATTTAATTAGTCATAAAATAAAAAATAAAAAATTAGAAATTTAAACTAAATAATGACAAAGTAAACATTTTTGTTTTTCCTTGAGTGATCGTTTTTTTACCCGCCACCTACATATTTGATGGACTTGTATAATGGTGTTTAAGCTGACGTTAGTAATATGTAAAAAAACTTACATGACCCAACTTTAGAATTAAGTCAAATGGAGCATAACCAAAGACGAACTCTATTATTTTCGATTAACATTGGGCTGTGATTTCTGGTATTTTCCATATAGAGAGTATATCTGGAATAAAGTTTTGAATACTAAAGCTTAAGTTAGGTTAGGTTATGTGGTTTGCCGGCAAATTATCAGGTTTACTCTAAAGTCCTATGGCCAATTGTGATACCATTAAAACCATTCCCATGCAATCTATAAGTTGTATAGAAGGAGGACTAAGTTAATCGCCTTCTCTTATCCGAACGAATATAGCGCCAATATAGGAAACAACCTGTACTTCTAACAAAGTTAATGAGATCCGAGACTGTCAACATCATGAGAGAGATCTGTATCGACTTTCTTTTTTAGAGCGGGGCAGTTACACAGATGGTGTTATTATTATTTTTTTCCTTCCTCATCCAAATAACTTCAAAAATAGTTATGGGTAGTTGGAATAGTATATAGCTGTCAAGGAATTGTATATAGTTGTTGACGGGGATTTCAAATTGACTCGCATGCTTACTCAATGTACAGTTATTAATGCCAGCAACTTCCTATAGTGCGTTTCCCATTTAAAGATGGCCACATTAACTTAGTCGTCCTACTGGTTTCCAAATTAGGCTCAGTCAGTTGAAGAAAGAGTCTGAAGGTACTACCTGTAATAGAGAAATTTGCGGCGAAAGCCGTGTTGGAGGTATTCAAGGCAGACCCCATTCTAGCTAATTTGTTATAATGTGAATAATCCTACAGATTCCAGTTTTTACACATGTAAGAATAATTTCTTACCAAGGGCCAAGAGAGTCTAAATCCCTTTATTAGCCAGAGTTGGCCAGAGAAATCTGATTATTCTACAAGTTGCGATATTATACAATCTGAGGTCTGTGTTTTCACTGGTTACCGATCTATCAAATTCGACATAATAAGCAAAAGTGACGTCTAAGAACGGCATTTTAGTTACGTACTAATCAGCAATGGCAAACTCCTGGTTCAAAGAAATAAATGAATTTTTGCGGTTTTTGTTTAAAAAATTATATGGACTGCGCACCATCATATACGGTACAGTTGCTAAACTATATATAAACTTTATATTGTTTTTTTTTGTAAAAAGGTTTTATTGGTTGAAGTTTTGCAGATAAAAAGGTCTTAAAGAACGTGTACTTGCTTAGAATTTAACTGAAGGCATGTACTGATCGGCCTTTAGCAAAAAATTTACTAAATCTGTTTATATAAAAACTAATTGTGATTTATTCGGATATTTAAAACTTGACAACGGCTAGACCAAATTTGATTCTTCTTGTTCGTAATTGCTTCCCGAAGGTCTAGGAGAAAGAAAAGTCGAAAAATACTCAACAGGTGGCGCTTTATCTCTGCTCCTGTTAAAAGTATTTAAATATACATACATATCTAAGTTCTGCAGCAAATATGAACGAGGTTGGATGAGTGAGCATGCTACTTCTCACACAAAGTAAAGATTGTTTTTTTATATCTTGAGAACGGTTAAAGAGCAAAATTCAAGCGGTCGTAATCCGACAAGTGTGCATGGTACCTCCCATAAAAGTAAATATTGATTTTCGTATATCTTGAGAATGACAATAGTAAGTTTCTAAATTTGGTAGAATGGTAAAAGTTAAAGCATTTTTATCTATCCACATCAGCACAAAAGCATGAGAACTTGGATAAGCGTGTATTGCGTTACATACATATAGATTTCCGAGCAACACCGGATGGGTTAAGCTATTTTTAAAAATAAATTTAAGTTTTTATCTATTAGTGATTGTGATTACAAAGTACATTCGACTTAGAAAGTTATTTAGAGTCGATAGGTATAATAAAAAGTAGTTTAAGATGCTAACAACACAAGTGCAATACAATTTTCTACAGCCTATAGTTAGACACAATGCCATAAGTTGAAAATCTTAATCGTACTTTTTTTGTAAACTGGTTAAATAATCAGCTTGAACTATAACCTTCTATGATATTCAGAGACAAATTTTTAAGTTAAATATTATTTTATTTGTTAAAATTTTTAGGTTTATGCTTCTTATATGCCAAAAGACCTTCTTTACGCAATTGTCTTGTATAGTTCGAGTATCTATAGTACAAAGCTCCACGAGCTGAGTTAGGGCCGTTATGTGGTACAAAATAGGTTTCCTAAAATGAAAATTAAAGATTAATTATAAAAGTGATTTTAAGTATTAAAAAAGAAATTTAAACTTACATATTTTTCCGTTGGAAATAATTCCAATATTTGACGAGTCATATCATGAAATATGGCTGTATAACGCTCAACTTTACGTTCTACCACAACACGTATTAAAACATTAACGATACGTTTACGGTTTTTGACATCCAAAAACTTATGAACTTTATAAAATTCCAAAACAGTTTGACCATCTGTGCAACTATTAAGTATTTCTAGAACATTCTACAAACAATTTAAAACATTTTTGGTTTTAATATTAATTTAAAGATATTTGTATTGTGTATTTATATACCCTGATCAATTTACTAATATGTTAAGTTAAGTAAAGGGTTCTTTCTAAATATAAACATTGAATTGAGTTAAAAAATTTTAATTAAATTATAATCAAAAGAAAAATAATATTGTCACTTGTAGAGAAAGAAAGAGAGATAATGTTGGTACTCCATAATTTTTAAAAGTGGTAAGATAAGGGTTTATAGGCTTTATTTACTTACAAATGGTTCTCCTTTATGTGTATTGAAATTCCTGAATTTTCTGATATTCGAATTTGTTTCTATTGAAATATTTTTGTCTTCGTTGTTGTTATTATCAAGACTATGTGAATTACTGCGTATTATTTTATTACAATCCAAATTAGATTCATTTTGTTCTGCGGATAAAGACTTTAATTAATTTTATTACTTCAATTATATTTTTAATATTACCTGTACTTAAGCTATTTTGTATATCAAAATCTTCTGAATTACATTCTGTTTTTAATTCTATTTGATCCAAAAACGAATCACTCTCCATTTCACATTGTGATGATATGGAAGCTCTTGTATGTGCTATGGCACTGTAGGTTTGTCGCCATTCTCTTAACATTGCTCGAAATATCGTTCGTATACCAATCTTGGGTATTAGTTCACAGATTTCCTCCTCTGTAAGATATATAAGGGAGCGTAAGGATATTTCATGCTCTAAAAAATATTAAAAAATGTAAAAAACCGATTTATTAAACAGCAAAAACCAGGGAAACTTAGATTTATTATTTAATGAGAGCTCTATTAATATTTTACAGTATAAGACTACTTTTGTTAGCATTGGGCTGGGTGAGGTGCGTGGCCAGGCGGAAATTATATGTATTTCAAAAGGCCCTACACATCCTATATTGACCGAAATTTAGAGATGAGAAAGTTTTTTTACAGATGGGGCTGCACTTGTTCACAATAAAACAAAAACAGCGTCATAAAGACGTTTCAATGAAGTATTTCGTGATGTTTAAACATAATAAAATCGAGTTTTTGTGTGGATTTGTAAGTATAGATGAGATGTGGGTGCACTTTTTCATAAATAAAATAATGGATTGGAAGAATCTATATTATTATCTATATTATACGGTGCGACAAAAAAAAAAAAAAAAAAAAAAAAAAAACCCAATAAGTGATACTATTTTTCTAGTAGGCGCTATCGAGTAGAACAAGATCTGTTTTTGGAAAATTCACGAGTTACGGGTAAAAAGCCGGACTTTCATGCATTAATAAGCTGATAACTTAGCTGAATATTATCTGATTTTAAATTTCTTTTTAGATTTGGAAAGAAGAGAACAAACCTTTTAAATTATATTTATATATACAAATGTCGTATAAGTAACTTTGTGGAATCTGGGCTTATTTTTCAAGTAAACACAGTTTTCACCAAATTTTGTCCACATTTTTCGAGTCCAGATTAGTTATTGCGCACTATTTGATACAGGAACCATACTGTTTATGAATTAATTAATAAACTAGGTTTAGTTATGAAATTAATGAGACTTAAGGCTTATAAATGCGTTGAGTAAAGCAACTCATGAAAAAATCTTAAAATTTTTAGCAAGCTGGCGCTCTTTTTATTTTGAAATTGTATTTTTAAAAAAGTTTAAGATTTTGTAATAACAGCATGACTTTTTCATGAGTTGCTTTTTTAAAAAATTTAATAACATCGTCAATTTCCAACGAACTTCTAAACATTGTCTCATTTTATTCTTAACTAAACACAGTTTTTTCCTTTTTTTTCGTACCGTGTTATTATTACATTATTATCTTAAAAAATTTAAAACCCTGAGTATTATACTAAATTATTAAATCATTTATACGACAAAATTAGGAAACAAAGTCGCATTTGGCGAGGTAGTAAATGTTGTTTCCTCAAGACAATGCCCAGTTTACACTTCCACTATTGTGATAGTCAAAATCAATTGATTGAAATTGGAATTGCTACATCACACACCTTAATCGCTAGATTTAGCTCCCACAGATTATCTTCCATACCAAACTCAAATCAAAAAATGGCTCGGTTGTAAAACATTTGCCAACAATGAAGTGGTGGAGTCTGCATTTGATGACCCCACCATAATAATTGATAATGAGCTCGACAGTTATTACTATAGACAGGGTATCGAAACTATTGCATATCGCTGGGAAAAGCGTATGTTGAAGACAATTTTTCTCAAATTTGTTGTGTTTTATTTGTTAGATCAGCTGATTTTGAGACCGCTTTTATATTTGTGGCGATAACTTTTTAATGTTTTATTTTTTAGTATTTAAGGAGGTGGAGCATAAAACCAGACTAGTCCCGTTAACTGTTTTTTATAGGAAAGACAAATAACTGAACTACCTAGATAAAGACTAGCAAAGGTTTTTCTTTCTATTCACAGGAAAATTGTATCAAACCTTGAACATAGGACTGATTTTCGTTTTTTTAAACATTGGCTAGAAATAAAAAGGAAACAAAAATCTATATTTTATTTGATTTAACTGTTCGAGAACTCAGTTTTCGTTATTTTTTAAAGTAGGACCAAACTGGTTTTGAATATATGAATATATTTCATAGACATGTACTTGGAGAGACCAAAAAACAAAAACTTGAAAAAATCATTTACTGAAGACATGTCTAGTTTGTTCGTTAGCTCCTCACTTTTAACGGTGTATACAATTTCATTTTATTGTTCGTTTCTGACAAGAAAAACTTCAAAGTTATATTGTGTTGAGGCAGTACTTTTTCATTTCTTTCTTCTTAAAATGCACATTTTTTTTCAGAAAAGAAAATGCCATTAGTTTTTATATATTTCTTCAGATAATATTTACCTTTAAATATATATTGTAACTCTAATAAATTCCATTTTTGTAATAAATGTAAAGCGTCTGTAACCCCTTGTTTTATTTCTTCACATTGAGGTGTTGATGATCTCGATTTAACTGTAAATGATAAAAAAAATGTTTAAATAAAATTTTGAAAATTCATTTGAATCATATTTATAAAAATGTGAGAAGATAACTTAAAACTGTAGACAATATTTAAAAATATTTATCTTGACTTTCTTAGGTATAACAAAATTGTATTTTTATAAACGAGATAAGTAGAATTGTAAACACTTTTAAATATTTTTTACATTTAATATTTAATGGAATAAATTTTTTAGATGGTTAAGCCCGCTTATATGATACTCTACTACCAAATACATATTGTGGATTGATTAAATTCTTGTATGAAAGTTAGTGGGTAATGGTTACATATGTAAGTATATATTGCTGGGGACAGATTTCTTCTATTCTTTTTTGCTTTTGAATTACAATTTGTTTTGGTTAAAAATTTCCATGTAGTTTGTAGAGTCAACTATAAATCGAATGTTACAGTAGCAAAAAGCTACTAAAACATTATTTAGACTTTTTAACCAAAACATAAACCAATTATGGGCAAATTTTCATAATATTTGGCACAGTAGTATATATAAGTTTGCGAGACCTAAATTTATTAATTTTTGACTCAATCTGGCTGCCTTTCTAAGATATAGCTGACGATTAAATTTTCAATTAAAAATTTGCTTGACAGCTAGACTAGACTATAATCAGATTTTCAAATATTTAACATAATACAGATTTGGATTACACGGAATATTTTTTATTGAAAACTTCCCTTTTTTAAATACATTTTTTCGGTAAGTTTTATGTGCAATACCTTTACATAAGCAATGGCAGTAGGGTACTATTTTGTCGTGTTCAAGGAATGATAAACATACAGACATACATGCTTAAATTTAGATTAGTTATCATCAATAGCAAATGTATTTAAAGAGTTATCTTGTTAATAAAGTTCAATAAAGTGTATAAAAGCATGATTCACTGGTATATTGGGAGAGCAAAAGTACTAAATTGTTATTAAAAAAACAGAGTTTTAGCACGATTTCGTGATATTTTAAATGTATAAATAAAACATATGTATGTATATGCGGATATTGCCAAAGAAAACAAGAAATAAAAATATAAATGCAATTTGCTACATAATGATAATTACATACTAACACAAACAGTGTCAAAATAATGCTTATTTAGAACTAGCACTTGGATGAAACTTGTGTTAAAGATTTTATGAGAACTAATACTATATACAATATACAACGATCTTTGTTCGGTAGTATATACACTGATGCACAGCTATTTAAGGAAAACAAGTGTATGCTGACATAAATTCAAGTTAGTTCTTTGGTTCGGATGGTAAAAAGTATTTTAGAAGCTCACTGAACCATGATATTAACCCTATCTATTCTATCAAAAACTTTTGCTTAGGATTTATGAATTGATATGTCAATATACAAACATCTGTTGTTCTTAACTGGCCACCAGTGTATGAGTCATTTTTAATCAAATTTAGAATAGGTCTATAAAAGGATCCAGCTGCACTGTCTCAGGTCAAGAAGACTTACACCAAATAATACAAATATAGATCACTTTATTTATATATCACTATATTTATATATACAAGACATATGATTTATATTCTTTAAAAAAAATTTCGAATTTCTAGATAATAGTAGGCAATTAATCAAGCCGGATATTATTAGCTTCCTATACTACCTTGATCAAAAAGTTATGGAAGTTATGACGCTATGACAGATGTACCAAAAAAAAAAAAAAAAAAAACTCAAATCGGAATGATGGGACCGCAACACGGGGGTATTCCGGAAACTTTTTGATCAAGGTAGTATATATAACAATCTATTTGTTATTTTGCGCTAAGTAACTAGGGTGGTCGGCTTCGATGCACTCTGAGAAACACAGTGTTTTGATTTCAGTTTGGTTTCTGGTGTGTTGTGGTGGATCCGCGTTTCGTCCATGGCTACATACGTTTGTCCTACGATTGCTTTTGTGGTCGATCGTGCTGAAAGCTTTCTAATACCCAAGAGAAGGCGTGAAATTTAAAAAGCTACGAGCTTATTGACTAGTCCTTTTATTTTGTTAAGCCATGCAGGATTGTATTAGCAATTCTTATGCCATTATTTAGGTTATATCGGCTATATTTGTCCGACTTAAGCTTTATCATTGCATTTGCCTACTCAAGAAATTACTAATTACTAGCGATTTCTTTTCTGAAAAAAAAAAATGTTGCACATTGTCGCCCTTACTTTTTTGTTGTTAATTAAAAAAAAATTAATATAATTAATAAAATATAAATATAAATAAATTAAAAATGTTTCATATTTCTTAATTTTTGACAACGTTTTATGGCAAAGAACAAACGAAGTGCAACGTTTTTTGTCAGAAAAGAAAACGCCATAGATATTTTCAAATTTTGAATAAACTGTGTTTAATTCAGTATTGGGTTTAGATGAAGCTCTTATTTAAACAATAAATTAAAGATAAATGGATCTTAATCGCTAGAAATAATCTGTTCACGTCATAAAATTTTTTTTTTAATTTTTAACAAAGAATTTTAAAACTTACTTGTTTCATGCATTTTATTTCTACAAAAATAATTTATTTAAAAACAAAAAAAAAATTATTTTTAATTTACAAATATCCGCTTAATTTATCTCTTTAAAATACTATGTTCACTTTACACACTCTTAACTTACTGACTAGAACCTGAAAAAAAAACTTGAAAAATTTCCCTCAGTATATGATGATGGCGGTTTGACTGGCTATTTAACGTACAAAGTATAAGTATCTTGCTATTATCACACTTTTTTTTATAGATTACAGATACTCTCCACCGTTGGTATATTCGCTGCCATATTTTATTTGTGTAGAATAAAATAAACGTCTAATAAGTATAAAGAATATCAAGTCAATCATAAAGTGTACGACGCAACTCTTTATCTCCTTATATTCTTACCCAGCACCTTTTAAGTTGTTTTTCTTTGTCGATTATATTGAATATGAAGTGGTAGAAATAACACAAGTAAATTCAGCCAAAATGTTAAAAAAATATCGCTTTTAAAGGTGTCATAAAATATATACTAAATATGTACAGAGATTAAGTAGTACGTTTTTAACTAAATTATATTGTATGCTAAAGGCAATGTGTTGGGGTATCTCATTATTTTATTAATTTTCAAATCACTATCAAAAACAAAACAAAAACATTTCTTTAAAGTAAATTTTATAACTATAAGTAGATCATTTTAAAGTATATGATAGGTAATATTGTTATTCATTATAATGAAGCTTACAAAAACAAAATAAGCAAATAAAAATTGATTAAGGTCTAATTATAAAAAAAATAATAGATGTGTAGATAATTTATAATAGATTAATTGAATCCCTTGTAATTCGATGATTATTGCCGATATAATATTTACATACATAAAAAAAATATTAAGTAACAACTTATATAAATACATAGTTAACTTTGGGTCAAGAAATATAATTAAAGGGTGTAAGCTCGATAGAATTTTAATTGGAAAAAATAACACAAAAATTAAATTTAATTTCAAAAAATTTGTTTATTCGGAAGATCAATACACAGTAGGGAGCTCGGACGGATCTTATTCGAGCGGTTTTAACCGGTTATTTTTGGTTTTGTCGAATAGGGTTTTTCAAAATCTTCATTTTTCGAATACCGAATAAACCGGTTAATTTAACACGAATAACCGGTTAATTTAAATAAGTATAATTTTTATATGCTTGTATATTTTTTATTGAAAATATGCTCATCGTTTAGCTACTGTAAAAATGTAATTCTTTTTGTATACATATATGACAACCTTGAACGTCTCACAAAGAACGTAAAAACCAAGATGGATCGATAAACATATGGACTCTTGAGCAAAAATAACCTTTTCTCATTTTCTGTATTTAAATATTGATTTTTATATATGGAGATTGATCAAGTAGACTCATTGAAAGGCCACAAACCCACAAACGCCGGTTCCGAACGGCAGATATACAAGGGTAATATCGCTGTTGAAAATTGTCAGATGGTGTGGCCTGAGGTTGAACCGACGACTTCTTGGTTGGAAGGTAGGTTTTTACCTAACATACCACAGTGACTCACACACTATTAAATCCGTGGTGCATAAATTTACATACAGTGCTACTCGTATATTAATAGATTTATTCAAAGTAAAACATTTAATTTTTGTTATCCTAGGCACCTAAATTATAACTATAATAACAAACCTTTAATTCTATTCTCTAACAAGTAATACAACAAAAACGAAATTAGCTTCTTAAGTAGCTGTTTGAAACTTAAGCATTTTTCAGTGCATTGTGTAATAAACTTTGTTTTTTATGGACTTCGCACACCGTTTTGGCACAGTTTTTATGATATTTGTTAGGATTATTGTTAGTATCGATTGCCACTTTAATTTTAAGCTCTCCATCAGCTGCTGCTTATTTTTAAAACGACGTGGTCCAGCTCTGCGCTTCAAGAATGAGAAACAATTTTATTTAAATAAAAGAATCGGTTAACCGGTTGTTTGAATTATTATTAACAGAAAACCGGGTTTTAAAAAAGTGGTACTTTTCGAATTATTCGAAAACCGGTTTTTGAAAAAAGTCGAATAATCGATCTCCCTAATACATAGCATTAATATTTGAAATTGTTCCTGGGTTGTTCTTGACGAAGCACATTCTGTATGTCCATCGTTTGCTCACTTTTTCAAGTCTTTTTGGCCGTATGATGTTGAAATCACCTCTAGCCCGGATCAATGTTATATATATTTAAAAAAAAAATATCATTGATCATGTTGCGGTAACTATCTTCATTGATCGTAACACGAAATTCGGCCGTCGGCATGTAAATCGCATCATACGGAGAAGTTTACTGAATCTAATGGAGTCTATAGGGTATGTTTGTTATAATTTCACTTTATATACGGCAATTTTGTTTATTAACAAAACTGTTAAGTCTCAAATGAGCTCCAGTGCTGAGCATAAGTTAAGCGAATTGATAATTTAGTAGCGTTGTATTGTTCATAAATGTCAAAAATTGAGCGCAGTATAACAGTTCGTTTGACAGTTAACTCTTTCGTAAGTTTTATCAGGCTTAAAAAACACCCTCTTTTTATTAAATCCGATCTGTTTCGATTATAAAATAATTTATTATAATTTATGTTTAATAAGTGAGCGAATTATAATCAACCAATACCGTTTCAATTTATTTACTTTTGGAAAAATAGATTTCATATATAAGTAATTTCTTTTTTTTATTGATCAGATTCTTCGGAATTAATAATCCACATGTAGGAGATTGATCTCTTTTCAAGCCTTATATTCCACAGATTTGCTATATACTAATTTTTATGATCTATTTTGTTTTATTCTACAATAACACTTTAGTAAAACTACAATAGGAAAAATACTTGTTTTTTGACTGTGCATTTGAGGGTTAATATTTTACCAATAGATTAATAATATAGTCTGAATTAATTTAAAGTAAGCGTGATGTTAAAAACTTTATTTGAACTTATTTTTGACAAATTGTAGCTTGATCACAATGCTTTTCCAATTTCTATCATCGTTTACTGAGCTTATTTTCGTGAGAAATCGAAGATGTCCCCTTTTCAACATGGTTTTTTAAAGAACAGATATGTCACTGAACTCATTGAACTTACTACGTTTATAAGGGCTTTTTTGCTGCCGGGGATGTTATTTGTGCCGACTTCAGTAAGGTCTTTGATCAAGTTGATCATGTGCTTTCGCTTTATAAAGTTGGACTGATTGATATTCCCGATTGACTACAATACTGGATTAATTAATACCCCTCACTCATTACTCAAAAGGTTTTGTTTCGAAATGTATTGTCTAACACTGAGTTTTTTTCTTCTGTTGTTCTTCAGGGTAGCCATTTGGGTCCACAAATTGTTTTTGTTATTTCTTAACGACCTACACAATATTATTTCTGCTTGTGATTTTCTTACGATGTTACATTATTTTATATCAATCAAGGCCGGCTTAGTCTGCAACGAAGTATTGATGTTTTATTTATTGGTGTAATGTTATTTGATAGATCTTAACTTAGAAAAGTGCAAAAATATGGTATTTTTACGCAGGAGTGTAATTGAGTTTAAGTACCACATTAATTTTTCTTATCTGGAGACTGTGCCCTCGTTACTAGACTTAAGTGTTTTGATGGACAAGTATCACTCGTTTTTTGATCAATATTAGTTTGATAGTAAGGCCTGTTATTTGCTTTGTAAAGACATATGTTCAACGGAATTTACTGATATTACGAGATGGTTGTATCGGGTGATTTTTTTTACCAACTTTCTTTTTCGCAACACTGTTTTTGTAAGCTCAGCTGTTTCTATGTAACATGTTACTGTCAAACATGTTCAGTTTGATTTATAATTTATCTATTAATCGACTTACAAACGAGTAACGCTTGCAGATTATTGAATTTTATTATCAAAATTCATTATCGGTTATGAAAGTGCATCGTGCACTTTTTTCATTATATGGTCAGCCCATTTCTGGTTGAATGGATACGTGAACTAGTACAGTTACCGTATTTGGTGTGAAGAGCAGCCAGAAGCATATCAAGAACTCATCCTGAAAAGTGTACTGTTTGGCGTGGATTATGTGCCGGTGGTATCATTGGACCGTACTTATTCAAAGACGACGAAGGCAGAACGTGACTGTGAATGGCGGCGCTATCGTGCGATGATTAATTTTTTTTCCCAAAATGGAAGAGATTGACTTGGCTCAGATGTGGTTTAAACAAGGCGGTGCCACATGCCACCCAGCACACGAAACAATAGCCCAACTAAAAGGCGATTTCGTTGAACAGTTCATTTAAAGTTTTGGGCCGGTCAATTGGCCGCCTAGATCGTGCGATTTAACGCCTTTAGACTATATTCTGGGGCTCTGTTAGGGCCCATGTCTATAGGGACAAAACCGCAACGGTTGACGCACTGGTATCCAAGAATTTATTTAATTTATGAGATGCCAGCCGATATGTTGGAGAGCGTATGCCAAAATTGGATCCAGAGTATGAACCATTCGAGGCTTAGACGCGGTCAATATTTACATGAAATCATCTTTAAACATTGAATTATATAGATCGTTCTATCGACTCAAATATGTAAGGATTTCATACATTTCTTTAAATTTTATGTGTTTTTTTTTTTTAAATCAAATCTGAAAGCTCTTACAACATCACCCGATATATTTCACTCTTAAAGCCAATTTTGGGAGAGGCAATTTTTGTTATTTTGCTTGCTTTGTTTGGTATGAAATGAGGTTGTCCGTTTTTGGTTAGGTTAGGTCTTATTAAACTTCCTTCCTTCCCGCAACGGAGGAGGGCAGTTTTGGGTATTTCTTTTATTTACAGCCTTTTTAATAGTCGTGTCGATTCTGAATTTTTACTCAAATTTATTTTTTGATTCTATTGATTACGATTTTAGTGCACATATGTTTTCGCTTACTATTATCTTACTTAGGCTCTGTAGCAAACTCTGCCATTATTTATTTTCATTTGTCCGCTATTGTTCTGAATATTTCTAGTACGTACATAATCCTGCGTTATGGGATTTAGCCCTCCGCTATCGGATGAGGGCGGGTGAGTGTATGGCGAGACTGTTCGATGAAATTCTTTAAAATTGGTGTAAAATAATGTACAAATAACTGAATTGAAATGTAAATTCTAGTAATAGCTAACTATCGTAAAACATAGTCTGTTTGTCTAACTTTAAAAGCAAAAGGTTAAACATTTAGTGTGTATTTCTTTGACAACTAAAGTTCATGAAAATATTTCAGCTTAAAACTAAAGCCAAGTAGACAATATATATTTCATTACATTACAATATAAATAGTGAAGCACTCAACAAGTAATCAGTTACTAAAGCAACTAAAACAAAAAAATAATAATATTTGTAAAAGTGATAGGGTAAGTTCGTTTTTACAACACTAACCTAGGGCACTATTAAACTTAATTGGCTTAGCAAAAACTATATTAACGACTATAATTATTTTTTCATAATGCTGTAACACTTGTTAAGAAGATGAGAGAGAATTGAATTGTTGAATGGTTGAAAGTCATTCACTAGCGATGTTTGCCTATTGTTATTTAAAATTTAATTTATTTCAAATTTAAGCAGCTCAAGAACTATGGTTACCATAACTTAGCTTTTCAATATTTAATCAATATATTTTTTCAGACAAACTTTATCTGTGTCAATAAAACAGTAGTGCAATTACTGCGCTATATATAAAAATATAAAAAAATAGTATAATCCATATATATTCATAAATATAAACAATTTTTATCCATCAAATTTTAAAACAAATATTTGGTTTTGATTTTTGTTATCAAAATTGTGTTAAATTTGTTTCAAAAAGAATGTTTGTGCACAAAAACACTAGAGAGCAATTTGCACAACATGCAACACAGAACGACTCTAGTTCGGAAGAGGAGAAGGAAGAGGGAGACATTTTACAGGTGATACAAACATTAGCAGTGCATTTTGTATTATTTATAAAAATAATAAATCAAAAAAGAAAATTGTAACTTTATAAATTTGATTACATAACAAGAAAAAAAAATTGTTTCAGCATATATCATAGTATACTGTACATATTATGTATGTATATAGTTTGTATCTACTTTATTTATTTATCAACAACAAAAAATCAACAAGTTAATAAAAATAAAAAAAAAACAGTAACAGGTTATACTTCCTGGTATATTCTTTTAATCAATCGGTATCGTTACCACTATATTAAATATTATCTTAACTACATACAGTAGATATCGGATACAAAAAGCTTTAAAAATGTCACAAAATCGTTTCTTATGACACAATTTTGCTTTATTGTTGCAAAATATAAAAATTATCCCAATTTATTCTGCGAAAAAAAAATTTTTAATTTAAGTATTGGTACATATTGTCAACTTCAATTGTCACACAAGAACACAATAAACGTAGCCGCATTTTTCATATTTTTATTGCCGCATTATTACCTATTGTTCGGTCACACGATTGCCGCACCAATAATTGATACAATGCGACAATCGTGTGACTCCAGCTTTATATGCTGTCTTGTCTTGTAAGCAATTATTATACGAGTATATATGTATATATGTATGAGCATAAGAAACTTTTTTCTTATAAGTGCATATTAAAACATGAATACTATGTACATATGCAATATTTTTATATATAAAGTTAAACATTAGTAACTTTTTAGTAATTTCTATCGGGTGGGCCATCTATCGGTTTAAATTTGAACCAGCGTTTATTTCGAATCTGGCAAAACTTATGACATTCTATTCTGTCACAAAATTCTGTATATTATCTTCACTGAACAAAATGAATCGATTTACGCTTGAGCAACGTTGGGGTTTATTGGAAATTTATTTCGAAAACAAAGACAATTTGTTGGAAATTGCAAAAATATTAAAAACAAAGTCAAAAAAAAAATGCAAAATCATCTTTTCGGATAAAGCTCATTTTTATCGTGGTGGTGTTTGGTCCGGCTTGTGAAGCGGACGCATCATTGGCACATATTTTTTTGAAAATGAGAACAGCGCAAACATTACGGTCAATGGAGATACTTATCACACCATTATAAACGATTTTTTGTGCCCGCTCTTCATGGTATTGATCTAAACGATGACTGATTTCAACAGGATGGTGAAACTTGCCACACATCTTATGCCATTGCCATATTGCATCAACACCGAGATTGTGATGTCAATTGGCTGTGAAGAAGCTGCGATTTGACACCGTTGGAGTATTTTCTGTGAAGCGCCGTTAAAGACATGTGTATTGTCGACAAACCAGACACAATTGACAATTTGAAGGCCAACTATGTAATACCATTGCCGAGATATGACCCCATACACTCGAAAAAGTTGTCGAAAACTGGTCCGATTAAATGTGATACTGTGAGGCCAGACGCGGCAGCCATATGGATGAAATGATATTTCATTTCTAACCGGAACAATTGTATTTCACAACAAAAAAATAAATTAGACAAAATTTCCAACCGTTTTTGTTTAATTACATTTTTAAATTTAAAGTTTTAAATGGTCCACCCTATATAGATAGTCACGCTCTATATATTTGTTCGTAAATTAAATTTTTCCTGCACATTTTCCATATTCAGTGTTGCCGTAAGAAAAAATTTCTCACATAAAATTTCCTTTCATATAATTTGTTGTTTTTGGTACTTGGGAAAAGTTTCTTAAATCAGGTTTTCTCTTGTTACGATTTTCTTTTATAGAACTTTTTTATGGATAGTATATAAAAAAACACGGGTTTGTCGTTATATGCGATGTTCTTATATCTGATAGCTACTGTACCTTTTTCCACATTTTATTTCCCTCTGGTTCAAATACACCCATTTAAGATAGCCTACAATATATTCCAGAGAGACACTATAGAATTTGTTACTTAGCTGTATAAACACACATTAATATGTATACAGATAGCTTATACCCGGTGTGTTTTGTTCAACATCCGTATATCCAAATCTTTCCCGCTTTTTGGCTGATGTGGATGGATTCTAAGCTTTAATTGTTGTTTTCATATTTAGTATGAATGGTAGGTGCCACGCTCATTTATCCAATGTCGCCTATTTTTTGTATGATGCTTTGTATTGACTACGACGCCTTTCAGATCAAATTCAGAAACTTACACTTTAACCGTTATCGAGATGTACAAAAATCAATACTTAGTTTTTGTGGGAGGTACCATTCCCACTTGACTGATACCGCTCACTTTTTGACTGGTGATTTGTACTGACTATGAAGCTACTTGGACTAAATTTAGCGACCCTCACTGCTACTATTTTTAAGATATATATAAATAAATATTTACTTTACGTGGGCGTGGTACCGACCAGTTTCAATTTTTGGAATTTATATAGCCTATAGCCTTCCAGAGGTACAGAGAGGTTATGTAAAAATTTCAGAATAATCGGTTCAGCTATTTAGCTGTCCATAAGGCACAAACTAACAAACATACAAGCACACATTCATTTTTATGTATGAGAAGATAAGATAACACACAAAATTTGGTTTTTTTGTGCATTAATTACTTTAAATGTCGTCCATCACTGCTCGTCGTCCAATACTGCCTAAGTAATTGAAATGTACTTTACTTTAGATTTGGAAATATTTATATTTCGTCTTAGCTCTGATACTTGCGTTGAGAGATAGTTTACCAGCTCTTGTAAATCAGACTATCTGTCTGCCATCAGCATCTTATCATCTTCGCACTCAAATGCGCGAGTTTTCAGCTCAGTTTTCACACGATTTATCTGTTTGCCTAATTTAAAAACTTAGCAACAATGTCTAAACCCGTTATAAAAAGCAATAATGAAGAGAACAACTTATTAGGTATCCCCACGTAACTATTAAGTAAAACTGGTTCTATTTCAGGAAGGATACCTTTGACACTAATAGTTTCCCCATCATAGTTATTTTAAGCTTGCCAAGCGCTTTCTTAAAGTCAGAAAGATGGATATAACAAGAAGTTATACTCCATTGCTTGTTCTGTCAGAAGTATTACTGTCGACAAATAAGTAGCCTTCCTGATATTCTGCTTGGTTTCTTAAGAAATTATTCCTAATCATATCTCTAATTCAATCTAAACAATATCTTGTTAAAGATCTTGAACACAACAAGTAACAATGAGATGGCCTTCCAATTATTGCATTTTTTATAATTGACAATTTCCAGTACTTCGATCTAAATTCCATAGAGTAATTCAGTTAAGCCGATTGTTTGTCCTTGAAGCTCTCGGGATGATTTGCGTATATTTGTCTACTAGCATGCGAATTAAAAAAACAATGTGGTGTTGTATGGAAACATAAAGTCATGTTTGACCGACAATTATATCTTCTTCTTTTTTAATATTTGTTTTTTATTTTTACACATCTAATAAATTCAAGTTCCTCTAACAACCACGGTTGTTATGTTTTTATATATTAAAATTATGTCGATATTTTTAATAGTCCAAATTTTTCGTCCTTTATTAAAAGCAGCAATAATATTGCTCTGTGAAAAATTATAAAAATAGTAAAATAGAAATTTAATATAAAATTTAAATTAAAAATTAAAAAAAACAACAAAATTAAATTTTTGAATTTTGGCTTAAATTAGACAAAAAATAGTGACACATTTTATACAGGAAGAATGTTTGTTCACAAAAGCACTAGAGCGCATTTTGCACAACATGCTGCACAGAAAGATTCCAGTTCTGAAGAAGAGGAACAAGAAGGAGATATTTTACAGGTGAAATATATATTTAAAATGCTCTTAAAATTAATTAAATTGGCAATGAAATAATTCATTGTCATTTGAATATTAAATGTTAATCACTAATAATATTACATAATAAAAAACCCTTGCAGCAAATAGAAATGTAAGAATTTTGAAAAAATAAAAAGGATATTGTTTAATCGATAACAAACTTATATCTCATATTGACACGCTATTTATATGTATAATCTATTTACAAGAAAAGAAAAAAAAATGATTTAATCTATACAATTACTTATTAAAAAAAATCAACAAGTAGTTAAAATTTGTCTTGAAGTAAATACAGGTTTCTATGGCATTCGTTACTCTTTTTAAGCCTATATTGTTGAAAATATGCAAAAATTTAGAATTCTGAAAAGTAAATAAGAATGACCTTAACCTAGACCTTATTTATATTTTTAATTTTTATTTTAATCGATTAAAAACAATATCAACCAACAAGTTGGTTTTGGTAAACATAGTGTTAATTTCTCTTCTATTCGCTAATATGCACCTAATGCAAAGAATTTTGTGTTAATATAACAAATTATTTTATTTATTTTTTATTTATCTTTGCAGATTTTTTTACAATGTTTTCAGAAGATTTTTATTTGCCGTAGAAATTGTCACAATGCACATATTGAAAGCAATATTTTTTGAATTTTGGTATAATAACAAAAAAAGTATTATTAATACGATTAAGAAATTGCAATTTTTTTTTTACAATCATACAATAATTATTTATTTAAATAATTTTCTTTAGTATATCAAAATTACACTACAGTTTACTAAATTAAAACGGGTAGAATAGAGATATAAAGCTCCTAGAAAATGGTAAAATTGATGCTCTGAAGCATATTTTTATCGGAAAATTTATTAAAAAAAAAAATAAGATTAAGCCATAATGTGGTAATAAATTATCTAAAAAATAGTAAAACCTATAAAAAAGTTCAGAAGATGTAACTACATAGCTTTAATAGCACAGGACAAACAAGAAAATCCAGTAAACTACTTCAAATTCAGCACATTCAATCTCCAAAATTAAGCATTAAGTGGAGTAAATGCAGGTAAATTAATAGTTCGACACTCTATTTTAATTACTGGACATCTACGATTTCGAAAACTGTAGAAAAAGTCTCAACTGAATACAGCTCGCTAACAACAACGCCGGATGGGACGACGGCTGTAAAATTATTATTATCAGATATTTCTTTTTCAGAACTTATCGCATCCATCTGATGAATTTTTCCTTCTATCATATAAAATTACGTGTTATGGCTCTATTACATTACATATATTGGTACTGCATAACAAAAATTTTGCATATAATACTTTGATCAAAAAGTTTCCGGAATAACCCCCGTTTGACGGAGTTTCTTTTTTTTGTTAAGTTGGTATCTGTTGTTAATATTCCCGCTAAGTCTTAGCATCATAACTTGACATTTGCAAAAGCTATGTAGCCAAGAGGTGCAATATATAATCAAGTCGCGGAGGAAACACTTGTGTAGTGCAACCAAAAAGAAGAATTCGGCTAACGGATTACACTTGGAACCTGGCCAGAATAATATGAGAAAACTACACCAGACGATTAACTATCTCACTAATCAAAAATATAATAGGAGTCAAGCTGTTGCTGATCGAAATGGTACACTAATAACGAACAATGATGCACAAAGACAGAGATGGAGAGAACATTTGAATGAAATTAGTAACGTCACAAACACTACTGAGGGCAGCAAAACGGTTGAAAAAAGAGATGAGGAAAACAGTTTAAGAATACCATGCAACCCTCCCAATCTGAATGAGATAAAAGAGGCGATTGGTAAATTGAAAAATAATAAGACGGTAGGAGAAGATGGACTACTAGCGGAAATTATATGGGTTGACATCCAAACCTCAGCTGAAATTCTACTGCCTCACATCACATCAGTATGGGAGGAGGAGAGTCTGCCTCCTACGTGGAAGAAGGGCATCATTGTGAAGTTACCAAAAAGTGGCGACTTGAAAGACTGTAATAATTGGAGTGGAATGATTCTAGTTAACACCATATATATGATACTTGCAGTCATAATATAGGGGAGGCTTCAGAGCAGAATAGACAACATACCGCGAAGAACAAAAGGAGTACCCCAAAAGACAATTCGAAAAATCAGAGTGATGTATGATGCAGAACTTTCAGTTCTTCACAACGGGAATATCAGCCAACCATTCCACACCAATGCTGGAGTTAAACAAGGATGACCACTATCACCTCAACTATTCACTATCGTGCTGAATGAGCAAAGTCTGTTCAAAAAGAAGAGGGATTACATGGAGTCTATCATGCCAACTCGAAGAATGGACTATGCGGATGACATTTGTCTACTTTAGAAAGATTGGCTCGTAGTGTTGGACTTGAGATAAACATTAAGAAAACGAAGGCCATAAGAATAAACAATACGAGCACGATAAACATCATGCTACAGTGTCAACCAGTCGAGTATGTAGATAGCTTCTGCTATCTAGGAAGTACAATGACTACAAACGATGGCGCAGAAACAAACGTAGATAACAGGTTCAATAAAACGAGAGCAGCACTTGGGTGACTGCAGTCAGTATGGAGAAGCTCACATATATCAAGACGCACTCATGTGTACTGCTGTATGGCAGTGAAATCTGGCTTGTATCGAATAACATCACACAGAAACTCCAGGTATTCATTAACAAGTGCCTTAGAATCATATGCAGAATATTCTGGCCTAACACCATAAGTAACACAGAACTGTGGAGCATGACTAATGAGGAACCCATACTGAAACAGACAAGGAAAAGAAAGTGGGGATGGATCGTTCACACCATACGAAAAAGTCTAGTGAATAATCAAGGCTCAATAAATCGTGGTCGACCAAAATACACCTGGAGACGCACAATTATGCAAGAACGGAAACAGAACAACCTAACATGGGAGGAGGCAAAGTCAATAGCAGTAAACCGTGTTAAATGGAGATGTTTTTGTGGAAGCCATATGCTCCCAAGAGGATTAACGTTGAAAAAAAATGTAGCCAAGAATACATCTATCTATGTGTGTATTGGCGATTTTTTTTTTTACAATTTTTACCGTGTTGAGGTCGCAAAAGTTGTGATTTGCAGGGCTGAACCTGATCCCACATTCATCAAAAGGATTATTACGGAAGACTAGACGTGGGCTTATGAGTATGACACGTAACCCAGGCAAGTGAAAAAACGTCGTTTTCTGTCAAAAAAGAAGGCAATGCTCACGGTTATCATGGATTACAACGGTGTATTGCGTTATGAATTTTTGCCAGAAGTCCAGACAGTAAACAAAGAATATTATTTGGGCGTTATAAGACGTTGCGTGAAGCAATTCGCTGAAAGATACAAAATTGTGGGCAGAAAACTTGTGGATTTTGCACCATGATAACGCACTGTCGCACAATGCAATCATTATTCTAAATTTTTTGACGAAAAATGCAATAAATACCATCCATGGCTCCCTGTAACTTCTATCTGTTCAATCGTCTTCACGGGGCACACGTTTCAGCAGCCGTTTCCAAAAATATAAAAAATCGCCAACACACATAGAGATAGATGTACTCTTGGCTACGTAGCTTTTGCAAATACTTAGCTATGACGCCAATATTTAGCGGAAATATCGATAACAGATAACCAACCTAACGAAAAAAAAATCAAATCGGAACAATGGGATCACCACACGGGGGTTATTCCGGAAACTTTTTCATCTAGGTAGTATATGAAATATTCTTATCATAAACGGTCAGCGTGCCCTGAGGACTCCATTAGGATTTTAGTTACAGATAGTTAATTACGTTTTCTTAGCCAATTTATCATTAAAATGATACTATTGTAAAAAGATACTCATCAAAATTTTTTTGTTTTAAAGATTGGTACCTTATTTATTTTTTTCGATATTAAAAGCAAATTTTTTTCCAAATATTGAACAAATATAATGGCAAACAGAGTAAAACCATAATTAAAAATATTTTAATTTTTTAACAGTGAATAAATAATTGATAGCTGCCCTGAGGCAGTTAAAATAATTATGGTTATACTCATACACTTTACGACGTAAGAGATATGGTCAATATTCGATTAGTAATTCAAAATCCAAAATAATGTCAGTAACAAATAACAAATCGGAAATTAAACAACTTTCTTGAAGTCATAGTTTTAAATGAAGAAAGCAGAGTTTAGAGAAGAAACAGCCAAAACGCTTGAATCATGCCAAAAAGTAGCAACATGCGTAAATAGATGCATCAACATTTAGGAAGCGTGTAATATACCCGAATTATTGCAAATTTTGGTGTTTATAGAAGTAACGATCGAATTAAAACTTGGCATTAAAGTTATAAGGACTCACAAGCTTTAAATATTAATCCTACATTAAAACTTAGAGGCTGTTTGGTTATGGTCTAGGAATATATGGGGCCTTATATGGAAAAGGCCATTTATATAAAAATTTTTATCTGCTAAGTGTTGAAATGCTCTAAAAGTATGTCATTATTTCATTTCCCAGTAAATAGTCTTTTGACTGTAGGGGAATATTTTTCAAATATTTTTACATTTAAAAGCACAAAAACTAATTATTTATTAAAAAATAAAATACAAATATTGCTACGATACGTTGAAGGACTGGTAATTAGGATAGGGTACAGTTGTTTTGGGTACCTGGACACTGTGGGATAAGTAGCAACGAAGCAGCGGATTCATTGCCTAAACACCGTATGTTGGAAGCCTACCAGGTTTCCATTATTTATTTTATGATTTTCTCTTTAGTTTTAATTTTAATTTGATATTTTAAAAGCACTTGAAATTCAAACAGAAATATTTTTATAAGATTTTTATAAGATTTTTATAAGATTTTTATAGTAACCATCTCAGGTGAATTTGAATAAAAAATAATATTTTTTTGTATTTTGTTACATATACTATATAAGTACTTACGTATGTATTTTGATAACTTATTTTTGAATTTTTATATAAAAAAAACTTTTTTGAGCAAAGACCATTTTTTAAATCTTTGTCCCCTTTTTTTCTGACTTTGTTTTTTGTAACGTCTCGAACATATTTTTGAAACGACAAATTTGCTACACATTTTTGTAAACGCACTCAAAAAAATTATTGAACACTTCAAATATACAAAATTTTTTTCTGATCCACATAATGGGTTTTGAATAACGTTAACCAATCGCTAAAAACGCAATGGCAACTGACGCTGATGAAGCACAGCGACGACGTGAAGAATGTGAACGTAAAGCTAGGCGAGGGGAAATGGATCCCCGTTTGGAGTTTACATTTCAATTGTTAATTGATGCCACGCAATTGCCACGGCATCAGTTAATAGATTATATATTCGAGGGTGATATGGTAAAGTATTCTTTCGAAATATTTTTCATTAATTCTAAAATTATTTTTTATTCTTTTTAGCTAGATGAAATCAACCAATTATTTTTACCCAATATGAAGAATAAACTTTTGTGGTTTTATCAGGAAGTTGATGAACCGGAACAACAACCTGTTCAAGATCCAAATAAACCAGGAACATCACGTTCTGGTATGGCTTCGAGTAGTTCTAAAACGCCACAGGGTAAATGTATTACAAATATATACACATGTGTAGTATTGGTTTCAGCTTTTAAATTGAAAAAGTTGCATTGTTTAAGGTTTTCTAAAAAAGCATAAAATTATATTTTTTATCTATTAGAAAAGCTTTTTGTCAATTTATGAACTTATTTGATACATTTACTTTGTCTATAAATTTGTTCATGCAAAAACAAAAAATACATAACCTAGACTCAACCATGCATTAAAGTACTTTACTCCAGGCAATGTACATTTAAGATATGATAAATATTTGGTTAAAAAGGTAATCCAAAATTGAGGTATCATTTCAATTTTAATAAAAAAAACCTTTTTCAGATATTAGAAATATTTTTATTTCAGTTTATTACAAATTTTTTTCCGGTTATGTCGGTTAAGTGACCCCTATTATTGGCTCGGTAGGCTCCCAATCTTTTACCAAAATTATCAATCACGTTTTTCAATAAACTGTTATCAATGTTTAATATCTACTAGATAATGCTGGTTTTAAGCTCCTGGACTGTTGTGGGATTATTGCTGTATACTTTCGATTTAAAAAAACCCCACAAAAAATTTAAATCGCCCGATCTTTGTAGCCAATTTACTCCTCATCTATGAGAAATAATGCAATTTTTGAACTGTTCTTTCAAAAGATCCATTGTTTCACTTGTTGCGTTACAAGTGTCACCATCCTGTTGAAACCACATATTCTCTACGTCGAAATTATTAATTTTCCTCCACAAAAAGCTTCGGTGGCGATTTCCATAGATCGTAATCGCATTTCGATTGTTGCTTTACAAAAATATGGTCAGGTTATTGCTCCAGACCACAAACCATACCATAATTTTTTTTTTTATATAAAGGTTGCTCTACGATAAGTCTTCAATACTCTTCACCCCTAATGTGACAATTTTGCTTGTTGGGTTTTGTCGGTAATGATTATTTTGTTAAAAACTTTGCCATTTTCAAAAAATGTCTTAATAATAAAAACATGTTGCTCATTCGTGTAACGTTCCATATTAACTAACCGGAAAGTATTCAGAATTCGAAAATAAAAGTGTAGAATACAATACAAATACAGCAAAATTAAAACGATATCACAATTTTGGACACCCTGTGCTCGATTTTAAATGCTGACGTGGTTCGTTTTTAAATTATTTTTATCAGAACTTATGGAAACCAATTGGTTTGATCTAAAAAATATGATTTAAGCTCTTAGATCAAAAAATTAAGCAAGAACTGTAAGGAAAAAATTTAAGAAAATGGACATTTCACTTCCACGGACATCTGCGCAAATATTGTGGGTGCTACGAATCAGGGACGAGAAGAAAAATTGTATTTTTTTTAGTACTCTCCTGAACATATGTTTACAATTTTTTTATATCGCATTATATGTAATGAGAGCGGGTGTCAATAAGTCCCTGACTTTTTAAATGAATACAGGTTCTTGGATAAAAAAACATTTTATTTTCCAACATAGCCAATTGCTCTATCCCATCCCTAAATAAGATTTTTCGACGTCATCAAAATAGATATTTGTTTATGAGACGATTTCATTGTTTAAGTCAAATCTGTTTCTCCGGAGCCTTTTCTTCAGGTGTGGAAACAAGAAATAGTTACTTTAAGTGAAAACCTGAGAATGGGGCAGATGTGAGAGCTATTTGTAGCCTGATTCATGGATTTTGGTCGTGTAAACTGCACATGTGTGCACACGCGCATTATTCTGGTAGGTTTTTTTTTTAACCTCATTAAATCGCTAATAATAAATGTTTGTCATTGATTGTTTTATCCCTTTGAAGGTGGTCAGTGTGGATTACCCTTGGCCTTTCTTGGCTCCGATTCACCCCGAGAAACCTACTGTGTTGATTGCTCTTTAATCTTTGATGTGTCATGTTAGATCTACGTATCGTAAAAACTTGTTCATATTGTCCTTGAACACCGCCAAATACTCCTGCGTATTTGTCACACAATTGCGGTTGTGGTCAATTATATTCGAAAACTGCACCAATCTTGCTGAAAACTTTCTTATACCCAAGTGATCATTCCAAATTGAAACTATTGAGTAGTGTGAGATGCATGTACTATAACTTCCACAGACTCTCGCATCCATAGATCGGCCAACACCATATCCTGAATTTTTTCAGTTGTTTCAAGTTCTCGTAAAGCTCTTCTCAAAATAAATTTCCTTAAATATAAAAATTGGAACCTCAACTGGGCGTCTAGAACTCTCGGCATCTTCCATGCGTGTATATTCAGTAGAACGCTTTTTTATTAGGGATATTATCAATAACCTCCTTGAATTTACTACGTGAGTTTTTAGGGGCTGTACTGCGAGAGCTCAGACGAATGTCATTTATACTGACCTCAACCAGAGCTTTGATCGAGTAGATCATGGGCTTTTGCTTCATAAACTTGAGCTTATTAGTATTCGGATAGACTACATCACTGTATTGGTTTCTACCTCTCCCTCAGGAATCAGAGGGTTCAGTTCCGAAATGTATTCTCTAAAGCTAAGATCTCACTATCGGCGCAAATAGTACAATGTGGCGCATCTTTGTTTCCTCTTGATTGCCTATCGAGTCGTCACCAATAATTGGTGCATTGTATCAACCATATGATTTCAGCTTAAGAATGAAGGAATTACATTTCTCTGAATTGATTGAAATAATCACACCAACATCAAAAAGTATGACACCACTTTACGAGAAGCTTTACCAGTATGTTGGCGTTTAAAAAAAAGTCTCTCAGCTATTTTCCACATTGCTCCAAACACAATGTCGAAGTTTATTTCTGAAATTTGGGATGCATTTTGTGCAGTACTCAAAGATAACTACCTTAAAGTACAGTATTCATATATGTACTTATATATACATACTTATATATATGTAGATGTACTTACGTACATATATTCTGTGAAACAAATTATTTCGTTTCGTATGGTTTTGAATTACCGTCAACAAGTCAATAATAGACCGAAATCTCATCGAAGTTTGAACAAATATGGAACTTTCCCCATTGCATAAGCGCAGTTGGCGGTAAGCATAATTATTAATTATTACCACATTGATGTGAATTATACTTTTTTGTATATTGATTTCGGCTCTTTTTTAGGAGGCGTTGGAAGAATTTTATTATCAATTAAAAAGAAGATTTCATCATCAGAATTCATTTTAAAATTTTCTAAAGTAATTGATAATGAATATATTATTATATTCAGGTAGGTGATGGAAATAGATTTTGATCAAAATTGAAATCGACAATATTTTTAAAGCCTTATAAATCTTGCAACTTCTTAGGTATTAACAGTTTTGCTAATCAAGGCAGTTATGTTAATGGTAATTAATACAATAAGTAAAAAAGAATTAAAATTATTGTCAGATTTGCAAGTTATAGCAGTTTGATATTTCAGCCGATTTCAATTTCGATCAAAATCGATTTCCATCACATATCTGATTATGTGTATTTTAATAAAATATATTTAACTTCAGGAAAAATTTATTGCGCACTGTTTTTTTAATTAAATGTTGCCACATTCATCGTCGATGTTTTTCGTTTTTTATCGGGTTATAAGTGGCCGATAAAATTTGGCGCAAATTATACAATTTAATTGTTCTTCGTTGTGTTAATGGGTGTTCACATTATCGGCTCATGAAAGATGATTTTAATTGTGCATAATCGGTACAATATGCGCGTAAGTTATTGTATGTTTAAAAATTATGCGCGTTCACATTATCGGTACATAAAGTAAAATAAAAATCGGTGCAATGCGCCTATAATAGGATCTTAGCTTAAGGCTGTTTTTGCTTCTTCTGGTGTTTCACAGATAGCCATTTGGGTCCTCTACTGTTTTTATTATGTCTTTATGGTCTACCTGATGAGTTTTAACTAAAAATGTGTATGGCAATTAAGGTTTATTTGTAAGGCAGTTTAAGAAAAAAGTGAATAATAATTCGATTCAAACATTATCATTTATCATCCACATATTTGTTATCCTTAAAATTATATGTTATAATATATGTATTTACATATACATATGTATGTATGTATATATTTCCGAAGAAAGTATAAAGAAAATGAATTATTATTTTTAATATGTTCAATATTTATTTTCCATTTGTGAATTTTATAACATTGCATGCATGAATTCATATTTCCACTATTCTAACCCAAATATTTTGTATTTTGTTTTCTTCTGAGGCGGGGGTATATCACCAGGTGGCTCTGCACCGGTAAAACAAAAAAAATTGTTTTTAACTGATGGCTGGACATGTGCCTTTACCGGCATTTGTATTTATATATTTCGTATAAATGTAACAAAACAATTGCCTGAGGAAGGGTTTCAAAAGGATTTGTAAGTACGAAAAGGGACTTAAAATAAACAAAATACATATATTTTTTTTGCTTATTTTTAGAATTTATAAACATAAATATTGCATGTTGAAACGATTAATAAATCATTAGTCTAAAACCTATTTCGTAAATATTTTTTACCATAATTTATTTATTTATTTAGAAGTTTATCTTTTGCTTTAGATTTTGTGGCATTATTGATGCCAAGAACATTGGTTTGGTTACATCTATCGAACGTATTGTTGAATATGTTTTTATGCAAGCTTTGGCTTTTCCTAGTCTTGAGGGCGAGGAAGAGGATATTAGCTGTGGTTTGATTAAGGGTCAGCTTTTGCCTGGCCTACGTTCATTTTGTAGTGCTCTACGTGTATGCGAACAAGTTTGTGATCATTATAATGTCTTTAATGATGGCTGTGATATGTTTGAAAAAATTGATCAAATTGAAGAGGTCAAAGATCTTTCGAAAAATCAGGAATTTTGTAATCAACTCGAAGAGAGGGTTACAAATTGGATTAAGGGTATAATGAAAATATTGAGTGAAAGTGAACAGTTGCGTAAAGAAAATGATCATAGTGGTCCTCAGGATGAATTAGAGTATTGGAAAAAACGTGGCGCACAATTTTCACAACTCTTGGCCCATTTGCAAGAAAAAGAGGTGCAATACACTTTGCACTGCTTGTTTTTGGCCAATTCGAAAGTAATGAAAGACTGGAAGGAAACCGATCGTAAAATAACGTTTTGCTATAATGAGGCCAGAGATAATTCGAAATTTATACAGGCCATGGAAAATTGTTGTCATTCGTTGTATTTGGATGATCCGGTAAGTAAATGTTTATTTAAAGAAATTTTAAAAGAAATACTTTAGAACATTATTTTTTATATAGAAAATAGGATTTTGAAATTAATAAATTTTTTTTCAGGTCTGCATGAAAGAATCTATTTTAAGTCTCTTGCAAACGGTTCGCTTAATTTATAGCGTCTCACAATTTTACAACACTTCTGAAAGGACCTCAGCACTTATGGTTAAAGTAAGTTTTAGTTTTAAGGTGCAAATATTACAAAATGTTTTTATATATATTTTTTTTTACATTTTAGATCACAAATCAAATGATAGAAACTTGCAAATCTTATATCACTTGCCGTTGCAAAGAAACCATATGGTCACAAGACCGTAATTTAGTACGCACCAAACTTAGTAACTGCATTAAATTGAATCATATTTATCACGAAACTTACTATACAGTACGCGAGCAACCCTTTCTACCCAATCAAACACCATTTGGATTTTCGGAAAACTTTGTATTTGGCAAGTTCGATACATTCTGTGAGCGTTTGTCCAAAATTACCTCCATGTTTAATTTAATCGATGACTACAATCATTTATTCGAGAGAAGATTGGAAGGTTTGCTTTTGGGTGAAGCTTTGGAAGAGGCTTCCAATTTGTTTGAGGAAGCGAAAAAGGATGTATTATCTAAGAAATACGACTATCTCGATCATCGTAATGCTGATTTTAATGAGGACTATGAGAAATTCATAAGCAAAACTGATACCTTAAAAGATACCATAGCAACCTTGATAGAAACGAATTTCGATTCTGTGTGGGAGACACCACAGTGTATTAGATTTTTGGTACGCTTCGAAAAGGTTAGCGAAAAAATACCTCTTACAAAAATGGATGAAAAATATTTGCGTATTATACGTTATGCGGATAAGGAGGTGGAAAGGGTTTTAAAACTCTTTCGTAAACAACGTGATGATCCACCGCTTTGTAGGAATTTTCCACCCATGGCTGGTCGTATCTATTGGGCTCGTTCTTTGGATTGTCGTATCAGTGAAATAGTGGATGCTGTTTGTGAACACCCCGTTTTGGGAAATCTACCACCCTGTCGAGACTTGGAACATCGCTTTAACCACGTAATGACAATTTTGCATGAATATGAGGATGAAATTATTTCTATTTGGCTGGATCAAGATGTAAGTGTGGCTGATGCTTGCCTCTTGCAACCATTGTTATCGTTACAGGGAGATCGTATGTTTGTTAATTTACATCCCACTATACCATTGTTGATAAGAGAAGCTAAGCTTTTGGCTAAACTTCGTATTGAATTGCCCATAGTTGCTGCAACGCTAATGAGTCGTCAGGATTATTTTATCACTATACAGGATTCGTTAAATGTAAGTGAATGTGGTGCGTTAAATAACGTGAGCAAAAGTTTATATTTTGTAAATATTTCAGCATCTCATAAAAATGTTTTTGACTACTGTGCGAGCAGTTAAGCTTGAAGTAAGGCCACTATTCTTACCACAGTTAGTACGTTTGACGGCAATGCTTAAGCCTGGCTTAACAACAATTAATGTAAGTAGGTATACATGCTTATTAGTCTAAGCTTTCAAATCCATTTATAAAATCAAATCCTGAAATTTGTCTTACGAAAATATTTTATTTTTACAACCCACAGAGTTATCGAAAATAGTTTTAAAAACAATTTTTCTTACAAAAATACTACCTTGACCAAAAACTTCCCGGAAAAACCCCCGTGTAGCGGTCCCATTGTTACGATTTGAGCTTAATTTTTGTTAAGTTATAGCTTGACATTTGCAAAAGCTACGTATCCAAGAGTACATCTATCTCTACGTGTGTTGGCTATTTTTTACGATTTTAGAAATGGATTTAAATTTTCAATAACAAACTTGTATTAAATTTTGCGTAAAAACGGATTTAATGGTGGTCGAACGTTGATTATGTTGGAAAAGTGTTTTGGCGACGATTCTAGTGGCACGAGCGGTTCAATAGTGATCGTGAGTCAATCGAAGATGATGAAGATAGTGACAGACCATCGACATCGAAAACCGACGAAGACATTGATAAAGTAAAAGAAATGTTGGTTAATAACCGTAAATTATTTATCAGAGAGATAGCGGAGGACTTGAACATTGCCTATGGATCCGTCCAAGACATTTTGGTTAATGACTTGGGTTTCCGTCGTGTAGCAGCAAAGTTAGTGTCAAAAGACCTCAATTTTATGCAAAAAAGAGACCGTGTTGAGGTCGCAAAAGACATGATTTTCGAGGCTGAATCCTACATATATCAAAAGGATCATTACTGAAAAAAACACGTCGTTTTCAGTCAAAAAAGAAGGCAATGCTCACGGTGTTCATGAATTACAACGGTGTAGAGCCATATGAATTTTTACCAGAAAGCCAGACAGTAAACAATGAGTATCAGTTGGGCGTTATGAGACGTTTGCGTGAAGAAATTCTCCGAAGGACACCATAGTTATGGGCAGAAAACTCGTGGATTTTGCACCATAATAACGCACCATCGCAGAATGCCATCATTATTCGAAACTTTTTGACGAAAAATGCAACAAATAGCATCCAACAGCCACCGAATTCAGCCGATTTGGCTCCCTGTGACTTCTTTTTGTTCAATCGAGTTAGAAAACCATTATGGGGAACGCGTTTCAGCAGCAGAGAAAAAATAATAGAAAATTCGCAGGAAGCATTGATGGACATACCAAAAACCGAATATAAAAAATCTTCCAACAATTAGATCAAGCGCTGGCGTAAGTGTGTTGCAGTCGATGAGGATTACTTTGAAAGGGACAATATAGATTAATAAGATTAATCTTCTGAATAAATTCCGGGAACTTTTTGATTAAAGTAGTATACAGAATTTAAAAGAAAAAAGTATATTTTGAGCATATTTAAGGATCAAATTTTTACCTGTACATTATTATAAGATTCAGTCTTACCACTATTATAATAAAATTCACTTTAAAGTCAGAGTAACACTGTTTTTTGAAACCATACTTCCTTTTATTATTTCTAGTGGACTGATCAAAATTGGAATCAGTTTTACGAGCGCTGTAAGAAAGCCATTGAAACATTTGAAGTTTTGGTAGCCAGAATACATGACATCTATTCAAATCGCATTTTGCACGTTCTAATGTGTATGCAGGAAATATCACTGCAAGTTTTACCTGGAGGTCAGCTTTATTGTGTAACAGAATGAAAATTAATTTAATTAAAAGTCAAATTTATATTTTAGACGATGAAATTTGGACTATCGATGAATTTTTGGAAAAGAGTGAAGAATCGTGTCGTAAAGCTGCCATTGAATTAAATCGTAAAAGTCAAATGGTATCTGAAGCAGTGGAAGAAGTCTTAAATTTAGTAGATAAAGCCACTGATACTTTTAAGGAAATTGCAGGAAATGATGTTGTAACACCATTTGATGGTAAGTTGCTTATAACACAAGGGGAATAAATTCTTTAGATTCAATGATAATAACTTCCACATGTTTCAGTTAAAGATCACCAGCCCGCTTCATCTAGAAAGGGAGGCGGTGACACTAATGGTCCCAGTACTAGTGCAGCTGCTGGTGCTGCAGGCTCAGGTACAAATAGTGGTGGTGGAGCTACAGCATCAGGTGGGCAACAGCAAGATTGGAGCATTTTATGGTCTTGCTTTGATAATCCCTTAACTTTGTTAGCCACATCTGAGAGTTTGCCGAAAGGCATGCAGGTCTTTAAAAAATTGTTTTATTTTTAAACTTTCGAAAATATTTTTATTTTTATTTTGTATTCTCAGGATATGGTCTGCAATGCTGTGGTGGAAATGAGACGCTACTATAGTCGTAAAGTTATTGATGTCTTAATAAAGGTTATAAGAACTGCCTTGGATACTATTAGAAGGCGTTTTGTAGCTGATGACGATGATAGAACAGCTAAAAAACCAGTTTTCGCTTTATATGCTCAATTACAGATACCAAGTGTGGTTATTAAACCAAATCTTGAGGAATTACAGGAAATTTTAATAACTGCTGGCAAAAATATTACAGGCATAGCTAAAGGTGTGGCTCAATGGACGAGTGGTAAAGAAAATCCGGTGAGAATAATACAAATAAATTTATAATTTGTATTCAATGTTTTATGGTCTTGTCACATCATATAACTAATATATGGTAATATTCTAACATAATACGCAAAATCTTGGTTCGTGAGCAATGAATTTTTTATGTCCATACTGTTTTTAGTTAAAGAGACACTCAATTAGGCTCTACCTTATCATCAAATTCATAACTATCAATGTCAACGCCACGCCGATGAAATTCCACTAACAAACTCTTTTGTAGTTCTGTCTTGTTACCAGTTGTTGAGAGCTCTAATTTGTTTAATCCGCGTTTGTGCCTGTCCTTTTTTAAATCTTCGAGTTTCATTTTTTCACTTTTTACAGTATACATTTATAGCTACACAGTCTCCAACTTATTTATCTTGCACTTAATATTCGTTTATATAACACTTATTTACTCCTTAACACGGCTTTACTTTATACCTGCAAAATTATAACCATATCGACGTAGGCAAAGCAGCCTCCTTATATACCTAATTGCCTACAGTTTGGAAAGTTCCGGAAATGTCTCAAACGTTCTCACAGCCTCTATTTTGTGTCCGTTCATTTTAAACATAAGATTGTGTTACCCAAAAATGGTCGAATTGGCAATGCCGTCAAATAAACAAATCAGTATGGTAATGCCGTCAAATACACACATCTGCACAGCATTACCAGGGTAACACATTAAAAACCTTGTCACAAACCAATCGACAAAAATACCACAATATAGTCCCTGATGTGGTGAATTTTCTTTTTAGGCATTTTTATTTTCGTTACAGTATATTTTTTGTGCAGCGACCAATAAGAATTGCTCGTTTTCAACTCGTTTTGATGCTTTTCGACTTGCGTTCCGAATTTTATTTTAAAATTCTTTTCTTTTTGATTCTTCTCACGTGTCGTATTTTAAATCCTCTTTAAATTCGGCTCTCAAAAAGAATCATTCTTTACGAACAAATTCAATTCGAGCACTCTTCCTACTCTGTATTCTAGAAGTTATTTATAATTTGTTTTCTCAGTAACTTTTAGTAAGACACATGAATTTATGAGACAAAGAATCTTAGCTATCAATGATACTGTCAAGATAATTTTGGTATAGATAGAAACTTACAAAAAACTATATTGTAGAAACCATTATAAATACAATAGGTTCTGGCTTAAGAGATGTTTGCAAAAGGGAAAATAGGCTAAAACTAAATTTAGGGCCACACCATGATCACAAACAAGTCAAATGTCAAAGTTAAAAGTTAGTTAAATGAGCTGAGATAAGTTTTTGAACTTTTATGTAGTTGTGGTATTATCAGACGATGTTCGTAACAATATTTTCGACAATGTGTCGTTTGAATTAGCATAAATTAGGTTGGATAAGCTGTCTCAGGTCAGAAAGAATTATACTTAATGCCCTAAAACGATTTAGCACAGCCCATCGTTTATAGTTGTGCTTTCAATTAAGAGTGTCACGTTAATGTGCGCATATATTCAATCTGAGCAGGTTCCTTGCCTACTTCGATCGTGGTTCGCCTTTGGCATCCTTGGATACTATAAGACATTAGGCAATGTAAATTATGTTTTGATTATATGTATTAAGAGTATTTTAAAAATAACACTAGCCAACAAGGTTTTGGACTGGAGCAACCAAATATCTTTCCTAGGGTAATTTGGTGGGCTGAATTGAAATGCGTTTTCAGTTTTTTTCCATCAGGCTCAAATCTTTTTATAGGGGCGTGGCAAATTTTTCGTCCAACATATGGTAGTTATGGCAATATATATTGCATCATAACTTGAGAACGACTTGACTTTTATGCAAGTACCAGCAAATGCTTAGGAATACAATTTTCTATAAGTCACTTGAATAACATGTTTTTTATATTTTCAACAGTTTCGGAGTTATTCATAACTTAGTTGCGAAAAAAAATTTTTAGCGCAAAATTTTTGTTTTGTTTTCAAAAAATCATAAATAATTTTTCAGAAAGAAAGTTCTACATTTTAAGCCCTTAAATTAATAAATTAAAGCTTAATGTTGAGAATAAAATAAGCTATAAATCATGAAAATTGGTTGGCTATTTTATTTAAAATGCAATGCAGGTATCTAACTTTGACCAAAATTAGCGGAAAATTTTTTTTCTTAAAATCGGTCAAGTCGTCCTCATGTTATGAGGACAATCTTTAAAGGTCCGAGAATTTTTGTATTTTGTAGAACAGTGTAATTTTTAATGTATTTTAATTTATTTTTCCTTAACAGCAAGTTTCCTTAACACCTCAACCACGAGTGGGCCGTAATCATAATACTAAGCGCCGTAAGTTGTATACGCTGGCCTCTGAAGAAAAACCACAAATGCCCCATATGTTGAAATCATTCTATTCCGCCATTATGGATAACAAAGAAGTAGGAAAAGCTCTAAATCTTTTGTCGAATTGTACGAAAAATATTAAACCAGAAATACAAACATACATTAAACGTTGGAAGCCTTATCACTTTCTATGGAAAAATGATCGTACAACAAGACAACTGATGGAATTCGGTTTACAAGAATTTGAGTCGACTCTACGCTGTTTAGCTGAATTGGATGCTAATCTCTTAATAGAGCCAGATATGGAAATATTCGGCCAATGTATAGCAGTTTACAATGAACGTTTGAAATATGGTTTGGCCATAGAAATAAAATGTAAGTCAAGGAATTTTATAAAGATGGCATAAATAAGGGCATGTCTACGATGAAAATTCGTTTTTAAAGAATAAAAGTATTGAAAAAGGGCAACTTTTTCTAGCCATTAGAACATGAATTATATGATTTGAATTGCTGTCTGAATAGTTTAAAGATAAGTCCTTATTCATGTAAATAAGCCCTAAAAACTATAGTGAATTGTAAAAAATACAGTTTGTTTGTTTCTTAGCTTGCAACCATAAAATTGGCCAGGCTATGAAGAAAAAATATAAAAAGGAAATGGATTATGTTTACGCTGTTATAAACGAAATGGATCGTAAATTGGATCGTCCTATAAGAGATCTAGATGATGTACGCATGATAATGGAAACTTTAAGCAAAATACGGGAACAAGAAGTAGACATGGAGTTGCGCATAGATCCAATAGAGGTATTACTTAAACTG
Source organism: Wohlfahrtia magnifica (assembly GCA_023159175.1). Taxonomy (NCBI): domain Eukaryota; kingdom Metazoa; phylum Arthropoda; class Insecta; order Diptera; family Sarcophagidae; genus Wohlfahrtia; species Wohlfahrtia magnifica. The sequence continues at coordinate 2,236,596 of JAKWBJ010000506.1, read as the reverse complement.
TTGATTTACTTAAGGATACATTTTTATATTTCAGGAAGCCTTTAATGTTCTCACCCGTTACGAAGTCCAAGTGGAAAGGGAACAGTTCGATTTAGTGGATAATTTACGCTCAACATTTCAAAATTTATTGGCTTGCGCTTTGCAGGCCCAAGTAAAATTATTGGAAATGCAACCTTCTTTCCAAGATGATTTAAGAAATAATTTAGATAATTTCAAACAGGATAAAATCACGTATGTTAACGAATACCGTACCGCTGGACCTATGCAACCCGGGTTGACGCCACGAGAAGCTTCTGATCGTTTAATACTCTTTCAAAATCGATTTGAGGGCATGTGGCGTAGATTGCAGACTTATCAAAGTGGTGAAGAACTTTTTGGTTTACCTCAAACAGATTATCCCGAACTGGCTCAGATTAGAAAGGAATTAAATCTTTTGCAAAAACTTTATAAGCTTTATAATGATGTTATAGATCGTGTTAGTAGCTATTATGATATACCCTGGAATGAGGTGGATATAGAAGAGATTAATAACGAGTTAATGGAATTTCAAAATCGTTGTCGAAAACTGCCCAAAGGTTTGAAAGAGTGGCCAGCTTTTCATGCTTTAAAGAAAACCATAGATGATTTTAATGATATGTGTCCGCTGCTAGAACTGATGGCCAATAAAGCTATGAAGCCTAGACATTGGCAACGAATTATGGATGTAAGCAATTATATATTCGAATTTGATTCTGAAGGCTTTTCCTTAAAAAATATATTGGAGGCACCTCTATTAAAACATAAGGAAGATATAGAAGATATTTGTATAAGTGCCATGAAGGAAAAGGATATCGAGGCGAAATTAAAACAAGTCACTAATGAATGGTCGGTTCACGAGCTACAATTTATGAGTTTTAATAATCGAGGCGAATTGTTGCTAAGAGGTGACACTACGGCCGAAACTATAGGCCAATTGGAAGACAGTTTAATGGTTTTAGGTTCTTTGCTCTCTAACCGCTACAATGCACCTTTTCGCAAACAAATTCAACAATGGGTTTACGATCTTTCCAACTCGAATGAGATATTGGAGAGATGGTTGCTGGTACAGAATATGTGGGTTTATCTGGAGGCCGTTTTTGTGGGTGGTGATATTGCTAAGCAATTGCCCAAAGAAGCTAAACGTTTTTCGAAAATTGACAAATCTTGGCAAAAAATCATGCAACGTGCCCATGAAACACCGGGTGTAGTGGCCTGTTGTGTTGGTGATGATTTGCTAAAGCAATTGCTGCCTCATCTTCAGGAACAATTAGAAATATGTCAGAAATCTTTAAGTGGCTACTTGGAACGTAAGCGTATGATGTTTCCCCGTTTCTTTTTTGTATCCGATCCTGCTTTATTGGAAATTTTGGGTCAAGCTTCTGATTCGCATACCATACAAAACCACTTGCTTTCGATATTTGACAACACACGTCATGTTAAGTTTCATGATATAGAATACAACAAAATGATGGCTATTATATCCAGTGAAGGTGAAATGATTCAACTGGATCGTGCCATACGTGCCGAAGGTTCAGTTGAGACATGGCTAACTCAATTGCTGGTCACAGCACAGCAGTCATTACATTCTATAATACGTACCGCTTATGCCACAATCAATGATCCAAACTTTACGCTATTGGGTTTTCTCGAAAAGGTACCTGCCCAAGTTGGCCTATTGGGCATACAAATGATTTGGACACGCGATGCGGAAATGGCTCTGATGCAGGCCAGGCATGAGAGGAAAGTCATGTCCGAAACGAATAACAAATTCTTAGATATTTTAAATACACTCATTGATCAAACGACTAGGAATCTAACGAAAATGGAGAGAATCAATTTCGAGACACTGATTACAATACATGTGCATCAAAGGGATATATTCGATATATTGGTAAGTTATAAGCAAAATTTCGAAAAGTTTTTAATATGATAAGGCTTTTTTCCAGTGTCGCATGAACATTAAGTCGGCAAATGATTTTGAGTGGCTTAAACAGTGTCGTTTCTATTTTAAAGAGGATTTAGATAAAACTTGGATTTCGGTTACTGATGTTACTTTTACCTATCAAAATGAATATTTAGGATGTACTGATAGATTGGTTATTACACCACTGACAGATCGGCAAGTTAAACTATCTTAATTTTTAATTTTTTTTTTAAATTTAAAATGTTTTTCTTTCTTTAATTATTTCATTTAAATTTATTCTTTTCGCAGCTTATAAAACATTTTTTAATTTTTTTAGTTGAATATTCTCTAACATTTTTGTTTCGTTTCATTTCTTTCATCTCTTATAGTTGTTATATCACTTTGGCTCAAGCTTTAACTTTGAGTATGGGTGGTGCACCATGTGGTCCAGCTGGTACAGGAAAAACTGAAACTGTTAAGGATATGGGTAAAACGTTAGCAAAGTATGTGGTTGTATTTAATTGCTCCGATCAAATGGATTACAGGTTAGTGTATTACTATATTTGCTAAAGATAAACCTTTTTTGTGTGAAAAGGACAAAGAGTATATGTGTGTGGGCACGTTGAATGATTTCAATTCATTCAATTGTACTGCATAACCAGACATAATGATGACGTAAATTTGTTGAACAGAATTATTTATTTAAAAATGGTTTAGATTATCAATTTATAAAAATAGCGAAAATATATTGTTATTATTGTGTTAGTTTCTAGAAAAAGTGTTGTAATTTAGGGCTACCTAAGAAAAAGGAGTTTATTTTGTCATTGATTTACATTAGTCCGTGAATCTAGTACCTACAGACTAACAAATTTTTTAAAAATTATTAAAAGGAACAAAATAAGTCACAATTGTAGTTATAGTTGCAAATTATATTAAACCTTTAGCTCTTGAATTGTTGTTGGCTTATTGACGCATACTTTTTCTTTTAAACATCCCTAAAGAAAGAAGTCCAACGGTGTGAAATCACATGGTTATGGCTGCTAATTAACATCACCATTGCATGCGATAACACGGCCATTGAATTTCTCGCACAAGAGCCGTTTTTTCGTTGGCTGTGTGGCAAGTGACACCATGCTGTTGGAACTACATATCGTCCAGGTCCATATCCTCATTTTCTAGCCACAAGAAGTCCGTTATTATCACGCAATAGCAAACACCATTTACGGTAACTGCTTGGTCGACATCATTTGCGAAGAAGCAAGGCCCGATAACACCGCCAGCCCATAAACCGCACCAAGCAGTCACTCTTTGTGAATACAGCGGCTTTTCAACAATAACTCGTAGATTCTCATTTGCCCAAATGCGGTAATTCTCCTTGTTGACGAATCCACTGAGGTGATAGTGTGCCTCGTCGCTGAAGATGATTTTCTTTGCAAAGTCGCTTCTGTCTGTTCAACTAACCATTCAGCGTATAGACATCGCTTGAAATGCTCAGTAGGCTTCAGCTCTTGAGCCAATTGAACCTTGTAAGCGTGTAGAGATGTTCGTGAGATGTTAATTGTTGCGCACGACGAAGAGTCGAAGTTGACAACTCGTCTGATACACAGGTGTTTACACATTTCCTACAAACCCGGTTTGCTGAAATATGCGCAAAATTCTGCCGATTGTGAACACATTTGATCGATTATGCTGAACAAGAAAATCACGAAGTTCACAAACTGCATTTTGATTTAAATGCTCATTTTCATAAAAGGCTTCAACAATCTTAAAGCGCTGTTCAATTGTATACCTATCACCTATTTTTACAAACTTTTCGTATCATATGCGGCTGTATTTTACCAACAATTCTTTGAATATTGGTTTCCAGGTGATCAGTTGTCTCTGATTTATCAACATAGACAAGTACAAGTATACATGGTAGTATAAACCCAACGAAAATAGTCCAGTGGAGTTAAGACACGCGATTTTAGTGTCAAATTAATTGAACCATTACGTGAAATTATGTTTTCATCAAAAGTCTTTTTGGAACCTCATGTCAGCAAGATTAATGTCACGAAAAATTAATTGAGGCACGAAAAAATTTCTAATCTTGTCTCTATTCCGTTCATCATTGACAGTAACATTCTGACCACCATCGTTTTTGAAGATATATAGACCAGGCCATAATTTTCTGCGGATGTAAAGGTTGTGTGCTTCATCGGAGAACAAAATTTTTTAATCTTGAAGTTTGATGAACATAACCATTATTTTGATAAAAAATTTCAACAATTTGTAAGCGTTACTCTGGTGTAAGTTATCCATGAAAGAATGAAATACCAAACCAAACCAAACAAAAAGCAACTATCAGCTGTTAAATTGGTTGTCAAATAAAGCAGTGTTGCCAACTCTGTTATGAACCTCTTCAGGAAATTTTAATACAAATGTTACAAACCTAGTTAGTTATTTAGAATACTCCCTAAATTTATTATATTGTACACAATTATTTGAACCATGTGATATATGGTGTATCCTTTTCTCATATTATATTTTAATTAAATTTTATTTTAATTCTCTATTTTCTTTTAAGCGATTTATATGCAGTAGTAGTATTGACGTTCATATTACTCGTATGTAGTCATACTACAGCTGTAACTACATACAACTATTTGTTTTAGTTTTGTATTTAATTTAAAATTAGTAATATGTACGTTCTATTCATTACACGTTTTATATTACAGAGGCTTGGGTCGCATTTACAAGGGTTTAGCTCAATCCGGTTCATGGGGCTGCTTTGATGAATTCAATCGTATTGAATTGCCAGTCTTGTCGGTTGCAGCGCAACAAGTTGCTGTTGTTTTAACAGCGAAAAAGGAAAAGAAAAAATCATTTATATTTACAGATGGTGATACAATCGAAATGAATCCTGAATTTGGAATATTTATAACGATGGTAAGTAAGTATTAAGATGAAAGAATGTAGAATATTTTCGCACAACATATTTTAAATGTTTCATAAGAAGAAGAATATTTTTGTAAGAATTTTAATTCTATTTTTGTTGGAAAATTAAATTAAAATTTATGGCCAACAACTTTAATTTATTTTCCACGTGTTCTTTGCTGAAGGATTTTTATTTGATTAAATTGTTTAAGACTATAATTGAATAAAAAAAATTAATAAAAGTACATATCTATTAAAGGAGTTAAAATATGCCCTAACATTAAAAAGTAAAATTCCAACCACGCAGCCACTCCTGCCCATATGCTAAAACCTTACACCACTAAGTACTTTTTGTTATAATAGGTATCGCATTTTCACTTTTTTTAGCTAAATTTCTCTCATAATTGTTTTGTTGGTTTAAACAATTTCATGTTTTTGCTCTAATATAAATTGTCATAATATTTATTAGACAAAATTTTGTTTTAATTTTAACTAATCAGGCTGAATCACGAAGGCATCACTGACTTTTCGATAAAAAATTGTCAATTATGTAGAAAATTCATGTAATATTTTGTTTAATATATATTTACTTATTAGTATTTTGTACCTACTAAAGAAATTACAGATTATTTCAAAATTTTAGGTGAAAATTTGCATGACAACTAGCATCACATATGAAGCGATATTGATCCTATTTAGTACAGTAGTTAAAAATTAAAAAATAAATTAAATAAGTCAACCCAAAAAGTTTGATCTTTTCTGATTATCAGAAAAAAAAATGGAATAAAGATAAGGTTAGGCCTTGGGTTAAAGAATCAATTAAGTTAGTTCTGACAGAACTGTATGTATCAGTCTTTGATTTAATTTATATTGAGACTTTTGATATACAGGATCATAAACTCCACTATTTGTTCTGCTGATATTTATAGGATAGCAAAAAAGGGGCACTCCGCAGGAGGAGTTTCAGGTATTGACGGCTATCAAATGACATGAGTCTTGATTGTTTCATTCTAAGGTATATGTATATATGGCTGAGTTCCAAAACGTTATTTGCAAAGCAACCGAACAATGTCATGCGTTCCTAAACGCAACAATGCAAACTTTTATCTAAATTTAAATAATAATAGACTTTCGAATGGAAACAGCAATTGTTTACAAAATGTGGATGAATTTACCTCCAAAAAACGGGAAAGGATTGTTTTATGGGACTGCATTTTATGGGTTTTATGCTGACTGCAGTAAAAAGAGTTTCTAAATGTAAAACTATACAAAGTATCGCATCGCTACAAAGTATTTTGACGTTTTGGAATTTAGCCTATATATCCCTAGCATGATCGATTACTACACCGCCAAACCCTTCCTAGACAGAAGATTTTCCGAATTTTACCAGAGTACACGGATGATCAAAATTTTTGGAAGTAGTTGAGGGAGGGGTCCTTATTCCTCTGTATGAAAAGACAATTTTCTTTAGACTTTCAGGTCACTGCATTATTCTCCAAGTAGTGGTCTAATAAACTGTTTAATTTACCACGGGTTATTCGATGTAAGTATCCAAATTTCTATGAGCTGTCAAGCTGCAATTAAACGCTCTGTGGTGTCGCAATGGTATGGTAGGTAAGCCACCCACCTACCAACAAAGAGGTCCTCGGTTCAATACTAGACCAGACCATCAGATAATTTTCAACAGCGGTATTACCTCATAGCACTGCTAGCGACTGAAAAACTTCTCTAACTAATGCATATGCCGTTCGGAGCCGCCGTTAAATTGTAGGTCCCTTTCAAGGAGTCTAAAAATAGAAACGGGTGCAGCTCATTGATTGAGAGAAGTCCCCCTTGTCCCTCTTGGGATGTCGCGGCAATTATGTTATGTATGGTGTCTCCATGACATCAATGTTTGTACATGAATGCCGGGCATATCTTCAAGAGATGGCGATACATTCATAGTAAGAGGTAATATGGGTAAAGGTGTCTGTCACCAAGGGAAATTGTGTGGCAAATGAACTGATAGAAGTGGTTCTCTTATAAGTGATGAAGAGATTTACCATTTGGTCGTAATTACAGACTTCAAATTCTGCGATACCTATCGATAAGAGCACAACAGCTGTGGGCAAATTAAGCGATTAAATGATCGAGCTCGTTCGGAATTTTTTATGGTAATGATGCAGCTACGTATTTTAGTAGCCATTATCACCGGGCACTATGTAGCTGGTGCGAATGCAGAGAAATTTGGCCTCCCTTTTAATAATGACTGTAAAGAGGAGGAAAAGGCGTTAGAACATCATCTTTCCAAATAGTTCTGAAATCAGGACTGATATTTTTGGCCGTCCGATTTTGCATGTCCCAGAACACTTGAAACCCATATCTAACTATACATTTCCATCAAATCCTCCTTCTCTGATGTCAGGTAGCTCAGTCTATTAACATCCACATCCGTGATCGCCAACTTCTTCAGATGTACTTTCAGCCCAGAATGGCCAGTAAGAAAATCCTTCAGGAGGTTTACGTTTAGCGTGCTATACCTGATAACTTCAGAGATACTTCAAATTATGTACTGGTCACTGCCGTAGTGCGCTTAAGAACCCTTTGACCGTTCAAATATTCTAAGCATATGAAAATTACACAATCCTTGATTAGATTGAGAATAGAAGTTTGTAGTGCAGCACAGAAGGGCTTGGACAAATATTGACTGTTACGGAATCTTTTCTAAACAATGCATTCGCAGTTTCGTTGTCGCTTATTCCACAGTGTCCAGGTACCCAAAATAACACGACTCTATTTTGAAGCGCCAGTCTTTGCAATGTATCAAAGCAATATTTGACCAGTATTAATGTTTTACGATGAGAACCGAGTGCCCTTAGGGCAGCTTGGTCGCTTGATTATATATTAATGATCTTACCCTTGAGCTCTGTTCACGTTGATCTGCGCACATATGATAATGGCAATAATTTTAGTAAGAAAATCATTTAATGATTTCCCTAATGAGATTGACAAGTCTTGTCAGCACCGACATCACTGTCCATTTTCCATCCATTGTTATACCACTTAAGCTCGAACTCACCCGGAGTTGAATCTCCTGCCAAAGCAAAATCCAAAAGCATGATATCCAGGATTAAAATTGTTTTTGATCATCATCCGTAAAATAGACAGATCAGATTTAACTGACATAGATGCTGATATCAAAAGATATTTTATTTTGTACATGCATTGGGTGGTTCGTTTCGACTCTGAACACGAACATATAGGTTCACCATGACACTACTTATACCTTTCGGGGCAACACAGTTTAAAAAAGACAGTTTGTTTTGGTTTATTTAGACCAAATTCATCCAAAAATGGCTTACTTTACGTTTCTACCCAAGGAATAATTTTTTTCTTGAACTTATTTTTAAAATATTGACCTATTTCTCAATTTCAAGATGTTGATTGAAAATTGTTAAATGCAATGACTTATATGCAATATACTACAATACATTCATCTGTGCTGTTATAGGGTACAATATTGTTTATGTTTGGTCTTAAAATCGTTATTAAATTTTTTAGTATTTTTAATTAATTTTAATTCCCTTTAATAACTAAAGGGTCCGCCATCTAACGTTTTTTTTCAACTAGTGCTTATTTCGTGAATGGTAACACTTAGCTCATGTCTGATTTGACAGAAATTAGTTTTATTCTTCCGCTGAACGAATATGGTTGTGTATACGCTTGAACAACGCTGGGAATCTGGGCCAGCGACCGACTTACAGAAGATGCCGATTTTGCCAAAAAAATCATCTTTTGAGATGAAGCTCATTTTGATCTTGGCGGGTATGCAAACAAGCAAAATTGTCGCATTTGGGGCACAGATTTGGTGCTGATTTTGGTCCAGAGGCATAATTGGGCCATTTTTCTTCGAAAATGAACAAGGAGTGGCCGTTAAAGTCAATGGCGATCATTATCGGGCCATGTTGAACGAATATTTGTTCACAAAGATTGAAGAGAAGGATATTAGCAACATTTGGTTTCAACAGGACGGCGCTACGTGCCACACAGCCAAAGCTACACTCGATGTTTTGCGCCCTGTTTTTGAAGATCGCATTATCACCCGCAGAGCTGATGCCGTTTGGCCACCTCGGAGCTGCAATTTGACACCGTTGGACTATTATTTGTGAGGTGCCGTCAAAGATAAGTGTTACGCCAACAAGCCAGAGGCAATTGACGCTTTAAAGGAGAATATTCGTAAAGCCATTGGTGAAATACAGCTGTAGACAATCAATAATGTGCTTAAAAATTTGACCGATCGTGGAGGCTACTGCATGGTCAGCGGGGGCAACCATTTGAATGAAACTATTTTCCATTATTAAGGATTGTAAAAGAAATTTGAGAAAAATTCAGTAGTTTTTTTTATAGCATTTTCAAAACAAAAAAAAATTATTTGGCGGACCCTTTATTTTTATTTTCCAAGTTAAAGTATTAAGCTTAACACTTTAGAATTTAATTTCACCATTTATTTTAAATACGAAAAAGAAAAAAAATCTTACCTTGAGAAACAATTTCAATTGTTAAATAAATATTGAAGTAAAAACTAATGATTTTTTTTTTTTTTGTATATTTTTACAGTTTTGCTAAATTTTCTGCCAAATTACAAAAATTTTTATGGCGGAAGTATACGGGTGGGTTTATAGCTGTCTTTCAATTTAAATTATTTCGTAAGGATGTAAACATACATACATTAAATTTGCTACTTGATGGAAAACAATAAAATAAAAAAGTTTCATTTTTGTTTTACCTGTTTTACAGCTGAATACACATAATTGACCTCTGTTCTTGTGTTACAAGAGAAAAATTAATTTAAATTTTTCAAAAAGTACGAGAAGTATTTGAGTGCGTTTTTTTTTTCTAATTTTCTTTTCGTACTTCTTATTGAGTCAATTAATCGCTTCCATTATCTACACTTTAGTGCCTGTTAAATAGCCTTTTGATAGTTATTCAAACTAAAGGATACACAAATATACATACATACATACATATGCAGTTACTTTTTTAAGGACCTTTTTAACAATTTAACGATAAAAAACAACTTTATTTCTTGTTTTTAATGCTTCGTTGTTATTTTACTAAAAATTAGAAAGAAACGAAGAGAAACCAACTCTCTACGGTCCAATTAAACCGCCCACCAGCATTGTGTTTTAATTTACAGTCTGGTTTTTTTTCGTTGTTCATTATGTTCGTAAATTTTTATTTACAAATTATTATTTGTTTTTATTTTCATTAAGTGTAAAGGGAATTTGCAGGCTCTGTTCTTTTTTGAAACTTAACAAAAAGGTAAAGTTTGTATTTGTCTATTCTTTTGTATGATTTTTTCTTGATTAAATTATACGGTATTACGAGATGGTTTAGCCTTTCATTGTGTCTTAGTTTTATTTTTCATTTTTTGACCATGACAAAGAAATATAAAAAGAAATTTTATTTCGTTAAGATTTTTTGATAAATTACTTGAATTTTACTGCAAAACTGTCAACGTTAAAATATTATGATATTTAAAATAATAAGTTCGTGTATCCCAAAAAGTCCTCTCTATTCTTAGAATGCATTTTTTATGGAGTCTAGGAACAATTTTATATTTAAATTTATTAATTTAATTTAAAATGACGTTGAAGGTAGAATTTTAATTTAATTTCGTAATAAAAACAGCAAAGAAAATAATAGTTGTCAAGCTTGTTATGATATTTTTGACTATAATGTACTTATTGGAATAAATATATTTCAAATATTTTAAAGGAATTTATGCATTCTGAAGAATGTTGTTATGGTTTTATCAAATCAAACCGTCATTAGAGAAATTATCGGCCTTTTCTTGAGTAGAAATTTAAATAAAATCTTGATTCAATTATGCATCTGTTGTCAGCATTTTGAAAAAGACATTCAGATGAAAAAGACATTCAGGGGACTATTACACATTCACAATCTATAGACGCGTAAGTTAGTATTGGTTTGGGGAATAAGTATGAAGTCTTTCTTTAGACTTTTATTTAGGCATAAATCGGTAGTTATAACAATAAATGTATTAATTGTATTGGGTATACAAGTTAATAATTTGTTTGCTTGAAATATGAATTTATAATGATAACAAAAGGAATTCATACATTGTTTAAATTATTGTTCATTGTTAGCCACTACTTTTTCCCACCTTTCTGGTAGCATATGGATTCCGCTCTAAAAGAACTGCTGCGGAATGAATGAATTTTTGATACCCTGTTCTGACTGAGGTGATGCGTATTTCAGTAAGTGCCTTCTGCATCGACCAAAACAAATGGCAGTTAGACGGGGCAAAGTCTGGGCTATAAGGTGGGTAGGCCAAAACTTCCTATCCATTGTTTTCCAAATAATTTTTGACTGGTCTTGCAACATGTGGCCGAGCGTTGTCATAATGGAAGATTATGGCCTCGTATTTGGCCGAATATTTTGGTCGTTTTTCGGTGATTGCTCTCGTCAAACGAATCAACTGTGTTCGATACAGGTCCACTGTGATGGCCTGCCCCGATTTCAACAGCTTATAATACAAAACACCCTTCTGATCACACCAAATACAGAGTATTACCTTGGCGTCATTAATATTCGGCTTCGTCGTTGATTTGGCTGTTTGGTCGGGTTTTACATATGACTTTTATGATAACTTGAGGTTATCGTAATGTATCTATTTTGCATCCCCAGTAACAATACGATGCAAAAATGTCTTTTTTATGTAGCATTCAAGCATCATTTCCGACATGCAAGAGCGCCTTTCAACGCCTTTTTAGTTTCAATTCATATGGGACCCAATTTCCTTGCTTTTGAATGAATCCCAATGCTTTTAAACGTAGGGAAATGGCTTGTTGTACGACTTCCAATGATAATGCAGGTTCCTCTTGTATTTGACAATAATCTTCGTCGAGTAATGATTATAATTCCTCATCTTAAAATTTTTTCGGCTGACCAGGCCTCTCCTTGTCTTCTGTGTTGAAATCACCCCTTTTGAATCACGCAAACCATTGTTCTCAAGTTTTTTGAGCTGGTGAATGTTGACCGTAAGCTTCTACCAACAATCGATAACTTTTAGCAGCCGTTTTCTGCAAATGAAAGAAGCTTATCAGACTGACCCACAAGACATGTTTTTTAGGCACAAAATTCGGCATTATTATAGCGATTGAAAAAACGTGTGTTTACACTTTGGCGTCTATCGAATACTGCGTTATAATAACAGATGTTTACCATCTAAAATACCATAGTTGCTATTATTGACACAAACAATATGTGATAGATATGTTGTCCAAATCGACATTACAAGGTTTCTAAATTTGGCCCAAATAACTTTGTGGTCAATACAAATGATTAGTCAAAAAGTGGGTGGATTTGGATAAGTGGGAGTGGCATCTGCTATACAAAGTAAATATTGATTTTTGTATATCATTGGAACGGTAATAGTGGAAGGTTCTGAATTTGATCTAAATTACTTCGTGGTCAATACATATCATCAGTTGAAATATGGGCAAAATTTAATAAGTGAATATTGATATTATAACTAGAGTAGTATTTGAATGGAAGTTACTGATATTAGTCTAAATGGCTTTGCACTTAATACAATACATTGGTTTTAATGCAATCCTTTAAATTTTTTTATGGGGAATAAATTTTATAGGTATAGGTGTAACACAACGGCTCCCAGCAGCACATTATATATTGTGCTTAGTCAATCAGCTATAGTTTGGTAGTCATAGTGATAAGTCGTACTTAGAGTTGTGTATTGACTAAATTTCTGTATTAAGCGGATATTAAGTGTAAGATAAATAAGTTAGAGACTGTATAGTTATAATTGTATAAATGAAAGTTAAATAAACAAGAGCATAAAATAAGACAAATAAATTCGCTGCATTTATTTTATTTTACACAATTTAATGGAACTAAAACGTTTTAAAAAGGTTAAAGCGTAACAATATATAAGTATAGACACCATTTCTTATCTCCCGTGATGATTCGGTACAAAAAGCTCTGTTTATGTTCGATGACGGATCGAGATGTTGAGAGGAAATTTGTAGGCGATTTTTGTTGTTGTTTTCTTTAAGATCGCACTCAAGCTCCCAGGGTTAAAATTTTTCCATTTAATGAAAATGATTGAGAATCGGTTTATAAGCGCAGTTTATTTTTGAGGCCAAATGATGACTTTTATGACGACCATCATCCTTTAAAACTGCTTTAAGTAAACTACGAACCTGTTTCCAATAATAATCATTTAGTTTATAAAAATGAATATGTGTTTGTATGTATTATTCAAACCTTTGGAGCGCTAAACGATTTTTTTTGATATTTTTACAATATTTCTCTATATGTCTGGATGAAACTATAGGCTATACATTTTAAAAGTAAAATTAATAATATTTATTTGCGTATATTTTCAAAATGGCAACACTAAGAGTCTCTAAATTTGGCTCAAATAAATTTGTGGTCAATACAAATTATCAGTCAAACTCCCGTAGATATTGATTTATGTATATCTTGAAAGCGTTAAAAGTGGAAAATTCTCATTTTGGACTCAATAACTTCATTGTCATATCTTCAGTTAAAAATAAGCGAAAATCAATAATTGGGCGTGGCACAACGAATACGTTGTAAATATTGATTTTGAATGTCTTGTGGACGTTAGTAATGGAAACGATTATCAAACATCAGTCAAAAAGTGCGTGGAATTGTATAAATGGGTACCGTGGGTACGTACCGCTAAAAGTGGAAGCTTCTGAATTCTAGATGACTTCATTGTTAATACATATCTTCCGTAAAAAATAGGAGGAAATGGATAAGTGAGTGTGGTATCTTCCATGCAAAGTAAACAACAATTTTTGGTAACTTTTTACCACCATGCCTATCTTAGTAAAAACGAGCATTTAACTGACCCTAGATACTACATAAATACTTAGGAAAAAAAGTACAAGTAATTGGTTGATTGTAAATCACGGTATTTTATATATTGTCTCATGAATGTTACTTAAGCTTTAATTTATGTATGTCATATTATTTATATAAAATATTAGTATAGAGTATTATTCAGTTGTTTATTATAATCTTAACCACAACGTTGATCTCCTTAATAGAAGTGCCTTCATTCTTACTTTTTGTTTTTTCAAATGTTATTAGCGATCTCTTCTCTTCGAAATCGTTGTATATGGAAATTTAAATATGTCTTTATTATCCCATTCAAGGAGTGATAAAACAAAATAATAAATAGAAATAAAATAAAATTTTTATTTCGAACCACCTACGCTTATACATTACATTACATTGTACGCATATACATTACCTTTCAATTAAAAAACTCAGACACTTAAATCATAAAATTTAAATTTTGGAAATTGTAAGCTTTTGTTTTTTTATCCTTTCATATATTATTATGGACAAAAACGCAGGACATTTGTGTCTTCTTCTATATATGTAGCCAAGAGGTGACCAGATAAGATTTAAACAGAAGTTGTTGAAGCTTCGATAAAGCTATTTTATGATACTGTTAAGTTATAAATTTTCTTTTGTTATCTATATGTTTTTTTAAGGTTTATTGCATAAATGCTAAAAATAATTTTAAAATACATGTGTAGTAATTATCCATAAATGTGAATGTTTAACCGATAAAATTTTATAAATTTATTTCTAAACTATAGAATCAAATTATTGTAAATATTGCAGTTGTGGTGTGGTAGGTAAGACACACGTCTACCAACCTCGGTTCTATCTCATGACAGACCATCTGACATTTCCAACAGAGATATCATCTCATAACATTGCTAGCGACTGGTTATGAGTATTTAGGCCATAAAAAACATCTCTGATTAATGTATGTGCCGTTCGGAGTCGGCGTTAAACTGCAGGTCCCTTTGAATGAGTCTAAAACGATTAAATCGAGTGGAACTCGGTGATTGAAAGAAGTACTTCTTGTTTCACTTGGGATGTCGTGGGATTAACGCATGTATGTAAAGCAAAAAGTTCCTGGAATTTACTCTGAAAATTATAAATACAAGTTTATTCATTTAAATCTATATTGCCTCCTTCAAAGTAATTCCCATCAACTACAACACACTTATGACAGCGCTTGACCTAATCCTCGAAGCATTTTTATATTCGGTTTTCGCTATACCCATCAGTGCTTCTTGCGATTTCTCCATTATTTCCTCTTGGCTGCTGAAACGGATTCCCCGTAGCGGTTTTTTAACTCGATTGAACAGAAAGTCACAGAGAGTCAAATTAGGTGAATTCACTGGCTGTTGGATGGTATTTGTAATGGCACTGAGCGACGGTGCGTTATCATGGTGCAAAATCCACGAGTTTTCTATCTACACTTCTGGTCTCTTTTGGCGAATTGCTTCACGCAATCGTCTTATAACGCCCAAATAATACTTTTTATTTATTGTCTAGTGTTCTGGCCAAAATTCATGATGCACTGCACCGTTGTAATCCATAAAAACCGTGAGAGTTGCCTTCTTTTTTGACTGAAAACGACGTGGTTTTTTTGGTCTCAGCTCATTTGGTGAATGCCATTCACTTGCCTGATGTCTGTATTGCGTGTCGTACTCATAAACCCACGTCTCGTCTCTAGTAATGATCCTTTTGATGAATGTCGGATCGGATTCAGCCTCGCCTCATGTCTTTTGCGACCTCAACACGGTCACTTTTTTGCATAAAGTTCAGGTTTTTTGGCACCAACGCACTTTTGTGCCAGTTTTGCTGCTACACGACGGAAATCCAAATCATTAACCAAAATATCTTGGACGGATTCATAAGCAATGTTCAAGTCTTCTGCTATCTCTCTGAAGGTTAATTTGTGGCTATTGACCAACATTTCTTTTACTTTATCAATGTTTTCGTCGGAATTCGATGTCGATGGTCTGCCACTGCGTAAATAATCTTTGGACCACTTGTGCCACAGGTAAATGTCCATTTTCTTTAGAGAATTGTTGCCGAAACACTTTTCCAACATCTCCAACGTTCGCTTACCATTAAATTCGTTATTTACTCAAAATTTAATACAAGTTCGTTGTTGCAAATTTTAATCCATTTCTATAATTGTAGAAAATCTGCATCACACATAGAAATACATGTATTCTTGGCTACGTAGCTTTTGCAAATGTCAAGCTATGACGATAAGATTTAGCGGGAATATCAATAACAGATGTATCATCTTAACAAAAAAAAAAACTCAAATCGGAACGATGAGGCCGTCATATGGCGGTTATTCCGGGAACTTTTTGATCAATAAGAAAAGCATTTCTAAAACATTTTCTTAATTTTACAGCTACTGAAATATGATTAAGTAAACTATCTCCAATAACTGATTTGCTTTTAAAAAAAGGTTTTGTAAGAGTGTGAAATATTTATTGACCGTATTATTTTAAAATGGAGTTCATACATGTGTCCTACTCGTATTTTGGAAAACTAGATTAAGACTGAATAATTTTATTGGCAAGCAAGTTGAAATTTTATTTTCAAACATTGAACGTTGCATGATTACATAAATGTTTCTCAATTGAGCCTTTATATATATATATCATCGACTTATAGCTCTCATCGTTTTCAGAGAAATGGAATTATCGTTCCGCATTTCTTTGAAAACCATGAGAGCTATAAGTCGCTGATATGTAACTTCTTTTAGACTGAGTTTGATGATATCGACACCCACTACATGTTGTTTCAACAAGACAACCAACTTGGGGTATGGGCTTCTCGCGTGGGCACAATATGAACTGGCTACTGGGATTGTAAGGTTTGACCCCGTTAGAGTTTTTTATGAGATTTTTTAAGTCTATGCGAATAAGCCAGAAACCACAGCGGTGCTCAAATCCGACATAACACCTATACCACCGGTCAAATTCAGGCTGATTTATAAGCCAGAGTCGTGGAAAATCGAATCGGATGCGTGCCACCTAGCAAAGCGGCGGCTGACATTTGCACAATGTTAATTAAACACTCAGGCTAAAAGAAGTAATAAACCATCGGCTTACAGCTCTCATCATTTTCAAGGAAATGCTGATCGATAATTCCTCCAGTTTAAAGTATACACTAAGCAATGAATTTTAATATGTTAGATGCTCCTGGATCTCATGTGGATTGGTATTATTCAAAATTCAAAAAAATTTATTTGTTGACATACCTATTCATTCCGAAGATTATTTTTTGATTGAAATTAGAGTCAATTTCCAACTTCTTCTTTGATAAAACAATTTTATTATTTGCATGTGTTGTTTAAATAAAATATATATCCATCAAGAAACTTTAAATAACATAAAAAAACGTTTTTTTACTCTTAACTCAAGATTTGGGGATGTTTCGAAAAATTTTAAAAACAGGTTCATATAATGTATTCGATAGCGTCTATCAGAGAAGTAGTATTAATTTCATGGTATTTCTACTTCACTCTTGCAACATAGTATTATATATATAAATATATCACTCTTCTTTTCTTTGCAACATCGTGAGAAATAAATAAATTATTTAGAAAAAAAAAAATACTTTCTTTGTCCATTAAAAAAGATTATGGTTTAATTAATTTTCTTTAAATTTTGTATAATTTTTTAATATTTATTTTCAGAATCCCGGCTATGCAGGCCGTAAAGAATTGCCTGAAAATTTAAAAATACAGTTTCGTACGGTTGCCATGATGGTACCCGATCGTCAGATTATTATACGAGTAAAATTAGCCTCATGCGGTTTCTTAGAGAACATAACTTTGGCTCGAAAATTTTACACTTTGTATAAGTTGTGTGAAGAGCAGTTGACCAAACAGGTGCATTATGATTTTGGATTACGTAATATACTATCGGTATTAAGGACATTGGGTGCTGCTAAAAGAAGGAACTCAAAGGATAGCGAGAGTACGATTGTGATGCGAGTCCTCCGTGATATGAATCTATCAAAGCTTATAGATGATGACGAACCATTATTCATGTCACTAGTCTCGGATTTGTTTCCCAATCAGGTATTTAGAAATACAATTTAAAATGTGGGATTTTAAAATGAAATAAATTTGCTTACAGACCCTCGAGAAGACCAATTACCCGGAGTTGGAAGCTGCCATAGCCCAACAAACCGAGGAAGCTAATTTGGTTTACCATCCTCCGTGGGTTCTTAAGCTCATACAATTGTATGAAACTCAAAATGTCCGCCATGGTATTATGACTTTGGGACCAAGTGGTGCTGGTAAAACAACCTGCATTCATACACTCATGAAGGCCTTAACACAAATGGGTGACTATCATCGTGAAATGCGCATGAATCCAAAAGCCATTACAGCAGCCCAAATGTTTGGTCGTCTAGATGTAGCCACTAATGATTGGACTGATGGCATATTTTCTGCCCTATGGCGTAAAACGTTAAAAATTAAAAGTGGTGAACACATATGGTTAGTGTTGGATGGCCCTGTGGATAGTATTTGGATAGAGAATTTGAATTCTGTACTGGATGATAATAAAACTTTAACATTAGCAAATGGTGATCGTTTGACAATGGCTCCAACGGTAAAAATTATATTTGAGCCTCATAACATTGATAATGCATCACCTGCCACTGTTTCTCGCAATGGCATGGTGTATATGAGTTCTTCGGGCTTGGATTCGAAACCAAGTATACGCTTAAATCAATCAATTAAACGAAAACATATTAACGCATTTCACTTACAGTTGTTCAAGCCTGGCTTAAAAATCGTGCTCCTGGTGAGAAAACAGTGTTTTCCGATTTATTTGAACGCACTTTTGTGCCAGTTTTCAGTTGGGGTACTCAAAATCTTAAATTGCTCATGCCAGTGTTACAATGTAATATTGTACGGCAAATGCTGCTAATATTGGAGGGATTGGTGCCTGTGAAAAAAGAAGATGAACAAGCTGTTAGTATGTCTAGTAAAGACAGTCAAGATGGTAAGTTGGATATCGGTTGAGGTGTAAGCATATTTTAAGTTTTGAGTCGTCAAACCATATATATAATCGTTAGGTTTAAATTCTTAACGTTTTCAGCAAAAGGTATAAAAAAAGAAGAACATCGATATTCCTTAGCGGTAGAGGATGATGGTAAATTTTTCATTATTTTGATTTACTTTCAGATTCTACTCTTTATTCTTTAGATGTGCAACGCTCTTAATGTATATACTGCTGTTTAACCGTCTTTGAAGATCTTTAATTTGTTTTTATTAATTAACAAAAAATGGTTTGATTGTTAGTGATTTGGAAAAAAAAATCAAAAATGTCTTTAATCCAGTGGTCGACGCACATTGGCATGGGTGAAACCAAAAATTCTACGTTTAACTCTGCCGACTACTGCTTTAATCAATAGTAACAAAAAGAAAAGTTAATTTGAATGGTTGGAGCTTAGACTATTAATCTTAATTCTCTGATTGCTACTTAATGGATTTTTTACGTACGAGCTGGTAATTTACCTTGACAAGAAAAGCTCTAGTTCTAAAGAGAAATTGGGTTAGCTATTGCGATGGATGGTATTAGGAGATTTTTTAAAAGCTTTCGGATTTGATTTAAAAAATAATACATAAAATTTAGAGAAATCTATTAAAACTTTATTTGAGTCGATAGAACATTCTATATATTTCAAGGTATAAAGATGATTGTCGTCTACGGCTACGCCTCAAATGGCCGGTATCTCACGAATAAATTATTCATTATTGGCTTGCAGTGCATCAACTGTTGAGGGCTTGTTTCTATAGACATGAGCCTTAACACAGCCCAAAAAAAAAATAATAATAATAATAATAGTCTAAAAGCGTTAAGTGGCACGATCTAGGCGGCCAATTGACCGGTCCCAAACGTAAAATAAACTGTTCATCCAACTAGCTTCTCAATTGGACATTGTTTTGCATGCTGTGTGGCATTTGGCACCGTCATCTTGAAACCACATGTCGACCAAGTCCAGCTTAATTATACCATGGTGGTGCTCGCCATTTACAATAACGTTACTGTCTTCGTCGTCTTTGAAAAAGTATGGCCACAAAAAACAGTGCATTTTTCGGTATGCATTGGCAATTCTTGCAATCACATCTCCATTTAACCAGATATGAGCTTCGTCGCTGAACACATTTGGATTTTTATGAGCATGAATTTCGATAATAAAATTCATTAATCTGCAAGCTTTGCTTGTTTGTAAGTCGATTTATGGTTAAATTATAGACCAAACTGAACATGTTTGACAGTAACATGATATATGAAAACTGCTGGTCATCACCCAATAGATGAAGGTAGTAGTAGATGTTCCAATAATATGTTTCATTTAATAGCCCGCCATTTTATCAGATGTCATAAATAAAACCGTAACTACGTGACAAATTTCAAGTAATTTTTTATATATCTTTGGAACGGTAATAGCGGAATGGTCAATCTACATCATAAGTCGAAAAATGGGCGAAATTGAATAAATGGGTGTGGCTTCTTCCATACAGAGGAAATATTGACTTTTATATATCATGAGAACGGTTAGATTGGCAGTTTCTGAACTTGGTCTATATAACTTGATAGTCAATACAAATCAATTATTGTAATGCATTCCTTTTAATTTTTACTTATGAGGAATACATTTTATACAACACAAACGCTCCCAGCAACACGGGAAGGGTTATTTTAGTACAATACAGCAACAATAATGCAGCGCCTCGAACAGGTTTGGGTGGATGTGAAGAACAGGACTTATTCATGTCACTGAGGAACAATTGATAATATTGCTGTTGTAGCCCATAACGTTGAGGAAAGTTCAGGTCTGTCCATTTCTCTTTGATCTTTAGAATTGGGTGCGTTACCCCGTATTTTATGCGATTAATGTGGACGATATTTGTTTTATACAAGTAACGATTCAATCACTCTTTTGTGTGAAAACTTTCTTAACCGTGTGATTTCTCGAAGAGGCCATCACAAGTGCCCACTGAAATCTTATGATTTAACACCTTTAGAATTTTTCTTTGGGGATACGTAGCAGTTAAGGTTTATGCCAATGGCGTCTTACAATCGATTCAAGACTTCAAAGATGGAATTTGAGAAGTTCCGCAATAACTTCGCACATTCAGTCGTAAATGTGCATAATGTTGATGAAAAATTTTATGAATAGTTTATAGTCCTGCAAGTGTAGCAGGGCATACATTCCATGGTTTCGCTTCAAAATAATCGTATCAAGATGAAACCTCTTTTGAAAGAACTCTGTAAGCTTGTTACTGGTGGGTGGGTAAGATAGGTAACTATGATTTTGATAAAATGACTACTGTAGAAGATGGCAGGATATAGACAAATTATTACTTTTACTTACTTCCAGAGGAGGGGATTTGAAGTTAAGCTTAATCTTTAATAGTCTGACTTACATATCTGTTACTGGAACTGTGTAAAAAATCCATTTATCTTACAATAGTTAATATTTATGCATAATGAAGTATTATCTCGTTTGCAGTGATCCTAAGAATTTCACAAAAATAAAACTTAATTTATTTATAGTTTCTAGTAAAATGTGCTACAAAAGAAATAAGGATTACAGCGCTATTTCCGTTTTCTATGTTTTTCTGAACCCAAGTTATGTTTTACCACAAGTGATATGATGGTAGTAAGGTGTTAAAAGTTAGAATTTTCAGCGAAAGCATTCCAAACCTTAAAGAAAACGCTAACAACAAATCGATCCATTTTTGATTATAATTATTGCTCAAATTTATCTAAAAATTATGTGCTTTAAAGATAAAATGTGTCTACTAACCTGACTGGTCTCACAAAATTATCTATTCGAAATATTTCATTGTGTTTTTGTCAAATTGTGTCTGGGAAAAACCTGTCTTTACAAACTCTTTTCCCTCTCTTAATTGTGGTCACGTCTAACAACATTTTTCTATATTTTCAATTTCTAAAGAATTATTGTGTTAAAAACTAACCATATTTCATTTGCTATTTTGCTTTCGCTTTTTAATTTACAGAAGAGGTGGTCGAAGAGAATGTGATTGAAGAAAAACAAGACACTTGCACACCCGAGCACTTACATCGTTTATATATCTTTGCTTTAGCCTGGGGCTTGGGAGCTTATCTGAGCACTACAGATCGTGTTAAAATGAATCAGTTTGTTAAGGAGACCTTTACGGATTTGGATTATGCCAAAGGCACTGTCAGCGAAAACAGCATATTCGATTTTTTCGTATCATCGACGGGTGCCTGGCAATCATGGAAGACTTTAGTTACGCCCTACATGTATCCAGAAGTTTCTACACCTGACTATTTGAGCATATTAGTGCCCATAGTGGATAATGTTAGAATGGATTATCTGATTGGATGCATAGCTAATCAAGAAAAGGCTGTAATGCTAATAGGTGAACAGGGTACGGGGAAGACAGCGATTATGAAGAATTTTATGAAAAAAATGAATGTGGAGACATATATGGGACGTTCATTTAATTTTTCATCGGCCACTAGTCCCTATCAGTTCCAAAGGACTATCGAAAGTTATGTAGAAAAAAGAGTGGGTGTAACTTTTGGACCTCCTGGTGGCCGCAAATTAATTGTATTCATTGATGATATTAATTTACCCGAGATAAATGAATGGGGTGATCAGGTAACGAATGAAATTGTACGACAGTCCATGGATATGAAAGGGTTCTACAGTTTGGAGAAACCTGGTGACTTTACAACTGTCGTTGATGTCCAATATGTAGCAGCTATGGGCTTGCCTGGCGGTGGCCGCAATGATATACCGTCCAGGTTGAAAAGACAATTTTGTGTTTTTAATTGTAATATACCCGACAATGATTCAATTGATAAAATATTTCGTGTTATTGGAGAAGGCCACTACAATGTGAAGAGAGGTTTCATACCGGAAGTTAGAAATTTGGTAAAAAAATTAATAGTTATTACCCGTTATTTATGGCAACGTACCAGGCAAAAGCTTTTGCCTACACCTGCAAAATTCCATTACGTCTTTAGCTTAAGAGATCTTTCGCGCATTTGGCAGGGTATGGTGGGCACCTTGTCTACTGTGATTACTTCAGAAAGTGTTTTAATGTCTTTGTGGAAGCACGAATGTACTCGAGTATTTGCCGATCGTTTTACCAATTTTTCCGACAAAGAATGGTTCAGCTCGGAATTATCTTGCTTGGTACGTACAGAACTAGGCGAGAATCATGTTCAAATGATTATACCTAATCCAGTATTTGTGGACTTTATGCGTGATGCTCCTGAACCTACAGGCGAAGAGGGCGAAGATACTGATATGGAATTGCCAAAAGTATATGAACCGGTGATCTCGCACGAAGTACTCCGTGAGCGTCTGGTTATGTTTCTTGCCCAGTTTAATGAAATGGTAAGAGGTTCTGGGATGGATTTGGTTTTCTTTCCGGATGCAATGTTGCATTTGGTAAAGATTTCACGCATTATAAGGCATCCTCGTGGCAACGTCATGCTGGTCGGGGTAGGTGGCTCTGGCAAACAATCGCTTACAAAATTAGCTTCATTTATAGCCGGCTATAAAACATTCCAAATCGCTTTGACACGTTCGTACAATGTGGCTAATTTTTTGGAAGATCTCAAGTTACTTTACCGTACTTGTGGTGTTCAGGGTAAGGGCACTACATTTCTCTTTACCGACATGGATATAAAGGAGGAAGGCTTTTTGGAATATCTAAACAATATACTGTCTTCAGGTGTTATATCAAATCTTTTTTCCCGCGATGAACAGGCTGAAATTGTACAGGAGTTGACTCCCATAATGAAGCGTGAAAATCAACGAAAAACCACCACCCCCGAAAGTGTGATGGAATTCTTTTTGGCACGCACCTGTGCCAATCTGCACGTGGTCTTTTGTTTCTCTCCTGTAGGGGAAACATTTCGATCGAGGGTGCAACGTTTTCCAGCTTTGGTTTCGGGTTGTACTATCGATTGGTTCCAACCTTGGCCTAAGGATGCTCTTGTCTCGGTTTCTCGACACTTTCTGAGTGACTTTGAAATAGAGTGTACACCGGCCGTAAAAGAAGAACTTGTCAATGCTTTGGGTTCAATACAAGATATAGTGGCCGAAACCTCTCAAGAATATTTCCAACGTTTCAGACGTGCTACTCATGTGACACCGAAATCTTATCTCAACTTTATAGCAGGCTATAAGAATATTTACCAGCAAAAGCAAAAAGAGTTGGGAGATGGCGTAGAAAAAATGGATACCGGCTTAGAGAAATTAAAAGAAGCGTCGGCTTCAGTTGAAATTCTGAAAAAAGACTTGGTAGTCATGGAAGAAGAGCTGGTTGAAGCCTCTAAAAAAGCTGAATCAGTTTTGGTAGAAGTTACCGAAAGAGCCATGCAAGCTGAAATTGTAAAAAATCAAGTGCTTATAGTCAAAGATAAGGCTGAAGCTTTGGTGGCCTGCATCGCCAATGAAAAGGCATTGGCTGAAGAAAAATTGGAAGCAGCTAAGCCTGCCTTAGAAGAAGCTGAAAACGCCTTAAATACCATAAAACCGGCTCATATAGCCACAGTACGAAAACTGGGTCGACCACCACATTTAATTATGCGCATAATGGACTGTGTTTTAATATTATTTAAACGTAAACTACATCCTTGTATACCTGACTCTGGTACACCATGCCCTAAGCCATCATGGCAGGAATCATTAAAGGTAAAGCCATTTTATATGCTTTTCTTACGTAGTTTTATTGTATGTCTTCGGTTTTTAGATGATGGCTAGTACTACCTTTTTGCTACAGTTACAAAATTATCCCAAGGATACCATTAACGATGAAATGATTGATTTATTGCAACCCTATTTTCGTATGGAAGACTATAATATGGATATGGCACGTAGGGTTTGTGGTGATGTTGCCGGCTTATTGTCCTGGACAAAAGCAATGGCTTTCTTTCACAGTGTCAACAAGGAAGTCTTACCACTGAAAGCCAATTTGACAATGCAGGAAGCCAGATTAAAGGTATGTCTGTTGTGTACACATAAAACCAAGAAGAGTAGGAATAATTGTAAGAAAAAAAAGTAAAATAAAAGGCAAGAAGATAGTATGACAATAATTGGGAAAAAAGGTGCCATTCTGACAGGCTCATTGACATTTTGATAAGGATAAAAAATATTAAAAATTTTGTAAAAAATGTCTTAATAATTTAATTTAGTAGGGATTAAAAATATTGTTTGTTTTTTAGGGTTTTTTGTTATAAAACATTATTAAACAAATTAAAAAACTTACAAACGTGATTCTAATTTTTAGACTATAATGTATGTCAATAAAACACTAGCCAACAAGGTTTTGGACTGGAGTAACCAAATGTCTTTCTTGGTTCTTCTCTATCACGTCAGGTTTTCGAGATAGAAAAAAAAATTTTTTTATTCGTTTTTTACATAAAAGAAATTATTGGTTCATTTAAAAATTAATGAATTTTAAAAGAGATTGGCATTATGTGAACGTCGTTTGTATTTTGTAGGCCCGGTTTCACATATTAGAATCCAACAATATTCTCCCAGCTTGCTTTACTCCCAAAATCCTGGATAATTTCTTTCAATTTTCATTAAATCTTGGTGAACACGCTTCCCTTGTTCGTCGCTCACCGCACCTAGGTTTTGTGAAAATAAATTTAAATGCGAATGAATAAATGCCTTTTTGGCATTCGTGCCCAAATTCGTGATAACTTTTCAGTAATTCAGCAACAATTTGTCTGTAGTTTTCACTCTTATTGTTTTCAAGAAAACTGTTCACGATGCCCTTGAAAGATTTACAGGCTGCATTTTTTTTCTCTAATAAATATTGTGAAAAATTGTCATCATTCAATATCTTCCTGATCTGATGGCCAACAAATATAACTTCTATGATTTTAGCATATGAAAAATCGCTGACAAATATTTAAATGTTGCCCCATCTTTGTCTAGAGTTCAAAGTTCTTAAAAAGGCCCAATTTTAAGTGCAGCGGCGGAAGAAGAATGTCATTTGGATCAATTAATGGTTTATTTTAAATGTTTTGTTTTCCTGGTGAATACTCAGTTCTTTTTGGCCAATCTGTTCTGACGTAATAATGACATGTAACGCAACTATCCCATAGACAAAGAAACAACAATATTTTGTGAAACCTCTTTGCATACTAATCAACGAACCAATGACCTGAAACAGTTATTTACAATGGTCTATGCTATATATACAAAGAATTTTAAATCACCCACCTCAAGGTCAAAAAAGATCTTCCATTTATTATCACTGTATTTAAGTAATATCAAAATTTCCTTTGTATTAATGGCATAAGCAATTGGTATGGATGGTTTTCCATTATCATTATGCAAAAGAAGAGCCTTTACACTGTACTTAATGCCATTAATAACTAATCTTCATTCAGTTTTGTCATATGGCTGGTCCATTAGATCAGTACAGTATAGAATAGAGTGTTTCTTTTTAAAATATGCAGCCAATTTCAAACTTCTATCTCTATAGATTTTTATTTTTGTCCCAACTTCAAAATGTTTCCACTGCTGTATAAGTGAAGCTAGTAATTCTGCGTCTTGCTTCGTTAAATGTAATTTAATGACTCAGCTTAGCTTGAGTCACTAAGTGGCGTTCATCATCAGCCTTATACAAACTACTACTTTTGGTGAATGATGTTTCGAACTCACTGCTAGTAAAACTGGGAATGACTAGTAATGGATCATTTGGTGGACGTTGAAATTCGATGGGAAATTCGCATAAGAAATATTTTTTGGCTTTTTCATATTGAATCCAGTAACTTTTGTTAAACAGAAATAACAATCGGTTTGGCGGTTACTTGACCCTCTCCAAAGTACTGGAATTAAAAAATCAAAATAGATCTTCTTGTCATTTGACCACTTGTATAAAACAGTTCTGCAACTATTGCAAAATATTGTCGGTGTCCCCGGTTTGTCCAAGTTTCTGACAGCAAGACCAAAATAATGTGAATACGCCTATTTTAATGATTCTGATATTGCATATGATCTTTTTCCAACCAAATAGCTTAAATAGCTTAAATCAGTAACACACGATCTCCCTGACATGCTTAAACGCTACTGTTATAAAGATTTAGAATGAATGTGGGCTTCTGTCAAATTAATAATTGTGATATTGTAGTGTCAGTATTGACTGTTTTACAGTATTGCCAGCATGCACTTAAAAATTAACAAGACGTGATCGCCCCTATTCGAATTCAGCGCACCCAGATTTGTTAAAATACGTGCTTCGTTCCTGCAGTCAATTTTTCTTTCAAATTTGCAGACCAGTGAAATAATATATGTGGCTGTATTTGATTTGAAAGTTTTTTTTCTTTTTGACTAATAAGACCAAGGAACTCTAACTGGTGAATTATTATAAATGTAGGATAAACAGGCTAATCATTATAAAATTTTGTTTTGTAATTCTGGTTTTTGTTTTTTTATTTTTAAGCTCGCTATGGATGATTTGGCTGCTGCTGAAGATCAGCTACGCGAACGTGAAGAAGCTTTGCAGGCTGTTAAGAATCAATACGATAAAGCAGTTGGCGAGAAACAACGCTTGACTGATGCAGCCAATGCTTGTCTGCGCAAGATGACTGCCGCTACTGCTCTCATCAATGGATTATCCGATGAAAAAGTCAGATGGACTAATCAAAGTAAAGAATTTAAAATACAACTGGGCAAATTAGTAGGCGATGTTCTCCTGGCTACCGGTTTTCTATCCTATTGTGGTCCTTATAATCAAGAATTTCGAGCAAACTTAATAAGAACATGGATGAGTATTTTAAAACAAAAATCCATACCATTTACCACAGGACTTAATATCATAAATATGTTGGTGGACTCTTCCATGGTATCGGAATGGACTCTACAGGGTCTGCCTAATGATGAATTGTCTGTGCAAAATGCTTTGATAGCTACCAAGTCCAGCAGTTATCCACTGCTTGTTGATCCTCAAACTCAAGGCAAACTATGGATTAAATCGAAAGAAGAACAAAATGAATTACAAATAACTTCTTTGAATCATAAGTATTTTAGAACCCATCTAGAAGATGCCTTATCATTAGGCCGACCCTTGTTAATAGAAGATGTAGGAGTTGAACTAGATCCTGTCATAGATAATGTTTTGGAAAAGAATTTTATCAAATCGGGTAGTATTGAAAAGGTATTAGTGGGTGACAAAGAATGTGATGTTATGCCCGGTTTTATGTTGTACATTACCACCAAATTGCCCAATCCTCCGTTTAGCCCGGAAGTAAGTGCTAAAACTTCTATAATTGATTTTACCGTAACCATGAGGGGCTTAGAGGACCAGCTACTGGGTAGAGTTATTTTAATGGAAAAATCCGACTTAGAAGCTGAACGTGTAGCTCTCTTTGAAACTGTTATGCGAAATCAAAGAAATATGAAAGAATTGGAGGCAAATCTCTTGTATCGCTTAAGTTCCTCACAAGGATCTTTAGTTGATGATGAAGCACTTATTGAGGTTTTAAGAGTAACCAAGACGACAGCTGAGGAAGTTAATGAAAAGTTGAAAATCGCCGAAGTCACCGAACGCAAAATTATGAAAGCCAGAGAAGAATTTAGAGCTGTGGCAGCTCGTGGTTCAATTTTATATTTTCTTATTGTAGAGATGAGCAACGTCAATGTGATGTATCAAAATTCCTTAAAACAATTTCTGGTAATATTTAACAACTCCATAACAAAATCAACAAAATCAAATGTTACCGAAGAGCGCATTAACATTATATTACGCTATTTAACCTATGAAGTCTATAAATTCACCAACCGCAGTCTCTATGAGCGGCACAAGCAATTATTTACACTGATGCTGGCATTTAAAATCGATTATCATAAAGGTAATATTAGTCATGAGGAGTTTATGGCCTTCATTAAGGGTGGTGCTTCGTTAGATTTAAATGCTGTTCAACCAAAACCATTTCGTTGGATTTTAGACATTACTTGGTTGAATTTGGTTGAAATAAGCAAATTGGAAACATTTGTCAATGTTTTAGAATTGGTAAGTCGAAATTAAAGATTTTTAATTGCGTATATTTTATCCGTTTTGTGGCTTTTATATAACAGACTGAGAGTGTGGAAAATTCAGTTTATAGAACATGTTTGGGCGGTATAGTTTTTGGCTCCTGAAAGTGCATTCCGAAATTAAAAAAAAAAAAAATCATAAAACTGTAAATAAAATTTTTTTCATAGATTTTTGTATTGAAGAGTTGTGTAGATAACCGATTAATGTTGATAAATATACTTACATACGTGAAAAAAAAAAGAAAAACAAAAACAGTTGCAAAGTAGTTCAGTTCTAATCCCAGATATTCTACGTACGCATATATTTATTTATTTATTTTTTTTCAAAAACAAAAAAAATATTTTTTTTTTATATATGTACATACATATCGCACTTGATCAACAAGAGGGTATTAACACAAAATTCTTTTAAATTCATTTTTTGCAAGAAATCAACTAACAATATTAATCGACTGTAAACGTATTCCGATTACCCTTTACTCTCGAAAACTACATTTGAGTCCGTTTCCGAGATAGTGCAGTGACTAACTCTATATCACCAAAAAGTCAAATTCTCTCAAAATGTAACCACCTCTAGTGAAAATTTTAAAATTTTGGGTTAATACCCTCTTGTTGATCTAGTGCAATATATGTATGTACTACTGTATTAAGCACATCCATATTAAAGAACATATTTGGGATAATTTTTTATGCAAAAATAGGCTATTAATAGTCAATAATTATTTATATAGGCAGGAAGTTTAGTCAGAAAGTGATTCAGATTAATCAAATACTATACACTGTATGATTTTTAAATTCCTGTTAAGTTAACTTCAGTTACGGTATATGTACAGTGTCGTGCAAAACAAAAGCAACAAACTCTATAAAAATTAATAAATGTCATTTCTTTCGGAAAGTATTTTATTTGGAAAAAAAGTCCTTCGTTAATTGATTTACATTTATATACACTTCGATTTACAGTAAATAATATATTACATTATCTCAGTATTTCTTCAAATCTCATCAAAAAAAGAAAAAAAAATCGAGGTTTTCAAAGATATGCAGAACAAAAACAAATTTCGCTACGGTCCTCCTCCAGTTGCTGAAAACTAAGTCCACATTTTAACGTTGCCGTCACCATCCTTAAAATTATTTTTACAATTGTGTGCATCTACGATGCGTAGCAAAGGTTTTCGTTTGGAAATAATATCCAGTTATTTTGGGTAACTGGATAGATGGTAGATGCATTTGCT
The DNA here is from genome assembly GCA_023159175.1 of Wohlfahrtia magnifica. NCBI lineage: Eukaryota > Metazoa > Arthropoda > Insecta > Diptera > Sarcophagidae > Wohlfahrtia > Wohlfahrtia magnifica. The sequence goes on along the minus strand of JAKWBJ010000506.1, from coordinate 2,206,560 downwards.
ATAAAAGCTTCAGAGACACCCTATATTGGTCCGGAACCTTACTGTGCACCACCATTTACTAATATTCTCAATCTAATCAAGGATTGGGAAATTGCCAGATGCTTGGACTTAGAGCACCGCTCTGAGGTTCTTGAAAATCCTAACGTAGTTTCTTACGGGCTGCTGTGGACTAGGAGCGTATCTGAAGAGGATGGTGGTCACAGATGTTGATCTTTGTAGACTGTGCTCACAGGCATCAGAATGTGTGAATGTGGGGGTCTTGAAAGGTTTAGATCGAAATGTTTAGGTGGACATAGAGTCTTGCTGGCTGATATATCCGCTATTATAGTTTCAGATTTGCTGGTGTTCATTAAGAAGGCAGCAGATCTGCTGAACAAACTATAGACCGGAAGGGCCACAATAGATCCCATGGGTCGCCGTGTCTCGCAATAGTGCCTGGTCGGTATGATTATAATGATAATAATAATTTATTTCATTCAATGATTTGTAAAAAATAATTTCCAAATAATTTCATTTAAAAAAATATTGCAATTTTCAATCTGAAATCACTTTTTGAAAAAAAAAACAAATGAAATCAGTTTCGTTGAAAACATTTTGTTTTCAATGTCAATTGATTGCAATGTATTACAGCTCTACACTGTAGGTGTATTCTGATTTTTGACTATCTAATAATCTGGTTTGGCCATTTGTTACTACATTTGTTGTTTTTGTTTACATTTATGAACATATGTATATAAAAAGTGTGTGTTTACTTGGGCTCGTAATACGAGGATGTAAAAGAGAATCAATTATTATGAATGCATAGCAAAATTTAAATTTTTGGTTGTACTTTTTTATGTTCATTTTACGTAATTTTGTGCTTCATAAATCCAGTTGTTAGTGGTTTCATAAATTTGGCAGTTTTATAACCAAATCGCTTAATTTAAGCACATTTTCATTATAAAATTTTGTTATTGTACAATTTGGAAAGAAGCAATGCATGCGTAGCTTTGTTAAAAATGCTGTTTAAGCGTTCAACTGTAAATGTGCAACGCAAAATGCAATTACACAAAAAAATCAATTTTTGACAAGTAGGAGCATTATTATTATTAATTCCCATAACATTCCATGAAGGAACATCGGGACTTCTCTCAGTCAATAAGCTCCACCCGACCTACGGTTTAACGCCGGCTCCGAACGGCAAATGCATTTAGAGAAGTTTTCAATAGTATTTATACTCATAAACAGTTACTAGCTAGCTAATGTTATGAGGTGATACCACTGTCGAAAAACTTTTTTTTTTTTTTTAAGATGGTCTGGCCTGGTATTGAACTGACGACCTTCTGGTTGGTAGGCGGGTGTCTTACCTACCATACCAACGGCACTCATTTCGGTATAATTTTATGAACTGCAAACGACTTTATAAGATAAGATAAGACTTCGTACCGACGGAGTTTACTGCAGTAAGCCAGGTTTACCTATTATTGTTAATTAAGGCAAGTTTTACCCTTAATCAATGTCATTAAAGTTGCCTCTTTAATACTTAGTGGACACATAACTACTGTTACACATATCGTTGGATTTAAACGGCGTATCTCGATTTTTTCAAAATTGCGTTCATAACTTTTTTGGTAGTGTACCTTTAAATTATCGCCCATGGAAAATTTCATGATCTATCTTTGAAAATAGATTTATTGTAAATTGCGTTTTTTTCCACAGAAGATTTTTAAGGTTTTATTTAGTTTTTTCCTTCTCCTGTAAAGCAACAAAAAATCGATTTACGCCCTTTCTATATTAAGCCACCTATGTATTTTAGGCAATAAAATTGAGTGTGTTTGGATATAAATTTTTTTTAATATAAATTGTAGACAAAGTATAAGTCTCATTAGAAGTATGCGTCTTTAACCTTCACGCAATCTTAACATATGTCGTACTGGACGATCATAAACAGCCTTGAGCTGTAGCTATTTAATGCAGTCTTAAGATAATCAAAAGTTATGCTATTTTTAATGTCAGACCATGTTTTCTGATGATGATGATGAAATGATTCAAAATTTACTTATCCAGAGGGTTGAGATCAGGTTCAGATCATTTATCAGATCAAATGAAAGCTGAATAATTATTTAAACGCCAGGTTGCCATTGTATCAGCCTTATGAACTGAATCAGAATCCTGCTGACAAGTCTGTGGCTGTCTTTGGAACACGGTTTAATATTGGGAAATATTTTGATCCCATATTTAGAGAAATTAAAGTCAGTCAACACATCTTGAGAGAAATACAATTAAACCGTAACTGCAGCTAGATAATGACCCTTTTTGTCACATGGAATGAGTTAAGGTGCTTCTTTAGAAGACGGTAGAAGTTTATTCATCTTTAAGCAAAATTTTTCTGTGAAAGTTTTTGGATTTTGCTATTCCATTTTCTCAAGAAATATTCGGTACGATCTTTGAAAGCCTAAAGTCTCTTTTAATATCTTGATTCATGGACTATTGCTTAATAAGAATCTTAAGGGCTATGACTTTTTTTCGTAGAAGATTGCGTTGAATTCTTGATGTGTGAGCGGCCTGACTGGGAACGGACTTTTATATTTCCAGTCTTATTAAACGATGGACCTGCAGATGATTATGCGACTAATATAGTGAGAGTGGAGTATTTTAAAAATATCAATCTTATGATTTTACACTTAAAAAGCGTTTAAACAGCGTTACAGTTCTCATTATCTGACCACTCCATGTTAACAGCTAATCATAATTTAAAATTTCTGTTAAATACCAATTTGGTTAACGCTTTATGCTATAAACACTTTTAAGTCTCCCGACCATCGACTACAAGCTGTCAAAAATAGTATACATGTGTGCATATGAGATTAGTTATTTTAGCGACAACACGGCTACCGTCTACCAACTAAGGCTAATTTATATTTTTCTTGGCGAGAACAAACAATTTAGTTCTATCAATACAATAAGATGCATATAATAGGCGTTTTAAAACACACTAAATGAAATACATGTACATATACATAACATTAAAAATACGAAAGGTTTTGTTTGTTCAATATGTCAGTGTAGCTGCAGTCGTTAAAATAATTAAGTTGCTAGTTACTTGGCTACTTTTGTATGCACTGTCTTTTGTAGTTGGTGTGTTCGATGGTCAATTTAGTGATTTTTTTTAAAGTTTAGATTACCACTGTTCATGACACAATTTTAACGCTTTTATTTAGGTATGTCACTCCAGCGTCAACACTAGACAAATGCACGCTCAACAAAGTAACAAAGTAACGCTCAACGCTCTCATTTTGTTTGTAATTTTTTTTTTTTTTTTTGATTTGTAAATGGCTAAACGGATATAAATTATTCGATTTAAAAATTAACTGTAATATCGAGTTACCACGATTATATGAAATGCTTGAATCGTTTTCTGAATCACGATTGCGAACCACACTGTTCGAATGATAAATCTTGTTTCATTTTCATATTTTTCATATTTGGGATTTGTGCGTGATTTTTTTAATGGATTAAAATTAGGTACAAAGGTAAGACATCCTTCTTTCACTTTATTCTTTTTTAAATGTGTACATATATATTTTTTACCATTTGTAAAATAGTTTTTAGATCATTATTTTGTTTTACACGAATCTTGTTTGTTTATCTTTATTTTGACAGCTAGTTCACATAACTAGTGACAATTTGTTATTAGAATTAGAGACGATAGTTATTTCTTCATTCAGAATGAATCAAAATGGTTGGCTCTCAAAATTTTGTATGGCGAAACATGTTGTTTCAATCAAGATTCAGAAGCGAGCCATGAATGAGGGAGAAAAACTCGATATTTGCTGTCCGTGTAAACGTGCTATAAGTAGATTGAAATATATCGGTTTATATTGTATATATATAATATAGGACTAATCATTGTATACAAGTAAATTAATTAATTTTAAGAAAGCTTCATACTCATACAAGATTGTAAAATTGATTGAACTACTTTTAAAGCTTTCGTAAAGTATGTTTAGCTTATTTGTACGAAGTTAATAGTCGTAAAATATTCCGTTTTATTTAGAGAGATTTAAATCATTTTCAGATTGAACTAAACGAACGTGAGTGGCGTACTTGGTATGAATCCGAAAAGCCAGAAAACGAAGAAATCCCCTGTGGTTATCAAACATCCTTAGATGGTTTTAGAAAACTTTTATTGATACGTTCTTGGTGTCCAGATCGCACCATTTCACAAGCTAAAAAATATATCGAAGGTAAATTTTTAATTACAAAACGAAAAGTAAAAACTAATATTAATAACTTTAACGATTTATAGAATCATTAGGGCCTGAATATAGTGAAATGCAAATTTTAGATTTAGAACTGACTTGGTCTGAATCAGAGCCACGAACACCGTTTGTTTGCCTGCTCTCTATAGGCTCAGATCCGACAACACAAATAGCGGCCTTATCAAAGCAGAAAGGAATAAGTAAGAGTTTAATATAAAATTTAAGTGATTTTTACATAAATATTTGTTTTATTATTTAAAGTCCTAAAATCTGTCTCAATGGGTCAGGGACAGGAGTTTCATGCACGCAAAATGATTATGGATTCTATGGCTCATGGTGGTTGGGTTTTACTACAAAATGTTCACTTATCTTTGCCATTTTGCACTGAAGTAATTGATATGTTGGTTGAAACCGAACACGTAGATGATTCATTTCGTATGTGGGTTACAACCGAACCCCATTCAGATTTTCCTATTGGTCTGCTACAAATGGCAATTAAATTTACTAATGAACCACCTCAAGGCATACGTGCTAGTTTAAAGAGAAGCTATCAGGTATATATATTGTAAATGAGACATAGTAAATTTTATTTTTAGGTGATTTTTTTTTTAATTACTTTTAGTCCTTTACACAAGATTTCTTAGATTATACCTCAGCACCCCAGTGGCCCACTCTATTGTACACAGTAGCCTTTCTGCACACCATTGTGCAAGAGAGGCGTAAATTTGGTCCTTTGGGCTGGAATGTACCGTATGAATTCAATGCTGCTGACTTTGCTGCCAGTGTGCAATTCGTACAAAATCATTTGGATGAAATGGATCCCAAAAAGGGTGTCTCTTGGCAAACACTGGTTTATATGATTGGGGAGGTTCAATATGGTGGCCGAGTTACAGATGATTTTGATAAACGTCTGTTGACTACCTTTACATCTGTGTGGTTTTGTGAAGGCTTATTAAGTCCATCATTTGAATTTTATAAGGGTTACAAAGTGCCCAATACAAAAAATTTGCAAACATTTATCGATTACATTAATAATTTACCAGCTTACGATACACCCGAAGTGTTTGGTTTACATTCCAATGCTGACATCACGTATCAAATTAACTCTGCTAAAGGTGAGTAAAACATAAGGTGTAAGAAGAAATATTGTTTATACAGGATGAGGTGTTAGGTATCATCATATAGAAATCAATAATTTTTGTTGTGACATTTTTTGTAGGTATGTATGTATGTCCAAATTGCGTTGTTTTTTGTTTTACTATTATCGAAAGCAGAGTTTTGGTAAACGTAAGAGTTTATTGACTTCTGAGGTTTAAATATTAATAGAGTATAGTCTGACCGAAGGGCCTGTTTATAATATAAATAAATTTAAGGAAAATTAATTTTTATAATATTATGAATTTTTAATTTACGAAAAACATACATAAATTGTTTAAATTTTCTAGTGTATTCATGTATTACGACTATAATCAAAATACTTCAAGTAACATGTAATCGTAAAAATTATTAAAGTTTCGGAACATAAAAAGAAAATTTGTAGAAATACATTGCTTTTAGGCGAATTTTTTTATAGATTCTTTTTTTATTTATTTTGCTTTAAGATTGTATATTGCAGCTTGATCCTATCGGGTTGGCCATTTAAAAGTTTACATTTAAAAATGCAATAAAACAAAAATGTTTTGAAATTTTTCCAAATTTATTTTGTTGTTGTTAAGTACAATTGTTCCGGTTAGAAATGAAATATTACTTCATTCATATGGCTGTAGCAGCTGGCCCCATTCGATCGGACCAATTTTGAGAACTCTTTTAGTGTATGGAGTCGTATCTCGGCAATGGCATCACGAATGTTGGCGTTCAAATGGTCAATTGTCTCTAGTTTGTCGGCATAACACTTGTCGTTAACGGCGTCCTACATAAAATAGTCCAAATCAAATCGTAGCTTCTTAGCGGCCAACTGACATCACCATTGTGGCATGAGATGTGTGGCAAGTCGCACTATCCTGTTGAAACCAAACATCGTTCACATCAATATCATGAAGAGCGGGCACAAAAAATCGGTTATCATGTTGCGATAGGAGCCCTAATACGGTAATTTTGCTTATTAACGTACCCACCAAGATGAAAATGAGATTTCATCAGAAAAGATTTTTTTTGGAAAAATCGACATCATCGTGCTGTTTCTCGTTGGCCCATCTATCGAAGCAAAAACGAAGCGGATGGTCATGCGGCTTCAACTTTTGAACCAATTGAACTTTGTAAGGCGTCATACCGAGATCTTTTCGTAAAATTCGACGTAGACTGGTGCGTGAAGTGTTAAATTTTTGAGAACGATGACGAGTTGATGTTGATGAATACTCACGCACACTCTCAGCCACAGCTTCGATATTTTCGGGTATACGCACTGTACCAGCACGCTTAGGTCTTGACGCATCAACAATTAAATCAGTTTCACGAACTTTATCGATCACGATCACGAACTGCGATCAAATTTTGTACAACATTTTCGGGTAATTACCGAAAAAACCAATAAATCTCAACGTTGCTCAAGCGTATATCGATTCATTTCGTTCAGTGGAGATAATATACTAGATTTTTTGACAGAATAGAATGAATAATCGCTGGTTCAAATTTAAATCGATGAATAACTCACCCGATATATAGTAATGCTTTTTTCATATTTTGCATTGCTTATACAAAAAGTGAGTTTAAAAAAGTTAAAATTCTTTTACTTGTAAGACTCAACGACATCTTTTAGAAGAACACTAGATATTTTGTGTGTGTCATAGTGTTATTTCATATGTCTGCTTACTTTAGTAAAACAATAATTAAGTATTTAATGGGTTTGAATGGAAAATCATAAGATAAGATCAATTAAAAGCAAATTAAATATATTATCTTATACATATGTACATACCAGAACTATATATTTACGTAATAAATTCTTACTTAAATATTTAATATCTTTTCATTATGAACAGAAAGGGAAAAACAAATTAACAAAATCAATATGAGAGACAAATTGATTTCACCTGTATACATAGTACGAGTATGAGTCTTTAATAATGTTCTTTTTTTGTGTCTACAGGTATATTGGATACTATACTTAGCGTACAGCCCAAAGAAGGAGGTGGTGGTGGCGGTGAAACAAGGGAAAGTATAGTCTATCAACTGGCTGACGATATGTTAAGGAAATTGCCTCCACAATATAATGCATATGAAGTGCGTGAGAATTTAGTACGTATGGGTATACTTTTGCCAATGAATATATTTTTAAGGTAAGTAGAATTGTATCAATTGTTATAGAATAATACAGGGTAAACAGATTAAAACATATAGAAAATAGAATTTCAAATAGTAGTGCTGTAAGGTTTTATCAAAAAGCTATATTTATGCTATTATGTTTGGCGTGTCATATCGATTAAAAGGTTGCCTCATCTTTCCTGGCAGTAATTTAAAAAATCAATTCGATTTTTAGGACTTATTAGTTTTTAATTAACGTTTTGTGTTTAACGTTATTTGGCTTTAGATTAAAGCGATTATGATGCGAATTACATAATTCCTCATAAAATTTTAAGACCGAATCATTCGAATTGTAAGTGATTCTGCTGTGATGTGATCTCTTATTTTTATCGGGTGTTTGTCCACGCAAAGTGTGTTTATTTTATTTCCTATCGTTTTTTTTATCTACTCTAAATGTGTTTTTTTCAATTTTTTAGCCTTTCTGTCTATTTTTAAAACACAAATTACCCCAAATAACACTAGCCAACAAGGTTTTTGACTGGAGCAATCAAATATCTTTTTATCTATCACGTCAGGTTTTCGAGAAACAAAAAATGTTTTTATTCGTTTTTTGCATAAAAAATCATTAGTTTATTTAAAAATCACTAAATTTTCAAAAGTGATTCACATTATTTGAACGTTGTTTGTATTTTGTTCGTGCGGATTCACGTATTAGATTACAGTAATAGTCTCTTAGCATGTCTTTGTCTCAAAATCCTTGATAATTTCTTTCAATTTTCATCAAATCTTGGTCGTTCACCGTACCTAGGTGTTTTGGAATTAATCTAAATGCGAATGAAGTAAATGCATTTTGAGGGGCAACTAATTTGTGATAATTTTTCAATAATTCAGTAACAATAGTTTACATTCTTATTGTTTTCAAGAAAACTGTTCACGATGCTTTTGAAAGATTTCCAGGCTGCATATTCTTGCTCCAATAGACATTGTGAAAAATTGTCATCATTCAATAGCTTCCTGATCTAAGGGCCAACAAATATGCCTTCATTGATTTTAGCTTATGAAATTTAAGGAAAAATCGCTAACAAATATTTAACTGCTGCACCATCTCTGTTCTTAAAAGAACCCAATTTTGTTATAATTTTTATTTGTTATTTGGATCAATTAATGGTTTATTTGAAATGTTTTGTTTCCTGGTGAATATTTAATTCTTTTTGGAAACTCTGTTCTGGTGTAATGATGACATATAGAGCGACTATCTCATAGACAAAAGAAACGACAATATTTTGCAAACCAGTCAACAAACCAATGACCTGAAACAGATTAATTTACAGTTATTTACGATGGTCTATACATTTAAATCACACCTTAAGAAGAAAAAGAAGAGCCTTTAAACTGTACTTAGAGCCATCAATAAATGATCTCCATTCAGTTTTGTCACATGGATGGTTCTTTTTTTAAATAAACCATCAATATCAATACAGTCTAGAATAGAGTGTTTCTTTTCGAAATATGCAGCCAATTCAAGCTTCTATCTCCACAGATTGTAACTTTTATCCAAATGCAAGATGTTTCCACTGCTGCATGCGTGAAGCTAGTAATTCTGCGACTTGCTTCGTTAAATATAAATCCCGAATTAGATCATTCAGCTCAGCTTGAGTCACTAAATGGCGTTTATTATCAACCTTGTACAAACTACCAATTCTGGTGAACGATGTTTCGGACTCACTGCTCGTAGAACTGGGAATGACTGGTTATGGATTATTTGGTGGACGTTGAACTGGTTTGCAAACCAATGGAAAATTTGCGTAAGAAATATATTTTCGATTTTTCAAAGTGAATCCAGCAACTTTTGTTAAACAGAAATAACAATCGGCTTGGTGATTAAGTGATTCTGTCCAAAGTACTGGAATAGAAAAATCGAAATAGATTTCTTGCCACTTGACCATTTGTATAAAACAGTTCTGCTACTATTTCTAAACATTGTCAGTGTCTATAGTTTGTCCAAGTTTCTAACAGTAAAACCAAAATAATGTAAATATGCATATTTTAATGATTGCACACAAAGCAAAAATAGCTAGAATCAGTAACACACGATTTAGAATGAATGTGGTCTTCAACTAAATTATTAATTGTGCAATTGTAGTGTCAGTATTGACTGTTTTACAGTATTTCCAGAGTCCCCAGATTAGTTAAAAAACTCGTTTCTGCAGTCAATTTTTTTTTCCAAATTTGCAGACCAGTGTAACAAAACAATAAATACAAATAATAAAAAAGGAATAACCTTGATGGTTACAATTAAAAAGGTGTCATGTGAACGGGGTAATTCGTATAAGTAATTCAAACATCGAAGTCTCGTCTAAACATGCTATAATTTATTTTTGGTTACGAGGTTATAATCGTCGATAAGAAATCTAAAAGTTTGATGATACTGATACATTGATGCTCGATAAAATAATTTTGAATGGTGTTTAACCAATTAAATAAATTTTGCACTTCACTATGTTTTTAATGTTTTTTCTGTTTTCAAAAATATGTTATAACTATCAAGATTATCTGGTCACCCCTTTAACTGAAATTCAGTGTTAATGGAGTAGAAGAAAATAATATAAATGTTTTCATTTCTTCGTTCATTTATCATTTATTATTAACATTATTACCATTAATAGTATTAGTAGTATAATTAGTAATCCTCTAGGCCAAATAACACCTCTGAGTGTCTGTGTTCACTCATACATACTCGTACAATGTATGCATTAAATTAAATACGGAATTATATTTCATGTTGCTCATTAATTAATTTAAGTATGTTAATAATTTGTTTTTCAATTTTCATTTTTGCTATAGACAAGAAATTGATCGTATGCAAAAGGTAATAAAACGTGTCTATTCATGCCTATGTGATTTAAAATTGGCAATTGATGGCACAATTGTAATGAGTCCTGCATTAAAAGAATCTCTTGATGCTATGTATGATGCTCGCATACCAGAATCATGGATGAAGGTAAGTTTGCTTTTTATATTATAAACGACTTCATATTTAGAATTTTCTATCAACTCGTATCTGTAAATTATTTGCATTTTGAAGAGGTTTTTTTGTAACTCAAGTGGGTGTTAATTTAAAAGGTGCTTTTCAAAAACTATGCATGTTAATATGAGATGACAAAAGTATGATAATCTACAGTGATGGCAAATATTTACTTTGCTTGCACAATAATAATCCGATAAATAAGAAATAAAACCAACTGTTCTTTATTCTTTTTCCAGTTTCTGTTCGCTTTCACTTATCATATTTGTGGTTTTAGAAGAAAAATGCATGTCAAAATTGTGATATTGTGGTTGAATAAATTTTCAATTGGCATAGAGAAAAACTATATTTCTTGTAGTTTTTGCCTCATCTATCAGGTCAAATCACGCACGATTTCAGAATCACTCAAGTGATCTTAAGCTGTTTTTAAAATCAAGTGATCTTAAATTTTTTGGAGTGATTTTTATTTTTTTAAATCACGAGCAAAGAAGTTTCAAGTTTTGTTTTTTTTTTATATGTTTCCATTAAATAATTATGGCTAATCATTCAATCCAGCTCTTTCTCTTTCAGTACTGTTATCCATCTGCTGTTTTTAACTATTGCTCTTAAATATCTACTATTTTATTTTACTTTCTCCTTATTTTTTTCTAAATTTGTACATACTTTAATAAAATGATTGGCTCCCGTTTCCTAAACGTCCTCAATATCCGCAAATTATAGCCAAAGGGAAAAAATCTCGTTTTTAAAAGAATAAAAATATGTTTGTAAAAAATCCAAAATGTTTCTTAAAAATTGCTATTTTTTTAAATTGTTTTTCAGTCAAATGATTAATTTTAAAACAAAAAATAATAAAAGAAAGGACACATTATTTGCTCATTAAAGACAATTGGCATATACTGTACAAATGTTTACGGATTTGAAATCACGTGATTTCAAATTCTTTTGTGCACGGTATACCTTTTCGGTGATTTGAAATTACTTCGACAAAAAGTGATTTATAGAACATACCCGTATGTAATTTTTGTTGACATAAGTTAACACAGTCATTATCTGAATTGAAATCATTCGTATATTAACAAAAAAAAAAACTTCATATTCCAGCAAGTGTGTTCAAATTATGAAAAGATTATTCTGTGATGCCATAGGCTTGCCGAGCAATGTTTTTGAAAATTCTTTTAAAGTCTCACACTTGATTTTAAGAGTAATATAGGCCATGTAACGGGTGGGCCATCTATCGGCTTAAATTTGAACCAGCCGTTATTTCGTCACAAAATTCAGTATATTATCCCCACTGAACGAAATCAATTGGTTGACAATTGAGTTGAAATTGTAAAAAAATCAAAAAAAAAAACCAAAAAATTTCAAAAAAATAATCTTTTCGGATGAAACTCATTTTAATCTGGGTACTTTAATTAACAAAATTGCTACAATCGATTTATTGCGTCGAACGTTTGATGGCCGTTTAATTAGCCGAAATGGTGATGTCAGTTGACCGTCGTTGAGCTATTTTCTGTGGGGTGCTGTTAAAGACAAGTATTATGCCGATAAACTGGAGAAAATTGAGCATTTGAAGGACAACATTTTTGTCGAGATACGATCTCATACACCGAAAAAGTTCTTAAAAATTGGTCCGATCGAATGGGGTACTGTATGGCCAGCCATATGAATGAAATAATATTGCATTTCTAACCGGAATAATTGTATTTCACAACAGAAAAATAAATTTGACAAAATTTCAAACCGTTTTTGTTTTATTGCATTTTTAAATTTAAACTTTTAAATGGCCCACCTTATATATTACTCTTACAATCATTTTCTTCTTTTGCTTTAAATTTAGGATTACATCCTGTTCATATTACTACTACACATTTAGTAATAATGTCATTGTCTTGCTGTTCCCTTTACATTGAATAAAACCGGTGTCCATCATTTGAATTTCGTTCGAACTTTGTATATCCGGCTATAGCTCTCTCTTCTCGAAAATAATCCAGATTTACTGTGTAACGGTAGAGTCCTCACAAATTAGGAATGCATATTGCACTTGCGACTGTCCCCTAACATACACAAAGAAAAATAGTATTTGTGTTCTAATTAGAGCAGTTCAATATATTGTAACTGAGATTGTTGCAGCACAAGTAGTTGAAGAAGAACCTCTTGATACTTTTGATATGACTAGGGATGTAGTTTTTCGCACAGATTTTATTGTAAATTGGCATAGAAGTTTTTGTTGTTGTTGTCTTCAGGTTCGGCTATCAACTGTGTAAGATATTTTTAAATTTCCCAGTTGACAATCTACTGCTGTTTTTACCTTCCCGATGATGGCATCCATTATAACGTTGAAAACGAATGCGCTTAGGCTGTCACCCAGTCTTATTCCTAAATATATCTATATCTTGTCTGTCAAAATATCGTTGTCATTGTTGCCTAGATTTTTAATTACTACCAAAATATTGTTGGGGATACGTCTCTCCTTCAGAAGAGAACGCATTTGTTAAATCATCGTATCGCATATACGGTTTTTAGTTGAGTTCTAAAGATTTCTCACATATTTGTCGTGCAACAAATATTGTATAGCATCAACGGTTAATTTCTTTCTTCTACAACTCTACTGTTCTTCCGACATTCTTGTATTATCAATCACGTCAGTAATTGTGGTAAAAATTATATCATTGTTGTTGTTACAATGGCTTTATAATCTAAAATTACAAAGATGGTGAAACCTTTAATTATTCTGATCCATCCAATTTTCTGTTTGTATAGTATAAAATTGGATAAAACAGAATTTACCAAATTTAAATTAGAGACGCATCGCTTTGAATTTATGCTTTGGATAGAATCGGTCTATGAATAAAAAAACTGTCTATGACTAAATTAAAAAAAAAACCCAGATTGTTAGCAAAAGTGAATGAAATATTTATTTGGGGCGATAAATGAATGTCTGTCATTTATTTTTTAACCCTTTTGACCACACATTTTTATCAACTGCTTAAACATATTTTTTTAGTTATTCCTGTGATGCTTAGATATAAATTAAGAATTTTAGCCCAGTATTACTGGGCTCGTTAGGTCGATAATTATTGAAGGTTGTTTATAAACATCTTTTGCCCCTATGATGAAAACTATAGAATATTTTCAATATATTTTAATTTATTATTTAGATTTTAGCTTTTATAAGATTATGTATTTTGTTTTATTTGTTGCTAGATTCGCTTGACTTCAAACTAAATAATATCTTAAGAAATAAATATCATAATTACGTCAATAGCATCATAACTGTTGTTTGTTACTAGTGACAGCTGTAATGATGTCATCCAGGGCTAGAATTGTGGCTGGCTTGTCCCAGTACACGAGATACTTTACGTATACACACAAAATAATCTTGTTGGCCAATGGATTGTTCCAAAACGTGAGATTAATTGCCCACTAAACTCGACCCGTGCCGTGTGGCATGTTGTACGGTCTTGTTGAAACCACATGTCAACCTAGCTCTACCTTGCTCTATTAAATGTTACGCTGACAAATTGACATATCGCGACACAGCAGCAATATTCTTCTTGATACGCCCTGTTCGCATATGGGTTGATAGATTAACGTTCAAAAAATGAAACAGTTGTTGAAACAGTTCTTAAAAAAAAAAAAAAAAAAATAACAATGTACATATGTATGATGTGTGTAATTTTAAAATAGATTTTATTTAACAAAAAAGCTTATCACACATCGTACCCCAGAAAACTTGTTCAAAGGAAAAGATGACTTTGTATATAATTTTCACTTTTAATGTTGGAACACCCGTATCGAACACACTGGTTTACTTCAATAGTATTGTTACGAAAATAAAAATGCATAAAAAGAAAATACACCACATTATTGCCTTTAGGCAATAGTTATAGTATAGTTAGTGGGATTTTTGTCTATTGGTTTGTGTTAAGGTTGAAAATGTGTAACAATGGTATTGCCGTACTGATTTGTGTATTTTATGGCATTGCCAATTCGACAATCTTTGGGTAACACAATCTTACATGCTTCAAATTAACGGATATAAAATAGAGAATATGAGAGTGTTTGAGACATTGCGACAACTTTCCAAGCTGTAGGCAGTTAGGTATGTAAAGAGGTTGTTTTGCCTAAGTCGATATAGTTATCGTTTTGCAGTCATAAAGTAAAGTCGTGCTTAGGTGTAAATAAAAGTGTTGTATAAGCAAATATTAAGTGCAAAATAAATAAGTTGCTGTATTAAGATAAACTGTATAAAGGTAAAGTGAGGAAATAAAAACTGTAAAACAACTACAAGGTGCTATTTACATTGACGCAATTAAAAAGAACTCAAACGTTTTAAAAAGGTTAAAAAGCAACAGTATCATAATTAAAAAAAAAAATTAGGAGAGCTGCTTTAAATTTTCTTTTATAAAGCATTAATAAAGGAATTCTTTAATACATGCCAATTGAATTTTTCACTTACTTAATAAATTTATTTATTTTAAAGAAGATGGTAGCATGACTTTGTTACTCTTCTGATGCACTTATGTTTTTATTTATTATGTATTGGAGAGCTTTTTTAGAAATGTTCTTATGCATAAATTTATGTGAGAATTTATTTTTATATTTACATACCACCACATGTGGCATGCAATAGTGATTTTTAATTTTCCATACTTACATACGTATGTATTTGGTATTCTTGTAGAGTTTTTTTTTTAGGTAAAAATATTCATGCACTTTATACACCTGTCTGTTTTAATGCAAAAAGGAATAAAAAAAAAAAATAAAATAAAAATCGTAATAATTTTATTATAAAATTTTTATATATTGAAAATCCAGATAATAGTATTCATCACATTTGTGCCATAAAATCACAAAAGAACATTTCTTTCGACATACGCATGAGGCACATGTTTTATTATTTAAACTTTCTTTAAAAGGGTGATTTCTTAGAAATATAATGCACTTTATTTAAATTTCTTTTTAACATTTTGATACTTTTAGTCTTACGTAATAAGTGAAAAAAACTGGCGTGTTGGTGTTATAAATATACCTTAACTGCTATTAAGTAAAATATTAGATTTACCTGCACTGGTCTACAGCAAAAAAAGTCTTTAAATAAAACTAAATGGAAAATAATAACTTTGATGCGCTGAACTCAAATCCGTTTTCAATTTTTTCCATCGGGCTCAATTTTTTTTTAAGGCCGTAGCAAATTTTTCGCCCAAAATATGGTAGTTATGACAATATATTTCATTATATCTTGAAATTAATTTTAATGCAATTACCACCATTAGGAACATAAATCAACTGAATAAATTTTTTATTTTCAACAGTTTCGCAGTTATATAACTTAGTTGCAAAAAAAAAAAAAAAAAAAAATTTAGCGAAAAATTAGAGCAAAATTTTTCTTTTCAAAAGTCATAAAAATTTTTCAGAATGAGAATTTTACATGTTACGCACTAAAATTAAAGCTTAAAGTGTTGAGAATAAATTAAGCTATAAATCATGAAAACCGATTGGCTATTGCTAATTTTCTTTAAAATAAAATACAGGCACCTAACTTTACCAAAATTAGGAAACAAATTTTTTCTTACAAAATTGATTGAGTTTTTTTCTTTTATGTCCAAAAAGTTATAAAAAAATGACTAGAATATAAATTTTACATTTTAAGCATTAAAATGAAAGTGCTTAAAAGGCAGGTGCCTAATATCTTCAAATACTTCCAATCTTAAATATGATCTCAAAACTTCATACTGCTGTAAAACGCGATGCAAGCCAAACATTTAGCTGCTACTTGTGATAAAATTGTATGTACTTCTATTAGGAAGTAAACATTTGATTTTGTCTTTACTTATCAAAATAGTACGCAAATTATACAAAAAACTTATGGTATACAAAATTTTTAAAATAGTATGGACTTTGTATAATTATACAAAAAGTGCTTCAACTAAACATTCGGCGTATTGTCGGCGCTTGAAGTGGTCAGTAAGCTTCAGTTCTTGCAAGCGTGTATATTAAAATCTTTATTTGAAATACGCCTCAGTGATGTTCGTGAGATGTTCAATTGTTGGGAACGACGACGAGTCGAGGTTAACGGCTCTTCTGCCACATTACCGCAAACAACAATAATTTTTTCCGCAGAATGAGCTGGTCAAGCATGCAAAGGTGTTTCCACATTTCCTATAGACCCGGCTTGCTGAAATATGCGCAAACCGATTGTGGACACATTTGATCGATTATGTTGAACAAAAAAATCATGAAGTGCACGAAATGCATTTTGATTTAAACGCCTTTTTTCGTAAAAGGCTTCAACAATCATAACGCGCTGCTGAACAACAATGAAATGTCCAATTAAGTTGAGCAAATAACTTGACATTAAAGTGTGACTCTCAATTAACATCGTGCGTTATAGTTACTATACTATTTAAAAACTTCTCAAATGCATTTGTCGTTCGGAGATGGCTTAAAATGTAGGTCCCTTTCAATGAGTGTACCATAAAAATAGAGTCGGGTGCAGCTTATTGACTGAGAGAAGTCCTTATGTTTATCATGGAATGTTATGGGAGCTATTATTATGTATGTGTGTGCGAGGGTTTCCATTAAATTATTTTTTTCACTTTAAACGTTTGTTATTATATTTTCGCGTAAAAATAAGTTGCCAGATTTTATTAAATATTCGAAAAAATTTTAGCAAATGTAATTGCGTATGTAGAAAAGTATGTGAAGGTGAGTGCAAATATTCACATGAATCGATCGATTTTAGTATTGTTACTTGCTGCCAGTAATTTAAAAAATGCATTCTTTTAAATAATTGCTTGGCATGTTATTTGCATGTTTGCATTTGTGTATGTGAATTTTTATAATCTGCGTCATCCATAGATGAAAATGCTATATTACCTTAATGCTTTTATTGAGAGCACTTCAAGCAAGTACAGCTAGAGACTGTTAATTATATTGATCGACAAGAAAATATTATTCAATTCGAAGCACAAAAGAACTTTGTAAATCCCAGAATGTCCCGAAAACACATTATTTAGTTGGGTCTGGTTTACGCACAACTGGTTATAGTTTCTAAAAAATCTTGTAATAAACTTCTAGATTTAGCTCCGTAATTTTGTTTTAATTCTATTTAAGAAATTACTAATATTCTTAGTTTTTGATAATAATTTTTTGCGCCACTTATGATTACTGAAAGATTCCAAAGTCTCTATAGTCCCATTTGAGAGTTTTCGATTTTTTTGCTGTAAAAAATTTCTTATGTTGGAATGAAAGGAATGAATTCTCAATTTAGAAATTTTTTAAGGGAAATTTTCGGTTTCGAACAATATAAACATTACAATTGAATTTTTTTATATAAATTAATTAGCATACAAGCAGCGTTGCCATAATGATGATTTTATCATATTTTTGATGATTTTTTGTATCAAATGATAATTTTTTTGATTTAAAAATGATGATTTTTTGGTTTGAACAAAATATTATTTTTCTACAAAGACAAATTCAAATACAAAATAACTTAAATTTTACAACTAAGAAATTTTTTGTCCATCAACTAGTAGCAAATTGTTTTTGTTTGCTACGTGCTCTGTATCCAATCTACACAAAAATGTGTCATTGTTTTTGGGCATTAGTTTTTGGGAAGTAACTTGGATAGTATTTTTGACAAATATAATTGTTAAAAAAAGTATATATTAAAGTTACATTAATTAAAAAATAAAGGTTTTGTACAAAAAGGTAACACATGTATTTTTTTGGCTAACATAGGTAGATAGTATGTCTATGGTATACATACTACTTAATTACTTTCAATTAAACTTCTTTAGATGAAAACAGTGTGACAAATATAAAGTCAATGAATTTGAATATGAAGAAATTTTGACGTGATTTTAATGATTTTGTTTAAAAAGAGCTTTCATGTATTGAACATTTAAAAATTATAAATAGAAAATTACCTTCTTTAACTCTTTGATGAGTTTTTCTATTTCCTCTGAAAATGTTGGTCGAATATTCTCAAAAGTCAATTAATAAGTAAAACCAAATATAGAAGTAGATTACATTTTCCCATAATTCATGGCATTTTCTTCTTACAGGTTATTTTTTTGTAAATGTTGCCTGAAGCTGCGACGGATCTCAGCAATGGCAGCTGTGATATTGTTTTATAGGACTGGAATTGTGACTGGCTTGTCTGTAGATGAGAGTCTAGTTAAGTAGAGTCAAACTGCATGATCTTGGTAGCCATTGAACTGCTCCAAAAAGTGGGATAAATTGCTTACATTTTCGCTCATCGATAGGTACAGGGTGTGGCAGGAGACACCATTTTGTTCAATGTCCAATTCTTTCATTTTGGGAAAAAAGCCGGTAATCATCAGCACTGTACCTTTTTCGATTGACTTTAATATTGAGATTATCATCGTTCTTAAAAAAGTACTGTACTAATGATGTTGCCAGCCAATAAACCGTACCAAACAGTGAATCTTTCAAGATTTTGAGGCAGCTCTTCTATTGCCTCTGGTTACACTTCATACCAAAAGTAATTTTTGTCGCTGAATACATTTTTTCAGCTCTAAACACATTTCTCACACAAAACAAATTATGATTATAAAATTAAAAGATTTACTGGGGTTGGTCAGACCTTTGTCTATTCTTGCGTGTCACGAATCTTTTTGACTGAAAAATCAAATAGCAAAAAAATTTACCATATACATTTTTTTAACTTTACATATGAACTTCATGTTTAGTTTGTATTAATTGATGTTACTTTTATGGTTTTGTAAAAAATTATGAGTTTTATTTTCAAAATATGATTTTTTCCTCGCCAAATGATGGTTTTCTTTCCAAAGTTTCTGGCAACGCTGCTTACAAGTGCAAAAACTGGTTTTTTATAAAAAACTGGTTTTTATCCGTAACTCTAGGTTTTGATTTAATTATGAAAGGATCGCGTCAAAAAAAAGTAGACTTTTGTTAAATAAAAAATATTATTTTTCCTTATATTTCATAAAAATTATGGCTAAACTTCTGTTTAAAATATATGAAATACTGTGTTATCATATGACCTAATACAATAATAAAAGGTCATTGTTAAAAAGATGACAAAAGGTCTTTTATAAACAAACGATTTAAGTATATAATTTTATGCTGATTGAATGCGTGCAGGGTGAAAGTAAAAGTACACGTTTATACGCATACGTTTACGTGAGTATATAATATTTCGTTAATACATTTTATCATATTATTTTTTCAAAAACATCTGTAAAAAAATAAAAATTTCTCGTAAAATTCCTTGTGTTAACTTTTTTCCCAGATTTTTGTTTAAAACATATTCGTGCGTATAAAATGTTGTTGTTATTTTTTTTTAACTTAACAATACGGGACTGTATGTTTTGGATTTTAATTTAATGCCAACAAAAAGTCAATTTATGCGTATAATTACATATTTATTGTTGTAAATTTTTATCAATGATTATGCAAATTATTGGGATTAAAATAGTTCAATGTCAGGTATTTTGTTAAACTTTTTTTTTAGTAATTTTAATTGCAAAATTATGAAATCTCACGCTGAGTATAGTTAAATTCATAATACCATAGTATTTAAAATATGCTGGTTGCGGTTTCAAAGTGGTTTCTATTGTCCTTGTATAATGCTTAAAAGGAAATTCGACAAATTTTATGTCGTTATTTTAAAAACACAATTGATGGCAACAAAATTATTTTAATTAAATAATCAGCAGATAGTATATAAGAGATCTGTTTTATAAATTTATGTATGTATGTGGTATGCCAAATATTCATATAAATAAACATCTATGAATACATATTGTTACGAAAATAAAAATATAACACTGTAATGTGGGATTTTGGTATATTTTGTGCCACCCTCTCAATTTGGCAGCACATCGACCATCCTTACGCTACATATGAATTAACGGAACTTTCCAAACTGTAGGCAATTAGGTATATAAGGAGTTTGATTTGCCTACGAAGTTAGTTATCGTTTTGCTGTCGCAAGATAAAGACGTGTTATAGCGGAAATAAAAGTGTTGTATAAGCGAATATTAAATTATTGTAAACTGTATAAAAGTTATTGCGTAGTAAATAAAAATATAACTGTAAAACAACAAAATAAAGCGTTGTTTATTTTATTTTAATGCCATTTAAACGAACTCAAACGTTTTAAAAAGGTTAATACGTAACAATATATATGTATATGTATTTATTTTTTAATAATTGAAAAAATTTTAAATCAAAACTAAAGTAAATTTGTAATTGCTCCTAGTTACGATGAATGCAACAAGTAAATGGTACTAAAAAAAAATATTTCAGTGCAAATGAAACAATTGGCATTGGTTGATATAAGTACGTATTTATTTGGCTTACTGTTATAAAAAGCATAGGACTTTAGCAATGGATTTCCAATTTACTTGTGGGAGAAACCAGTTTTCAGTTTTAAAATCGCGGAGTACTATAAGAGCGATTTGAAAACGACTTTTCCCTATTTTCAAAACTTATTTGGCAATTTGAAATGTTGCAACCCATACAGTCCCGATCCGTGATATCGTGGATTCAGAGCCTAAAAGCTGAATGGCCACCTTACCTGCCCGACCTAACTATAATCAAGAATGTTTAGAGATGGAGGTACGAGTCCAGAAAATATTACAACACAAAAATGGAATTAATGAAAGAAGTCAAACACACTTGATCCACCATTTCGTTTAACTTTACAATTCAATATCCAATCGAATTTTCGAAGTTATTTTAAACAAAGGCGCACCCATGCATTACTAATTATCCTTAATACTGATTAAAATATAATATTTAAGATTTAAAATGCTATATAGTTGCTTAAAATACTAATTAAATTTAAATTATAGTCGATGGCGTTATCCTGATGACCAAAAATGGGTGTTCAAATCAAAATGCATTTCGTGCACTTTGTAATTTTTTCGTTAGTATAGATTCGTAAACAAGCAGAATTGCCGCATTAGGACAAATAAAAATCTACGAGTGATTGTTGAAAAGCCGATGCATCTACAAAGAGTGATTGCTTGGTGCGGTTTATGGTTTGATTGGCTGCCACGATTTTGTGATTTGAAATTGTTGGACTTCTTTCTTTGGGGATATTTAAAAGAAAATATGTACGTCAATAAGCCAAGAACAATTCAAGAACTAAAGGATGAGCATAATTGTCATAGATCTTTCTATCATAATAAAAAATATTAAGATAATTCTCTGAAAGCTTTTTGTTTTACTTACAATTAATATCGTAGGTTTTGGTTGGACCACGCTTTCATATTTATTTGCTTTACTCTTATAAAATGCATAGGGCCTAAGCAGTGGGGCTTCAATCTACTTTATTTAAAGCACTATATATGTGTCCTTTCATTCCAGCTTAAGTTAATAATTGCTGCTTTAATTTAAATTTGCCGGCACCAGGAATGCAATGGGTACCTTGTCCATTGCTTAATTGGCAGTCTCATCTGCTGATTTTATCAGAATATCCATAGTCATTACCATCGTCTGATTACTGTTGTTCTAATATCCACTGATTGTTGTTGTTAATTGTTCTGGGCCAAAATATGCGAATAATTTAGCATATTCTGGATATCTTGTGATGATATATAGTGAGACAGACTTAAAGTGTTTAGTTTTATTCTGTTCGAGATAAAGGTTGATTTTCAAACAGAGTTTTAAAGGCCAAATGCCTGCATGTCTTTGTCCATTCAGTCGAGGATATCATTTTTGAAGCCACTGCTTTTGTCGATTATGTTTCATTAGTAGCAAAACGGGCACACTTTCTCAGTTATTTCTTTATTAATACGGTGTATTTTTCTATTTTGTGTTCAGGAGTAATGATTTGGTTTCTCGATGATTATTTTTAATCCAACACAGGATACTGTTTTCCGAACAAAACTCAGTTTGGTTTTGATATTGGCAAAAGTGTTGGAAGGGAGACAGATGTCGCCGGCATAGTTAAGACCTTATAGCCTGCTCTGTAGTTCCCATACTATACCTTGATACCTGATGCTAAATCCAGAGGATTCTAATTCGTTCTTTAGCTTTTAGGGAAATGTTTTAATATGTTTAAGATCTTTTAAAGGACTCTTTTATTTACTGTGGCTACAGTTTAGATTTATATTGAAAATTTTAGTTCTTAAAACTTATTCTTTATATATATGGTGGCAAATTTGAGGTTAGGAAGTAAATTGGCTTAAAAACACATTTTTTTTGACAAATTCAGATTTATTCATACCAATACAAAATAGAAATATGGCAATTAATATTGCGTTATGTATTCCACTTCTAGCATGTCGGCAGACGTCCGCTCATTTCACAAAATGTTGAACCACATTTGAAACAAAGCTCATCTTTCAGAGTGTCAGTTGTTTGTGGTTTGTTTACGTAAACCGGGTCTTTCAAAAGGCCCCAGCAAAAATAATACAGCGGCGTTAAGTCACAAGAACGAGGTGGCCAATTGACATCGCCAAATCGAGAAAATACGAGACCGGGAAATTTCTCATGCAATTACTGAATTCTTTAGTTGGCTGTGTGGCTTGCGGCGCAGTCTTGCTGAAACCAAAGATTAATGATGTCACCATTAGCCAATTGTATCCACAAAAAATTGGTTGTCATGGTTTGGTAGCGCGGGAAATTCACGGTGACGGCGTTTCCTTACTCATTTTCGAAAAACCGCACTGGACTGTTTGTAGATTTTGTGAGCCCCATATGTGACAATTTTATTTGTTTACATAACCACCTAATTGAAAATTGGCCTCATCACTATAGATGATTTTGTTGAAAAATGTGGTTCAAAATTTTGTGAAAAGAGCAGACGTCTGCCGACGTGCTAGAGGTGGACTTTTGCTCGACATTATATTACATTTTTAATTCCCATATTTTTATTTTATATCGGTATGAATAAAACTAAATTCGTCAAAAAAGGTATTTTTAAGCCAATTTACTTCCAAATTTGCCCACCCTTTATATATAAATAAGTTGTCCTATGTTCGTCATTTTATAACTCGAGAACTACTAAGCCGAATTATAAACCAATACATGCGTTGGAATGGTTTACTTCTACTGATGGTTTTGGTTCAACTGGATGGTGCCACGCCCACATAAAATTTATATTTATCTATATCTTAAGAATTTTTAAATATGGCCCAAATAACATTGTGGCCTATTCAAATTATCATTTAAAAAGTGGGCGGAATTGGTTAGGAGGGAGTGGCATCTCCCATAAAAAGTAAATATTGATCTTTGCGTATTTTGTGTATTTTGGGAACGCTAATAGTGGAAGGTTTGAGTTTGGTATAAATAACATCGTATTCAATCCACATTATCAGTCAAAATATGATCGAAATTTAATAAGTGGGTGTGGCATCACAAATACAAAGGAAATATTGATTTTTGTATATCTAGTGAACAATAATAGTCAAGATTTCTAAATTTTGTCCAAATAACTTTGTTGTCAGTATAAATAATCGCACAAAATGTGGGCGGAATTGGATGAGTGGGAGTGGTACCTCTTATACAAACTAAATACTGATTTTTGTATATCTTTGAAACGGTAATAATGGAAGCTTCTGAATTTTGTGCAAATAACTTCGTGGTCAATACACATCATCAGTCGAAATACGGGCGAAATTGAATAAGTAGCTGTGGCACTTCCCATACAAAGAAAATATTGATTTTTCTAAACTTGGTCCAAATGACTTGGTAGTCAATGCAAGTCATTAGTCTTAAAAATTGCGAAGTGTGGGAGTGGCATCTAGCATACATAGTAACTATTAATTTTGGTATATACTTAGAACGGTAATTGTTTCTAACTTTAGTTTAAACAACATCTTGGACAGGACACATCATCAGTCAATAACTGGGCGAGACTAAAAAAGTGGGCGTGGAGTCTCCCGTTCATACTAAATACGGAAAAACTAGAAGGTAAAGCTTTGTTATCTATCCACATTAGTCAAAAAGTGGGAGAGATTTGAAAAGTACTAAGAAAACCGGCAATAGCTTTATATATATTGTTACGTTTTTACCTTTTTAGAAACGTATTTTTATGAGTTCTTAGATTGTAGTTAAAATAAAATAAATTTTGTGTTTGGTTTTAACTAAAAATCCTTTATTCAACTCAGTTATGTGCACCACTGCTTGTAATCTTTTTACAAGCAATAAAAATTTTTTTCTTAATTACTCTGTCTGTTTACAACTTTGTGAACAACAACAATTACTCGACAGATCTTTCTTCCTAAAGATCTTCCAACCCGATCGTAGTTATAGGTTCGATCACAACATTTTCAACCAGAGGTTATCCACACTTAACTCTCTTTACTGAGTTAGCTCCAACTAAACTGGTTTTTACTTCACTACTAGCTTCACGAGTTTACTCCTTATAAACTCTCTTCACTCCAATAACACTTTCTCTGAGTTAACTTTACTTAAAAACTGCACTCGATGTGTTTTTTATATGGCTGAGTAAACAACACGTCGAAAGCTCTCGAACCTCTCGATATTTCATGTAGATTCCATTTCTTTCTTTTAATTTCTTTTTAGTTCTTTAGCTAGCGTCTGTGAACATCTACCTCTTTCAGCTCTTAGTATTTGTTGTTGCTTGTTTTTTTCGGCTTAATTATTGTTGTTATTTACTTTATCTCTGCTAATGGTTGTTGTTGTAGATTTGGTTATTTATAAGCAGCACGTATAGAGTTGTTCTTGCAGCTTTTGTTTATTTATTTTAGCGATGTTATAAACGCTGTGGTGCCCAACCTTATTTTCGTAACAATATATACGTATATGTATTCTTATCTATATCCATACATGTGTATATCAAAATAAGTTGTCGCTTTGTGATGGTGTGCTTTTCCAATATAAAATATGGGCATTATTTTAATTTTTTCTTATAAGAAATACATTTAATAGGTATACAACACAAAGATTCTCAGCAACGCGGTAAGGGTTACTCTAGTTAACTATAAAATAATATGTTGAATGCTTTCGTCTTTCATTAAATACTCATTTAATTTTATACTTAAATTTTTCTATTTGCTTAAAAATTTATTCTATTTAAGTACATTTGTCTTAAAAATTTAGACAATAAATATTGATTTTCTCTAAATAGATTTCACAAAATTTTTAACAATAAGCCAACACCTTTATGGCTGATGTTTAATGTTAGAAAAACATGGCAAGTAAAACAATGCCAAAACCAATGCCAATTCATTTTTATTACATTTTTGATAAATGAATGTTTTTTAAGCCTACGGGTTACAATAAAATACAAGTGTATTTATATCACAAAAATAACCTGTTGATAGACTTAGTCCTCAAATTTATTTCATGTCGTACTGGTGCCAATAGGGTATAAAAAAACATTAAACTTTATGAATACTCGTATACTGTTCCATCAACATTTCTATTATTGTTTTCAGTTGGAAAAATAATATGTATATAAATACGTAAGGCAATTTTTGTGAGAAAGTAGAACAAATTGTTCAAAATTTAATTAAATATTAAAATAATTTTGTGGCTTACTTGAAGGTCATTTTACAGAAATAAGTACATATTTATTGTTTAATTAAAAGAACAATACTAAAGGGAAGAAATTATATAAATGCTTAAAAAATAGTAATTATTCGATATTATCAACTGGTCCCCCAACCTACTGGCCATCTGATCCGCAAAAAATTCCTGACTTGATAGATTTGTAGTAGTTTTAGGACTTCCGAGTTGTTGCTTACACACCTCATAAAGTATAGTATTGAATTTATAAACGACTCCAAATATGGTGAACATCTTTTGTTGAAAGCTAGAAAGTTTTCCAAAAGACAAAAAATAAAAAATAAAAAAACGGAACGTAATAATAAGATTTAGTGATGGAAGTTGGTGTATGTCGAATAAGATCATATCGAAAGCTTTTGCTTCGTTCTTGTCAAATTAATTTCAGGCCTATGATCTCAACAGTAATAACGAACGTAACGAAGTCCCAAAGTTTCTGAATTCTCCGTGTCAAATAGATTTCTCAATTAGACATTTCTCTCCTAATGAAGTTAAAAGTGAAATAAAGAAACTTAATAAAAGGAAATCTACTAGTTACGATCTGATTTCTGCAAATGCTGTTAATATTTTAACCAAAAAAGGATACTATTATTAACAGTCATATATCGGGTGGACCATATATCGGTTTAAATTTGAACCAGCGGTTATTTCGAATCTGGCAATACTTATGTCTTTGTATTATGTCACAAAATTCAGGAGATTATCTCCACTGAACGAAATGTATCGATTTTCGGCTGAACAACGTTGAGATTTATTAGAAATATATTTCCAAAACAAAGACAATTGGTCAGAAATAGCACGAAAATGTCGTTCAAAATTTGGTCGCAGAGAAGGAACAACAGTACCTGGTATAAGCAAGTTTATTGCTACTCGTAAGAGGGCTTTAAATCTGTTGTAATTGATGTTCTCTGAAATGCGACGACGTTATTTTGTAGGCCATTAAACGAAAGGTGAATTCAGTACAAAGTTTTTTATGTTTTTTATGCTTTTGTAGGTCCATTAGTTCGCGAGTTATTGACGACAGAGTTAACCCCTTTTGTATTGCATAAGTTATACTTAAAAACGAAGTTTGTTGCAGTATATAAACTTTTTGTGAGTTAGAAAATATTTTTAAAACTGTGTATACAAAAAGCATATGTAAAAAGATTTTATTTGGTGTGTGGCATCACTATTTGTCAACTGGGCGGTGCCACGCCCATATAAAATTTTTATTTATATGTCTATATCTTTAAAACAGCAATAGTAAGAGTCTCTAAATTTGGTCCAAATAACTTTGTGGTCAATACAAATCATCAGTCAAAAATTTGGCCGAAAAATAAATATTGATTTTTGTACATCCTTAGTACGGTAATAGTGGAAGGTTCTGAATTTAATCTAAATAAATTGCAAAATTGAATAATAGTGTGTGGCAATTCCCATACAGAATTTATATTAATTTTTGTATATCTAGAGAACGATTAGAATGAAAGGTTCTGAATTTGATTTAAATGACTTCTTAGATAGTACAAACCATCAGTTAAAAAGTGAGCGGATTCGGATAAGTGGGCATCGTACCTCCCATACAAATTAAACAATAATTTTTGTATATCTTGAGAGTGGTTAAAGTTGAAGTTTCTAAATTTGGCAGTCAATACCAACTATCATTTAAAATATAAGAATATAGAATTTTGCATGTGTAGAGAACGGTAACAGTTAAAGCTTTCTTTATCTATTCACGTCAGCCAAAAACGCGGGAGGGATTACTCTAGTATATTATATAAATATATTTTGTGGTTTTATTCATTCATGTATTTTTATGAATTCTAGAAAAGTTGTAATCTTTTCCAAAAATAAATGTAAGTTTCAATACAAAAAGATAAATCACTCAATTTTTTAAATTCAACGGAAAAAGCAAAGCTTGAATTACTAAAACACAATAATCGACCAATCAGATTTGGCATTGACATTATTTCGGTTCTATAGTGTTCAATATTGTTTATAATGTCACATTAAACTGAACGAGGGTATAAAGTCGAATTTAACCGACTAAAACTTTACCACTTGTTCTTTGCTTGTATTTATTTTTAATATTTAAACTTTATGTTGTGTAGTTTAAAAAGAGCCCATTAACTTAAATTATATGTTTTTATAGATGTAAAAATCAATTAATTATTTCCTTCCACTTTACTCCTACCATACATTACCCTCCTACATTATCATTTATTTAAAAATTCAAAAATTAAATAAAACAATTGAAACATTTTATTTTATTTTAACTTGACCTTTAACCTACTGTTTCCCCTTGTAATTACCAAAAAATATTTTAATTTCATTTGATGGAACGAAAAAAGGTCGAGATTATGCATAATTTATAAGGATTAAGGAATGGGCGAACAAAAATCAATGCAGTAAAAGGAAAAAAACACAAAACAACTTATCGCAAACGAAATTAAAGGGCCAGGATATATTCAAATATTCGAATGTGCTAAATAGAAAAAGAGAAAATTCAATGAAACAACTTTTGATTTTCTTTTTTAAGACAAAAATAAATATATAAAGAATCGAACAAGAAAAATCGAAGCTTTAAGTTACATTGCAGTAAGGGCAAAAAGAAAAAAAAAAAAAAATTCAAAAATATTTTTTTTTGTTTCATTTCACACTTTAACAAAAGATTTTTAGATTTTTTTGCTGTTCAGAGTGTAAATTGATGTACCATACAAATATACATATCGCACTTGTTCAACAAGAGGGTATTAGCATAAAATTTTTAAATTTTCAGTTGAGGTGAAAAACTATTTGTGATTACATGTTAAGAGAATTTGAAAATCTGAATACATCTTAATAAGCAAAGAAATAATATCTTTTTTATGAAACCATACTATACATTTCTATTTCCACTTTTGTATTAACTCAAAATAATAACTTTTTAGTGATATTAAGGTGGTCACTACACTATCACGAAAATGGATTCAAATGTGGTTTTCGAGATGCAAGAGTAATCTAAATACGTTGAAATTTTTACAGTAAATAGATATTGATGTTGTTAGTTGATTTCTTGCAAAAAGTGAAATTTAAAAAATTTTTAGTTAATACCCTCTTGTTGATCATGTGCGATATGTGTGCGTTTATAAAGAGTGATTCGTGATGGCTTTTAGGCTTATCCAAAACTAATAGGCGTCATAAAAGTGTACAAAGCAAAATTTCTTAAAAAAAAGATATGAAATCCATTTTCAAATAACAACTTTTTCTTTAATAAAAATTGCTTCCTTTTTGACTGAAGTTTAAAGTGGAAATTTTTTTCAAAGAATCTTATTTTTTTTCCTAGTATTAATAGATATAATTGTTAAAAAACTAGAAAATAGCCAAAGGGTAGTATGTTAATATTTACAGATATAAAACGAATTGAAATATGTACAATGTGCGTATTATATTTATATACAATACAGTGAGCCCAATGCATAATCGGACAATTTTTTTCATACATAATTACTCTAAACTTTAAAAATATAATAACTAAATACTAATATAATAATAATTGTTTAAGAATAATAAGAAAAATAGAATCATATCCATTAATAACTGTAAGTTTCAATACAAAAACAATAATAAATAGATTTTTTAAAATCAACGCATAATCGTACAAAGTAAAGTTTAAATTACTCAAAAGCAGTAATAGACCAATTAGTAATAATTTGAATATTCTTTCCAATCTAGCACATTCCGGCTCTATGGAGTTCAATATTTATTATTAATAATGTTAAGTTCTAAATTGCGTTAAAATAAAATAAACTCCACGTTTGTTGTTTTATAGTTTTTATTAATTCCACTATAATTTTTATACACTTTGTCACAACAATTTTATTTCCGCTTTAACACGTCTTTGGCTTACGACAGCCAAACGATAACTAGCTCCGTAGGCAAAGCGATCTCCTTATATACCTACAGTTTGGAAAGTTCAGGAAATATCGACCATCTTCTATTTTCATAAAATGGCAAAATGCATTTTATTTTTAGTAAAATGATCACATTTGCTTATTTCAATATTCGAAAATAAAATGTAAAGCTAGTTCAGGGAAATTAGGTATCGTAGACAAAATTTTATCAAGACAACGATCCCCAAGCACACATCAGGTAACAGAGATTTTTAGTTGATCAGCAATTGTTCTGAACTTATAAAAAGAAGTGAGCGATTTATATCGGGTAATTTTTAAAGGGCTTTCGGGCTTGATTAAAGAAAAAAACATAAAAATAAGAGAAATGTATGAAATCTTTATTGGAGTCTATACAACGAGATATATAATTTACTGTTTAAAGATGACTTTATATAAATATTGACCTCGGCTACGCCTCAAATGGTTCATACGCTGGGTGCAATTTTAGCTTACTTTTTCCAACATTTCAGCCGGTATCTCACGATATGATCCTTAATACAGCCCCACAAAAAAAGCCTAAAGTTGTTAAATCGTACTAATGTGTAATAAACTGTTCATCGAACTTTCCTCTCAATTGGGCTTTTTCGCGTGCTGTGTGGTATGTGACACCGTCTTGTTGAAACCACATGTCAGCCAAGTCTAGCTCTTCAATTTTGGGCAAAAGATGTGCAATCATCGCGCGGTATCGCTCGCCATTTACAGTAACGTTTCTGTAAGATTATGCTTAATTAAGTTAAATTAAATTTGTAATTTGGGAAAACCAATTTTTTTATAATTTTTTTTTTCGAAATCGACGTGCAAATCACTAGCGACGTTTCTTTCATTTGTAGACATGTCAGAGGTGTATGTTAAATATATGACAGGAACGAGCATTCCATCCAAGCGAACGGTAGCATTGATTGCTTGAGAGAGTTTAGAAATTTATTCTTCTTTAAGTAAGTTTCGTCTGGAGCGTTGCTTACAATACCAATTACTACTATCTCTCGGAAATACACAAAGAAGACTTCACAATTTCAGAACGGTGCAACTCTAGAGTTTGTAACTTTGGCGTTGCTCTGTGTTTCGCAAATATGGCATGCCGGACTTGAGACTCCTAACGGATTTTCTGTTAGACCACTGTAGACTTAGAGCGCATCTGAAGAGGATGGCAGTCACAGATGTGG
The DNA here is from genome assembly GCA_023159175.1 of Wohlfahrtia magnifica. Lineage (NCBI taxonomy): Eukaryota > Metazoa > Arthropoda > Insecta > Diptera > Sarcophagidae > Wohlfahrtia > Wohlfahrtia magnifica. The sequence continues at coordinate 2,175,446 of JAKWBJ010000506.1, read as the reverse complement.
AGGTTTATAGGCTGTGCTCACAGGCCTTAGAGAAAGCAGGTGTACCCCAGCCAAGGTAATCATTTATTGACATTTAACGTTAGCTGTCATTGAAAATCCACCAGTAGACTTTGGCAATATTGACGAGGTAGTTCTTTTGCGATCATGTAGAGACATTTGAACCAAAGATTCACTAGTCTATTTTAGTAACCATATTAACACGTTCGTTGACAATGTCACCAGAAATACACCAGAGCTCTTGTCTGTAACGCATATTTAATCATTCATAAAAGGAAAGTCGTCAATATTTCAACTAGTGCAGTCGTCGCTGGAAAAGATTTGGTTCTAGGCGGAATATAGGGTAGGCTAAATAACATAGTCATTTACACAAAAGTATGTCTAAGGTGTGCCATTTGTGCAGTAAATTGTTGGCAAACCTATAAAACAAATTGACAACTGACAGTTTAGGGTTAGTGCAAATGGAGCGTTATCCGTTACCAACACTTTACTGCAAAAATGGCGACAAATTCAAATCTTGTGTTAATTTTGGAAAACACTTCAAATCTTGCATTAATTATGGGACATCTATGATAAGAAATATAAAAAATATAACAATATTTGAAATTGATTAAGTTGGTAATTTAATTTATATAAAGAAAACTTCATTTTTTTTTAGAAGTTAATTAATTTTTTTTTTCAACCAAAAATTTTATCGCTAATTTGAACGAAAAGAAAACAAATGTAGAAAAAAGAAAATTTTGAGGAATAATAACACTCTGTTGCTTATAAATTTTGCAGGTATCGTGGGAGTCAACAACACTGGGTTTTTGGTATACTGAACTACTGGAACGAAATGCACAATTTCGTACTTGGATTTCCACGGACCGGCCAAAGGTGAGCTGCATATAAATTTAAAAGAAAACATAGAAATTTGTTTCGGTAAATTTCAAAGGAAACCAAAAGAGCAAAGCAAAAAATATCTTAATTACTTACTGCTCATCATCCTTATCATCATCATTTTCATCAGCGTGTTTGTGGTTTTTCGTTTCGATAAGTTTGTTTGTTAGTTTTATTTTCATGCTTTTCATTTGTTTTTTACATTCATCCGCTATAAATAAACTATACATAAAGGAAACTTCATTTTAAGTATCTTTAATCTGTGCTCTGTTTTTGTTGTTTCATGGATCTCATTACTACTTTTTAATATTTTGTGTGTTTTTTGTCTCGTTTTAATTCGTTTTAAAGGTATTTTGGATGACAGGATTCTTTAATCCTCAAGGTTTTTTAACTGCCATGCGTCAGGTATGTTAAATGTTTTATATTTAAATGTGTGTGTTTTTTTTTAGTTTTTAAGCATTTACAAGCTGCGAGTATATAGTGCTTTAATAGTATTGTGGTATGATAAATGACTTGAGTTTTTTATTATTAATCCTTTTCGATATTTCAGTACGAGTTACATTAAGTATAATGAGATTTAAGACTCTTTACCACAGCAAGTGGTTAACGTATATTGTGTGTGTGTGTGTGATAATATTTTGCACATAAAAAATAGTAACGAATTTCTTTAAATCTGCAGTTCATATCAGATGCCTATAAATATTAACTTTATAGCAGAAGTACTGAGTAGGGTGTCATGAAATTGGTCTCGACCCGATGTAACATTTTTTATTTTTTGTATTGTAGATTTTTATTTAACTATTTTGATTTCATTTTTATTCAACTCTTTCAAAATCCCATTAAAATTATTAAGAGTTTTGCTAATGACATTTGCAATACGTTAAGCTTTAATCAATATGAGATTTTTATAATTTTTTTTTATCGGATGATGTGGTTTTAATTGATTTTTCAATGTAGGTGTCATTAAAATATTTTAATTTTTTTTGCATTAAATCAGTATTTATTTATTAAAGTTAATAACAGGCAAGTAAATTTTAATGAAATTTATTACAATACCTATGTATTATTTCACCCTACATTGTAATATAAGTTGTGCGATGACATTGACAATGGGCTGAAGTTGCATTTTACTATATCTTTTAGAAGCATACTGATTATTCTTACCAATTATTATTATTTGCTAATTTTTTTTAATAATATTAATGTACAATTTTAGTTTTATTATCCATAAATTCTTAATATGGTTAGAAGTAAAGTTAAAAGAACTATTTACTTAACAATAATTATATATTATTTCACTCTATACCAGGGCTGCAAAATGAGAACATCAAAATTGTACTCAGAAGTTCATAAAATTTTATTTTTTACTCCAATTGTACCACAATTATTTTTTTCAATTATTTATAATTTTTTATTTTAAGTAAGAGTATAAAAAACAACAAAATTGTACATAAAAATTCATTTATATAATATATAAAATTAACATTTGTACTTTAAAATTCATTCATACCTTAAAAGTATATCTTTAACCCTCTATAACTGACGTGTATTCTGACAGACACCACAAAAACTCTTTGTTGCGCAACTTCGTGCAATCAATCATATTTTCAAGAATAATGTCTTTTATTTCCAATTTAAACCTCATGTTAGCTTGAAAATGATTTACTGTTATAAAGGGTACGCCATCTAACGTTTTTTTTTCAACTAGTGCTTATTTCGTGAAAGGTAACACTTAGCTTATGTCTGAATTGACAGAAAATTAGTTTTATCCTTTCGCTGAACGAATATGGTTGTGTATACGCTTGAACAACGCTGGGAATCTGGGCCTGCGATCGCCTTACAGAACATGCCGATTTAGCCAAAAAAATCATCTTTTCAGATGAAGCTTATTTTGATCTCGGCGGGTATGTAAACAAGCAAAATTATCGCATTTGGCGCACAGAAAATCCGCACGCATACATTGAAAAGCCGATACACCCAAGACGAGTCACTGTTTGGTGCGGATTTTGGTCCAGAGGCATAATTGGGCCATTTTTCTTCGAAAATGAGCAAGGAGTGGCCGTTATAGTCAATGGCGATCGTTATCGGGCCATGTTGAATGAATTTTTGTTCACAAAAATTGAAGAGGCAGATATTAGCAACATTTGTTTTCAACAGGACGGCGCTACGTGCCACACAGCTGAAGCTACATTCGATGTTTTGCGCCCTGTTTTTGAAGATCGCATTATCAGCCGCAGAGCTGATGTCGTTTGGCCACCTCGAAGCTGCGATTTGATACCGTTGGACTATTATTTGTAGCGTGCCGTCAAAGATAAGTGTTACGCCAACAAGCCATAGACAATTGACGCTTTAAAGGACAATATTCGTGAAGCTATTGGTGAAATACAGCTGCACACAATCGATAATGTGCTTAAAAATTGAACGGATCGTTTAGGCTACTGCATGGCCAGCCGAGGCAGCTATTTAAAAAAAAATTATTTGGCGGACCCTATAAATAATAAGGTGGTATTCGGAAACGTCAACAAAAATGTATGAGTTTAAAAGTGGTGTCTATTAGACTTCACGGCAATACAATTATTACAATTCGTGCACGAAAGTTGCAGGGGGTTTAAAAACTAAACTAAGGTATAAGGACATGTTTAAGCGTAAAATAATATACAAAAAATCTATCGCTGTTACATTAATGTTAAATTTTTTACGAAATCGACTTTTTGATGCGAATGCATTTCAAAGTCACAAACTCACCTCATAGTAAAACTTTATATCAATACCTAGGGAGATATAATACTTAAAAGATGGTGTTGATGTTACCAGCCATAGCAAAAAGATATAGAAATTAAGTTCTATAAAATTTTTTTGTAACATACCATAATTTAATGAGTTCAAATTGTTTTTAATAACAAATTATTTGGTATTTTAAGACTAAAGCAGCAAAAATTCGATGACCTTAACAAATCTTTTGATTGAATAAGACCAGAAACTGTAGGCGCATGAAGCCTATTCGATCTTTCGTTATAATAAATCTCTTAAATGATAAACTAGGGAAAATACATTAAAAAATAAGCTGAGAAAGTTCGTAAATTGTATCAAATGAGTAATTGGTGCACCATTGTACTTTTGAGTCTGAAATTGTACCACAAAAAGTACAATTGTTCCAACTTATTCAACCCTGCTCTATACCATTGTCCAGTAAACTAATATTCATGCATTTTACAATTGTGGTAGTAATTTGACAGCTCTCACTCAGGCGATTTTGCACTGTATTTTTCCATTTGTTTCCTTTTTAGTTCACTTTGTTTATTTTTTGCTTATTTTTTGCCTATGCGTGTGAGCACGTACGTGTGAAAACAGAAGAGAAGAGCTGTTCTTTGCGGGAATCTGCTTTATACTTTAATATAGATGACACTATATTGGCTGAAATTGCATGTTATCTATGTATATACATATGTATATACATAATTTCCGCCACATCCCACCAAGTGAAACAAAGGACTTTTCTTAATCAGTAAGCTGCAACCCGATTCTACTTTTAAACTAGTTGAAAGGGGCCAAGAGTTTAAAGTCAGCTCCGTACGGCAGATGCTTTAGTTAAGGGCATGTACACGACATGTATTTGTCATCTGACATGTCAAATTTTCCATTGCGAAATGTTAACATGTAGTGTAAAAGCACAAAAGCATTGCTTCTGTAAAACCCAACTGACATACATTTAACAAAATTTAAATTAGAGTGTGTTCTACTTTTGTCTGACAAACGTTCTGTTTTCAAAAACCACTGCCATGAGAAAATGTTTGACGGCGTTGATAGTTACAAAAATAATTGTATTAAATAAATAATAAATGTGTTTTAGTTGGTTTTAATAACTTATTTCACACATATATTAGTCTATCTTTTTAAATGTTTAAATGTTTGTTGAAAAAATCTATGACTTTTATTCTGTTATTTTTTGAACTACGGCGACCATTGGCTGCGGCTCCTTCAAATAAAATTTTCGTTGGTGGCGTATAGAAAATTCTTGAAAATTTTTGGAATGCTTTCGGATTTTCTAATTGTAACTCTTTTATTGCCATAGAAGCGAAACCTGAACCAATGTCCCATCGAAGGAACCATTTTTTAAATTTTTTAGTTGCAGTTATCATTGAAATAATACTGAAATTTGCAATAATTTTACTTTTTGGATTATCCATTTCACAAAATATTTTTTTCTAACAGCTTTAATAAATTTATAACAAAATATTTTGTTGACAGCTTTGATTTTATTGAACATATGTATACTTTTGAAAGCAAATACGATTAAGTGTCTGTATAAGTAAATTTTTGACACACAGACAGACAATTTTGACGTAACATAAGTGAAATAAAATTGAGAAGTCTGATTACAAATACATACATATCGTGTAATACCCCCTTTAGAGAAGTTTTTCATAGCGTAAATATTTATAGCCAGTTGCTAGTAGTGGTATAAGTTGACACCGTTGTTGAATATTGTCAAATGGTCTGACCTGATATTAAACCGACAGATATATTACTTACTCTCCCACAATCAAAAAGTTCTTTATTTTCCCCTTCAAAATAATCCCCATCGACTGCAATACACTTTTGCTAGCGATTGATCCAATCCTTGAAGCAATTTTTAAATTCGGTTTTCGGTATGTCTATCAGTGGTTCCCGCAATTTTTCCATTATTACCTCTTGGCTGCTGAAACGCGTTCTCCGTAACGGTTTTCTAACTCGATTGAAAAGAAAGTCACAGAGAGCCAAATTAGGTGAATTCGCTGACTGTTGGATGGTATTTGTTGCATTTTTCGTCAAAAAATATCGAATAATGATGGCACTGTGCGACAGGGCGTTGTCATGGTACAATTCTGGTCTATTTCGGCGAATTGCTTTACGCAAACGTCTCATAACACCCAAATAATACCTTTTGTCTTCTGGAAAAAATTCATAATGCACTACACCGTTGTAATTCACGAAAACCGTGAGCATTAGCTTTTTGGTCTCGGCACATTTGGTGAACTCCATTCACTTGCCTGATGTCTGGATTGCGTGTCGTACTCATAGTCCCTCGTATCGTCTCCAGTAATGATCCTCTTGATGAATGGGGGATCGCATTCACCCTCGCAAATCATGTCTTTGATGTTGTTGCAAATTTAAATCCATTTCTAAAATTGTAAAAAATTGCCAGCACACATAGAGATAGATGGACTCTTGGCTATGTTTTTTTTTTTTTTTTTTTTTTTTTTTTTTTTTTTTTGTAAATATCAAGTTATAACACTAAAACTTTGAGAGAATATCAACAGAATATGTACCAACTTAACAAACAAATAAAAAAACATACTCAAATCGGAACGATGTGTCCGCCGCACGGGGGCTATTTCGGAAACTTTTTGTTCAAGGTAGTATATATATGCATATAAATTCCTTTTATTCCTATAAGGAGTACAGCACCTCAACGATTGCTTTCCACCTTTGTTTATCTGCTGTAATAAACTTCAGCTCGAGTCACGTTTTGTTGATCTTTGCTGCCTCGATGTCTAACAGCAACATTTTTTATTTTCAAAACAAGGTACTATTACTTTATTTCGAATAAATTGTGTATTTACCAATCGATTTTCATGAATTATGGTTTATTTTATTTCTATTATATGCAACTTTATTAATAAATGATGAAACTGATAATTATGTGCTGCTTTCTATTTTTTGTGAATTTTTAGAATCAAAAATATCATAATTAGAAACAAACAAAAAAATGAAAAATATGAATGATTTTTTTTCTGAATAAGTCTAAAAATACGGGCTGTATTAAAAAATTATATTAGAATGACTTAAAGCTGGTATTATTACGAATTTTCTAACATATGGTTTAACGAAGTCGAATAAGTCATTTCGAAGTTATGATAAGTTGTATGAAGTAGCCTCTTCAAAAATCTCACATCTTAGAAAAAAAATTCGAAAAAAAACTTATCCATAGAATCTGAAATACTGATTATTTTTTAAGTTAGGCGACCATATACATCAACCAAATATAGTGCTTATTCAAGCTCTATTACGTATTACGTATTTAAAATATCACTCATACGTATTGGTGTGTAGGGTAGGTAGTGCTCAATTACAGATGTGGTATTCAGATGTGAATATTACGATTATAATTTTATACGTTGCATTGTTTTACTTCTGAAAGGCTTCACTTGACTATTGATAAATACGGAATTCGATTAACATTTAAGGGATTAATGAGGTTATTTTAAATAGTACAATAGCCATTTAAATTTAATATAAACCAAATGTTGGATTTATTTTATATGAGCAATATAAGTTTTTAATAATGTGATTATTTTAATAAACCTTTTTGGCTTTATTACCTTAAAACTTAAACAATGTCTATTTCTAAACATTGGCGTATCAAGAAATTTAATTTTATTAAACAAATTCATTGATTTAGTGTCATCGTTTAATTTTACTTAAGTATATTTTTTTCGATTTTTATAATTTTTGTTACTTTAACTCGACATTAAATTAATAATCCTTTCATTCCTAAGTGGAGTAAGAGTAAATGAAAAATGTATTATTTAAATATTATTTAATAAAAAATATATGATAAACGGCCATAGAAGTAAACAAAATTACATTAATAGTGTGTAAATACTTTCGTTTTATTTATTATGAAATACCAAAAAAAAAAAAAATATATTTTCCTTTTTCAATGAATTTCGGTCAGTCGCCTTCAAATTCTTCTGTTGTTGTATCGCCATGTCATGTGGTTTTTCGCTAACAATAAAGAATGAGGAATCAAGTGAAGAAGAAGTACTTTGGGAAAGAAGTGATTGTGTTGTGTGAAAATTTGAGACAAATTGTGAATGCAATAAATTTATATTAATTATCATTTTATTTAAGATATTTTAAGGAAGAATTTTTGTTTAATAAAAAAAAAAATAGTTTAACACTACTTGAAGCAAATAACTTATATTTTTTGGTTCTTTGTTTATAATATATAGTAATATATAATAGAAATATTCTTACTAAAGAAAGTTTAAGACTTTGTGCAACTATGCAACATTTAGGTGTTATGTTATATGCTAAAAATCGTGTATATACAACAAAATTAATTTTTTATTTAGTATTTTTGCGCCGCTTTGTACATATACAGGGTGGGCAAATTTGAGGTTAGGAAGTAAATTGGCTGTCAAATAATTAAATGTCAAGAATTGAACTATCAACACTTATTTAGTAAAAAAATTGGAAAATTTTAACTATAGAATGCTACACAAGAATATTCTGAAGTAATTTAAATTGTATTGTATTGTAATGTCCACCATCTAACGTTTTTTTTTTTTCAACTAGTGCTTATTTCGTGAATGGTAACACTTAGCTCATGTCTGATTTGACAGATAATTAGTTTTATCCTTCCGCTGAACGAATACGCTTGAACAACGCTGGGAAATATTGCGACATTACTTTGAAAATAATGTTGCAGAATGTGTGCGATGTGTTCAGATGAAGCTCATTTTTATTTTGGCGGGTATGTAAACAAGCAAAATTGTCGCATTTGTGGCACAGAAAACCCGCACGCATACATTGAAAAGCCGATACACCCAAGACGAGTCACTGTTTGGTGCGGATTTTGGTCCAGAAGCATAATTGGGCCATTTTTCTTCGAAAATGAGCAAGGGGTCCAGAGGCATAATTGGGCCATTTTTGTTCACAAAAATTGAAGAGGAGGATATTAGCAACATTTGGTTTCAACAGGACGGCGCTACGTGCCACACAGCCGAAGTTACATTCGATGTTTTGCGACCTGTTTTTGAAGATCGCATTATCAGCCGCAGAGCTGATGTCGCTTGGCCACCTCAGATGTCGATTTGACACCGTTGGACTATTATTTATGGGGTGCCGTCAAAGATAAGCGTTACGCCAACAAGCCAGAGACAATTGACACTTTAAAAGATAATATTCATGAAGCCATTGGAGAAATACAGCTGCACACAACCGATTATGTGCTTAAAAATTGGACCGATCGTGTAGGCTACTGCATGGCCAGCCGAGGCAGCCATTTGAATGAAATTATTTTCCATTATTAACCGGAAGGATTGTACTTTCAAATAAAAAAAGAAATTTGAGAAAATATTCAGTAGTTTTTGTTTTATAGCATTAAAAAAAAAAAAATTTATTTAGTGGACCCTTTATATAAATGGTGGCGTCTTATACATTAGTGGATAGTTTTCATTTTGCAGTCATCAAGTAAAGCCGTGTTTAAGCGTAAATAAAGTTGTTTTATAAAAAATATTTAGCGCAAAATAACGCAATTTAAAAGAACTCAAACGTTTTAAAAAGGTTAAAACGTAACAATGTTATAATATCTATTACACTTCTATGAGCATAGAATTTTATCGTGGAAATCCTTCATGTGTGAAGTGCCTATTTATATATACATGTATGTATGCATATGTCAAGTAGGTAGACATTTTAAGTAAAATATTCTTAAGAATAATTCTTCGAATTTTACTTATCGGAAAACGTGACGATAGTTTAATAACTCATTTTGCTTTTGATAGTAGTTCTACTAAGAATACGTTAAAAAACAATTGTTGTTTTCATAGTATTCTATTTGATTTCTTTTATTGAATTTTTATAAATTTCTGTTCCGTGCACTTCATTTCTTAATAAAATACAATTTTTCATAAAGGTATTTTCATATGTGGGTAGAATAAAGAAAAGAAATATATTTTATTCACAATAAAATGTAACTGAAAACAGTGTTACTCGTACATACATACTACATATGTATGTATGTATGACAATCATTTGATAAACGTGCGAAAATATACAATATTTTTAAGACAACTTCTCTTTTCCGTTTTGTTTTCTTTATATAATTTTTTTATTTCTATTTTTTCTTTTTTGTTTCATTTCTTTTTACTATGGGCTGGCCTGCTTGTTCTTATCTGATGGGAAATTGTGTCTCTACGGACGAAACACATGGATGAGAATAAAACCAACTAACAAACTAACATCAAACAATGGATTGTATTCCCATACATTCAAAACTATTTCTTTTTAAAAACTATCGTATTTATTTTATTACCGATTCAATTGTATACGTATGTATGGGAATTTGTTGTGGTACTGACATTGTTGTGTCCTCTTACGTCTGCAGGAAGTAACACGAGCCCACAAAGGTTGGGCACTTGACTCTGTGGTGTTACAAAATCAAATAACACGCTATAACAAAGAGGACATCACCGAGTATCCAACTGAAGGTGTCTATGTGCATGGATTGTTTCTTGAAGGTGAGTATCTTTCCATAATAGAGGAAATTTTTTTAATTTTTTTCTCTCTATAGAGTAGAATATAAAAATGAAAACAATTTCCCTTAAATATTTATTTATATTTCACTTTAAATTATTTACATTTTAAGTTAAATAAGATTCTTCTGTTCATTCGTTAATGAAGACATACTCTTTGAAACATTACAGTAAAAAGGCTCCTGGTTCAGATGTGTGTATATTAGGTTTCTAAAGTAATGATCTTTTATGTTTTCTTATACACTTAGGAATATTGTGTATTACAATTTGCGCAACAAGAACGCTTTTGCAATCCCTCATTAGGTAGCGACTTAGAGCTCTAAAGGCAACAACTCTAGGTCTATGAACACCTTCTTTGTCTAACTTAATTTGACACTCCTTTATTTCAGTGCTTAACAAATTCAACCATGGAACACACAGCGCGTTAAGATTGTTGAAACCCATTACTAAAATGGGCGTTCAAATCAAATTGCATTTCGTGCACTTCGTAATTTTTTTGATGAGCATAATCAAGCAAATGTGTCTACAATAGGGATAGTTGTGCGCAAATTTCAGTAGACAGGGTCTGTTCGTTCTGCGGAAAACATTACGGTTATTCGCATCGGTTCGTACTTTTTAGAAAATGAAGTCGGCAAAGTAATTATCGTGAATGGCATTCGCTATCGCGAGATTAAACACGCTTCTTGTGTCTAAAAATTGAGTATATGAACCTGGACGATATTTGGTTCCAACAGGACGGTGCCACTTGACACCCAGGTTTTTTTTTTTTTTAACACAGCCCACCGGGTTTTATTGAATTTTTTAAGGTTTCTTTTGGGTTTTATAACTGCTTCCATATTTCGTTCAACTCATCAATATATTTTGTTTGGTAGTATAATAACGTTGTTTTACACTCTTTGTCGGATCAAGAAGGTGTTGGCTACTATTGGCTGCTAAAGCTGACTGCAATTACTTCGTTTGAACCGAGCATTATAAGAAAAACAGCCGGAATGCAAAGACGTGATTAAGTCATTCTTTTGCATTCAACACTCGGCCTCATACTGCAAAAGCTTGCAAATGATTATCACAAACGCCAAAATGCCGCACTCACCGTATTCTCCGCTCGTTGATTCCTTTGACTATTGTCTATTTCGCAGATACAATATCTTTAGCCATTTCCCTGAATCTCTTCTTTTCAAGAAATTTAAAGTCGCTTCATAGTTTCTTCGCGTCAAAATAAGTATAAAGTGATAAGTATTTTTGTAGCTGGATTTGTGAACTGGCTCAGTGGTGGGGAAGGGATGTAAGATGTTATTGTTACTTCATTATCATTTTTCAGCTAAAAATAACGAACCAAATTTATTTGTACTCCCAATACGTTTATGTATATATTAATTCCCATAATATTCCATGAAAGAACATGGGGACTTCTCCCAGTCAATGAGCTGCACCAGATTCTATTTCTAGATTCATTGAAAGGGACCTACAGTTTAACGCCGGCTCCGAACGACAGATGCATTAGAGAAGTTTTCAATAGTAGTAATACTCATAAACAGTTACTAGCTAATGTAATGAGGTGATACCAAAAAAACTGAAAAACTTTTTCTTTTTTCAGATGGTCTAGCCTAGCATTGAACCGAGGCCTTTTGGTTAGTAGGCGGGTGTCTTACCTACCATACCACTGTGGCACACTCTCCCAATACGTAAATTATACTTATTTTTGTTCTTAGTAAACTACGAAAACATATAAATAAAAAATCCACACGGGTTTTTGTTATATATAATACTCAATAAAACCCGGTTCGGCTTAATTGGGTTACCCAGAGGGTTGACAACCCTGCTTGACACACATATAACGAAAAAATGGCTCTTTTGTGCGAGAAATTTAATGTTATCTCATGTCGTGACTATGTAAACTGGCCGCCACGCTCATGTTATTTGACACCGTTGGACTTCTTTCTTTGAGGATATTTAAAAGAAAAAGTGTATGTCAATAAGCCAAGAACAATTCAAGAACTAAAGGATGAGATAATTTGGCACATTATTGAAATTAAACATAAATTATGTCTTAGAGTCATTTAAAATATGAACCGACGAATTAAGGTTTGCCACCGACGGCGTGTCACGTATTTGCCGATATCATAATAAAAAATATTAAGACAATTCTCTGAAAACTTTCTGTTTTATTAACAATTAACATTCTGCGTTTCGGTTGGACCACCCTATAGTTGAATTGAATATACCTTTTTATTTTCACTTCTTTTATAAACCATATCAACCTCTAGAGCGTTAGTCTGTAATAGAAATAAAAAAATTGTGCCAGTTTTCACCAAGGTGTGGTCAGATAATTAGAACACTATCGCTGTTATAGCTTTTTTAAGTGTGGAATAAAAAAACACAATTTGCGGGAGAAAGCCTTTTAGGGCTGATAGTTGTCTGTAGGTGTTTGAGAAAATTATAGATATAAAAGATCGCACCTACTCAAGCCACCAATACCAGTATATATATACTAGTCCATTACCATTAATCATTCATAATTAGTGCACTAAATTTTCAGTACCACTAAAATCACTTCATTTAGTGAACTTAATTTTCACTACCACTAAAACTGTTTGAGTTAGTAGTTAATTATTTCCATCTGCTACTAGTGGTGGCTGGAATATTGCTGCATTAATGCTAAGTCTTTAGTGGTAATGGAAACGATAATGCAATAAGCCCAACTCTGATATAAATACTTGTATTGAAAAATTGAACATTTTACCAATATATTAACTCAAGTAATTTGGTTTTTCTTCACAACAAAATTTTAATTTTCTTTTCATGTCTCAGTTTAGTATGAAAAGTATGGCTTTTGTCTCTTTAATTTTTTGTTATTTATATTTGTTTTTGATAAAACTTTCAATTCTCAAAGAGGCCATATATTCTATATTTTGTGTATAGATTTATTAAGATCTTCTATAGGTATTCCCAAAACAAATAGTGCAAAATACCATATGAAATTAGTAATAAGGTTAAAAAAAAATTGTACATCGTTCAGTTTCACACGTACATAGCTACATAATACATAATTAATTGCTCATTTGTTATTTTTTAATAGTCCCAAGGAGTAAGCTTATCCATAAGTTGTAAAATAAGTAAAAATCAAAAGACGAGGCTTGTTTAAAATTCTTAACCCTTATATGTATGTATGTATGTATACAGTATGTTGTATAACAATGGCCTTTATACTTGACACCTAGTGTATATAGTTATAAAACTAAATTCAAAAATAATAATATTAAAAGTAATAGTAATTTTATTGAATAAACCATATTTGTTATGTTTATTTAAGATCTTAGTCCTTGATTTTATTGTTTTAGGAAAATATTTCTGAAAGTTTTAATCCGATTGTTAAATTACGAGAGCGAGTTCCACAAATACTCACTTACTAATACCTTTATATTAAAATGTTTATCAATTAGTTCTAAAGTGCTTTCAATTTTGAGCAGATCATAACTAAGTTCAGTACGAAAGTAGGACTTTTTGTGAAAAAAAAGCTCTGAACCTTTTATTAAATCCGATCGAAACCTTTTTTTGAACTTTTTGCATGTTAATTCAATTGAAGCTTTTCAAGTGATATTAGTTGCAATCAAAAAAAAAATTATATTTACTTTGGTCAATTTCAAACATATATTTCAGGTTTCTTTTAAACGTGAATTAACTTTATAAGCCATACTGGCTAAAATCGGGCGTACTTCACTGTCCCCATCTAAATTATTAACTTGAATGCTATCTTAGTTACACTTTTTACTTTCTTCGCCATTTTGTCCCCTTTCGGTCGAAATCCAATTATTTCTTACTTCCAGAAAAACACTGCAGGTTCTGCATTTCAGCTGTATACAGCCTTCAAACAAAAACACATTTAGCTTTATATGGTATACGTATATAGATAGTTTTTATCCAATATACTTTCTGCAGGTGCCGCTTTTTGGCTGATTTGGAGAGATAACGAAGCTTTAACAGTTATCGTTTTCCACATTCAATATTTAATATGTATGAATCGCCCATTTACTGACTAATAATATGTATAGTTCAGGTCGTTGTTTGAACATAATTTAGAAACTTTTACTATTGCCGTTAATATTTACTTTGTATTGGAAGTACCACGCCCACTCGTTCAATTACGCCCACTTTTTCCCTGATAATTTGTATTGACTACGAAGTCATTCAGACCAAATTCAAAAACTTTTACTTTAACCGTTTTCAAGATATGATAAAATAATTATTTACTTTCTATCTATTCTATTTCCACTTGTTCAATCCCGCCAGAGTCAATCAGATCAAATTCTGAAACTTTAGCTACAACCGTTCTCTAGATATACTAAAATCAATAATTACTTTGTATGGGAGATACCACAAACATTTTTTCAATTCAGGCCAATTTTTGACTGACGACTTGCTGTGAATGTGAATCTATTTGGGCAAAATTTAAAAAATCTTGCTGTCGTCATCCTTAAGATATCGACCAGCTGGAATTTTTGAAATTTATATAGCCTTTAGTTCCTTTCAGATATACAGATAGATACTGTAAAAATTTCAAAAAAATCAGCCGTTTACCTGGCTTTAAGGCACAAACAAATATACATACATACAGACATTCAATTTTATATATAAGACGATGAACACAAAATGAATTACTTTATTTTGTATTGGCTGATTTTTAGTAAGTTTTAAGTAAAACGTTGGTACATTATTTATAAATTTGTATAAATTTATTGAAAGTATTGGCCATCGTTAGCCATGACCTTTTTCAATATTTTTCTTTTTCCGACGCCAAAAAGAAGTGCTCATTTTTTGAGGCCAAGAACGAATTAAGTCACTTTCGGATACCCAGTTCTGAAGTAAAGTGTATTCTAGTTAGGCGTTCTTCATCGATTTTGTCGTACAGAACAAGGTGTGCGGCAGTTTTTAACAAGTCTTGCAACATGCGATCAAGCGTTGTCCTTTTGAAATATTAAGGCTTCGTGTGTGGTTACAGATTCCGAACGTTTTTTGTCCAAAGAACTCTTCAAACGAATCACTTGTGTTCCGATGAAACAGATTCAGCACAATCTTCGATGTGCTTCAGTTGCTTTTTTCAAAATGAAAAAGTGAAGAAAAACTTTTTGCCAGTGATGGCACAAAACACGATATTTTCGAAGCAGAAAAAGCTCAAATCTCTGATATTTCCACTATTTCGTTCAAGTGAGAATATATTACAGATATTTACCCTCAAAACTGTGATATATGTAAGTTATTAAAATAGTTCGTTTATGGACTGAAATGTAATATATAATTTAAATTTTAATATGGTTGCACCATATACGACTATGCTAAGTTTTGTTAAGTTATCCACTTTCTTTTTGAATCCTATACATACATTTACTCAAAGATTTCTGATGAGTGGAGTGGAAAAAATATTTGTCTAAAAAATTATGCTTTACAGTGGACATATTAAGATCTTATAAGCCAGTATGTCTTAATAACATTGCTCTCAGTTTGCTTGAATTCTTTTTATATTTGGTCTAAGATACAAATTGCTTGCTTTACGTAGTAGAAGCACATGACTGAATCGATCATAATATTTGAGTTTTAACAATAACCTTTATTAAGAATATATATTGCCTTTGTATATGCATTTTGTATATTTTTCTTAAATTTCGATTGCTGTGTGTGTTTATATAGCTTTTTTAAGTGATATAAATTTTCATTTTTTATTTTGTTTTTGGTATTCATAAATTTTTGTCTGTTGGCAGCTATTTGATGTACTACCACAAATATTTCAGTGTTTTACTGCAACTCGTTTCTTTTACTTTATCATGTGTGGTTACTGTTTTTATTGTGATCTTTAAAGCATAATATTATTTTTCATAACTTTTTATTAAACGAGTATTGTAGACTGTTGGTTGTTCTTTGCTAATATGGACATTTGCGCTTGTACTTTTTCCTTTTGTGAAATGTGTACTTTTAATATTTTGCATTTTCTTACGTCAAGATGTTCCTTAAGATATTGTTTTTTATTTGCCATAATTATGATGAATTTGAGAGTCATTCATGTTATGTGCGAGTACAATGTTTCTTGCTCTAAAATAAATGTTTTGTAAAAAAATTTCTTAAAATTTAAGAATTTTGGTTGACTGAAAGTAAAATTCATTTTGATTTAGTATTATAAATGTACAATACATAGATTCATACATATAAATAATAATAGTAAAAAAGAAGAATTTCGTATTTCTATTATAAATATTGTCATCAGTTGCTCTTTATATGCAATGTGTGTTTTGCAAAAAATTAAATATGTATTTGTAATAATTTGCATTAATAACACTGGTCTACGAAAAGCAAAAAATTTTCTCGCCTTTAAATAAAACTTTATGAAATATAATGGTTTTGATGCGCTGAATTCAAATCCGTTTTCAGTTTTTTCCATGGGGCTCAAATTTTTTTTATGGGCGTGGCAAATTTTTAGCCCAAAATATGGTAGTTATATCAATATATTTTAACATAAATTGAAAACGAATTGACCGATTTCCACTAATTTCGCAAGAAAAAATTTTCTGCCAAATTTGCTGGAGAAAAATTTTCCGCTAATTTTGCAAAAAAAAAGAGTTTTTCGCTAATTTTGGTCAAAGTTAGGTACCTGCATTTAATTTTGAATAAAATCAGCAATAGTCAACCGATTTTCATGATTTATAGTTTATTTCATTCTCAACATTTTAAGCTTTAATTTAAATGCTTAACATATAAAAAATTCATTCTTAGAAATTTGTTATGACTTTTTGAAGAAAAAACATTGCTCTAATTTTGCGCGATTTTTTTTTTGCTGCAAAGTTATGAATAACTCCGAAATTTTTGAATTTAAAAAAAATGTTGTTTAGGTGATTTATAGGAAATTTTGTTCCTAAACGTTTGGCGAAAAATTTAACACTCTTATAAAAAATTTGAGCCCGATGGAAAAATATTGAAAACGGAATTCTGCGCATCAAAATCATTGTATTCCATACAGTTTTATTTAAAGGCTTTTTTTTGCTGTAGAACGTGTAATAATGAATTGTTAAAGAAAACAGCACTTATGTTTCCAAAAAATGGTATTTTTGGACACTACACTATTTACGTAAGATTTAATTATTTTCATAAATTGTTAAATTCTGTCATAATTGATCAAAACTTTAAAATAGTGTTTACCAAGTGCGGGGCAAGGTGAAATTAAGGCGAAATTTGTTCCAGATTATGACCACCTTTGCAAGTTGAATGAAAATCAATCTTTAATTTGTCATAGCTCCCATACAAAACTCATATCAGTTATTTCTCGAGGGGACTGAAACCGAACCCGAACGGGTTCAGGTTTGCTGTTTATAAAAACTTTGAACCCGAACCCTTTGACCCATGTGACAAATCGTTTATATGGTTCATAAAAAATACAAACAAAAGCAAAATACCGATTATTTATAACGTAAAAGTAACCAGCAATCTTCACACAAAATAGAGTAAAAAGGGGAATTATCTTTTTCGGTTCAAAAATTTACAAGTGGAAAGGGAAGAAAGTTTTATAGGAGAATCAATATCTTGTTCTTTAGAAGACGATAAAGAGGGAAAGTTTTTATAAATCAAATTCTTCGAAAGTAAATGTCACCGATTCGATTGATAGTTTATTTGAAAATTAAATTGCAATTAATATTTGCATGAAAAATATTGAATACAGAGAAAGGAAAAATATTTTCTTATTTTGGAGCAACACTAAATGGGAATGAGCATCAAGAGGCCTTTTTCAGCCTTGAAAATTATTTTGTTGCAACAAAGAACAAATTTCAAAGAAGAAAGGTTAATAAAAAGTATTGTTACGTTTTAACCTTTTTAAAACGTTTAAGTTCTTTTTAATTGCATCAAAATAAAATAAACACCACGTTGTTGTTATTTTATAGTTTTTATTTCCTCACTTAACATTATAACTATAATTATACAGTCTCTAACTTATTTATCTTACACCTAATATTCGTTTTTATAACTCTTTTATGTATGCCTTTTATGTATGACTACTTTATGACTGCAAAACGATTACTATATAGACGTAGGCAAAGCAGACTCCTTATATACCAAACTGCATAGTGCTTGGAAAGTTTCGGAAATGTGCCGAACCTGAACCGGTACTTTTTATTTTGATTAACCTGAATTTGAATTCATTTTTACAGGTCTTCAGTCCTTAGTAAGCAGTCAGATAGGTTATCTATTTAATCCCAGGGACAAATAAATAAATACTTTTTAATTAGAAAACAGTGCGTAATTTTTTAGTTGGGCAAGTAAGTAAGAAGTAATTTGAGACAAAAATTTTAAAATGTCCTTAACCTTTCGACAAAATATGATGAAGATCGGTTGTTAATATACCAAAACAGCTAAACATATTTTTTACAAATGATCTTAATGAAATCAATCTAAATACCAATCTATTTTCAATAAGTCATCTAAAATTTTACTCTAGAATAGTTTTATTGAATTAAATCCTAATAATTGTATTAAATAAATCTAATTTTATTAAATACATCTGGAGAACCTCAAACATTGTTTTCTTTGGGTCCTATAATGATCACAGGGCCGTCACAAATTCTTTTCATATAGATCTTTCTAATGCTAAGATTTTAAATTAGTTAGGGTCGTTGTTTTGTGTCGCAGGCTTCCTTTTTTATCTGACGACGCTATGTGCGAGCTGGTTTCCCGGGTCTTCTGCTTCCTTGCGTGTTCCACTCTGAATATTTTAGTAATATCATCATCGCAACGAGTACCGGATCCATACCCATTTTCTTCTTAAGATTTTAAGTTCAATTGGTATTTGGTTTGTTCTTTGCCAAAGATTACTGTTTGATATCTTCTGTGACCAAAATATGCTCAGAATCCTAAACAGGCAGCGATTTTTAAATGCTTGGATTGCATTGATGTTCATACATGCTGCATTCCACGATTCAAATGGAGTTCATTTGATTGCCAGCATTAATTCGATTTGCAATATCTGCAATCGAGCCATCAGATATTATTATAATATTTCCAAGGTAACAGAAAGTTGCGACGTCCCCAAGGCTTTGGCTGTCTAACCCCAGCCTTAAAATTTATTTGGTGACTGATGCATGCATAATGGAGGATACGGCATGTTGCGTCTGTACAAAATATTTTTAAAATATCAATCACCTTCTTCTTTACATATTGCCAGGTACCATATTGTGTATGTGTCAGGGTATCAAACGTCTTCTCAAAATAGATAAAAGCTAGATAAAGTAGGGAACAGCATTTTACACACTGTTCAATAACGATTTGTTAATTATTAATGTGGTCCGCGCATTATCCCTGTGAACGAAATCCAGTCTGTTCTTCTGAATTACGGTATTAAGAACATCTGCAAGAAGTTTGTTTATGTTTTGAGAAATCATTTCGTTTGTGTTTTTTATTGATTTATAGTTGTGAAGTTGTTCAAAATTCAAAATTACCTATTTGTTCTTTGTCTGAAGAAGCGCAATAATCTATTAATAAAATATTTAAAAAAAGTTAGACAGCATGACGGAAGGCTATGGTTTAATGGTTTTAATATAACAAAATTCTTTTTTTTTGTATATTTTTTTTTTTTATATTCTTAAATAAAAAAGAGTGTTATTTTGATTGATTCATAATACTAAGCTCACGACCTTTCCAATGATACCAATATCTTATATCTAAATTCAGCGGTTTAATTGATACCAAAAATGGTGCAATCAAGCGCTGTGAGGCAGGATTGCAGCGATTATATAGCGATTATATATTACTGATTATAATTGGAGCCTGATTAGTCGTTAGATTGGTAATGTTTTTAACTACTTATAGAATTTCAGGTGGGTTAAATGATATTTCAACCTTTCATTACGCTATTTGCAGTCACATAGATTTTGGTGTACCTGAGTTTCACTAGACAAAAGTAATAAGTAATACACCATATATACCTCCATCTGTTTGTTTTTGATTTTGCCGTTGCTCTTCCGGAGTGGCTATTGCATACGTAATTTCTTCTTCTGAGTTGCTTCAATATTCGGTATAGAGGGGTTGCCAATGATTCTGATTCTTTTGCCAAGTTGTTGTACTGCTTTATTCTATCTTCGCGAACTTTCATCTTAATGTGTTTGTCTAGTGCATAATATTCTGCATGTAATACATATTTTTCACCTCATGTTCTTGCCGTTTTGATTCGCTCTTTTCCATCTTTGCTCATCAATTCGCACGTTGTGTCTGAAATCGACTGCTTTGGCGATTTGATGTTCATTGGCAGCATATATAAACCGCCGTTTGTGTAATTTTTGTTTTTCACATCCTGAACTACGGTTTCTAGAGAGGAAATATATGCAACCTAATAGATGAATTTTGAGAAAACTTTTATGACCTAAAAATAGACGTTTAAACTTGTGCAACCCTAATCTGCGCCCTAGCATTAATAAAGTACATTCCCATAAAGAGTTTCAAATACTTGAACTTCATCAACAATAAATTTGTACCCTCTTTTGTTTTAGGGAATTCATTTCAATTAAAAAAAGATTAGCATTCATTCATTGTTATTTGCTATTTCTTATGTAGATATGTATTTGGTTAGCATACCATATTTGATCAACATATGCGTTAAGAAATGAATTAAATATTTTATCAAATATAAGAACAATAGCTTAAATAAACTACGAAAAATTTTGGGAGAGGGCACAAATAAAATCGTGAACACAGCTAAACAAACAGACAAATAATGGAAAGAATAAATTTAAAAAAATATCTTGTCCCTACTGCACAAAATATGGATTCTAATGTAGAAGTTTTTATATAACTAAGGATATAATTTTAGCTCCTTTCTAGCACAAATACCATGTTAAGTCACGTCGTGGGAGAAGAAGCATAAAACAGATTAAAGCAAAAATCCATGTGTGAATATACTAATTTCACAAACACAGAAATTACGTAGAAAAATAAGTCCATTTGTTAGAAAGCAATTATTAAATAAAGGATATTTGGTTATATATAAGACATTTTTGAATGAGTTGTTGTTATACACTGCACTTTTAGAACAGGGTTTGTATTCATAAACCTTGTGTATTGCAAAACTTTTACATGAAAACGGAAGTTGCTACAGCATTTAAGCTTTGTGTGAGTTAGAAAATGTTTTTAAAACTGCAAATATAAAAAGCATTTGTAAAAAGCTTTCACTATTGTTCAATTGGGCGGTGCCACATCCATATATAATTAGTATTTATATGTCTATATCTTCTAAACGGCAATAATAAGAGTTTCTAAATTTGGCCCAAATAGCTTTGTGGTCAATACAAAACATTGGTCAAAAATTCGGCCGAATTAGATAAATGGGAGTAGCTCCTCACATACAAAGTAAATATTGATTTTTGTATATCTTTGGAACGGTAATAGTGGAAGGTTATATATACATATATATATATATATATATATATATATATATATATATATATATATATATATATATATATACCATATCTCAGTTAACATTAACCGCGCAGTGTATTTCATTTTTACTAATCATGAAAATGAGAATTAAGCTCTTAGATCGAACTATTTGGTTTGGCAATATAGTCATTCCCTTTAAAAAGCAAAATAGTTTGTTCTTGCAGCAAGAAAGGAGAAAAAAAATATATTTTAAGAGTAACAATAGAGATTTACATTACACAACAGTTTAAAAGCAATCCGGATTATGAAGCTACAATAAATCCATAAACGCACTTGATGAGAATTGGACTAGAATGCTAAGAATGCTTATTAGTTCACATTTCATTTTTATGCATTTTAAATTGTATTATACTCGTAGGTCATCGAACATTCGATTTTGATCGAAAGCAACTTTGCAATTTATTGTAGGTGAAGATACATACATATGTCTTTTATTTAATAATAATGCTCTGTCGTAGAATTTGCTTTTTAATTCACAAATGTTGTTGTAAAAAGTAAAATAATATAAATAAAAAGCAAAATGCTTTTCATAGCTTTTCTACGAAACGGTTGCTAAGCATTAATAAATGCTTTAATATTACAAAAAAAAAAAAAGCAGAAAAACAACTTTCAATACATACTCGTATTAATTATATAAGATTTTGGGCAATGGCTATGCGACAATGCAAACTGAAATTATTTATGGTCTTTCCTAATAACCCGTTGCAGGCTACCGATATAAAGGTTAGCTTTCAGTAGCCATATAATAAAAGACTATATGTATTCTATATAGTAGAACAGTAACAGTAATTATGTCCTTACTGCTGCCTAAAATTTCCTACGAAATAAGTGAGCCTTATGTTATTTCGTAGTTGAAAATAAATGTTGCTGGAAATAATGTTGACATATACATTTCATATGTTTTTGGTAACAAGAACAGATACTGCTTTCTCAACATTATTTCATAATTATTTCATAAGGTATATTTTTGTATGTAATTTGATAGCATTTCGTACTAAGTTTTGAACTCAATACCAGGCTTTACGCGATATTATTACACAAAATGCTTTAAATATGCAAATATTTTCAGCTTGAAAACACTTATTGTATATGAAAAAATTCCCTAGTTTTCCGCATAAAAATCCCGGGAATTCTCGGTAAAAAATCCTAATATATATGTATTTACCATATTAAGTTGAGTTTGCCAACAAAGCAAGTTAACTTGTTTGGTAAATGAATAGGTGCCTCTTTAGGAGCTACGAAAGCTTCCCCTAGCAACCTTTTTCCTTCTGAGCTGAAATCGCTGGATACTGATATTGTATGTGTTTAGATGTTTCGTCGTACATTAAACAGAATCTTATTTGATTATTTTTAACATTATTTAAGATGTGTTAATGGTATCTAAGTCCATAATGCCCAGTAGTGCTCTAAGTGCGTTCATATTGATCACTAAGCAACTTCTTGGATCTACCAAAAGATAGCGAAACAAACTTTTTTTCAACGCCTGCTGATTTTTTGTTTGTGGTAACCTAAAGGCATACCGAAAAATGGTTCAGATCAATGAAACCCTTTTTGGTAAACTTCTGATCTTGAGCTGGATCGGGAACGCACATAAAGTTGTACACGGATGGATGCAAAACGCTCCATGGTGTAAGAGCAGGAACAGTAAGACCTAGGGCACTCAGATCGATCATTTTGAGTAAGGGCACTACAATTTCCTAGGGACATAAGAGGTATAAGGGGAAGGAGATGAAAAATAGGGGCTGAGGTAGGGTTGAAAAATTCGGTTACAAATTGTCGGTAGGTGTTTCTAAAATGTAGTATCTCTGGTAATATAAATTGCATCAGACAACCCTATAGCTTGTTTGATATGTCCGAAAGATTTTGGGTGATGGAAAGTGGATCACCTATAACATTACTGTGGAAAAAAGATCATGATTGACACCGAGAAAAGAATTACAATTTGACTGATAGGATTGGAAGGGTTTTGTTCATTATAAACTTCTACAGCCTGGACAAATAATTGATTTTAATCTTTACTGTCAACAATTAACAAGATTGAAACAAGCCCTTCAATTAAAACGGTCAGAATTGAATAACTAAAAAGGTGTTATTTTGCATCACGACAAAGTCAGACTATACACATCTTTGATGATCCGATAGAAATTGAGAGAGCATGGCTGGGAAGTTTAGTTGCATCCATCATATAGCCCCGACCTTGCTCTTTCAGATCACCGTTTATTTCGATTTTTGCGGAACTCTCTTGATGATGTAAATTTAAGTTCCGTAGAGGCCTGAATAACGTAATTGGATCAGAAGTTCTACACTGATAGAAAATTAGTTAAAAATTGTCCATAAAGCCAAGAGCTTATTTCAAATAGAAGAAACATATGTTTTATTTTGGTCAAATTTGTAAACTAACTTTTACTAAAACGGATTATAAACATTTTATTAAAAATATTTTAAATGAACCAGGAGCGAAATGCACTTAACACACTTTTCGTTATTAGTTGACTAAAATGTTTATAAGCTCTTCATTAAACTTTGTGTAACGAGGACTTTAAAAATTACATTTTAAAAAATCTTGACAAACCACATTTTTTCTTGATTCTTGACAAGCTGTAAAAATTCTTGTAAATCAAGCGAAATTAATGCCATTGGGCAACCCTAGGCTGAAGCCACTTTCATTAGTGGCCTCAAACTTATCAGGAGGTTTCTGAGCATTGACGCTAAGAGGGCTGAGTTTGCTCTAAAATTGGATAAGAAAAACCTAAGGGCACCTTCGGGCGTACTTAAGGACCACTACGGTTGTAATAACCAACTGTACAGCATGGGTGTACCCAACACTAGTACCTGCAGAGTCAACAGAGCTCTTGATCAGTAACGGTGTGAAAATGTGGTAAAGCATTTACAGGCTACTACACGCATACATATATGCTGGATGAATTGGACTTGTTGACACTTCCATTAAAGGAGCTGGGTTGGTTCCTCGACGTATTCAGCCCGTGAATAACGAGAAAAGGGGGTGAAGAGAAACAAATTTTTGGAAAAAAGTCCATTATTAATTATGAGATTTGTAAACAAATTTTTATGGGGCTTATTAGCTTACACTTTTCTTAGTTGAACAGCTTTACAATTTTTTTTTTTAATTATTTCACGTTTGATGAAGGAAGGGCTCTCAAAGTATAAACTTTAAATTAAAAAAGTGATTTTTATAAAATTTAGCTTTACTCCATCAACTTTGAACGGTTATAAAATACGAATGCCATCTATTTAATTTTATATTTTTACGCTTAAATATATAAACGTGTCGTTATACTGACGCTAATTTAAACTACATAATTTCAAATAATAAGACGGCTATAGGACCATTTTAAAAAAATCGAATTATTTCTTATCAAAAAAATCAAAATTAAATTTTTCAACGCTTTGATCTTTTTCCGGCAAGGGTTCGCAAGCGTATATTTATATGGGTTATTTCGTCCAAAGTGTCTAGTTTTCAGCTATAGCAATTTCGTTCTGCCCAACGCTGCCAACCAGAACAATTTTTTTTTTACATTTTATTTGCAAATAAATTTTCACCAAAATGAAAAACGAGCAAACAAAAATTGTTATTGAATTGAATTGAAATGCAAAACAAATATTTTCATTAATTCACTCGTATATGCTAACTAAGGTTTTATTTTAAATATGTATGTTTAAAACCGAATTTAATGTTAATGCAGAGGAATGTGAAATTGCATATTTATTTATTAAACCATTTGATAGATATTTGGTTTAAAAATTTACATATTATTCTTGCGTAATTCTCTAAGCATTTAAAGAAGTTATTTGGCATCCATAAAGAAGACTTCAATATTCTGTTTGCATTTTTTCTTGCTACACTACAACTTCTTTATTCTGTTCCAGGCCTAAAATGTAAAATTTATATTCTAAGAATTTTTTTTACAACTTTTTAGAAATAAAAGAAAAAGAAAAAAATGTCCACTAATTTTGCAAGAAAAAATTTGTTCGCTAATTTAGGTCAAAGTTAGGTAACTCCATTTAATTTTGAATAAAATCAGCAATAGCCAACCGATTTTCATGATTTATATCTTATTTTATTCTCAACATGTTAAGCTTTAATTTAAGTGCTTCATATTTTTCAATAAAAATGGAAGTTTTTTGATTGATACATAATACCAACACTACGACCTTTCCAAAGAATGTGCAATCCTGCCCCACAGTGCAATGCATTATAATGGGTAGGTCCTAAATATACTCAACCTCTATAAATTGACAGATAAGATTCAGCCAATATTGTAATTGTTTCATAGATGATATCAAGTTATTAGCCGCTCAAAAATAGAATGTGTTTCCCATTTTTATTTGGTATACCATATTTTGTGTTGCATTGTATTTATTTTAGTATTAGTAGAAGTAGAACCACAATAGCTCTTTTAGCAGTCGATTTTAATTGTTCTAAAGTTCTTTATTCTCATCACTGCAAATGATTCTATTTTCTAAATGTATCCTTAGAGATTATTATGGCTCTGCTAGTATTCTATTGTTTCTCTATTATTTTTTTATTTATTTGTATTAATAAAAAAGTGGTCATTAGTTTAAAAGGATCTATGTATTTGGAATCATTGTGCTGTATTTTTTTCTTCTTCTGGTATATCAAATGAAGAAGGAATTGAAAAGTGAATGAATATAAATTTTGTGGTTAGTTTAGTTAAAACAATGAATTAATAAAAGAATTCTCTATAAATTAATGGTTCACATTATAAACGTTTGACTTATTTTTAAAATTATTACAAATTGATGCGTAACTAATGGTAGTTTTCATTTAAATATTCATAATAATCTTAATGGATTGTCATTCATATTGTGCATTCTTAATTATAAAGAAAAAATATTTTATTTGTTCATTTCAGGTGCCTCTTTGGATCGTCGTAGTGGCAAATTAATCGAATCTAGAATGAAAGTGTTGTATGAACAAATGCCAGTGATTTATATTTACGCTATAAATACAACAGCCGGTAAAGATCCCAAACTATACGAATGTCCAATATACCGCAAGCCGCAACGTACAGACTTGAAGTATGTGGGTTCTATTGATTTCGAAACCGATTTTAATCCTAAACACTGGTCACTACGTGGTGTTGCTCTTTTGTGTGATATTAAGTAAATTGTTAACGTGTTAGTGATACTGCTGGTATCCTTAACGCTTTAAGCTATTTTGTGTGTGTGTGCGTGTGTTAATTTGGTTTGGAAAAGAGATTATTAAGTTTATTTAAAATTCAGTTTCATGTGTATTTCAAATGATTAAAGAAAGGGTCCGCCATCTAACTTTTGTTTTTTTCCACTAGTGCTTATTTCGTGAATGGTAACACGTAGCTCTTGTTTGATTTGACAGGTAATTAGTTTTATCCTTCCGCTGAACGAATATGGTTGAGTATACGCTTGAACAACGCTGGGAAATATGGGCCTGCGATCGATTTACAGAGGATGCCGATTTTGCCAAAAAAAAATCATCTTTTCAGATGAAGCTCATTTTGATCTTGTCGGGTATGTAAACAAGCAAAATTGTCGCATTTGGGGCACAGAAAACCCGCACGCATACATTGAAAAGCCGATACACCCAAGACGAGTCACTGTTTGGTGCGGATTTTGGTCCAGAGGCATAATTGGGTCATTTTTCTTCGAAAATGAGCAAGGAGTGGCCGTTACAGTCAATGGCGATCGTTATCGGGCCATGTTGAACGAATTTTTGTTCACAAATATTGAAGAGGAGGATATTAGCAACATTTGGTTTCAACAGAACGGCGCTACGTGCCACGCAGCCAAAGTTACACTCGATGTTTTGCGCCCTGCTTTTGAAGATCGCATTATCAGCCGCTGAGCTGATGTCATTTGGCCGCCTCGGAGCTGCGATTTGATACGGTTTGACTATTATATGTGGGGTACCGTCAAAGATAAGTGTTACGCCAACAAGTCAGAGACAATTGACGGTTTAAAGGACAATATTCGTGAAGCCATTGGTGAAATACAGCTGCAAACAATCGATAATGTGCTTAAAAATTGGACCGATCGTTTAGGCTGCTGCATGGCCAGCCGAGGCAGCCATTTGGATGAAATTATTTTCCATTATTAACCGGAAGGATTGTACCTTTAAAAAAGAAATTTGAGAAAATATTCTGTAGTTTTTTTATAGCATTTAAAAAAATAAATAAATATTTATTTGGCGGACCCTTTACCTTTTTGAGTAATTCTGCGTGTGGATGTGTGGGTGTGGGTATTAATAATTTAATATGGCCCATTATCTTGTCATATCATTTCCTAAGAATGTATTGGTCTTAAAATTCATCAATTATGTTTAGTTTGTTGTTACTATCACTTCTGTAGGCAATTTAATTATTCTTTCACATCTTTCAGGTTATAAGTAGTTATTAAATACATACACTAAAATATATTCCTGTTAATCTTTATAAAGATGTTTAATGAAATTAGCCGTAGCATTTATTTTTGTGTTTTATTGTATGAAAAATATATATGTAATAATATTATTTTATCAGGAAACGAAATAGTAAATATTAATTAAGAGCTTTATCTCTATTTTATAATGTTTTTTTATACTTCTTTTGGCATGTACTCGTAAAGGTAAGTAAGATATAAAGTAATAACAGCGGTTTTAAGTCTTAAATAGTAATGGTATAAAAGTTGAATTTTTCTTTGAACTCTTTAAACGTGATTTTAAATTCAATCTCCACGAACCCTTCGTCTACTGCCCTACGGCAGGCTATGACTTTCTTAGGGTATGGGCCAGCCCTTTACATCTACGTCTTCGGATTGAGGTACAAATTGGTGTTTTGCAATAGACCGCAAATGGTTCCTCAATATGATCTATGCCACTTGTTTATAAATATCTATATGAATTGGATGCTGAGAATTGCTGCTTTCGATGACTCGCAGCCATATATTTAAATTGCCTTTACGTTTGAGTTGAGTAGAATTAATTTTGTCCTCTGTGATACTATGGATAATTTCCAAACAGGATTCTAAAGACCGAAAGTATGACGGGCTTGTTTATGCGGCTTACCCAAATAACAGAATGAGTCAAGATCATCGATCAGTTGGCGTTGTCATGCGTTGTCGCTGTTTTCAAAAATTATAACCTTTTGTTGATCTTGAAACCAACTCTGGATTCCGCTTTTTGCATACTGCACGATGTTAATTCTGAGTCCACCTTAACGTCAATTTTTTTGTCCAAGTTAATTTGACATTTATTTGGTTCTGCGTTTGACAAATTCGACCATGAAGAGGTACACAGGTGGGCAGTCCGTTAAAATTGTTTAAGCCTTTTGTGAAAATGGTCGTTCAAATAAAAATACATTTCGTGCACTTCGTAAGTTTTTGGTCAGCATAATCTACAAATGTGTCCACAATTGGAAGAATTGTGCGCAAATTTCACCAAATCGTGTCGGTAGGAAATGTGGAAATACCTGTGCATGCTCGCCTAGTTCGTTCTGCGGAAAACATTGCTGTTGTTCGCGATAGTGTGGCAGAAGAGCTGTCAACTTTGACTTGCCGTCGTGTCCAACAATTGAACATCTCACGAACATCACTTACAAGGTTCAATTGACTTAAGAACTGAAGCCTACTCACCATTTCAAACGTCGTCAATACGCCGATTGGTTAGTGGACCAGATAGAAGTGAAGTGAATGGTGACACTTTCACAAATTGAACAAATGAGAATCCACGAGTGATTATTGAAAAGCTGATGCATCCACAATGAGTAACTGATTGGTGCGGCTTATGAGCCGTACTTTTTCGAAAGTGAGGTGTACCAAGCAATTACCGTGAATGGTGTTTGCTATTGCGAAATGATAACGGACTTCTTGGGGCCAGAAATTGAGGTTATGGACCTGGACGATATGTGGTTCCGACAGGATGGTTCCACTTGCCACACAGCCAATGGAAACAATGGCTCTTCTGCGTGAGAAATTCAATGGTTATATTATCTCTTGTCGTGACGATGTTAATTGGCCGCCACGATCACGTGATTTGCCGTCGTTGTGACTTCTTTCTTTGGGGCTATTTAAAAGAAAAAGTGTTCCTTAATAAGTCAAGAATGATTCAAGAGCTAAAGGATCAAATAATTCGGCACATTAACGATATTGAACCTTAATAATGTCTCAGAGTTAGATAAAGGTATGCCACCGAAGCCGTGACGAGCATTTGAACGACATTTTGTTTCATACATAAGTGTCACAGACCCTTCTATCATCATAAAAAATATTAAAATAATTCCCTGAAAACTTTATGTTTTATTTACAATTAATATCGTGCTATTTGGTTGGACCACACTTTATATCCGCAAGTGTTTTTGGTTTTTTGATTAGAATTCTGTACCAAGAAATCATCATTTGCGTCATCGTTTTAAGCTTAAGGTTAGCTACTTGCTTACAAATTACAGTTGAAACCCAGAATACATGTAGCGAACCAATGGGAACCATAACTGGACTTGTGCTCTTGGTAAAAATGCCCAAAACCTAAGAATGCAATATAATAATTTCTGCATTTGAGGTCTTAAGGCTTGTACGATATGCAAAGGTTCTACGACATCATAAAAACGACTAGCAAACTGAAGTGATGTGACCGGAACCTTTTTTACGAATTTAAACTTATGATGCAGTCAGCTTTCATGCTAACCTAACTTATGACTATAAAGGTATTAATATCAGCAAAAAAGGCAGATTGACATATCGCAGGATATGTCACTTATGTTACTGAGCATGATTACTAAAGTGATTGCTGACATTCTGAATCAAGGACTAACTTATCTTATCCGCTCTGTGAAAGTGGCAAGTCTAAGAAAAATGGGAGAGCAGTTATTCGAAAAGAGATCGACTCTGTGTTAATCATTTGTAGATCTGAAAAAGGCATCTGTTACAACTAACTGCAGCGCTATTTTAAATGCTATGATTTGGTGTTTCCGAAAAGTTATCTCCCTTTCGGAGGAACTATATACATACGCATTATGATAAAATAGCCATAAAAACCGGTATGCGTCAAGACATCAAAATATGCCAAAGGCAACAAATCGGAGAAGAGGCATAACATGGGGTTCGAAGGGTATATACTTGAGAATCTCGATTATGTCGGTGATATCTGTTTGCTAAAATAGTGTGTCTTTGATTAATTATTTTTTAATGTGTTTTTTTTTTTTTAATTACTTTAAAGAAAAAATACCAAAAATATAGAAAAATTGCGAAGACATCTTCGTTACGTTTCAACAATTTTTAAAGGTTGAATAAAACTTATTTTTAAAAGATTTCCTTATCGGCAATGAATGGTGTGGCAATAAATCAAAATTTTTACAGTTGACTTTAAAATGAAAATTTGCATATGCCATTAATACGTACGTGCATATACTCACACAAGAAAGAAAAAAACAGGGAACATGAGGATGTAAATAATTCAACACTTATGTATATCTCATATGACTCGCTGTGGATATTTTCTATTTCCCATACTTCAGTGAAGTGATGCTAGTGTTATAATGGATATTTTGAAAAAAAAAGAAAAACAATTTTAATAGCTGTCACTAACAATAGACAGCTATGAAAACAATATAAAACAATTCAGTTTAAGGCTAGAAAAAAAATTTGTGTGAGCCATTATTATACTCAAGTCTTTGCAAATACTGTATGTGTAAAATGATCTAAAAATATGCTTTTTACATATTGTAGGAGGCATTGTACATAACGATATGGTGTGTGTGTGTGTAAAAACGAATAGTTTCTGATTGAAAATTTAACATTTTTATTGGTCTTATGTATTGAAAGAGATTTATTTAAAGCCTACAATACATGGTGTGTTATCCTCTGTAATACATCAAAAATTTTCTTTATATTTTTGGTTATGACAAAAAAAAAAAATTTAATATACAATATCAGTATCATTGACTGATATATAGGCAACAAAAGTACACAAAATATATTATTTTATAATCCATTGTTTCAAAATTCAATATAAAATGAGAAAAAGGAGTACAGATTCAACAAGTTAATGCGGGCAATAAGTGTTAACCCAAACCTATGAAAAATATGCTCATGATAAAGTGTGGTATTAAGATGTACCTTAGTACACACATTAAATCAAAGTTTTTTTCGATAAACATTTGTGTGTGAACCCGTCGTAGAATGGAAGAGTTGTGCAGAGACAAAGGTGACTGTAGGGCAGGATTGGCAACCCACTGAGTAACCCAATTAAACCCACCGGGGTTTTATTGGGTATTATATATGAAGGTTTTTGTAGATTATTTACAACAAAAATGATTAAAACTTATTTATTAGAAGAGCAAATTAATTTGGTCCTTCTTCTTAGTTCAAAAAAGCTAATGAATTAACAAATTTATCAAAATAAAAATATATGAAATCACTGCCTTCATCTTTTCGACACTTCTGAGCCAATGTTCGAGTCCCATATCAGAAAAACTTTAAGTCTTTTGAGGCGATCCACTTTGAGTGGATTTTATATTTCTTCAAAGAAAGTGAATTGATGACATGCTTGTAGATAAGCTCATACCTCTTTATACGGACTGGATAGGTTCTGAAAATTCAGGTCGTAAATCTAAATACCGTAAAACGATATGAATACTCTTATTTGTTGTGTTTGCTTCCCTTGCACTTTTTGTTAAAAACGGAGAAATCACGGTTTGTTTGCCGTAGAACGAAGTAATTTGTGCCGCAAAGCGAATGTGTTCCATTATTCAAACAGGCCGTTATAGCGAAATGCCATATAAAGAAAGGCCGTATAAAGAGATATGAAAAATATCGGAAAATACAGCGAAAGCGGAATTTGATCGTTTCTAATAATTGTTTTAAAACTTCCGAGCGTTTTTCTCATAATGCATGGTTCAAACGGAGTAATTTGTTCCGATCACCGAGTTTTAGCAGCTCACACAAAGAGTGCAAAATTGCATTATAAATAGTAAAACAACGTAATTATATTAACAAGCAAAAAACATTGTCGACTTCAACGAAATTTGGAAGCAGTTATAAAACCCAATAAAATCCAAAAAAACCCATTAAAAACCCAGTAAAACCCGGTGGGTTGGGTTTTTGCCAACCTTGTTGTAGGGTCTCCAGACTGCTTTGGCTTAAACTAGACCACTGTAGGACGGAATGGGTCCTTAATCTGAGAAGAATATCATTGCACTATAAGGCCTGGTCTATGGAAAGCAGGCACCATTATTTTCTGCCAAGTTTTTGGCGATGTGGGAGAGCCAGAGATCATTGAACATATTCTGTATCATTGCACGGCTCTACATAGGCGCAGGCTCAGATTACTGGGCCTTCTTTAGCGTTTCCTTCTTCCATGTTATCTTTTTCTTTTTTTGCATTTTTTTCTGTACCTATCTTTGTATTTAGATTTTCTTTGCTTCTAACCTATGTGAGCTATTATAACGATTTTTAAATGAAAGACGGCTATATTTACAAACATTTTTAATTTTGAGTTTCAAATAAAAATTTGTTAAAATTCACTTTAAGCTTAAAATTTGTGTAAAAGGTTATTTTAATTATTTTTGTAAAAAAGGTGCTTAAAAAAACATGCTTCCCGAAAAAATATACGAATGTTGATTTGGCATCTGTAAATTATAAGAAAAAAATTTATGATTTTTTCATAATTGAGCAAAAATGTTGTATGTATTTATAAATCCACAAAATGTATGTATGTATCTTTATGATATCGTTGTAACGTCACAAAGCAATCGCTCTCTAAATTCGTTATTTTCTTTTAAGTTGAAATGCGACAATAATGGATACTGCGCTCTATCTTGCCACTATATCTATTGTGCCTTTCCGATCCATAGCTTGTTTAAAAGTTCTGCTGCCTTCCTAATGCACAAGCTGATCTGAAACCATAATGATAAATATGTTACCCAGTGAGACCCCATGTCTACCTAAACATTTCCATCTAAGCCTATTAAGTACCACACAAGCATCCCTGTTCTGTATTCAGAGTGGACTCAATCCGTGCGGAGTTATAAAATTACTCGCATTCAAAATTTCGGAAATTTGTTGTTCTTCATATTTATAAATAAATTTTAATTTCATAATTTATACCAATATTTGTTCAAAGAGTTGTGCAAATAATAGAAAGAAAAATTAAAGAAAACATTTCAAATTATGGATTACAATCGATGTTTTAACAGTTCAGGGCAGTTTTATTTAAAAAATAATGATTCGTTTTGATTCCACTAACATGTTCCTACACGAAATAAAACGAAAATAATTATTCGGAATTGGAATACAGAACAGCTAAGAAATACGGAATATTCCGATTTCGAATAAAATCTTTCTGATTCAGAATACAGAACAGCACTGAATATGTATTATGCTGTCTGTGATGCCTGTGAGCACAGTCTGCAAACATCCATATCTGTGACCGTCTTCCTCTTCAGATGTGCTTCTAGTCCACAGTGGCGTGTAACTTAGAACGACGCCCAAATTGCAGACTGATCGCTGATCTAGAGTGGCGAAGTCCCCTTTTGAGCATACCAGTGTTCCAAGCATCTGGTACTTTCCCAATCTTTGACTAGATCGAGGATGGTAATTTGTGGTGCTGCACATTAATGTTCCGGGCCAATATGTGTATGATGTCATGGAACCTTTTCTAGTCATGGAACCCTTTCTAGTCAATGCATTCGATGTCTCATTACCATCTATTCCACAGTGTCCAGGAAAATGAGAGCAAGTTTTGAACAAACCCTGTTTACCATGGTTTGCAAAGACTTGAAGGTCTCCAGGATCATTTTAAAACTACAAGTACAATTTTGCGGTATTGTTGATATCTGGTAATGACAAAATGAAAATGAAATGCGTCTTTCTTTTTAGTTTTTTAAGCTTTCGTTTCATGGTGCTTTGATCTTATCCTTTAAAAAATATATTATTACCTTTTCAAATTGCTCTGACCAATTATTTGATCAACAAAGCATGTCCGTTATTTAAAAAATTTGGTTAAACTTAAGATTTTGTGTTTTTTTTTCACAATAATAGTCTTAAAGAAGCTTTAAAGTATGGTCGAACCAACCTTTAAATTTGCTTATTTAATATTGATTTAAAATAGGAATTTTAAGCTAAAGTTCGTTTGTGAATAATACTTTAGTGAATTGTTCTTAAAGTAGGTATGAAATGTTCTTTATTTTGTTTTTGAATTCAGCCTAAAATTACTGCGTATGATCCGTTGAAATCAGTCTTCTAATTTCGGTCACACAATCATTTTAATCGGCGTTCGATAACATAAGGTCCGTTGATCCTGCCAGACCTAAAACCACACCAAAAAGTGGTAGTGGAGAGTGCCACTCACCAGGTGCAACAATTCTGCTTGTTAACCCTAACAATACTGATAGCATTTGTTTGCAGCAAATATTGCAGTTTTAAAGGTGAAACCTCTAAAATTTTTTATGATTTCCGGGAAGTTGATGCGTTTATTGTAATTTCACTCATTTTGGATATAAATGGTACCAGTGATTATTCTCTTTCAGATCTTTGAGGAAATTAAAGTCTTTCATTATAGAAAGCATTATTAAGTTACTATAAAAAAGACGTGTATAAAATTGTAACAGCTGACGAATCATGGATATATGCGTATGAGCCGGAAACAAAACAGCAATCGACCGTGTTGGTATTCAAAGACGAGCTAAATCCAACAAAAGTTGTTCATGGAAAAAGCATAGCGAAAAAATGGTCACCTGTTTCTTCGGCCGAATGGGTCTTGTGCCCACTTTCCGTTTGAGCAACGACGGACGGTCAATTCCGGAAATCGTCGGAGAAATTCGTAAAACCAACCGCTGAAAACGAGTCATTCTCCATCATGACAATGCAAACTCTCACACATCTCGTCAAATAGGTGAAGTTTTGAACAGTCAAAACATTGAATTGATGCCTCATCATCCCTACAGTTCTGATTTGGCACCTAATGACTTCTTCTTGTTTCCGAAAATCAAAGGTAAGCAGCGTGGTCAACGATTTACGAGCGCCGAAGAAGCGGTTGAAGTGTTCAGAAACCATGTTTTAGAGGTTTGAACGAATGCAAAATTATATTGATCATCAAGGAGAACATTTTGAAAAATAATTAAGCCATTTTCATTTAAAAATATGTAACTGTTATTATTTGCCATTCCCGATATATAAATAGTAGGCCCCGTATGTGTTTAAAACATTACTTTCGTACAATAAGCAAGACGTATAATGCCTGACATACTAAAAATTGATAAATTATTAAAACTTCTAAAAGCCTTAGTTAAGTTAGTGATTTTTATTTACAATTAAGATATTATTCATACTTACCTTAATACTTACTTACTTACTTTAAGTATTCATGTGCATATTAAAAATAAAACATGATATTAATATTGTAATATGTAGTATGTTATGTACTTTTATCTTCTGTATAGCTTTTTATTAGCATCCTTTTCATTTTATTTAGTAATTCAGTAATTTATTTATAATATTTTACATTTATAATTAAATAAATAATTTGAAATCAATAATCAATAAATACGTAGTACATATAATAATTTTAAATATTCTCTCTTTTGTCTGTTAATAGTTAATATTCATATTTGTTAGTAATTGTTTGTTAATAGTAAAACATTTCTTTGGATAAGTACATATGTTATTACGAAATTGTTTTTCCTTCCTTTTATTACAAATATTAGAGTTATTTAATACACATTTTATAGATATAAGTGTAACGATATATTATTTACAATTAATTTGAGGCTTTGGTTTACGAATTTAATAAACAATTTGTTTTGCAATGGAAATCATATATAAATAATTTTTGTTTTGCAAATATTTTGATTGAAAATCATTTATAGGAAATTTAAAATATTTTTTCTACTCTTTTCATATTAGCAAATATACATATATGAACATTTTTCTTTTGCTTTCAATGGGAGATTTTTGGCTGCATGTGTGTTTATTTGCATAAATATAAGAATTTTTATTGTTTAAATATCGTTATAATTTTAATACTTTTATCGTTATTTTAACAAACGTTTTAATAGATTTATTTAGCGTTTAATTTCAACTGCACATTTACAAAAAAACAGCTTTAATGTATGGAACATGTATTTTATATTTTATAAGTTTTATTTTATATTATATTTTAATACTTTTTTTATTATTTTCTTATTTTTTTATTAAAAAAATTCACTATAAATTCTTCATAAATTGTAAAGCATAAATAAAAATATATTGAAATTTATTTTCAAAATAAATTCATTTTTATTTGCAATATTTTGTCTAGATAATTAAACTTTAAATATTCATTTATGAAAATAGTTTCGTTTTTAGTCATTTTAGCATTTTGTACTGTAAAATTTATATATTCGGTGTTATTAAAAAATAAAATTAAAAATATTTTAAGCATATTATTAAATAATAGGCCAATTAAGTATTTAAGCCCATATTTGCTAATTACAAACAAAACTTATTTTAAATGGCATAAAAATGTATTAGAAATGAAAACTAGAGAAACATATTACGTCTGTGCACATTGTTAAACATTGTTTTTTTAATTTTTTTATAGGCCAATAAAATTTTGTTTGACATAGGAATGGTTGAATTTCCTACTAAAAATTATAGAACTGGAAATATTTATTTCAAAAAATTTGAGCAGGGAAATTAAACGATGAAACCTAAACGGCGTTTTAAGACAAAAACTAAAATAGGTCTATGTGTTTTTGAGTCAACCACATAAAAACTCTTCGGATTATTACTGAACGATCTCTGGAATGTATCTCGCCTTTATAACTTCTGTTTATCGATTTTAAACGAGTTCTCGACACTGTAACTCAGATAGCAATTTAATCAACCAGATTAAGAAGGGAATAGCGCAGAATATCGCTAGTTTAATACGCGAATTCAATAAGGACACTCAGTGTGGATTACATTTTAAAGGAGCGCAAAGCCAACCATTTTCCACATATTCAGGAATAAGGCAATGTTGCATCCTAGAACGCTTTTTATTGCGTTTGGATAGCGTGTTTATATCCGAAGATTAAAATCTACTGTTTTGTATATATGGAATTCAAGTTGAGGAGATTAATACTAAATGCCATAAATGCTAGGAGAGTAGGCTTTAAAATAAACTATGGAAGACGTGCAAAATTTTAACTACTTTTGTGGTAAAGTAGCCAGTGATGGCCATTCCGATATGAATATTTCTAATCGTATTACAAAATCCGAGTAGCGCTTGTTAAACTTCATAAAATACGGTACGCTCATGATATATTATGAAAGAGAAAGATGCGGGTATTTAAATGTAGAGTTAAATCAGCATTATTTAATGAGTGTACAACGGTAACAAAAACGCAAGTCTTTGTTAATAACTTTTTACAAAACTAATAATGCTGTTCTATAGAGAAGAGCTTGACTAAGTAAAATTCATAATTTTTTTTTTAACAAAAAGTAATATTTTGTCTTAGGAAAAATCTTTTAAAGTCACGCCAGTATTGTTAAACGAAAACTGATGAATGTTTACATACAACTCAGCAGTTTATTTTTTAACTGAAATACAATATTTTTTTATTAATTAAAAAAAAATTAAAATTGCTTAGAATGCGTAAGTGCGTGCCCAATTTTGATAATATATCATTTCTTTTCTTAAAAGATCAATGCCAGCTTTCAATGATCTAGCACCATTTCTTATATTTTTTGCACCAAAATGTATGAAGGAGTACTACTGTGCGACGTGATATTTTACACAGTTGACCATTAACAAAACTTAAAGCTTAATAAATCGATAACTGGAGGTCTCCTGTAAATTTTCTGGTCAAACCGGTTTAGCCGAAAAATACGCTTTCTCAGATAACAAACTCTAGACTTAGGGAATTGGTAACTATCAAATGTTAATGACCTGGATAGGTCATATTCGCAAACGTCAGGTCACAGAAATTACCAGAAATGCATAGGGTCACCGGCACTAGGGTAGAGCGCATAACACGAGGATCCGTTCAATAGAAAAAGAATTGAAAGCAAATAATTCCAATTGCCACTAAGAAAATAAGATGGAGAGAATTGGTTAACGGCCTACATTAACCTTTTACTTAAATTTTATTATATATTGCACTCTTACTTTAGTAAAGTATAAAGTATAAGGAAGTAAAAACGCCATTTTTAAGCCATTTATATAAGTTTCGATTTTTTTCTATACTTATATCCATAACGCACACTAAATTATGAACAGTCACAACTTAAAATTTTCAAATGTTCAGCAGAGGCAAAAATGTTTTTAAAATATTGTTGTTAAATTAAATTGAACGGTTATGAAACTATGGTATGTCAGCATTAATCGATCACAGTGTTGCCCATAAGGATGGTTTGTTATGTTGCAACTATGACGTTACAATGAATCATCACTGAATGATCCTTCGTTAATCATGCCCAAGCGACACAAGTGGCATAATAGTGGTCATTAGAAATTTGGTCTGTAAATTGATTTAGCAAAAAAAAAAATCGAGTTTGATAAATTTTGAGTTGTGACTGTTTATGATTTAGTGTGCGATATGTTTAAAATATTTTAAAAAATGAAATAATTAAAAGATTAGTTTTTTATTTATTAATTTTTGCTAAAATTAAACAAAAATTAAGTCTAAATGAAAATTGGCCAATTTCTGCATAGAAGTAAAACAAGTAGTAGCAGAACATTTTGTAAATTGTCAATGAGATCTTTTCAAATAATACTTGTCATACATGTTACAACCCTTATTTGTTAAAAAAAAACAAATTAAGCTAAAATATATAGGCATTTTTTTACATAAAAAGTTCAAACAAAGTATATATTTTCGTCTATAATTTAAGATTTTTATTTTCTTTAAAAGAAGAGTTAAATGATTTTTAATTTTTACAAAATTTATTTAACGATTTAACATTTTTACAACTCAATAAAATAATAAAAAAAAACCCTTAATATTGACCAGCTGCCCATGAAGAGTCATTAAATTGATATTAAAATAAAGTCTCATAATAAAGTCAATTAATTAATTTTAAATAAACTTGCCTTATAGATTGGTGGAGGTTTTCAGAGAAATAAATTTTTGTTTATGGTTAAGATTTTTTTTTTTCGATTTTCTGTATGTATTAAGTCCGCCCGCGGAAGAATTATGCATTATTTTTTTAATATTACAAGGCAATTTCATGAAAATTTTAAATTAGTATTTATTTAGGAAAAATATATGTGTATATATATGTTCGAGTAATTAACAAAAATGTGTATATTCATTTACATTAAAATAAGTATTAATAAAAATATAAATAATAAAAATTAAGTACATGTGCTTTTTCAGATGAACAAAACTTCTATGGAGTGTGTAATGAAATCAATGGTATTCCAGTTGTCCTTAATCGTATTAATTATAACAATTAATTTTCAATTTGATTTGGATATACCAGATGGAAGAAAAATTTTATGAAAATACTGGTTTCATTCTGATATTGACAATATTAGTGGCAAAATTTTATCTTAATTCGATTTATTCCTGTTGTCTATAATCATACAGTTACCTACCAAAAAATTGGCTGCCTTTAACTAATTTTGAGCAAAAATATGTTCGATATCTATGGCTGCATATGGAACGATTTTTTTTTTATTATACAAGTATTAAAAGATTGGACAATAGTTCACAGTCATAATGGACTTGTGCCAGTGGTTTTTCTTATCCTTGATGAATTTCTGATAATCACAGTTTTAGACGGCACAACGACCTCTGTTGCAGCTGCAGCGAGATGGGGTAGAAAGAGACTATTGAGCATTTTCTATGTTAACATCCTGGCCTTATAAACTGTCGCCATAATGCCTTCGGCCAGTAGTTTCTACAAGACATTTTCGCGATATCCGGAATTGCACCGGGTGATATCCTCAGATACCTCAATCTGATGAAGTGGGCGTAAAGCTCTCTTATATAATGTAATGGGTCTCTTAAATATTAGAAAGAAGAAGAAATCGATGGATTTTTTGTATGTGCTCTTTACGACATAACTTTGGTTTTAATTTTGAACAAAAAGTTAATTATAAATAACAAGAAATACGCTAGAGTTGTGTTATTATGTAAACCCTTAGATAATTTTTTTGAAAATTCAGCCTATCGTTTGCATTTAGTTTACCTAAACAGCTTAATACAAATCAATAATCCAATAATTTTACAGTAAGAACACCTGATATACTACTTAATATTTGGTTAACGTTTCACGTAGTAGTTCACTGCACGCAAACGATTAAGAAGAGTCGAAAATACTCTGTTTTGACAAGACCTTACTTGTCATCAGATATATTGTCATTTACATCGTAATGTATACCAATACGTATATCTCAGTAGGTCAGTCATCAAGGTTAGATGCTGTATAGTTGCCAAGTAGCTTTTACTCTTTACAGATACGACGTGGCATTCGCAGAGAAAGTGGGAGACTATATTGCCTTTTCCCCTGTCATTGTAACTATGACTACAGTTGTGAAAGGAGAGTTCAAGTCGACGCGTATGTTCACCTAGTACCTTCTATTATGACTTGTAAGTGGTATAGTGTATTTCTCAGTAGAAGAGAACCACATTAACTTAGCTACCCTGAAAGTTCCCACATTTTAAAAAAAACTTTTGAAGAAAGAGTCTGAAGGTTCTATCTTATTATAACTCAGTGGAATTGCAACTAAAAACGTGTTAGAGATATTAAAAACAGATCCCATTCTGGCAAACTCGTCCGCTTATTACATTGGCAGTCTCTTTATGCAGAGATTCGGATTAACGTAATATAAGACAATAGCATTTTGTGTGAAGCAACTTTTTTTATTGAAAAAAAGTAGAAAAAAGTGAATTTCGAGTTTTGATAAGGCAATGCTTTTCGATAAAAAAAAATACAGTGGAATTGGTTGATGAACATTATGCCAACACTGCTCCATCGATAAAAATTGTGGGGAAGGGTTTGCTGGTCGTAGCATAAATGATGCAAAGCGCGGTGGACGCCTAAATGAGGCTGTTATTCCAAAAAACGTCAATAAAATCCACAAATTGTTTATGAAAGATCGCAAATTCAAGGTGCGCAAGCTAGCTGACATTGTAAACATATCAGATGGTAGTGTTTTTTTATCATTTTACACGTCGATGAATGGATGAGAACGATAGCAAAGTTAAATGAATTAGACTTTTAATCGTTAATCTACTCCTGATTTAGCCCTCAGCAGCCATTTCCTGCTTTCAGATCAAGAGAATGCGTGCTAGAAAGAAATTCAAGTTCAATGCTGAAATAATTGCTTAAACTGAGACCTATTTTGAGGAGGAAGAGAAATCGTACTATAAAAGTGGTATCGAAAAGTTGGAAAATCGTTATACTTGTTTATCGTTCTCGAAGGCAGCTATGTTGAATAAGAAAATCGTGTTTTGTTAAAATTTTGTTTTTTTTCTTACCTATCCTACAGACTTATTGAGTGACCTGCTTTACTTTATATTTGTACTTTCTGAAACTGTGCGCAATAACAGACAAACGTATTCAAAGTATTGAAAGAGTGTTAAAAAGTAAAGTTGAGTTAATAAAATAATTAAAGGGCAAAGGTAGTAAAGTACACCGAGTGTATTTAGGAAACTTAAAAAACTGATATATTTCGCATGAAAATTGCCTCATTTAATAGAAGTTTGTTGTTTTATGGAAAATGCGTTTATTTTTCTGTTTTTTTTTTTTTTAAATTCGAATGCAATTTGAAAATATAATTTGATTTTGGTTGTTGTTGTAATATCTTATTTTATTTTGATTTTAATTTCAGTTTAACATACATACATATTTATTGGTTTATTTATTTATAAGTAAATACTTTAAATAGTTACATGTACCATTGACTTCGTTTTATTTTAACGAATTTTTCTTGTTGTTCCTTTTAATAACAATTATTCCCTATTTAAAATAATATTTAAATATTATTTTATAATTTTAGTAAATATATATATTTTTGTTGTTATTTTTTTTACTACTTAACACATTAAGCAATACAATACATTTAAAAATTTTATTAATCATTTATTCGTTTAAGCCTTATAACATGATTAGAATTGTCTTTTTATTTTTTATTTATTTATTTATTTTTATTATTTTCTGTTTAATACTTGTCTCTTTAAAGATTAACAATATACGGTTTTTTATATACGAGTATTTGTATCTATTAAGAGTGGAATTTTTCTTTGTGAATAACGTAAAATAAACATACCGCCAGGGTGGGCTTTAGACCAGTAGAAATGGTGCGTTTGTGGGAGGGGTTTTGATGGAGAAGAAGGGAGCAGTTTTCTTTTTGTTACTGTATTTACTTTCTCGTTAAATGATTCTTATGCAAATGATACAAATAACGTTGTATTTGATAATCACCGCCATTAACGTTCATTTCATTTTTAAAATCATTTGCATTCGGATTCGAAGATGATATTTGATTTCCATCATTAGTATCCAAATTGAAATTATTGTTGCTGCCGCTGTTTTGACTATTTTGATGATGCATTTGATGGTTATTAATCAGTGTTAAACGTTTTGTGTTATCGTCTTGACTGTTGATTGATTTTTTAAAAGCTTTTTTTTCTTCGTGCTCCTCCTGGTCATTGGTTGAAGTGGAATGTTCATTATTTGTTTGTATTAAACGCTTTAAGGAATGCTGCTTGCCACCACCAATACCGTTACTACCCAACAAGTTATTAAAGGCCAACACTTCGTCTTGTAATTCGCTTTCATCACTACCATATAGTTGGCCATTAGTGTCTCCATCTATGGCATCATTAATGTAACCGTTATCGTATTGTAATGCATTGGTACCACCGTATGGCAGCCAAGAATAATGTGGTTGCTTTTTTTGTTGCTGTTGCCGTTGTTGCTGTTTTTGTATGTAATCAAAAATTAATGTTGTGGGTATTAATTCGTATTCGTAGGTGGTTGGCAAATGTTGCAAGAATTCTTCTTGTTGCATTTGTTGCTGCTTTCGTTGCTGTAATTCATTTGCATCGTATAGGGCAGCCGTCATGGGAGAAGAATATTTGCCGGACATACGTTTGCCCACATTCTTCAGTATAGCTCGGTTCAATTCCACCTTTTTTTGTTCCGAAGAAAATGCGTAAGAAACAATGGAGAAACGAAGAAGAAGAAGAAGAAAAAAGAAATATAAATTACAACTTTTTCTCTGTCAATGGGGAAATTAAAAAGTTTTTAAACATTCCTTATTTTAAAGCATTTATTTCAGTGCAAATCATGTGCTTGATTGAGCGCATTTTGATTGATTAAACGTTAACTTCATTTTATTTAATTATATTTAATTATATTCTTGTTAAATTTCTCCCAAAAATGTAAATTGTTGCCATCTCTTATATCTTAAATTATATTGTCAGATATTGAAATTAACTTGGTAGGGATTATTAAGCAAAATTTGCATATAAAATCAGTTGATGTTTGAGTTTCTTAAGTAAAATAACTTTACATATTTAGCTCAGTTAAAAAAATTTAAATATCGTGTTTAATGAATGGAAATAAGTAAAATAAATTCACAAATCAAAGATGTATTTGAATAATAGGATTTAAAAATCATTTATGTAAAAGAACGATTATTACACTAATTTATACGCTTATAAGCGGTAAAAGAAATACAGTCTTAGTGCAATTGCTAAAAAAAATATTTTTTTAAACTGTAAAATTTTATC
Organism: Wohlfahrtia magnifica; assembly: GCA_023159175.1. Taxonomy (NCBI): domain Eukaryota; kingdom Metazoa; phylum Arthropoda; class Insecta; order Diptera; family Sarcophagidae; genus Wohlfahrtia; species Wohlfahrtia magnifica. The sequence continues at coordinate 2,131,111 of JAKWBJ010000506.1, read as the reverse complement.
GATACCTACAAATTTATTTTTAATGAATAAACGGTCTTATAAAATGACACTCTACTTATAAAATACACCCACTCAGTTTTCGTTCAGACTTCGAAGGTTCTCTTTCATTTTTCAAGGATAGGTGTCCAAAAGTTTATCGAACACAATTTTAGAACACAGTTTTTTTGTAGAAATCTAAAAAAGAAATTTAGTAACTGTGTCTGTCACTGTCCAAACAGTGACTTTTCTGAAATGTATTGCACTTTCTTTGATCTCATGGCAATAAGTATCGTTCTAAATTCGACAATATTTATCCGAAAATGGGCGTTATCACTCGCTTGTGGGGTATATTGAAAATGTTCTCGAGCAGAGGTAGTATGCTTTAGTGGCATTCCTGGATATAGAGGTGGCCTTTAACAATGTAACGCCGGTTAAGATTAGGTCGGTCTGTGATCAGATTCGTTGTGAGACTTCTGACCACCGTCTATAGGGTGGCTGAAAGGGGGTTCTTTCCTCTCTCCTGTGGAATTTGGTCGTCAACACTCTGCTCGTGAGAGTTGTTTCCAATCGATTCAAAGCTGTGGCAAATTCGGATGATGTTGCTGTGGTTTTTCGGGAAAATTTCTCGACACAATGTCGCAGCGCCTTCAAACATCTCTGGGCCTTCTTAGTCGGTGGATCACTGACAGTAGATTGAGCATTAACCCGGGAAAGACGGAATTGGTACTATTCACACGCAGGTAGAAAGTTCTGTCGTTTTCCCTGCCGTGTCTGTACGGGGTTGAACTAGGGCTGTCGGATAGTGCGAATTACCTGGGGGTAATCCTGGACTCCAAGCTATCCTGGCTCCAGAATACACGTACGAGTGCGGCGAAGGCGACCGTTGCGTTTTATGAAAGCTAGAAAGTCTTCATATTGGATTTTTGACACGGTGGTTAATCCTATACTTATGTATGGCGATCATGTCTGCGATAAGGTTGAAGATGGCAAGGACATGATCTGACATGGATTACGGGCATACGGCCATCTTTAGGTATTTGAAGAGGTTGCACAACACGTATTCGCGTATTTCAAAAACTGTTTAGTTTATTAAATTAACTAAAAAAACTAAAGTCCACAATAAAATTTACTTTAAGTAAGACAAACATTTTATGTTATAATCTGCGCAGTTGTTTTATTGGATAAATATAAATTTTTTTGGCAGAAGAACAGTGGAATCACTTACTACGTAAGTACGTATGTGCGAGCGATATTTTATTAGTATAGCAAAAATATCACTCACGCGTACGTACTTACGTAGTAAGTACCTATAGCCTACTTCCTTTTTTTTTAAACACGATATATCTTCATTTTTTGGCCAGATATCCCTACTGGCCACTACATTAAATTAGCGATTGAACAGATTCGCTAAGCCAACAAATTCGGCCAAAAGTAAAACAAAAACATTCACAGGATACTAGAAGATCTGTAAAGAGTGAAAGTGAATTTAGGAAAAATTGAACAGCTTTCTCTAAAAAAGTAAAGGATGCTCCAGTGAAAACCATAATGGAAGTTATTCCAGAAAAATTTGATAAAAAATAACTAGAAAATTGTTTAACATGTTCAATTTAGAATTTGAATAAAGTATCTTTAAATATAATATAGTATTCACATATAAGCTTTAATTGCCAATTAAGGGATTTTGGGCAATTATGGCCTTAATTGATGTCAATTTACCATACAAAGTCACAATTTATAAATTGCCCAATTAGTACTTAAATGCATAATTGAGTCGAAATTAAAATGCAACTCTGTGTAAAGAATGTAAAATAAGAAATGGCAACTCGGTATTAAGTCTGTTAAGTGAGAAGTAACAAATATATACAGTATGCAAAATCCTTACTCATACAAATTGTCTATAGGTATTTTTCAAATCATTAGTTTTTAATAAAATAATAATTTAAAAAAATATTTTTTATACGATTTTAAACAAAGAGGTTTTATTCTTAAAACAAATAAAAAAACGGCACTTGAGTTACTTTTTTTTAGAAATATATTTTTTTAGAATTACGGATTTCGCAAACTGTAAAATGGCATATAAAAAATACATATATTGTTAAAATGAAAAATTAAACACACACTTTGTGTATTGAATTAGAGTTTTTTCTTTACAATTTACAGAGTGTACTCTGTTTAAAGTAATAGTTTTATTATTTGATTTGATTACTTTGTTTCAAATTCTCTAATTTAAGTTTCCACAATTAAATGTGTCTAAGCATTTCCAGTTGTCATATGCTAATTGAACAAGTTTAATTGCTCTATATATAAATACCAAATCCTATAGCTCAATTAAGAAATTAATTGGAAAGCTATGACTAAATATGGTATAAAACAGATCAAATAAATTAACCTGCTTGTTTTAATTTTATAACGATATTGAAGTGCACTATTTTTTCGTGCTCACTCTTTAGCTTCAAAAATATCTCCATTATCAGCAGTTAAAGTTGGAAAGTCTCTGTTAGGTGACCGTGCAGTATGCGTGCTGTTATCAGTAAACAATATAAATATTTGTAAATAAAATAAATGTTTAAAAATTTGAAAAACTTGCTATCCAGACATATTTTGATTTTAAAATCTACTGCAATTTGTTTTCTATGACAAAATTATGATCTATCAAGTTCTATAGAACAACAGTTAATATTAATACAAGGGCATTTATATAAATTATAGGTGAGTGGGAAAAGTATTTTATGACAATGGATATTAATATTGGCACCATTCATATATGTAAGAAAATAATAGTAAATTTCAAAACGTAAGAAATACCTTTAAGACTATTTACATCCATTGCTTTTGCTAAACAAACAGCAGCATAAACTTAATTTGGCTTAAAGGCATTCTACGTATGGTATGCACATACGTTAGGTTAATGTACATATTTCATATTGTGTCAACATGATTTAAGTCATACTAAGACCGAGACTAGCCATCATTAATCATTTTTATTTTTCTTTATTTTTATGTATATTATGTTTTTTATTTCTAGCCTCAGAAATACGTATACATAAGTATTGCAGGAATATAAATACTCTTTACGAATTACGAAATAGGAATATGTAATACACGATAATGTCATAGGAAATGTCAAAGTATATTACCATGAGGCTTTACTTTTAAATAAGGCTCAGTCAGATTTTTTTTAATATAAAACTCTGTATTATACACGTTTCATTACCGCCAAAGGAGATAGGTATGGTGATAGTGATTACAATCAAAATATTTAACTCCTTTAAGTCTCTGATTGTAGCCACCGGCTTAATAATAATTCATTCGACGTTATGTGTTAATGGAAAAGAAGCACTACTTTGTGGGAATTTAAAAGTCTGCCATATACTCTTAAGCTCTTAACAAATATGACAAATCAATTTATGCGTATGCAACAATATTTACTTTCATGTTCGCGTTCGCGTTCTACTTTAACGTCGTAGTGGTAAACGTCGTATATAATCAAGTTTTGTGTGCTGTTTGCGGTGCTATAAAATTACAATAAATATTGTATGTTTTAGCCATTTGATGCTTCACGTTTACGTTTGAAATTCATTATAAACGATGTTGATGTTGATGTTTATGTTGTCGTCCATGTAATCGTTATTGCGGTTGTAAATACATATGTATGTGAAAACATGTGAGAGAAAGAAAATAATAGGGTGGTAGTGGTATATAATAACATTTTTAATGCAAGAGTTTATTCTTGTGCTATAGTTCCTTAAAAAGCGATCTTTAATTCAGATCAGTTTTTCTATACTTTTTACAACAGCATCAAATTCGGTGAAAACCAAATTTTACTTATAGTCAAGGATGTCAGGATGTCAAGCATGTCTTTTTTAACTTTTCCGCCAAATTCAATTTAAAAAATCGCCAAATCATCCTTTTTTAACATTTTGAAAACAAAATTTATATATTTTAAAATAATAAAAAAAAAATTTGAAAATATATAAAAAATAATTTTTTCCGAATTATAAAATTTTGCCAAAAGCGGAAAAAAAGTTATATTAAGCAAACATTTTAGCATATGTATATACTATAATATAGTGTTACGAAAATAAAAATACCTAAAATGAAAAACTGTGTTATGGGATTTTGGTATATTTGGGATTAATGTGTCAGTCAGTCAATGCCGTACTTATTTTAGTATTTGACAGCACCGCAAATTTGACCATCTTTGTATATTACATTTGAATTAATGGAAATAATTCGAATGTTGTAGGAAGAACAAAAAAATGCGGAAGTAATTTAAATTGTATATAAAAGACGGTGCCTTATCCATTAAGGATATAGTTATCCTTTTGCTGTCATAAAATAAAGTAGTGTTTAAGCGAAAATAAAAGTAAAAGTATAAACGAATATTAAGTTGCTGTATTAAGATAAACTGTATAAAGGTAAAGTGAGAAAATAAAAACTGTAAAACAACAACAAAGTGGTGTTTATTTTGTTTTGACGCAATTTAAAAGAACTTAAACGTTTTAAAAATGGTTAAAACGTAATAATAGTTTGTAGTTTACCGAAAGCTATAAAACTATAAAAATTTATTTTTATGGTTTAAAAACCGGTCAATAGCTGAATACTGTCTGTTTTCAAGCTTTTCTGTGGATTTGGAAGGAAGAGAAGTAGCCTCTTTGAATGATGTTCATAGTCTTGAGAAATATGTGTGAATTTTTTATGCAAACACTTTCATTTGTTTCACATATATTTTACCAATGTAAAGTTTTTTGTAGCACTTATGAACCTATTTCATTGCCAGTTGCCGAAAATTGAACTACATATGTAAACTGGAACGTAAAAATCTATTAGTTTCAGATCGATATAGGAAACTAAAAATTTCTCGTTGCAGAGAACACAACAAAAGTTCGGCAGCCATCTAGAATCGTCACATTAAAATACACTATGTGCATGAATTTCACATATAAAAATACCAAAATAATAATTTTAATTTTACGTATTTTTTTTATCAAAAATAGCCAGCAAAAATAAGCCAACTAATTTAAAATTTGCCTAATTATCGCCTTGTCGCCAAATAACTTTTAAAATCACGCCAGTTTTGGTGAGAAATCGCCAGATCTGGCAATCCTGCTCATTGTTTGCAAAATGTTTAAATTTATTATTAACTTGGGAGTACAACGTTGATTAGAAGGAGTAAAATAAACTTAATTTATGATCGTTAATCAACAGGTTACACTTAAAAAAAACGTGATTAGGTCTAGATCAGTGTAACTCCTAGTTTATGTATGGGATCTTAATAATTTGTTTAGGATGTCTACTTCATTGTAAGGAGGATGTTATGATATTAATAATGGAAAATAATATCAGTCAAATGGCCGCTACGGCTACGAATGCAGGAACATATGCTTTTCCTGAAATTATTCATCACCAACTCACACATATGTGGCTGTATGTCACTTATTGGCATAGAACTTATCTTTCACGTAGCCCCAAAAGATATGGTCTAAAAATGACAAATCAAAAGATTTTGTGGCCATGTCGTGATTGCTTCTTCGAGAAATAACACGGACAGGAAACTTTTCATTTAAATTAGCGATGGCGTCGCTGCTTGTGTGAATATAAATGTCGTCCACATCAATATATTCAAAATCCGGCAATACGAAATCATTAATTAACGTTCTATACCACAATCCATTTTCGATAAAATTAGGTCCAATGATCCCACTAGCAAGCTGAGGACGAAAAAGCCATTCAAAAATAATTCAGAGCGTCAATGTCTTTGAGGTAAGAATAAGCCTCACCACTCAAAATTATTTTTCAACGAAATTTCGATTCAGTTTGATGCATTTCAGGGTCCCAATCAGCAAAGACACGTCGTAGTTGATGCTCGGTGGATGTGAGTTCTTGTGTTAACTGATTTTTAAAAGCCTTAACTCCTAAGTTTGTATGCAAAATACGTTGTAATTTAATTTGGAGAATGCCGAGAAATTGACAAACCTCAACACTATAAGCTACGCTACAATAGTCTGTATTAGTCTGTAGACTGATTCTTTATACATGTTTTCCTATTTAACTTTCATATCTGTCGATATATGTATATATAATCCACCCTTTGACACTAGTAATATACTATATATTTACGACTCTTCTTTCTCGAAGCACAAGCATTTTAAACTTGATTCATTAGGATAGAAGATACAATAATATTGGGTATACAAGTTAATAATGTCGATTTTTTGCTTGAAAAATGCATTTATTATAATAACAAAATGAATTGATACATTATTCAAAGTATTGTTCATTGTTAGCCAATGTTCTGGTTTTAATGTAAAGAATGAAACAAGCCATTTTCTGATACCCTGTTCTGAAGTGAAGCGTATTCCAGTAAGGGCTTTTTGTATCGATCGAAACAAATAGTAGTCAGAAAGGGCAAGGTCTGGGCTGTTTTCCAAATAGTTTTTGACCGGTCTTGCAACATGTGGCCGAATGTTGTCATGATGGAAGATTATGGCTTCGTGTCTGGTCGAATTTTCTGGTTGTTTTTCGTTGATTGCTCTCTTTAAAAGAAACAACTGTGGTCGGTACAGGTTGTCTGTGATCGTCTCATCCTACAAAACACCCTTCTGATCCAACCAAATACAAAACATTACCTTGGCGCCATGGATATTCGGCTTCGGCGTTGATTTCGCTGGTTGGCTGGGCTTTACATATGACTTCTTGTGCTTGGGGTTATCATAATGTATCATTTTCATCACTAGTAAAAATACAATGCAATAATGACTTCTTTTTGTAGCGTTCAAGCATCATTTCCAATTCCCAATTTCCTTGCTTTTAAATGAATTCCAATGCTTTTAAACGTAGGCAAATGGCTTGCTGTATGACTCTCAATGATGATGCAAGTTCTTCCCGCGTTTGACAACAATCTTCGTCGAATAATGCCTCCAATATTTCATCTTCAAAAATTTTCGGCTGGCCAGCCCTCTCCTTGTATTCGGCGCCGAAATCACCAATTTGTAATCACACAAACCATAGTTCACAAGTTTTTTGAGTTGGTGCGTGTTGACCGTAAGCTTCTACCAACAATTGATAACTTTCAGCAGCAATTTTCTTCAAATGAAAGAAGGTTGTCAGATTTCTCTCAAAACATATTTTTTAGGTACGAAATTCGACATTATTATAGCGATTGAAAAAATGTGTGTTTACACTTTGGCGTCTATCGAAAACTGAATTATAATGACAGATGTTTACCATCCAAAATACCATATTTGCTATTATTAACACAAACTATATGTGATAGGTATGCCATAAGTTATCCAAATCGACATTATTACTTGCATACCCAATATATTTCAACAAACCAATTCCTATATAAACCTAACCATTTTTATAAATACATACCGCCTTAATCAGCCACTATTTTTCTGTTAATACGCTTGTGTTCCTGTATTTATATAGTACCTACATATTGTAGGAATATGTATGTATATGAGCTATTGTATGTATTTACATATACGTCTACTCGTACATTATATGGTTAAGTGGAGCAAAAGACTGTTAAAAGTTGTTAGTGTTACTGGTTTCATGTGAAAAAATTCAATGGCTGTAAATATTTTGTGAAAAGAAAAAAATTCTTTTAAAGGAATTTCTTTAAATTTGCTTATCAAAGGAAGGCATTTTGCTTTTCAATGCTGTCGTTTGTTTGCTTAACGCTCTTCGGTTGGTAAATTGAAATGTTTGAGAAGAGAACAAGACATTTTCAAATTTAAAAGAAGAAAATTAAATAAATAAATAGAGAGGTAAGTGATGGAAAATTGTTCACAAAATACTTGTAAGTATGCATCTGTAAACAAAGATGGGTTTCTTGTTTTTATACAAATTTTCTGTCGCTTTTGCTGCTGCCTTAAATGCCTTAAAGTGTAGCACATAACATCTCACATGCTGGTGAATAAATACTCGTATTCGTAAGTATTTTATTGTTTCTTTTTTTATATAAAAGTATTTATTTTTGTAAACTAATCGAGCAAAAAATTTAAATTGTATACTTAAGTAAGATGATAGTATTTAAGGTATTTAGTTCCTTTATTTAGCAAAATCGATTTTTTTTAAACTGAAATAGGGGCTTGGCAAAATAAGTATTTGGTGACATTTACCTAAGGTATGGTAAATTCTCATATTTTGAGGTTGCGGTATCACATAATATGTGCTTAAAGGATTTTTTTAAAATTAATTTTAGCATATGATGTGATTTATTTAACGTAAATGAATAAAATGAAAGATTAGTAAAACTTATAAACACCTCTGAAACACCAGAAAATAAAAGTTACTGTTGTTCTATATTTATTATATGAAATTGTATTCAATTACACGCATACCTCTTTATACAGCCTCTTTATATACGGCATTTCGCTATAATGGCCTAATTGAATTATGGAACACATGCGCTTTACGGCGTAAATTACCTCGTTATACAGCTAAAAAACTGTAGAATCACCGTTTCTTAACAAAAAGTATAAAGCAAACAAAAACAACACATATTCACTTCGTTTTACGGCATTTGGATTCACGGCCTACATTCTGAGAGCCTATCTGGGCCGTATAAAGGGGTACGAGTGTAATTAAAAAAACCACTAAGTATTATAAAAATGGGGTGTTCGGTTAAACATTTAACAACAAATGATACGCTTTGTCTTATAATTGTAAAGAGGTTTATTGTAACAATATGTGCCGTTTTGATCGATAACCTTTTGCCATTGTTAGATAAAGCAAATATTACATCAATATATAACTTCTGGGTTCTCTGAGCGAAAAACTAATCTAATTGCGTTCTGTAGGCCTCTATGAAATTCTGATTGACATCATTAGAAGAGATCGAAACAAATGTTAACCTGTACAAGCCGATCGATGTATAAAATTTCCCAAGCAATCTCTCAATTTCTGGATAGTCATCAAAAATGTGTGTAGTGTGTCGTATGACCAGCTTCTACAGGGTGGGCAAGTTTGAGGTTAGGAAGTAAATTGGCTCTCAAATGATGAAATGTCAAGAATTGAGTTGACACTTATTTAGTAAAAAATTGGGATATTTAACCTATGAAATGCTACACTCTTGAACAAAGAATTTTAATTGTGACAATTTACTATCAAAATGGTGAAAATTTTACTGTATCACTTCGTAAAATTCGAGCAGATTTTCCTCGTAGTCAGGCTCCTTCTGAAACAGCTGTGCGTAATTTAGTCGCTAAATTCGAGGCTCACGGTACTGTTGCTGACAATAGATCAAAACAATGCGCTCGTAGTAGCCATAGTGATGCGTTGATGTATTGCGAATGAGCCTGGAACATCAACTCGTCGACGTTCGCTACAATTGGGCATCAACAGAGGAACTTTGCGCAACATTTTGCATGAATATCTTCATCTGTACGCTTAAATAGTTCAACTCGCTCAAAAATTAAAGTCAGCCGACGATTTGCGCCGAGCGTTTGTAAATTAGCTGTATAAAAAACTGAACGAAAACAACGCATTTTTCAACAAAATCATTTTTAGTGATGAGGCCCATTTTCAATTACGCGGTTATGTAAACAAACAAAATTGTCGCATATGGGACTAACAAAATGCACAAATGGTCCTCGAAAAACCATTACATCCAAAGAAATTGACCGTATTGTGCTGTTTGTGGTTAGGCGGCATCATCGGCCCGTATTTTTTCGAAAATGAACGAGGAAATGCTGTCACCGTAAATTTTCTGCATTACCAAACCATGATAACCATCATCAGTGACCTTTGGTTTCAGCAGGACGGCGCCACAAGCCACACAGCCAGCCAAGCAATTCACTTATTGCATGAGAAATTTCCCGGTCGCATAATTTCTCGATTTGGAGATGTCAATTGGCCGCCTCGTTCTTGTGATTTAACGCCACTGAACTAGTTTCTCTGAGGCCATTAGAAAGACCGTGTTTACGTGATCAAACCACAAACAACTGATATTCTGAGAGATGAAATTCGACGCTGCATTGACGATATAAGCTAAGCTTTGTTGCAAAATGTGGTTTAGAGTTTTGTGAAAAGTGCGGACGTTTGTCGACGTACTAGAGGTGGACATTTGCCCGACATCATATTCCATTATTAATTTCCATATTTCTATTTTATATTGGATTTGGATTGAATTTGTCAAAAAAATTTGTTTTTAAGCCAATATCAGATAGACACGTGGCCTTGTGGACTTCATCAACCCGTGAAGTTAGGCCGAAGTTGTTTTGGACTGCCTCAATGAACTAAGCTTTCACAAAAGAGTTATTCTATGTTTTGCTCCTGGTCATGATGGCCATTCTGGAAACGAAAGAGCTGATTGTTTAGCGAACAGGGGTGCCTGACGGGTTTTTATTGCGCGTGAACCATTTTTCGGTGTCCCTGAAGGATACACAAGGTGGCTACTTGACACCTGGTCTGAAGTGGAATTCGCTCGGTTTTGGAAAAATGCCTTCGGTATGAGATAGGTGGAGAAGTTTATTTCGCTTTCTCTCAGTAGATCCAGAATGCAATTGCTGCTCAACAGCTCAGGGTAATAACAGGTTTATTTACCTTGCACCACTTGTGCCATCTATTTCGATTTTAATACAATGCTATATAATGCCTATATTTAAAATCTGGTACACTAAGTATTAATTCCATTTTATTGTTGAAACTACAAGATAAAAAAACAAACTAAAATTATCCAAAGTAAGTACAATTACAACTTTAATACATTTTTTAATACTAAAAATGAAAAATAACTTAATTTCCTTTAAAATTTTTAATATTTAATTATTAAAGTTTTCTTTCCAATGAAAATTTCTTTAAAAAATTTGAGGTATGTTATCGATAAGGCATTGTTTAAGATATGGAAGACAAAAATTGAATAAAAAAAAATTAAAATTCTTAAGAAAGAATAACTAAATCTTAAGGCTACCTTTTACTCAAAAAACTAATATTTGGTAGTTATTTTTTTGTATTTCAATTTTTTATTACACATCATGAAATATTTTCTGTAGAAAGTTTTGCTTTTGATGTGATTTTTTAGTTTTCCCTTATTTTCAATATTTTTTTTAATTCTTTCTCTGCAAAACCACCAACATTACATGTTTTTGTAATAAAAACCAACACAACAAAATTTTTGCAATATATAATATATACATATGTACATAAACATGTACATTTATATCATTTTCAGAAAATATTCTTTGTGAAACTTACCTGTCTTGAATTCTCTTTCATTTGCCTGCGAGCGATTTCTAACAACAAACGTTGCCTCAAAACATCCAATGGATTCACAATTGACAAAGAAGGTTTGTTGCGTTTCGAACGGAAGTAGTCATTCTAGAAAGAAGAAAAAATATAGGCATAAAAAATGTTAATTTTATAAAATAAATTAGAAAAGAGAAAACAGAATTTTAAATTAAGTTTCAGCAAAAATGTATTATACTATTATTAGAAGCTTTGGCAGTAAATTGGAAATGTTGAACGAATGTACTTTAATAAGTCTATGTCTAGGTTGTTTTTTTTTATTGTAACATTTAAACTTTACCATCATTAGTTTATCAAATTAAATTTGTTATCGCTTTGTTACCAAAGCCTTTAAATTTAGTCATTACTGACCGCTGCCGGTAATATAAGTAAAAGAATGCGCCTATTCTTCAAAAATAAAAGTTCAAAAAGGATACTTAGTAGTGAAAGTAAGAGCATCATAGAAAATTGATTTTGTTCAAGGAGGATGGGTAAATTTTAAATTGGCTGTCAGTCTCAGAAATTGTAAGAAATAAGCTGTCATTCTTTGACATTTGGGTAACACTACAATCATTAACAAATAATTTTTACGAACGTAGCTTTTTTGGTACATTAGTTTTTTGAAAGCAAGCCAGAAACATCAAGTAATCGATATTTGCGACTTTTTTTATTATCAAGAGAAATTAGAGAACTAAAAGCATATTTTAAATTTAAAACTAAAACTGAAACACATGTAACTGTTTGACTGCTAGGCCAAGAAGGAAATTTTCTTAACCACCTTCAAGCAACCATCGCCGATGTAACATCGCCAGGGTAACAGGATGGTTTGTTCTGTATATATCTCTGACATGCCTTTAAGTGAATATAACTATATTTTCACATTTGCTAACTATGTACTACTATATGCACAATAGAAAAGGTCAACGAACAAAGTCATACACCTATAACTTTAACTTTATGTAGAGAATTCTGTCTTACTATTCGAATAAACAATAATAATAAATATCTGAGTATAAATCTTAATCGGCTCTTATAGAAAATTTACCTAAGTTCGGCCAGGTTTCTGCTTCAGGTATCTGCTTCAATATTTAAGCAGATATTCAAAACACTGTTACATTTTTACCTTTTAAAAACGTGTTTTTATGAGTTCGTAGATTGTAGTTAAAATAAAATAAATTTTGTGTTTGGGTTTTAATTAGATTCCTTTATTCAACACAGTTTTGTGCACCACTGCTTCTAACCTTTTTACAGGCAATAACAATTTTCTATTCTTAATTACTCTGTCTGTTTACAATCTTGTAAACAACAACAATTACTCGACAGATCTTTCTCCTTAAAGATCTTCCGATCGTAGTTATAACTTAGGTTCGATCGCAACCATTGCAATCAGAGGTTATCCAGACTTAACTCTCTTTACTGAGTTAGCTCCAACTAAACTGGTTTTTTTTCTACTTCACTACTAGCTTCACGAGTTTACTCCTTATAAACTGTCTTCATACGAATAACACATGCGCTAAGTTAACTTTACTGCAACTGATTATTTTTCGCATCGATGTGCTTTTTATATGGCCGAGTAAACAATACATCGAAAGCTCTCGAACCTCTCGATATTTCAGGTGGAATCCATTTCTTTCCTTTAATTTCTTTTTAGTTCTTTCGTAGCCGAGCGTATGTAAACATCTACCTCTTTTAGTTCTTAGTATGTGTTGTTGCTTGTTTATTGTCTGTTACTTGTTTTCTTTACTGCTTAATTATAATTGTTGCCGTGTTATTTTTAGTTACTTTATCTCTGCTAATGTTTGTTGTTGTAGATTTGGTTATTTGTAAACAGCACGTATAGTTGTTCTTGCAACTTTTTTTTATTTATTTTAGCGATGTATTAAACGCTGGGGTGCGCAACCTTATTGTCGTTACAATACTAAAAATTAACATTGACGCCTAAACAGATACATAAATTACGTATTCGGAAAAGTTTAGTTCGAAATTTGATCAGAAATGAAACACATTTTTCTCATATTTGAAACGAGCTTTATTAAATCAAATATATGAAGTTCTGATCCATAACCTTTTGTAATTTTTTCTTTTAAAGCGAAAAACTGATTCGCTTACGTTTTGTAGTCTTCTACAAAGTTTAAATTTACACCGTTGAGATAGTTTGAGTCACCAAAAATGTGCTTAAACTAAAACTTTGTGTAAGAGAGTTGTGACAAGTGTCAAATATAAAGATTTTCTAGTAGAAAGATCTGCCTAATAATTTTTGTTGTTTACATAAAGCGCGTAAGCAAATTTTGATTGCAATTATAATTGACCAGTGCAAGCATTGAAAAAATTTTGTTAAGAAGTTTGTGGAATAAACTATGTAATTATATGGTGGATAAAGCATAAGATTTCCCATTTAAAGTAGGCAACTTAAAACAAAAGGACAAAAATATTGGGTTTTTAGTTTAAACAAAATACAATAATTATAAAAAACAATAAATAAAATATCAACAGTTTCTGAAACCGAAAAAATTATATGACAATCAACTTGTAGATTATCGTTGTTGTTTGATATGTACTCTGTATCTAATCTACGCAGAAAAGTATTATTGCTTCCGGCCATCAGAAGTAACTTAAATAGCATTTTGAAGAAATATAATTGTTAAAAAACGTATTTTTGAAAGTTTCATAAGAAGAATTTCGTTCGATTTGTATGGACGCAAAAAAATCGCAAAAGTGAGAAGGAAAATCGTATTCTATGTATCAAAATAAGAAACAGCTTTGGGCAAGAACCACACCTCTAAAATAAGTTCTGATGTTCCTTATTTTGACCCAAAGTTCAAATTTTGTAAAGTTCCAACTTGACCCATTTAAAGTGCTCCAATCGAGTCTAAATGTATGATCCACCATCGTTAGTGACCCACTCATGTTAGTGGCACACCCCTTGGATCCTCCCTAGAGGGAGTCCCCATACAAACATTTCAAAAAATCAGCATTTTAGGCACTTTATATGAAGCAATCAGCGAAATGGCTATGTTTGTTTTGTTTTGGAGTTTTTTTTATACAATTTAATAATAGAAAAGAAACTAAAAAAATTATTGTTTGAAATCTTTTTTGCTCTCAAGTCCAGGCAATTCCGCACGGCTCTCTGATATCGTCGCCATAACAGCGTTTACTTTTTCTGGTATAACTCGTTTGGAAACGCTAGCTAGCAATTGAACATGTCGTTCCGTTCCTTGTATATGTGGCGAAATATTTTGATCTTTAAACGGTGAACCATCTTGATTTAAATATTCTTTCAATATATCGTACGGAATGCTTCGCGTGAATGGTGGTGCAAATACATTAATTATATCATTCAAATTGATCATTTTCGTATAATTTGTGCAATAAAAGTTTATATCTGGTTTTTTTCCCTTGTCACATGGGTGATTTTTAAATCGGCCCTCCCTAATATACATATATTTATGTAAACGTAGTTTTGTATGTTCATACATACTATATAATTACTTTCAACGAAGCTTCTTTAGATGAAAACAGTGTGAAATTATAAAATATATGAATTTGAATATGAAAAATTTTGATTTTGACGTGATTTGGACGCTTTTTTTTAATAAGAGCTTTCATGACTTGACCCTATTAATGAATAGAAAAGCTTTAGATTTCCATTCTTTGCGAAATTTGATCAAAATTTAATGAGTTTTCCCATTTATTCTGAAAACGTTGGCCGAATATATTTAAAAATCAATTTAAATGAAATCAAATATTCATATAGATTACTTTTTAAGCCCAAAAAATTATCAAAGAGAATAAAATATTTTTTAAGAGCGATAAGTGAATTCATGCCATTTATTTCTAAAGATTATTTCATATAAATGTTGCCCGAGGCTACGCCGTAGGTGGTCCATTCGTCGGCTTCAATTCTGACTAGCGGCTGTATTGTGGTCTTTCAGAGATAGAATTGTGGTTGAATTGTCTATATACGAGAGTCTAGTTTAGTGTGGTCATATTGCATGATTTTAGCGATCAATTAATTGCTCCAAAGTGTGGGAAAAATTGCTCACAGGTTCATGGTGTCAAGTGCGTGTCGCATGCGGCACTATATTGATAGATCTACATGTCAACCAAGTCCAATTCTTGCATTTTGAAAAAAAAGTCGGTTATTATCGCAAGGCATCGTGTTCCATTTACTGTAACGTTGGAATTTTCATCGTTTCTGATGAAGTACAGTCCAATAATGCCGCCAGCCCACAAACCGCACCAAACTGTGCACTTTCAGGGCCTATTGGCTGCTCTTGTTGACGTGCCCATTGAACTAAAAATGTGCTTTGTTGCAGAGGATAATTTTTCGATACGAACTACATTCCTTACACTGCAGGAATTGTGATTATAAAATTTAAGGATTTGCATGTGTTGTTCGTCTGCTAGTCTATTCATGGCATAATAATAATAATAATAATAATAATAATAATAATAATAATAATAATTCCCTTAACATTCCATGAATTAACACAGGGACTTCTCTCAGTCAACGAGCTGCACCCAATTCCATTTTTAGACTCAATGAAAATGATCTACAGTTTAACGCCGGCTTCGAACTGCAAATGTATTAGAGAAGTTTTCAATAGTAAGTAATACTCATAATCAGTTACTAGCTAATGTTATGAGATGATACAGCTGTTGAAAAAACGTTTTCGTTTTCAGATAGTTTGGTCTGGTATTAAACCCGGGACCTTCTGGTTGGTAGGCTGTCTTACCTACCATACCACAGCGGCACACTTATTCATGACATATTGCGAAACTTTTTTTCGCACTGAAAAGCTACGTAGCAAAAAAACTCAACCTATACATGTTTTTGATTTTAGTTCATGCTTAGTTTATATAGTACATCTGTTTTTTATTTTTATAAAATTAATTCATATTATTTTTATGTTTTTGAATAAAAAAAATGACGATTTTTGGTGATTATCTTTCCAAAGTTTCTGGCAACGCTGATTACAACATTCGCAATTACAAATTTTACTTAACTATTATACCATCAATTTTTATTTTATTACTACTTGTCACCCATTTCTTATTGGCAAGTATTAAAATACTAATACAAGAAATAAATTTACTAAGAACATAATTTTAACAACTAAATCCCTATCTTAACTTTCATAATTGAATACTTTTCAAATTTCCTGTGAAATTATAGCACTGTAGTATTTTATTTCATTACCTTTTCATTTTGTATATTAAAAATTTTAAATAATTTAATTTTCTTATATAAATTATTTGACATGCATGCAATTTAATAAAATTAAAACTTTATGAAATTTGTACAAGAAATAAGGGTAAACAGTGTACAATATGTAAGAGTAGGTACTAATGAAAGGTATGATGATAAAATCTCATAAGTAAGTTTGTCAGTAAATAAGTATTTATTGGTGTTGTTATTTTCTGCTTTGCTACTTGTTCTTAATGTCACAACAAAGAACATAATTTTTTATTATAAGCTCCAATAGTGAAAACTTTGACACCTGTGTCATTTGCTTTTAATTTCCACACTCCCTCACTCACTTGTGCAATCATATGAAATAATTTTTTCTTCTTTTTTTGATTTCATTTATGCTTTTAATTTTCTTCGTTTTACTTTATTTTTCATTTTTTTTCTTATTTTTTTCCTATGAAATAATTGTATTTCGAATTTTTGCAGAGTTTTATATAATAATACTTGCATGTTTTTTTATTATTATAAAGATATTTAATTTAAAAGAGTAAGAAACTTATAGTCCGTTAATTGTGATTTTCTGACACATTACATCACAATTCGAAAAGAATGTTCTTCCATTCACCCAAGCGTCAGAGTGATAAGGGTGTTTAAGCAAAGAAATGGCAATATGTTGTAAATGGCAATATGATTATAAGGCTTATTATTCTGTATGTGTGTTAAGAACTCCACACGATGATAAATAATACCAAAATTCATTCCGATTTTACTAAATTGTATTTAAAAGAAAACATAGTATGATTCAAAAAACTCAAAGGCCAGTAAATGTAATAAGAAAAGATTATGAATCTGCACTTTTCACAGATATTCCATTAGTCATTGTAAAAGTGATTTTTTTAGTAGAAATTTCTGAGCTATTAACTTAACCTTTCCGGCGAGGCCAGGGAATCTATATATAAGGGGTGGTCCAACCATAAAGCACGATGTTAATTGTGAGTCATACTTAACGTCAAGTTTTTTTAATTTGACATTTCTTTGTTTCAGCTTTTGACAAATTCAACAACGAAGAGGTCAACAATTGGTCAGCGTGTTAGGATTATTAAAGTCTGAAGCCTAATGACCATTTCAAGCGTCATCAATACGCCGAAAAGAGAAGTGCACAGAGAGAAGTAAATGGTGACTTTACCGAGAAAATCATCTTTAGCGACTAGGGACACTTTTATCTCATTGGATTCGTTAACAAGCAGAATTGGCTTTTTTTGGGCAAGTGAGAATCTAAGAGTGATTGTTGAAATGCCGATGCATCTACGATTTATAGGCTGGCGGCGACATGGGGCCATACTTCTTCCAAAATGAGGTCGGCAAAGCAGTTACCGTGAGTGGTGTTCGCTATCGAGTGATGTTTACGGACTTCTTGTGGCCAGAAATTGAGGATATGGACCTGGACGATATGTGTTTCCAACAGGATGGTGCTACTTGCCATACAGCCAACGAAAAAGTTGCTGTTTTGCTTGAGAAATTCAATGGCCATGGCCATGACAAGATTAATCGGCCGTCACGATCATGTGATTTTACACTGTTGGATATTTAGAAGAAAAATCTTACGTCAATAAGCCAAGAACAATGCTAAAACTAAATAATGGAATAATTGGGCACATTAACGATATTGAACCCCGATTATATCTCAGAGTCATTGAAAATATGGACCGACTGATAGAGGTATGCCATCGAAACCGTAGCGAGCATTTGGCCGATATTTTGTTCCACACAGAATTATCATAGGTTCTTCTATCATATTAAGATAATTATTTTAATATTTGTTTGAAAACATTTTGTTTTATTTACAATTAACATCGTGCATTCTGATTGAAACACCACTTATGTATATTATACTCGTAAAATAAAGACAAATACCCTTTTTTTCGATCCTATCGGTTTTTTGTCTCCTATTTTTTATTATAAAGAAAATGCTAAGACTACCTTTAAAGTCTTCCACTGATAAACATATTTATTGAGATATACGATAAATAATATTTTTTCCTATGGGTGGTGCCACGCCCAAACTTCCTGTGAAGTTAATTTTTTATCTTAATGTGCAACTTGATAATAGAATAGCATGTGGAAAGTTTGGAGACTCTATCTTTTATAGTTCCTAAGATATATCGTAATAACACCTTTTTTCGTAGGAATGGTACTTTTGGGTACGCCAATAATCCCGTGACATAAACTTCAACTGGTACAAGAAAAGATGGTTGATTTTAAGCCTTGCGAAAACGATATTGTACCATTTACTAGACACAGGAGTCTGAGACAACGATAAATGGCTTGATTATTATGATGAGGTGATATACATAGGAATCATTCTGGATATGACTCTTACATAAGGGAAAACAATTGTCCTATGTTAGCAATAAGGTAATCAGGAATTATATGCCTATTAGCGCCACTATGTTAAAACGTGGGATCTAAGAGCCAGAATGTTCTACTAGTATTTTATTAAGCCCATAACCTATCACACTTTGTGGTGGTGTGGAAGCTCTACTGGATAGGGCCTTTTGCTTTACTTTTGTTTTAACCTTGTTTTAATATTTCAGTAATGGAGAATGCCTGTAAAAGTTCTCTTAGATTACCACGTGTCTCCAATTTAAAGGCTGCAAATATGGTGGGGTACGTAATTATATTGCGCCTACTTGATGTCGATGTTTCCATTGGAATAAATAATTATATATCTCCCAGGAATTTCAGTGGCCTCCAGTAGCCACCGTATTTTGTATCAAAATTAAGGTCTTAAGACTTTTAAAGTTCAAAAATTCACTCCTGACGACACTCAATAACTTCGTGTCGTTGCTGATTAAGCTATTCAAATGCATAAAACTGATTCCAAATTTTCTCGATGAAGCCCATTTCTTCATCGGAGGCTAAATTAACATGCGGAAATATCCCACTTATGGTATTGCAAAGCTCTCCGTTCTCAACGTTAGACACTTTGATGTGATTTTGGTCCGGAGGGGCCATTGAACTTTTTGTTTCTCATATAAGCAACTGTTACGTTAAATGTATTGCGCTATCGAACGATGATTTACAATTTTTTATGGCCGCAATTGAATATTGATGTGGACGGCGCTACGTGCCATGGCTCTTTTATGAAAAGTTTTCTGACACCGGCAATTCGAGATCTTGCGATTTAATACTTTTCTGCTCTTATCTTTGTGGTTACGTGAAAGATAAGGCCTATGCCAATTGCTCACAATTAATTTAAGACCTCAAAGATAGAATTCATGATATTATGAAGGACATACAGTCGCAAATGTGTGATAGAAAATTTTATAAAAAGACTATGTTCCTGCAAGCGTAGTCTTTGCGGCCATTTCGCTGATATTGTATTTCCTTATTAATACCATAACCTCCTCTTAATCTTTACAATTAAATAAACATTCAATGATTTCGCTTCTCGTTTTTTTATATTAAAATGAAACTTCTTATTGGAAGGCTCCATATAAAGACTTATGGAAACAGCGATCGAACAAATTCCTTGTAAATCTTATACCACTTCTATGTGACACTTTATGATATCTGATGGTGACTTGGTGTAGTGGAGGGCGGCTACAGTGGATTTGTTATTTACTTTACTTGAAAAATCAACTCGATTAATGAAACTGAAACAGAGCAATGGATGCTTTGTGAAAAAGCCAATGTGCTTCCTAGAAGAGTGACGGAAAAAAATATGACATTTAGTCTAATTATTAATTGATTTTGATTTGTAACTGAAAATTTTATATGTAGTTTAGTTATACAGACTAAAAAAGTAATTCTGATTGAATTTGTATAGTTAAAGCGTGCCTAAAAATATTTCTAGCAAAGTTGTGCTAGCGAATGTAGCATGATTGATTACTATCTCACCTTAAAGCTACTTTTGATTAATTTGATCTGACTATAGTAATCACTTACAAATATAGATTATAATTTTAGATTTGATTTTTTATATATTATGTTCTTTTTTATATATTAAAATAAAACTTTTTTTTAATTTCTCACTCTTGTATAATTTAATTAAATTTTCCATACACTTTTTGATTTAGACATGTACTTTAAAAATCAATATACTCGTATTATTCCCATACAGTTTTCGTACCTGCAGACATTTACATTCTGAACATTTTTTATGAGAAATCATAATAAAACTTTAAGAAACAAAAAGTTTTTCTTTATTTAAAAATTCTCTCTCTACTAAATGGAAATAATAATTTAATATAAAAAATAATATTGTTCTATTATTCTTTATATTTTATTTGTAATATTATATACCTTTTGTTTTATTACAAACAAGCTAAACAATTCAAGATGAAAAGAAATTCTTCTTAAAAACAAAAACTTGTATAAAAGAAAGAAATAACTTCCAAAAATTAGTAAACTAAACATTTGTAAGGACATTTGAATTTGGAACATGATCACAAAATGAAGAAAAAAATAATGAAAAAACTCTCGGCAAATCTTATGAATACTTATGTGGTTTCACGGCATTAATAAGATTTTGGGTGTGGCGGCAAAATTTACAGACAAATGAAAATCTTTTGTTAAGCACTGTATTATTATTTATTTAATTTTAAAATTTTTTTAATATTTTAACCTGACCAAACACAATACAAATAATGGAAGCAAGTTATTGTTGGCCAAAACCTGCAATGTACTTTAAAACACAATTACACTTTAGTAGATTTTCGTGGTCATCGTCTGGAGGGGTGAGAAATTTCTAAGTCAGGGTAAAAGTACTAGGTCAGTGTTGTAAAGAGAGTTTGGGGCATTCATGCCAAACTGTTTTCTTCTGACTTTTTTATATAACTTCCTTATCTTGATGTTTGTTTGCTTACTTTTTTTTAACTACAACTCATTTAATTCTTCAGCAATGTTACATATATCTCAGGCTTAAGTAAATAATATTTATTAATATATCCAGGCAAATTTCAGATGTAAAAATAATTTTAATACCAACTTAATCAAAAAGCTCCCGGAATAACCCCCGTGTGGCGGTCCCATCGTTCCGATTTGAGTTTTTTTGTTAAGCTGGTACATCTGTTGTTGATATTCCCACTAAATCTTAGCGTCATAGCTTGACATTTGTGTGTTGGCGACTTTTTACAATTTTAGAAATGGATTTAAATTTGCAACAACGAACTTGCATTAAATATTGCGTAAAAAATGGATTTAATGGTGCGCGATCGTTGGAAATGTTGCAAAGTGTTTCGGCAACGATTCTCAAAAGAAAATGCTCGTTTACCAGTAGCACGAGCAGTTCAAAAGTGGTCGTGAGTTAATCGAAAATGATGAACGCAGTGGCAGACCATCAACATCGAAAACCGATGAAAACATTGATAAAGTAAAAGAGATGTTGATCAATAAACGCAAATTTATCATCAGAGAAATAGCGGAGGACTTAAACATTGCCTGTGGATCCGTCCAAGATAGTTTGGATAATGATTTGTGTTTCCGTCATGTAGCAGCAAAGTTGATGTCAAAAGACCACAATTTCATGCAAAAAAGTGACCGTATTGAGGTCACAAATGACATGATTTGTGAGGCTGAATCCGATTCCATATTCATCAAAAGGATCATTACTGGAAACGAGCTGTGGGTTTATGAGTTTGACACGCAATCCAGACATCAGGCAAGTGAATGGCACTCACGAATTGAGCCGAAACAAAAAAAAACCACGTCATTTTCAGTCAAAAAGGAGGCAATGCTCACAGTTTTTATGGATTACAATGGTGTAAGGCCAGACAGTAAACAAAGAGTATTATTTGGGCGTTATGAAACGTTTTAGTGAAGCAATTCGCCGAAAGAGGCCAGAATTGTGGGCAGAAATCTCGTGGATTTTACACCATGATCGTCGCACAATAACATCATTATTAAACATTTTTTTGACGAAAATTTCAACAAATACCATCCAACAGTCACCGAATTCACTTGATTTGGCGCCTTGTAATTTCTTTCTGTTCAATCGAGTTAAAAAACGATTACGCTGAACGCGTTTCAGCAGCCGAGAGGAAATAATGGTTAAATCGCAAGAAGCACTGATGGACATACCGAAAACCAAATATAAAAATGCTTCGAGGATTGGATCAAGCGCTGGTATAAGTGTGTTACAGTCGATGGGGATTACTTTGAAGGGTACAATATAGATTTAGATGAATAAGCTTGTATTTTTATATAATTTTATATTTAATTATATAATTTCATATTTAAATTTAAATTGAATGCTTAATGCCAAATCAATGAAATGCACGTTTTGAATTTTATTATATAGTAATGTTAAAAGGCTATATTGACCTTTAACTATTGGATGTTATTTGACCAAAAATGAAACACCTTTTCTTATATGTCAAACGAGGCTTGTTAAATTAAATACGTGCCGTTTTTATCGATAAATTTTTATTATTTTAAGTGAAAAGCTATTATTCCTGCGGTTGCTGAGTAAAAAACTGATGCAATTTAAATTTACACCATTTAGAGATCGATAAAAATGATTATCTTAAGCTTCAAAGTCTGCGCTATTTTGGGAATGCATCAAAAGTTCCCAGGCAGGTTCTTTCAGTTTCTGCCGGGTCATCAATGTTGTATGTGGTCTGGCGTTTTCATGATAGAACGCAAAGCCTTTTTTGTTAACAAATTCTGTCCGCTTTAATTGAATTGATCGCTTCAATCTCGTTAATTGTTGACAGTACAGATTGAATCAATTATTTGACCAGATTGTAGAAGGTATAGTGAACAATTGAATTCCAGTCCCACCGTACACACAGTATTATTTTTATTGGTATCAATCCCAAAAATCGAGCTTCATTTTGTATCCAGCTTTTTTCAAATGGTTGATAACTGTTTGCTAACAAATACCTAGTTTCCTAGTAATATCCACGCCACTTGTATGGCGGTCTTACTCAATTATCTCCATGATTTCATCGACTTTTTAGTGGTTGGTCGAACAGAGTGAACTATATTCTTATCATCAAAATTATTAGTTCGAAAACGAGGACTCTATTTCGCTGCTTTTTGTCTAATTACAGCAGCGTTTTCAAAAACTTTACAAATTTTTTCGGCAAAGTTTCATAACAATTTTTAGAAATGATCAAATGCCGCGTACGCCGTATATTCCGAACATTGCTAAGTCGGCTGTTGCGGCGGGTTTAATATTCCAACACCTCTTTATACAGGCTATGTAAAGAGCATTTCGCTATAACGATCTGTTTGTATTATAGAACACATTCGCTTTAAGCGCAATTTACCTCGTTCTACAGTTAAAAAAACGTGAATTCTTTGTTTTTTTTTTTAAGTGTAAGGAAGCAAACGCAGCACATATTCATCTCGTTTAAAGGCATTTCGATTTACGACCTACATTTTCAAAATCTATCTAGGGCGTATAAGGAGATATGAATTTATCTTTAACAATGTCACCGAATCATTTCGTTTGAAGATATACAAAATCGGCTTCAAAGTTGCAGTGCCTTAAAAGACAAGAAATTTTTCTGATCCGGGATTTGAAAATGGACTCAGAAGTGGGGAAAAGATGTAAGATGTAACAACTTTGTTATTTCATTATCTTTTTGAGGTCTAAAACAGAACAAATAAATTTGTAGTCCCAATACGTAAATTGCACCTGTTTTTGTTGGAAATAACCTACGAAAACCTTTAAGTAAAAAAAACCCGGGTGGGTTTATATACAATAATATAATACGCAATAAAACCCGGGTGGGCTTAATAGGGTTACCCAGTGGATTGTCAACCCTGGCCATACCACTGTATGCCGCTCGAATTATTTCGAGTGCACACAGTTTTGCCTGTTTAGTCTGCTTTAGTGAACTTGAGCAAACAAGTTAAGTGGTTCAGCAAAGTAAATGAAGTGGAATTTTGAAATTTTTGTAAGTTTTCTAAAGATTTTCTTATAATTAAACTGAGAGGTTGAATTTTAATAAACAATATTTCTTTAAATCTACACTGTTTTTTTAGCCAAAACATAACGATTTATTATTTTACGCCTACAGTCCTTTAGGATGTAGCACACCTGGGAGTAAGCTTAAAATTTAACAGTAAAAGACATTTTTTAAAGCGTCCAAACTCAATTTAAGTAAAAATTATTTTCAAGTTTATTACACCCTCAATAAAAGTAAATTTCATATGAAATTAAAATTTTCAACGAATAGTCAGTCCATCAAATTACACTTTTTACACTTATTCCCTAGCATTATATACATAAATACACAGAAATATTTCAAAATTAAAAAAAAGGTATACAATTTCCCATATAAACCGCAATACTAAAAGTGCAATTTTTCCGCATAAATTTTGTTCTTTTACAACATTTTACAGGACATTTCTTAAAGTAAAAGATGAGAAGCAGAGCGACAGAGGGAACATTTTTATGACAAATGGTAAAGAACAAACATATGTACCTGTAAAATTTGCGAATCCATGTCATCCAATGCATAACCATCATAACTTTCTCTTTGTGCTGTATAGACAAGTTTTGTGGCGCACAATAGGATAAAGACTGGACACAGCCACGTTGTGGCTTTCATGGTGCTACAAAAAAAAGAGAAAAATAAAGAAAGAAATTAAAAAAATATTTCACGTAAATATAAACTGTAAATATCGTATATTTGTTTTAAATATTTACTTTGTGAAAAAAAGCTTTAAAATATAAAAAGTTTTACGTTCAGCTTAAACCACTGGAAATTAATCAGAAAAAGATTTTTGTGTGAATAAAAGTACTTGCAGGTAGGTGTAAAAGCACATATTTGTAGATATAATTGTTGCATTCATTCGGTTATGCTGAAACAAGTTTGTGGCAGGCACCACAAGTGTTGCGGAAAATAAATGTTGTTTATATGAAATAATTGCTGAAAATGGTGCATTATGATGATGAATTTTAAGGAAAAATATTTCCTTTAAATGTATTTTTTCTATTGAATAGTGTTGTGAGTGGTTTAATAAAAAGACATCATAATTTAAAATAAGTCAGTAAACATTTAATTAAAAAAAAACCAATAACTAGAAATTTGGATCAGCAGATTTAAAAATAATTTAACATTAGTGAATTATATGAAAAGTTATTATAAGAAATCAATATGGCATTTTAGCATTTGAGGCCTTTTGAAAGTTACACTATGCGACAAAAAAGAATGAAGTAAAAACATTTGGGGAGGAATCTTGGGCTAGAAATAAAAAACCATTTTTAGTAACTTCATGCACTTATAAGATAATAACTCAGTTGAGTATTAACCGGTTATGTTGATGGTATGACTGGATCGCATGATAGAGCTGCTAAACTATCGATAGTTTTTTTGCAACTATCAGATTCTTTTAAGTGCTACTTGTGGCTACAATCTTAGAATTTAAGTGAAAGGGATAGACTAATAATAAATATACAGTTTAGAAATAAATAACAGGGACACCATATTTTCTCCAGTAGGTCCTAAAATTTGATGTATGGAAATTTTTTGATGGAAGAGTAATTCTTATACATATATAGCGGAAATTGTTCAGACCATGAAGTGCTCCAAGTGCTAAAGTAATTAATAAGATCCAGTGAAGGAAAACTGAAGAGACTATAGGAAAAAAGCATAGAACAACTGTCAGTTTTGATAAACTTTTGATTCGTACTTCAAGTCATAAAAAAGCCTCAAAAAGAACCTATTCTCCTATTTCAACTCGCATAATAAAAAAAAGAAAAAACTTATGGAGGCTAGACTTATAGGTAAGAGTCCTCGAAATGCATCATTTCTGAGCAAAGCAATACCTGCACCATAATAATTAGAACAAGATGTTATGGTCTGACGAAATGAAGATATATTTTATTGGGTCAAATGCAAAATGGTATGTATGAACATATTTTAGTTACAATTCATATTTTATTTGAGTTTAATAAATAGAAATATATGGAACTGTTAAGCTGAGTCCCTATGTAACTATTAAAGTTTACAGACGGCTAACAACTTGCGTCGAACAAATTTTTGCAAATGTGACTTTGACTACAATAGTGGCCTCCGTATTTACTCTTAGAATTCGACGATAGTATCGATAGTGAAAAAGAACTATCGATGGTTAACCAAAAACAAAACTATCGATACTATCGATAGGACTATCGATTTTTTTGCAGCCCTACCGCATGATCTTCTGAGGAGATTCACTACTTACTGCAGGAAATTCGGGCTGAAGAATAATATTAGGAAAGATAATCTAGCGATAACGACATTGCGGATAGACAATGCAAACGTCGAGTTTACAAAATTTCAAATATCTCGGAGTCACAATTTGCGAAAAATAGGGACAATTCAAGCAAGATATGATGCCAAGCTGAGAGGTACATTTTCTGGATATCGGAAAGTTTTCTTACGTCATAAAATCAATACTGAGACGGAAGTGTGTTTCGGTTGTCCTTAAGATACCCTGGACACACTTATTAATATAAACCGAGGAAGAGAGCTTGTACCGATTAATAATGGAAGGAGAATATCTAACTTTGGCCATATCATGGGAAAACTAATATATAGGGAAAGCCCTCTTGGGGAAGAAAGGAAAACACATCGCTGGATAACGCAAAAATGTGGACTGGTGTTCCAGATGTTGGCAATCTTTTTGGAGAGCCCTGAAACTGATTAAACACAAATCAAAATATTTTTGTAATATAGAAAATTATATACAATTTTATTAGCCCCTTGAATTCAGAAGACGTGTAGGCAAATTAAGAAGAAAAATACAACCTAAGAAAACTTTGAATAAACGACTAAAATAAATTGTTAGAGCAACTAAACGTTGTTTTTGTTATTTTTAATAAAAACCTAAGCTACATATGTGTCAGGTGAAGACATTTTTCCTGTTAAGCAATCTATGAAGAACTTAATACTTTACGCAATTAAGGGCACGCATTTTACTCGCTAAGGCTTACCTAGTTCAGATATTGCTATATGGTTGTGAAATCTTTACTTTTTGTGTCATTGCTGGCCTAAGAAAATTAAATATGGCTTATAATGCTGCCGTAAGATATGTTTATGGATTGTTGAACAAAAACCGTGCTTAAACCAACGTTAAGCAAACTAATATTAACGCATTTTACAATTGTGATAGTTATTGAGAGTCTCTCAGTCAGGCTACTTTGCACTGTGTTTTTCTACTTCTGTTCTCTTTAATTCTCTTTGTTTATATTTTGCTTATTTTTCTCCTGTGCATGTGAAAATAAAAGAGAAGAGCAGCTTCTTGCCTGCATCTGGTTTAAACCCTTGGAAATATGCTTTATGGTGGATCATTTGGTGACCTGTTTAAAAAAGGTTGCTAATACACTTATTCAAAACCATTTATCAGCGTGAACTAAAATACCTTTTTGAAAGAATATAGAATAAATAATTTTATCCACTTCAGACATTTGACTCTAATATCTGAATGGTATTGCTTCATCTATTAAATATGGCTTTGGATTTCATTACCCACCAAAACATAACTACTAAACTATCTATAGCAATTCGAAAGGATTATATTTAAATATTATTCCTGAATAATATTTTAATATTGTTACTAGTGTACTCAACAATCGACACAATCGACAGCATTCTAAAAATATATATTTTTTTTTTAATGAATATCCATCACATAAATAAAAAAGTATGCATAAAGCAGTGCTGCCAGAAATTTTTTTTGAAAAATACCTACGCTTATAAAAAAAACTCGATATTTCCCTACACGTTAAAAAGACTTCTCCTACGAAAATCCTTACACATTGTAGTCATGAAAATATAAAAATAAAATCAGTAGTATCCATAGAAGTATATGTAAGTATACACGGCTTTGGATTAGTGCAACTAAAAGCTATTTTTTGTGAGACTTGGTGCGCTGAATTCATATATACGCTCTAATTTTTACGATTGGTTCTAGTTTTCGAAATTTTGCACAAATTAATTTTTTTTATAATTTTTAACAGTTAAGGTACATTTTATTCAATAAAAAGTGAAAATATAGAAACGAAGTTGTATTGTTTAAAATCCTTTTCACGCCTTAATATAGTCCTTCGATTTTCGCCAAATCTTGATGTAGTCGCTCTTCTTGCCCAAAGCTTAAGTTGTGGCGTTAAAAAGTTTTCTATCATATCACGATATCGCTCCCCATTGACAGTTACCGTTACGCCGTTTTCAGTTTCAAAGAAGTAAGGCCCAATGATTCCTCCTGACCAAATTGCACAACAGACAGTCACTTTTAATGGATGCAAAGGTGACTAATGAATAATTTGAGGGTTTTCCATTGCCCAGAACCGACTATTCTGTTTATTCACATAACCATTCAAATGAAAATGTGCTCGTCACTCATTATGATTTTATCATGAAAATCGGGGTTGTCATGGGCGAGCTGTTTTAACGATTAAAACACGTTGGTTTACTGAATATTTTTCTATAATAAATTTGCCACGTCTCTACTTTACGACTGCCAAATATGAACTGTAAAGACTAATGTTTACCAAAATGGCGGCAAAACAAAGTAGTATACCTTCCCGGCGGACACCCTCTATGATCATGTTGCTAACAATAATAACGCGCTTTCGATATTTTTAAAACTTATAATCTAATATAATATAGTAACGTATCTAAAAAAATAAATTTAGTTTTAAGACATACAACATAGAAAAACCTAATTTTAGGGATTTTTTTTATAAATTTAGTATTAAACATATAACCGACAGCAAGCAGCATGAAAGCAAGTGACAAATTGCTGCTATGCTATCGACATCGTAATTATTTTGAAAGCAGCAGCAGCAGTAAAATATTTGTTATTTCAGTGGTAACACTCAAGTTTTTTAAATCCAGCAAAATAAAATCGCTTTTTTAAAATATTACTCAAAAATATAAAAATTAAAGAAATTATGTGCTTAAAACTTTTTTGATACAATATTTTAATTTTATACAGTTGTTTTCTTTGAAATATAAAAAAATAAATTTACGTTTTTATTTACAATTTTATGTTGTATTAGTGTCACTAATTTTTGTTTTGCTGCCTAAAAATAGAAGCAAAGGTTGTTGTCTAGGCTTTTGTTGTGCTGCATTTAAAATAATATGTTTTCATATAAATGTATGTATTCTAATTTTCACATTTTGCTGCCTGCTACTTGCTGTCGGTTATGTGTTTAATGCTTTAAGGTATAATTCACACACAGCAATTGAAAGCATAAAAATCAAGCATTATTAAATGCATATAATTCCTCAAGGAATCCTTGCTCATTTAAGCTGTATCCTTGTTCAGAAGCTTATGTCATTAGTACTATTATTTAAAGAGAATTTAATGCCGAGAACTGGTGCCATTTTATCAATGGGGTTCATATCTGATAAGTGCCACAACATCCCCATATTTGGTTTTTAATTAAAAAGAAAAAAAAAAATACTTTGCAATGCTTAACATATATTCAGGATCGTTGTACTGTTAGAAGAAAATCGATGGTAATTTCAGTTTTTCGTCAGATTTCTTAGAATTTTTCTGAAGTATTTTACCCAGCACATTAGCTGCGGTTTTTACTAAGTTACAGACTCTTCTATTTGAGAAATACACCTTTGCATTAATTTCATAAATAATGCAAAATTATAAAAAAATCCCTACAATTTTCGAATATGAAAAATCTGTACGATTTTCCCTACGCCGCTTCTATTTTAGTAGCAAACAAACCCACATGTAGGAATTTTCTCCTACTTCTCGCAAGACTGGTATAAAGTATAAAGTACAACGAATTCTATTGGCCTTGTCCTTAAGCCAAAAATATGTGTTTTGTTTATTGGTATTGGTAATAATATAATAGCCGTATTATACCTAAAATAGTGAACCGACTTAAATAATAATTGACATTGTGATGATCTAGAATGAAATCATTTATTTCATTACTATTTTAAAGCGTTGCTAATGTATAAAACGAGCAGCAACCTAACGTCATATGAAATCCTTAAAACCCTAAGTTATATTTCACAAATTTTACAGGAGAAGCAAAAAATTTTCCAATATTGCCATGTTTTAGTATGGCTATTAATGGTTTAAATAAAACAATTTTCAAATTCCCATATGAATGTATGTATCCCAGAACCCCTATTAGAAATATAGATATACTCGTACATATGTCTGAATGTTAATATAAAAAGAAAAAATACTTTCTTAAAAATTTATGTAAAGCAGAATTCTTCAAATGCATCTCAAGTATAAGTATTTCTTTAAAAATATTAGTATAGATAATAATCATAAAATAAAAAAGATAAACATAATTTTGTAACAACATAATGGAGATATAATCCTCTAAAGATATTCAACCTCTTCATGTAAACATGCAAGTAAGTAGTTACCACGCATAACCAACTAATGTGGATAAAGGAATGCTACATAAAGAAACATGTGTAAGTAAGATTTTATAGTCAAACAAAATAGTTTACATACATAATGCTACTGACTGAATAAGTAACATATAGTAGTAGCGCTACAATAAGTGTAGCATTTAAACTTTTTTCATTGAGTGTCAATTTAGTCGTGTGGTTGACACTTGAAAAATCCTGCTAATACTTTGGTAAATATTTAAGATGCCTTTGGTAAATAGAGTAGTGAATATTGTAACACATCTTATGATAATGTAGACATTGGGCATACCATACTGTAATGACCAAATAAAAATCCATAGAATTTTATGATGTGATGCATGGATTTTATATACCCATGTTGGTTATTAACGTTAAAATGAAAAAGGTCGCAGCTGCTTATTTGTAATAGATAAAAAAAAAACGTTTTATGTGGGTTATAGCCCACGAGATACACGTGAAATTGTTTATTAATATTTAATAGCAATTTTTTACCAAAAAAAAAGAGAAGAACATTTAAAGACAAAAAATAAGTGAGAGAACTATAGTCGGCCAAGTACGATAAATGATACCCTACAGCATAACTATCTATCTTGTTAAATGCTAGTGGAGATTACTGTAGTAAAAAGAAAATTAGGATATGGACCTGGACGATATATGATTCCAATAGGATGGTGACATTTTTCAAACATTAATTTCAAGACCAATTCAAGAGCTAAAGGTTGATATAATTTGGCACATTAACGACATTGATCCTCAATTATGACTTAGAGTCATTCAAAATATGGAGCAATGGATGGAAGCATGTCACTGAAGCCGTAGAAAGCATTTGGCATATATTTTGTTCATAACTGCCATTGATCCTTCTATCATAATAAAAAATTAAGATAATTATCTTAAAACTTTATATTTTATTTGCAATTAACATCGTGCGTTTTGGTTCGATCGCCCTTCATTTGTCAAATTTATCATGAAAAATAATAAATTTTCCGGCCTTTGAATAGAACTATTTGGAATATAATGATTTTGATGCACTGAATTCAAATCCGTTTTCAGTTATTTTCCATCGGGCTAAAATTTTATGGGCGTTTCAAATTTTTCGCCCAAAATAAAGTAGTTATGTCAATATATTTCATCATAAGTTGAAAACAACTCGACCGATTTTAATGTAGGTATCAGCAAATGTTTACAAAGAAAATTTCTTATAAATCAAGCGAATTATATATTGGCTATTGCTGATTTTATTCAAAATTAAATGCAGGTACCTAACATTGACCAAAATGAGCGAAAATTTTTTTTTTTTGCAAAATTAGTGAATTTTTCTATTAATTTCCAAAAATTTATAAAAAAAATTTTTAGCCTGTATTATTTGGCTCATTATCAGTTATGCAGCGATAACTTGGTGGAGAAGAAGCTACCACTTTGAATAAATTAAGCAGAGTACAGAGACTCGCCTGCCTCGGTATAACTGTGGCAATATTAACTTATCCAACAGAGGTTTTAAAGGCCTTGATTGATTTAACACCGCTTCATATATATCTGATAAGGTTGGAGGCATGTTGGGCTACAAAATTTTCCCCAAAGGGTACTAAATGTTTCGAGACGTCTGTCGATTCTACGTAGGGTGGTCGGAGAACTATCTTGGGTCCTGGATGTTATGCCTTTGGATTTGTGCTTTAGCAGAAGAATCAGGGTTGAATTCCAGGGCCGGAATTATTGGTCTTGTGGGGCCTTAGTTCGTAGTGAATTTGATTTAAGCTAGCATACGGTATGACTGTGTGGGAGGTGGTGTTAATAAACTCAATCGAGACTTGTCGCGCCGACTGGGAAGATCATTGTGTGTCTCCCAGGCTGACCTTTGCTATATGTGCGAAGATCAACCTTGACAGTGGGTTCAAGTGTAAGACCACAACATATTCTCTGACAGCCAAGCTGCCTTAAGAAAACTGGGCTCGAATATAGACTGGCCAAATGTTGCTACGACATATTGCAAAAGCTTTCGCTTTAAGACAAGGTCCAGTTGATTTGGGTACCTGGGTTCCATGACGCCCTATTCGGCCCGGAACCTTGTAAGACGCTTGGAACACGGAATGCTTAAAGAGTTTTAAAGACTTAGTCTCTCTAGGGCGGCGATCAGTCCACAAATTTAGCGTTCTTCTGAGGATCTTAAGTATGGTAGGTCGGACTTATGGCGCATATGAAGAGGATGGCGTTCACAGATGTGAATATTTATAGACTGTGGTCACATACATCAGATACAGCGGTACACACATTCTGTGAATGTGGGGTTGTTAGTAGGTTTAGCTAGAAATGTTTAGATAGACATGGGGTCTGCTGGTGTTCATTAAGAAAGCAGCACCGGTCTACAGTTTCTTCTACACATCTGAATATGGTAGGCCGGTCTTGAAGCTTCAGGCGGAATTTTCTACGGGCCATTGTGGACTGAAAGAGCGTCTGAAGAGCATACCAATTACGGATGTGGATGTGTGTAGACTGTGCTCACGGGCATCAGACACGGCTGAACACATATTGTATGAATGTGGGTTTAGATGTAAATGCTTTGGAAGAAGTTATGGTTTCAGATTTGCTGGTATGCATTAAGCATTTATTTCAAGTTTTGCTTCTACCTATTCAACTAAGAATTTTTATGTAATTAATTTAGCGAATCAAGCGAAGATTTTTCTTATCTATATTAAAACCATTATTTTTATAGAATTTAAATTAAATGGCAGTTATGTTTTAAAATTATTTACGTTAATGCCTTTCAATCTCCGAAAAAAAAATATAAATTTTTGTTATGGTTTGTTAGAGCACCTTGATTCTATAGATTTTATTTAATGAATCCAAATTTATTTTAAATTTTGTTTGATATATTATTCAATTTATGCGTCATAAATGTATTATTTAACTTTATTTGCTATAGTGTACTCATACACTGTTTAAGCAGTAATAAATTCTATACCAACCACAGCTAGCACTCTAATATTATGGTATTTTATTGAGTTGTATTACACATTAACTGAAACAGAATTGTCTTTTACATTGAGAGTTATCTGTGGCTTTTGATTTTTCTATTTCAAATCATACCTGCCAGCCAACAAGAAATGGGAATCATCACATCTTTTGCACTCATATTTATCGATTGAGCATCACAAAAAAAAGAAAAAACGTAATGCTATATATTAAAGATTAACTTACATTTAACTTAGAAGATAAAATTTTTTTATTTCACTTTTATATTAGAAAGACAAAGAAGCAAATCTATCTATCTATTATCCACTAACCAACATATAAATTTTCACTTTTAATGTTGGATATTGTTTTATGTAATGTTTTTTCGCTACCTTAAGTTCAAAATAAAATAAGACAAACTCAAAGCGTTATATCCGGTCGAGACTTACTTGTATGATAACTAAGAACAATTATGAACTACATATTGTATAAAAAATTAAGGATTAGAAATACATAAATAAACGCAGACAAAAAGCTAATCACATTCGAAATATTCACTCTTGACATCTTTTTGCACACAAAACCTTCACAATATAAGCCAATGTAATCTTAAGAATGTTGGGTCGTCTTTTATGGCAAACCATGTTCACAAAAGCTGTTCACAATCTGTAATTCAGACCAAAACTGCCAGAGGACTATTTTTCAGAACAAATGTATGCTGGTAAATTGTTTAGAAGCCAGGTTTACGTACTTTTGACCGTCACTCTTCTAGGGAGCATATTGGCTTTCCACGAAGCATTCATTGCTTTGTTTCAGTTTCTTTAATCAATATGATGTTTTAAGCTGAATAGATGTTTAATTTACGGTAGTCCTATCCATATCGATTGTGTAGTAGCGCTGAATATCCTTGCTAATTGGTGGTGATCTTTATTTAGCATTATAATTTTTTTTTCCCAGTAGGTAGCGTGTTTTCCTGATCATTCGTCTGGTGTTTGTCATCATCGCCAGAATTATGCGGGAAGGTATTTTTAAATGGAGTCCTCTGGAGGGAAGTTGAAGTCTCTTTATTAAACATTCGAAACCACAATAAAATTTTTCTGCGTCATGTCCTCTGCTCTTAGTACCGGGTGATTTTTTTAGCAACTTTGTCTTTGGCAACACTGTTTTTGGCAGCTCAGTTGTTTTCGTGAAATATATTACTAACAAACATGTTCAGCTGGGCTATAATTTAATGCTCGGCTAAGAAAGTACATCGTGCACTTTTTTTATTTTATGGTCAGCTCATTTCGGGTTGAATGGCCAATGCCAATGCTTCCGGTGGACTTATTTGACGGTACTTTTTCAAAGACGACGAAGGCAGGAACGCTACTGTGAATGCTACTTGTGAATGCTGGACTGGGCTAACATGTGATTTCAACAAGACGGTGTCACGTCACACAGCACGCGAAACAATGGCCCAATTGATACTGAACGATATGTTGAAAAGAGTATGCCAAAATTGCATTCGGCGTATGAACCATTTGAGTCGTAGCCGCGGTCGTTTGTGTTGCTATGCGTGCGCTCTAATTACTACACCACGCCACCCCCAGTTATATGCTCAGAATAGTGCTGCATAGTCTACTGCTGTTTTTGGAACAATGAAGGGTTAAGTGGCTTCACAATAGCTTTTTCTTGTTGAACCCCATGTTCAACGGACACCCCACCAATCAATGACTGTTGCTAGATAAGTTGAGATGTTCTTTTAGGTGATCGTGCGTACACTCTATCATTTTGTTTGTCAAATTATACTATACAATAAAATTTTTTTTCATTCGTAAACAAGATGATTCTCTGAAAGTAATCAGAGTACTTCATTAAAACTTGTTTCAATTATTTTGACCATTTTTTTAGGCTGCAGTCAGCAAATGTCCGTTACAATGTAGGAAAGTCCTTATTCCAAGTCTTTGACGATTCATAGACTTTTTCATGATGATGATATGATGAAAAGATTTTTCTGAATCCTTTATTTGACAAATTTCATGATTTGCTGTATTCGAACTGTACGTGGGCGTCTCCTTATATAATTTTATGCACCTATAGAAAATCATGCGACTAACACAGAAGACGCAGCGTTTTTAAAATATTGTCCTTTTCCGGTTTACATTTAAAAATGTTATTATCGGATGATTTTTAAGAGCTTTCGGATTTGATTAAAAAAAAAAACATAAAATTTATAGAAATGAATGAAAGCTTTATTAGAGTCGATAGAACGATCTATATAATTCAATGTTTAAAGATGATTTCATATAAATGTTGACCGCGGCTACGCCTCAAATGGTTCATACGCCGAATGCAATTTTGGCATACTCTTTTCAACATATCGTTCGGTATCAATTGGGCCATTGTTTCGCGTGCTGTGTGACGTGACACCGTCTTGTTGAAATCACATGTTAGCCAAGTCCAGCATTCACAAGTAGCATTCACAGTAGCGTTCCTGCCTTCGTCGTCTTTGAAAAAGTACTGTCAAATAAATCCACCGGAAGCATTGGCATTGGCCATTCAACCAGAAATGAGCTGACGATAAAATAAAAAAGTGCACGATGTACTTTCTTAGCCGAGCATTAAATTATAGCCCAGCTGAACATGTTTGTTAGTAATATATTTCACGAAAACAACTGAGCTTCCAAAAACAGTGTTGCCAAAGACAAAGTTGCTAAAAAAATCACCCGGTACTAAGATATGGTTCTCAATATCTGACCATTCCACTATGAAAATTGAGACAATTTAGAATTCACGTTTCAGACTTAATCCATAGAGGTTAGCTTTCATAAACTATATGATAATAAAAGAGAATGTTCAATTTTACTATTTTAATGAATATGTTTAATGTTGTTGTAACAATATTTACGTCCCTACTGAATAGATATCAAACTTAGTTTTATTTTAACATAATATATTAGCATTTTTTATATTTTATTATCAATAACAACTTGAGCCAATAGATAGATAGAAGTATATAAAAAACTAGCTTTACCCATCCGGCTTTGCTCGGGAATCTATAGTAGACAGCTATTTAGGGAGAACAATTGTTTGCATACATTCTTCTTATTTAGTATGAAAGATGCCACGCCCACTTATCCAACCCCGCCCACTTTTAAGCTGATGATTCGTATTGACCGCAAAGTAATTGTAATTTATTTGTATGGGAGGTACGTACTATCCCCACTTATTTTATTATTATGCGCCCCACTTGACTGATAATTTGTATGAACTACGAAGTAATTTTTACCAAATTTAGAAATTCCTATCTAATCCCGTTTATATATGCTGCACAACTTAGAATATGTGCACTGAATCGACGTGTCAAATCTTATGCAAATACCTTTAACAGGAGCATAGATAAAGGTATGACTACCTATAGCGTCATATGTTGAAAATTTTTGACTTTGCTTTTTTCGTCAGTAATTACCAACAAAATCGCAGAAGGAAGTATCCAATTTGGTTCTGTCGTTCTCAAGTTTTATGCATACTTTTTTTCAAAATATATGCTTTATTGTTAAAAACTAAATAACAGTTTTACATTTTATCCAAAGTTCAAAAAGAAAAGCAAATTCTGTCAAAAATTCACACGACAAAACATATTGGACTAATATCTAGTGGAATAGCCGTTGTTTTAATGGACCGCAGCACATCTTTTTGGCATGGAATTAATAAGATTATCCTATTGTCGTTTTTTCTATACCAAACCAAGCAGTCTTCAGAGCATTGAATAATTTTTTTATCTCCTCCTGCACCTTCTCTATTGATACTTTTGTTTACTATTTTCCAAAGGATCTCTATTGGAGTGAGGTGTGGAGATTGCACTAGCCACTTCATAACACGAATTGCTTTACTCTCAAACAAATCTTTTACATACCTTAAGGCATTTTTTGGATCATTGTTTCACTCTACATGAGGATGCACCAGACTTTTTCAGATCCCTTAATACATTAATCTGTCCATATTTCCATCGATTTTGTGTAATGGCCCTAAACATTTTCCGGAAAAGCAACCCCAGACCATCACATTGCCAACTCCGTGTTTTACAGTACATTACATTACATTAACAATACTTAGGATCCAACCTTCTATTTTTCAGTCTGCGTACTCTCTTCATATCGTCAGAGTTTTTTAAGCTAAGTTTTGATTCATCTGAAAATAAGACCGTGTTCCACTTCTGTTGTATTCGAGCTTTACGGTTCCTCTTCAAAACAAATGAGAGTCTGTCATGTGAGTCAGGACCCACATGATTTCTGTATGGTTAGACTACGTATTTTTAAGTTTAGAGTTTCAACAACTGCAGGAACTGACTTATCTGAATATTTTTTAGACTCTCTTACTATTCTTGAATCGTCTTTTGATGTCGTATACCGTGGTCGGCCACTACGGTGAACAATATCAGCTTTTTCTGACATTATAAACTTTTTTGTAATAAAGTAGACAGTAGATTTTGGTATGGAATACCTTTCGCAAATGTTTTTTTTTTTTTGTGATAGATCGTCTTTAAAATCTTTAATTATTAACTTTTTGAACTGAACATTGTATTTGTTTCCAGCCATTTTAGATCTGTCACTAAAATAAGGAAAATATAGTAAGAATTTACTCTATATTCCTCAGGTTCCCACATTTATCTTAAGACAGTAATTAAATGACTAGAAAATTAATACTGTAATACTTGCACTGTATGTGCTGCTGTGGTATGCTAGGTAAGACACCCGCCTAACAACCACAAGGTCGTCAGTTCAATACTAGGCCAAACCACCTTAAAAAAAAAGAAAAAAATTCTTCGACAACAGTATCACCTAATAACATTAGCTAGTAACTGGTTATGAGTATTATTACTATTGAAAACTTCTCTAAGCGCATTTGCCGTTCGGAGCCGGCGTGAAAATGTAGGTCCCTTTCAATAAGTTTAAAAATAGAATCGGGTGCAGCTTATTGACAGAGAGAAGTCGCTCCCATGTTCCTTCATGGAATGTTATGAGAATCAATATATAATATATGCTTGCACTGTAAATAGTTCAATATATTTTGTTGCATGCGTTTTATACAACTTGAGAACTTTTGTATTCAAAAAGTTAGAAATGCAATAAATTCCAGTATGTTTCGTCTGGCACTGTATATATGTAGATAAACAAAAAATGAATTTTTATCAAAATTTGAAAGTCAGCTAGGGTATATAGTAAAGAAGCGATCGTCATCAAATTCGACGCAATGGCAATTAATCGCCATTCCAAATTTAGGCTCAATTTGACTAAAACCGTCTGTCAACTTGATATATTGAACAACACTTTTTTGCAACTGGAATTCTCAACAAATTTCGAAAAGTAAAAATTTTATATAAGTTAGTTCGGCTAGTTTTTTCGTAATTTGGAAATATTAATAGGCTGAGTCCCAAAAAGAAATTAAAACAGTTATAAAATAAATACACTGAACTTATCTGTAAAAAAAATTTATTTCCGTTTATCTTTTTCAAGTTTTGTGAGGTTACTTAGAATGAGATGAACGTTTTCTCCTACAACCATTAGAATTTATTTTAATAATTTAAAAATTGTAATATTTACTGCGATTAAAAAATGTATATAAACAGAGAAACAAGTAGTCAATATTCAGCTCAGAAAGTGCTTAAAAATTTATCAGATTTTACGAACATAATCATAAACACAAAGTCATTGAAGAGGTGTAGGGTATAATTACAAAGAAAATGTTATAATCCCTCAGGATTTTATGTGGCAAGAATCTCTGTTAACCAATGAAAATATTAATATTTAATAGCTGTAGGGAAAAGTAAAACTAATTAACAACTTACGCAAAATTAAAATGTAATCAAAAGTTTACTACTGAATATAGATTACCATTGTTTTGGTTGGTGAGTACTTAAAAGAATTTATTAAACAATAAAATTTTATTTAAATATTCTTGTTCAAATACTTATATTTTCATGATTAAAAATTGTTTAAAAAAATATATTTATGAAAAAGAAATGAATAGAAAAATTTGAATAATGAATTTATTCATTAAATAGACAACAATTTAAGTA
Source organism: Wohlfahrtia magnifica (assembly GCA_023159175.1). NCBI lineage: Eukaryota > Metazoa > Arthropoda > Insecta > Diptera > Sarcophagidae > Wohlfahrtia > Wohlfahrtia magnifica. The sequence goes on along the minus strand of JAKWBJ010000506.1, from coordinate 2,091,342 downwards.
ATTTCAACAGTAAAAGAATAATAATTTAAGTTGATTTTTTTCATTGCATTATCGAGTTCAAAATTTACGCATTTTGTGAAGGAATGAATAATTGTTAAAATATGTTAAATTTGAATTGTTTTTTCTAGAGTATATTTTTTTAAATTTTTTAATTGTATTTTGATAATTTGATTTTAATAGACCATTGAAGAAGTTTTCTTAAGGTAAAAACCTTTTAAATCTGGAGACTTTTTTTCACCAGCACGTGTCTTTCCAATCCCTTGAAATTAAAACTGAATGAAACTAATGAAAGGCAAATGTAACAGCCACAAAAGGTCTTAACAAATTGAAAGAAATTAAAAACAATCAATTAATTGATTTTATTCACCAAAAACCAAAGAAGTAGAAAATTGATTTAATTGGCTTAACTCTTCTGTTAACCTAAATGAAACAATATACATACATACATATATAAATTTATACTGTTTCGATTAAGTTCTTTAAACAGAATACATTGATTGTTTTGATAAAGAAATAATTAACCTATAGGCAATGAAATCTGTCACATTAATGTTACCAACTAAAGAAGAATTTGACACAAGACAGTTTTTTTTTTTAATTTCGTTTCTATGGGCTTTTACGTGTTATGAAAATCAAAACAAGTAAGAAAATTATAGTTCGTGATAAACGACTATTTGATACCTTGCAGCACATTCAAACTGTTATCAATTCATACAATTATAAAATATTTCTTTCAGCTACGTCTGCATAAAAGCAATGCTTTTATCTGACTGTTATGAGATCCTTTGTAAAGCAGTTTCTTTCTTCATTTATATTCTCCAAGTATGGGCTGGTCTTTTAATATTTCAACTTTCAATACTTCATTCAATTCCTATCTTCGTTATGTTGCCATCCGATTTGTGGAAGGTGTAATCAATTCATTTCCATTTCACTTGCATAATTTCTTTTTTACTTAGATCTTATTTACCATAAGATATAGTTGGATAATAATGGATAACACGCAAGTTAGAGATGATAATATTAATTTTGTTTGAGATGTGTAAAAATTACCATGTGGAGATCGGATGTTAACTTTTGAATTTGCGGAACTCCGCAAAGCTGCTGTCGAAACTCCAAATTCTGCATCCCAAATTAAAGTCTTTCACTAGTATACGAGGGTAACTATTTATATTTCGGGAACTGGCAGCACTACTATTAATAGCTAAAATCTGGCAACAACATAAAATTTGACATTTTTAAACATAAACGCAGTCACAACGTTTTTGTTTTGTTTACAGTCAGTTAAGAAAATAAATTTGGCCAAAAAATTGAAATTTCAATAGAAGGTTTTCATTCGATTATTTTTCACAACTTTCGACGTGGATTATCTCAACAAGAAGGATCAGCATCGAAAACTACAGTATATCGCTGATAGAGTGAATTTCGTGAAGGTTATTAAAAATCGGTTGTTGTGCCACAAAACACCAATGTGCGTGAATTGATAATCTCAGATTGTCATGTGACCTATTGTGAGAAGCACATTGGTTTCACTTCAAGACATTCGATTTTGGGTGAACACTTAGTTGTACGAAAAAAAAAAATTTTTTTTCGTTGAATACCCCATAATTTATTAATTGCTCTAAAAAAAGGCTTGCGTCGATTTGTGTAAGAAAATGATTGAAAAGTTTGACCGTGATGCTTCAAAACAGGTGACGAATCATGGATATATGCGTATGAGCCGGAAATAGAACAACAGTCGACCAAACGACAAGACGAGCAAAATGCAGCAAAAGTTGTTCCTGGAAAAAGCACAGCGAAGCAAATGGTCGCCTGTTTCTTCGGCCGAATGGGTCATGTAGCTACTGTCCCACTTTAGCAACGTATAATGGACAATTCTGAGTGGTACACGGCCATTTGTTTGTCGGAAGTTTTCGTTTTCATTTCCAACCAGTGGAAACGAATTAAACTCCATTATGACAATGCGAGCTCTCACACATCTCGTCATACAGGTGATTTTTTGATGTCTTATCCTCCGTATAGTCCTGATTTGGTACCCAATAATGTCTTCTTGTTTCCAAATATCAAAGGTAAACTGCGTGGTCAACAATTTACAAGCGTCGAAGAAGCAGTTGAAGTCTTCACAAATCATGTTTTAGAGGTGTCTCAAGAGGAATAGAAAAACTGCTTTGCGAAATGGTTCAAGGGAAATATTTTGAAAAAAAATATAAAAAATTTTAAATCACTCGCTTCAAAATTTTTGAACATACTGTAATCATAAGTAAAATATGGTAGCCATACAATTTGATCTCCAACTCTGAAGTACATAGAAGGCACAAAAAATACCAATTGAGAAAGAGACACTCGCTGCGGAAACATTTCAATAATATTGTCAGTCGAGCTTTAGACTGAAGCCCACTAGGAGCTCGGTGTAAAGGACAACCTAGAGGATCATGACATAGAAGTCTGGCGAATGAAATAAAATCTTTAAACGAATATACCAGTTGTACGCAGATTAAGTAAATATTTAGAGATCGTAATAAATTTACGGAATTTTTGTACAGCACTATGTGTCTATAATTTGTGGCGACTACATATAGACAGATTTTATAGACCCTGAGAGTAATGGTTTATTTTCTTATTTCATTCGTTTTACTACCTGTGAACTAACAAAACGGCATATTATACCAAATTTAAAAAATAGAAATTAAACAAATTTAAAATTATAACAAATTGATAATATGGAGCTTACACTGTATATGGGTTCATTTACGATAATTATACAAAATCTGATGAGTGAAATTATAATGAAATTTTGAAATGACTTGAATAGGAGGAAGCCAAGCCCAATATAAAAAGATTTATACCATATCAAGTTGACTGAATGTTAAAAAAAATATATATATATGCTGAAACCAACATCGTCAGCTCTCTTTATATTATAATCATGTTTTTTGTAACTCGTAAAGGAATGTTTCCAATCACTAAACCAATTATATTGTGTAATTTTTAATTATCCATAACAAGTAGTTTGCTTTGCTTTCATTGAGTACTTATTACACTCTCTGGTATTTATCAATTCTTCATAATATATATTATTACGTTTTAACCTTTTTAAAACGTATGTATTCTTTTAAATTGTGTTTTACTTTATTTCCACAATTTAACTTTGTACAGTAATTTATTTAAGTTCCACTTAATGCACAATTTTCTCAACACTTTTTTAACGCCTTAGCACGACTTTACTCTGAATGTTATATTACGACTGACTGACTAAGCATAATGCGCCGCATTTTATAGATGATTAAAATTAATTCTGAATGTTCTAGTAAATACTAAAACCTTCTATTCAGCTACCTTAATTCATATGTAAAATCTTTACATCCAGAATTAATATGGTAATGCTGTTAAATACGTAATTGTTAACAACAAAAATAAATATGACATTGACCGGGTTATCATTTGAAACAAACCAATAGAATAAATTCCGTAATAAAGTTTATAGCTTTAGATGCACAAATGTTGGTGTATCTTTTCAGACATTTTCATTTTCGTAACAATATGCAATTAGCTACTGACAAGCATCAGAAACGGCGAAACACATATTGTGTGAATATGGGGTTTTTTGATAGGTTTAGATGGAAATGTTTGTCGAGGCATAGGGTCTCATTGGGAAACATATCTACTATTATGGTTTAAGATCTACTGAACAAACTATAGATAGGAGGGGGCACATTAGATCCAATGTATTGCAGTGCCCTGCTAGAGTGCCTGGTGAGGATGATATTACAAATTATCAATTATGAGTAATTCTTCAACAAGCAGCTGTTACTGTTTTGATGCAGGAGAAGAAATTGAACAGCAGTATCTGCTCTAGACCTATTCGTATGATGCAGAAAAATAAATTCAGCAGCAGTACATGTTCTAGACCTTCGTATGATTTTTAAAATTATATTAAAATTACTTTTTTTAACACTGATCCTATATCTTCTATATAAATATTAAATAGAATCATAAACCTAGTTATTGAAGCTTGGAGTTTATTTCATTTTATTTGTTATTTACAACACATTTGTCGCATTGTGATAATAAAAGAATGGATATTATTTTATAAAAAAAATAATAATTTTTTTCTGTATTATACAGAATTTTGGTTTTATTTACTGAGCTTATATAAATACATTTAATGTCCATTTCATTGTTTTTTGCAAAAATTTATTCTTTTTTTGATGTTTAGCGTAATCCTGCGTATAAAGTATTGCAGACAGTGGGAGTTTTTATTATCTTAAATTAAAAAGCGAAACACTTGCTAAGTTTTGAAGAAATCTTTGAAATTTTTGTGGCTATTTAGCAAAGCATTTAGTCCTTAATAAAAACATACGAGTAGACCTCTAAACATAAACTGCCGCATTGTATAATGTTACGAGTAGTAAAATATTGAAGATTTTTTCATCTCATATATTTTATACTTTGTGCATTATGTACTTAAATTCACCAAAAAAATATGTTTAAATAAACAAGCACGTTCCATACTGCATTTAAATTTATACTTATTTAAGTTCTGAAAATGTATGTTTTATATGAGTCCTTTTATGTTTATTTATTATTGTACAGTAAGGTATGTATATTGAATGTTTTAATGTTTTACAGAATTTATGTATGGACAATAATCAATTGAAAATATAATTTGTACGCATCGTACGTATAATGTAAAATTTTTGTTTTCTTTTTAAACGTGAGAAATTTAAAAATATTGAGAAAACGGAAATGCTTTTATTAAATAACAACAACTTTAAGTTATTTGAGAAAAAAAATGTGTAAATTTATACACTAGGTGTCATAAGTCCACGCTCTTCACTGAATTCATAGTTTTAGTGCAAAAATTCCATAAAATGTATAAAAAAACACAAATTTTTTTTTATAAAATCTGATCTTTGCAATTTTTTTAATATAGGTTTACTCCAGTTCATTTAACGGTACTTTTAATAAAAAAAAACCTTGTATTTCAAAGCCTCAAAAGTCTACGCTCATAACTTTAAATCTGGCAGTAGATAATAAAAGTGACTAATTTGCAAATTCAAATCGCTACATTTAAAAGGTGGTCCGAGCATAATGCACGATGTTAATTGTGAGTCACACTTTAACGTCAAGTTTTTTGTTTAATTTGTCAAATGTCAAATTTCTTTGTCTCAGTGTTTGACAAATTCATCCATGGAGAGGTACACAATTGAGCAGCGCGTTGTAATTATTATTACTAAAAAGGGCATTCAAATCCAAATGCATTTCATGCACTTCGTAATTTTTTTGGTCAGCATAGTCGACTAAATGTTTCCACAATCTGGAGAATTAATTTACACGCTTATTAGGTTCAATTGATTCAAGAGCTGAAGCTTACTGAACATTTCAAGAGTTGTCAATACGCCGAATGGTTAGTTGAACAGACAGAAGTGAGTGGTGACGTTACAAAGAATGGATTCGTTAACTATCAGAATTTCCGCATTTAGACAAATGAGAATCCACGAGTGATTGTTGAAAAGTCTATGCATCCACAAAAAGTGACTGTTTGGTGCGGCTTATTGGCTGGCGACGTAGTACGCCATACGGCCGTATTTCTTCCAAAATGAGGTCGGCCAAGCAGTTACCGTGAATGGTGTTCGCTATCACGAGATGATAACGGACTTCTTGTAGCTAGAAATTGAGGATATTGACTTGGAAAGTATGTGGTTCCAAAAGCATGGTGTCCCTTGCCACACAACCAACGAAACAATGGCTCTTTGCTCAGGAAATTCAATAGCTTTGTTATCTCATGTTAATTAACCGCCAAGGTCATATGATTCGACAGGTTGGACTTCTTTCTTTGGGAATATTTAAAAGAAAAAATGTACGTGTTGTAAGCCAAGAACAATTCTAGAGCTAAATTCGGCACATTAACGACATTGAACCTCAATTATGTCTCAGTGTCATTGAAAATATATACCGACGGATAGAAGTATGTTACCGAGGCCGTGGCAAGCATTTGGCCGATATTTTGTTTCACACTTATTTGTCATAGATTTTTTATCATTATAAAATAGATTAATATAATTCTCTGAAAACTGAAAACATCGTGCGCTTTCGGCTGAACCATCTTTCATTACAATTTTGTACATGATTCGAGTATGTATCAAAAGAGAAAATGTTGGCAGAAGAAAATTAGTAATAAAATTTAGAAAAGGTATTCAAAATTATCATCAAATAGTAAGAATTGTCGCTAGAGTGTAGAAACCACTAAGGACAGTAATAAAAAACTTTGAAAAAACTTAAGTTATAAATTTAAGCCATGGTGTGGCCATCCGAAAAAACTAACTGACACAGAGTCTCGAAGTATAGTGTCCCTTATAAAGCATAATTTAAAACATCTGCGCTCCAAATGTCGAATTATATCCAACAAAAGTTTAAAAATACCATTAGCGTATCCACAGCAAGAAAAATTTTAAAAAGCTAGCGACTACGGCTGTATGGGCCGCAAGATGCCGTTCATTTCGTTAGTTAACCAAATAAACGTAAAAGACTCGCAAGTAAATACTTTGTGTGCTGCCAGAGTTTTGGAAAATGGTTATTATTTTTATTGCAAAAGTAAGTTTAATAGTTTTGCCATCAGGGAGAGAGAGATGGTATAAAGAAAATCGAGAAAAGGACCTAATATAGTAGATATGTTGCCAACTGTTAAGTATGGTGGATGTGATATGAGTAGAGTGTAGCAACTGGTGGAATAGGTAATTTCGTAATTCTCGAATCAATAATACACAAATATGTCTACTTGGATATGTTGAAAAGGAATGTAAAGTAGAGTGCTGAAAAATTAGAGTTGTCAGAGGAATAAACCTTTCAACAAGACAATGACCGGAAATTTATAGCTGAATTTGTCAAGCTTTGGCGCTTTATAAGGCACTAAGGATGCACAATCACCTGATAAAAACACAATCGATCCCCTATGGCCATTTAAAGAAGGAAATATAAGAGTATATCAAATGAGTCAGTGCTAGAGAATATAATTAAGGAAGAGTGCCTAGTGTATTTTTCATACAAAAGGGAAAATGAGCTTTTGATTTGTGAAGTTTGACTGAGCAGAATATGTGACATTGACGGCTTAGTTTGGTCATATGCAAATTTCGACCACAAAAAGGTCACTATGTGAACCGTATTAAATATACCTTTACTGATAAAAAATATAAAATAAAATCTAATATTGTAACTGGGACATTGACATTTTCAATTTAACCTTTTAAATCAATAAACGCGACAAAAAAACTTTAATTTTCACATTGCTGTAATAGCAGCCGAAGAACGTAAACATTTGTTTTTATATATTAAATTGTTATGGAAAGGGGTGTAATAAACAGTCTAAATAAGAGATCTCATGTGAAGGTTTTTTTAATAATGGGCAAAATTCTAATATTCAAAGAACACCTGCTGTGGATTTTCTTTGTTTTAATTTATGTTGGTGCACTAGTCAGAAACAAAACTTAAGAGCCTTAACATTAAAGCATTATATTGTTTTTTTTTTTTATTTTAGGCAAACAAGTTAAAAATATATGATATACTGGACGATTTTCTATTGCAAAAAAAAGATTAAAGAATTTGCACGAAATAAATTTGTCAAAAAATATAATTGAGTCTCCACAGTAATTGTAATGCTAAGAGTAGCATATAAGAGTAAGAGTATACTCCAAGTGGAACTAGCTTCTCCAGCAACTGAGGAATGTAAAAAACACTTCACCACATGATCAAATATCAATAGTATCACCTTGATAATAGTAATTCCCTTAACATTCCAAAGAGAAACAAGGCAACTTCTCTAAGTCAATGAGCTAGTGATTAAAAGGGACATAAAGTTCAATGCCAGTTTCGAATGGCGAATCTATTAAAGAAGTTTTCAATAGTAATAATACTTATAACCAGTTACTAGCTAATGTTTTAAGGTGATACCGCTGTTGAAATTTTTTTTCTTTTTCAGATGTTCTGGTCTCAGATTGATCGGAGGACCTCTTAGTTGGTAGGCGGGTGTCTTACCTACCATACCACAGCAGCACAAAAAAGTTATCATTATTGTGGAACTAATATATGAACAAAGTTTGGAATGAAAGTATTAACCTCAAAGAAGTCTGGGCTTACCGATAATTTTTAATAGCAATGACTATTTTAGATACGTACGATATATTATATGGATATTATATATTTACATACATGCACTTTTGCCAGAATTGACGATTTCTCTGCATTTTGACGATTTTTACCCCTCAAAATAACAAAATGACAATTTGACGATTTTACTTGCTCTGCTTAGAGACGAATCAAAATCCAAATTATTAACAAGTATAATGAGAAGTAGTATAGTAGTTTACCTAGTAGAAGGCTTGATAAATCCAATTGTGAATAAATTTAAGCAAGGGTAAGGCAACGTAATGGTGAGGCATAAAGGATCGATTTGTTGAACAAAAACATTTTGGAAACGAAAATTATTCCATATGCTGGGTGGAATATGCCACTTCGATGGGTGTTTCAACGCCATAACGGCCCGAAACACGCATCGAGATTAGTCAGAGAGTTCATTGAAGAGAATAGGGGTCAAGTCCTTGATATCACCGGACTTAAGCCTATTTGGAGTAATGAAGAGAAACATCCCAGGAACACAATTTGAAAATCAAAACTAACTCTTAAAAGTCTAGAAGATGAATGGAAACGTATTTTGGAGTCCGCACTTAATAATCCTATTGATTCCAAGCCGCGCTGACAGCAAAGTTATAAAAAATAGTGGTTTATCAACGAAATATTAATTTGTTGCTTTTGTTTTGCACATCTTTGTTTGAAGACCTCGACTGTTTTTGTTGATTTTTGAAAAAAAAAGTTGAGATTAAGTAATATATTTTTTGGTGTAAAGCTACGATCACACTTGTCAAATATTTGGCGAAAAAAAACGTAACCACTATATTATAGAAACATTTTATGAAAACATTTCCTTTTATATCAGTGTTTCTTAAAAAATTGTTTAAAAACAAATATGTAATAAATAGTACAAAAAAGTTTTTAGATTTTTAAATTACTTAATTTAGAAATATAAATAATAAAGGAACAAATATTTCTATAAAATATTGGTCACGTTTTTTTCGTCAAATATTATATGTAAATAAATTACCGAATTTTTTTTCCTATATGAAATGCTTTCAGAAATAAACGGCATTAGTTTTCATAGGAGTTGTTGCTTTTGTTTTGCACGAGACTGTATATGTTTGTGAATTCGTATCTCAATATAAATAATATTTATTATTAACACAACTTTTATTTTGCACTGTTATGTTTATGGTTTTTTAAATAAAATAATTAAAAAGCCAAAAAATTTCTTATTTATATTTCGACGATTTTTTTACAAATAAATCTCTTGTTTTTGGCGATTTTACCCCTTAAAATTCTGCCAACACTGCATATATATGGAGCTGATCATATACGTTGCCTCTAACACATGCGATAAGGTGATAAGAAATTAATTTATTTTGTTAAATACTCATGCCACAAAATAAGTTTAATATTAAATGGCAAAAGGCGACGTAAATCTTTAGAATGGTGTTATTTAATTACAATTATAGTACCAAGAGTAAGAACAACAAAGTTCTCCCTATCTCGGATAACGGTTAATATCGAATCATTCAGAAATTAAACGGATAATTATTTAATCATTTATTAATTTGTATTATACTTTAAAATAGAATTAATTGCTGTATAATAACTTAATTTAAGCATATTTCAACCCTTTGATACCAAAAGTTAATTACTTCAAAGCAATTCTTTACTCAAACCTACTCAAGTATAAAAAAAATAATTTTTGTTTAAATGCTTAACTTTATTTTTAGCATTTTTAAATAAATTACTGTATACTCAATTGCCTGTCAATTGTTCATAATTATTTGTAATTTATATTCAAAACTAAACACGATAAATACAATATATACGTCAAATATTTGACAAATAGTCAAACATTTTACTTAATGAAAGCGAAAAAGACCAGCAGCAGTAAATAAATTTACAGCCATTTAAGTTATTGTCTCGCTATTGTATGGTACTTATTGAATGAAACAAATGTTCTGAAATATGTTTAATTCTCATTCCTTTTGTGTCTGGCAATTGTATATTCAAATTAATTTTGTTGCGAGTTAAAAGAGCCAGAAAGAGGCACCACACCCTTTACTTTTAAGCCAATTTATTTTAAAGTGTTAAAATTAATTAAATTTAAAGGAATTCAAATATGGACTACATATATTTTTAATATTTGTTTGTCTTTTTTTTTCATAAAGTATAAAAGAATTTATTTAATATTTATTTTATTGTTAGAAATACAGTCTTGAATTATTAAATATATTGGTTGGGGGGAATAAGTTCGTACTTTTGAAGAAACACTTTTGAAGGAGGAAGGTGGCCGAAAAGATGAACTGCGACATAATACGATTCTCAGTTATATTAACTCAATAAGATTTGCCAAAAAAATTGGTAGCCTGGATGCTTCATGAACTTGACGAAAACGATAAAGAAAATTTCTGCCTTCGTGCAACACGCGGTTATAAATAGCGTTTTTTGAATTGAATCGTCACGAGAAGTGTAATATGGTGTCTATACAGAAATATAGACCGAATCCGGTCGTCGACACGGTCACAAGGACCTATGTTGCACTAGTCGCCAAAGCCAAATTTCAAAAGCTCGAAAGAGAGATTTTTCAACGTCTGACGTATTCTTGGGACGTTTCACTCCCTGGAGACAGGCAAAGGCGAATGCGTATTTGAATAATTTATTGGCATAACTATTGATTTTTATGTAAATAAAATAATAAAAATGCCACGATCTTATTCCCTAACCCAATATTTTATTATTTTTTACTTTTTTATATTTATTGTGTATCTTCATCAACATGCGCTTTTTGTAAGAAAACAATATACAGTGGGCCTATAGAGCATACCCACTGTAAGACTATTACATCTTGTTGACTCACTTTAGTGATACAAGTTATATATGCATTCATATGAGAAGTATTGGAAATAGTGGACTTATTCGAAGGTATACCAAAAAAAAAATTATATTTTAGACCAGTGAAAAGGAATTTGTAAGATTACAAAGAGTTATTTTCAATATTCCAAACTTTAGCTCTGTATAAATCTAAAAGAGATTCTAAAATAATCGATACAAAAGGATCGCTTTTTTTTGTGTATGTTTTTCCGCTACTTCTCCTAATAGCATATAGCTTCCGCAAAATACTGTTTCCTTGATCCAATTTCTTTGTAATTATTAATATGTAAGTTGTCATCTAGCTAAGCAGGTGATCGGTCTGTAGTAGATCAAGGATGAATGATGGTGCTGATATCTATTGTTGTTTACAATTAATGCCCTCTGTATATTCAGTATTTTCTTATCAAGTATAGACTCCAACTTTTTTTTCTACTCTTTCTTTCCTCTACGAGTAAATCAGGCTACTTCTTCGAAGGATCATCTATCTGAATGGGATCGAAGCTTCTTTAATTTGGTATTTAAAACATGTTGACATATTTTTCTTCGCCGTAATTCATATCTGGCCTGCTATAGAATTTGGATGCAAGCACTTAATCACTATCCTTCTAAGATATATCGGGTGGGCCATTTACAAGTTTACATTTAAAATTTCAATAAAACAAAAACTGTTTGAAATTTTGTCAAATTTACTTTTTTGTTGCGAAGTAAAATTGTTCCGGTTAGAAATAATATATTGTCTCATTCATATGGCCGCCGCGGCTGGCATCACAGTACCCCATTCGATCGGACCAATTTTCGAGAACTTTTTCGAGTTTATGCGATCGTAGCTCGGCGATGGCATCACGAATGTTGGCTTTCAAATGCCCAATTGTCTCTGGTTTGTCGGCATAAGCCTGTCTTTAACGGCGCCCCACTGAAAATATTCCAACGATGCCAAATCGCAAAAATCAGTTATCATAGTGTGATAGGTGCCTCCATTGACCGTAATGATTGCGCCGTCCTCATTTTCAAAGAAATGTGGGCCAATGATGTGTCCGCTCTGCAAGCCGCACCAAACAGTTCCTAATAATGGGTGCATTGGTGCAATTATACTCTTCATAACTTTGGAAAGTGTGAAACAAACTGCTATTGGGCGGTAGTTTTCAGGGTTGCTAGTCTCATCCTTTTTGGATATTGGAGTTACATTAGCAAACTTCCAGCAAGATGGAAAAATACTGGCATGAAAGGACTCACTGAAAAGGTTAGCTAATGTACGCGCAAACCTTGAAGAACAATGCTTCAGGACCAGTGCTGGTATGCGATCTTGCCTAGGTGAGTTGTTTACGTTGAGGACTGCAAGAACCTTTTTAACAACACGGGCGCGAAAGAACATACTAGGCAGTGTATTTGTTCGAATTTAAAAAATGTATTTAAAAAACATTGTTAAACTTTCTCATATGCTTTAACAGAAGATTTTTAATAATTTTTCTCCTAAAATATAATATATAAGCACTCATTTCCATTGGCTCTAATAATAATAATAACCATGACAATTGAATTTCTCCTTCAAACTTTTCTTCCATATAAATCATTAACACTTTAACAATCAAAAAAAAAAAAAAGTTTCACTGTCAAGGTTTTCCATTTCCAAAGTTTGTGAATAAAATGTGTAGCATATCAGGAAAACAGTTAGAAATGTCTGTATGATTATGAATATTTCTTTCAAAATATTTTCTATTATTTGGTGTAAAGAATTGTACATACATTTTATGGATTTTGACACACTCTCGTATACTATTTAATATTTAAATTTTTTTCACTTATACTTCCAGAAATATTATTGAGTATTCAATTTTCTTGTGGAAAAGCATGACTTCCCAATCGGATATGGAAAATAAGGGTAGAAGCGAGCTTATGTGTTAAGAAAACTTAAGGTTATTTCATTACATATTCATTTTTTCGGTTTATTTTTAGATTCGAAAATACATAAATTATATTATTTCGTTAAAGTTTGTAAAAAAAATTAGATTTTACTAGCAGTAGAGAATTAAATTAAAAAAAAATATTTAGTAGGCAGTTTCACTAAATAAATATTTATTTATGCACTATGACACAAGGGAAACCAGTTAAAGATAAGATAATTTTTAATTAAAAAATAATAATTATAATTTTCGTTATTAAAATAAGTTAATTATTAGTTATTTGTTCCTACAGGACTTTTTTGAGACTATAGTATGGGCCATTTAAAAGTTTAAATTTAAAAATGCAATAAAACAAAAGCGGTTTGAAATTTTGCCAATTTTTTTTTTTTTTTTTTTTTTTTTTTTGTAAGTGCAATTGTTCCGGTTAGAAATGAAATATTATTTCATTCATATGGCTGCCGCGGCTGGCCTCACAGTACACCATTCGATCGAACCAATTTTCGAGAACTTCTTTGAGTGTATGAGGTCGTATCTCGGCAATGGCATAACGAATCGCCTTCAAATGCTCAAATGCCTGAAGAGCGGGCACACAAAATTTGGTTATAATGGTGCGATAGGTGCGCTACGTGTTTCCAATGACCGTAATGGTTACACCGTATTTATTTACAAAGAAATATGGGCCAATGTTGCCCCCGCCCCACAAGCCGCACCAAACATTCACTCGTAATGAGTGCATTGGCTTCTGTAAGGTCACGTTTGGGTGTTCTGAGCCACAAATACGGCATTTTTGCTTATTAACGTACTCACCAAGCTGAAAATGAGCTTCATCCGAAAAGATGATTTGTTTTATATTTTTTTTTTTTTTTTTTTGTAATTTCCGACCAAGTGTCTGTTTTGGAAATAAATTTCCAATAAATACCATCGTTGCTCAAGCATAGATCGACTCATTTCATTACATATACATATTATCAGTCGAAAGTAGGTGTGGCACCTCTAATACAAAGTAAATCTTAATTTTTCTTAGAATTATAGTGTCTGAACCTGGTCTATATGACTTGGTAGTCAATACAAATAATTAATTTTAAAGCATTCCTTTAAATTTTTTTTATGTGGAATACATTTTATACAACACAAGACTCCCAGCAATGCAGGAAGGGTTACTTTACTTTTGAAAATCCGTTGGGAGTTGACAAATTGACAGATTTATCAAGTTTTTTAGTATGGCAACCCATGAAAACATCTTTTTCAAGAAAGTACTTTCAAACATTTTTTTTATAATTTTTTTTTTTTTGGTACAGAACGAAAATGTCATTTTCCATCCCTGCTATGTACCCAATAGTTGTTATTATACGTGTATATATTTTCAACTATTTCCAAAGCTGAAGCATTGCTAAACTCCTTGTATTCTTGTTCTTAAACTATTTATTCTGTTAAACAAATATTTCCTTACGGATGTTGCTTTAAATATTACAAAAATATTTTGCATATAAAGCAAAACAATTTTTTGCGTTCTTGTTTAGTTAAAAATGCTACAGAAGATTTTTGCCAAAAAATTCAACAAATTTACAAAAAAAAAAAAAAGAAATCCTTTACTTATCTAAAGTAAAAAGAGAATATTACAATATGTTTTTTTATATTTTCAAGTATGTATTTATGTGTATCACAGAGATCTTTATTTTTTGTTGCGATTTACATGTCGAAATGTTTTTTTGAATGTTTTATACAATTATCGTATGCAAATAAAAATGTGTAGTTTATCTTTTAGCCGGAAGCCGGTTATAAAATTGATAAATTTCAAAGTATACACGCGTTTTGCGAAATAAAAATTATTGAAAGAAAAACGAAAATATTAGAGCACTTATTTCAAGTATTGTTCATGGTCAACTTGTATACTAAATGACTGTGAAATGTTACTATCATTATTCAATTGTAAAGTTTATTTCGTTCTTTTTGCTTGACAGTAAACTATAACTCAAGATATTTCAGAGTTTCTTAAATATATGTAATATTTCAAATTTGTTTTTAATATTTTGTGGTAGAAGTAATCATCAAGTAAAAATAATTACCATCAGCCAAGTGCGACCTATTAATGCCTTACCCAAAAATATATTTTAGAAATAATTACCCCTATTGGAAGAAATGAATAGAAATTTGTGTTCCCCTCGAGAGAATTTTATAGAAGATCTGTTCAAATGAAAGTAAACTAACAGTACAGTTTGAAATTCAAAGTGATTGGAAAGTTGGTACAATCGTTCATTTTTTGATAGCACAATTGATACTCTCACAAATATTTCCCTATTTTTTAATTTTTTACACTCTTCTGCTTCAGCATTTTCTCGTGTTTATTTGTAATTCAAGTGTTAAATCGTTTTATTACACTATGCGATAGAAAAAAATTAAGTTGAAATACCTGGAAAGTAGTACAATTTTTCTCGTAGGCGCCGTCGAGTACATCAAGTATCTATATTTAAAGTATTCGAAGCAACTCCAGAATCTAAGTCACAAGTAAAATATCGGTATTTCGTACCTTCATGTATTTATAGCTAATAACTTAGTTGAACATTTTGGAAAGAGGACCTATTAAATAACATATTGAGTTGGATAAAAAGTTCGTTGTATTTTTATCCGATGCTATCCTCACAGGCGACCTTTTTTCGTCATTCGCTGTCTCATTCATAATACAAACCACGATTAGAATCACTCAAATTGAAAGTAATTATAATTCTATTATCCTGTGTAACACTTCAAAATCAATGTCATCTCAAATTTTTACAAATTTTAGATCATATGACTTTGGCATACTTATCGACTTTTAATTAAAATGTTTTTGTTATAGATTTAACATTGCAAATTTATTAAATTGACCTCCCTAAAGTATAAATAAGCAAAAAATAAAATAAACGAAATAAAGACATCATTGACTTCATATGCTAGCAGTTAAAAGGTGTCGTGCAAACGGGAGAATCGATATAAGTAATACAAACAGAGAACAAAGTAATCCGACGTCTCGTGCGAACATAACATTAGACAAACAATAAAAATTCCATTGAATTAGCATGATTGAGGATGCTTTTACGGTCGTAGATAATTTTTAGGTCAATTCTCGCCTTATTGAGAGACCGTCTTTCTTTTAAAGTGCTTTTGAGATGATCTTCATTGAATTTTAAAAGTCTTCTGCTAAATGGCTGCCCGTCAACATCAAAATCTATATTCTTGAACTTTGCAAACAATTTCTGTACTGTAGAATTCAACATGAGACCTTCTCTGCATATTTTGAACTGTTCCGGACAGATTTTTGGAGTCGATGAGCAGTAAAAAAAGCAGCTGTTGAAAATGTTGCTCTTTACCTCCTGGATATTCCATTTCTAAGCATTAAAAGTAACAGAGTTTTGTAGAGCAGAGATCGAATCCATATCGAATGAATATTATACACTTTGTGAAACAGAAAAAAGTCGTTAATAAACAAAAGAAAACATATATTATATATACGAGTATGTACATACCATACATACATATTATCTGTTTTTCTTAGAAATAAATAAAAACGGATTATTTTAGGTTTTAAATATATAAAATATTCTTTTATATAACTCGGGCTTTATCTCATCGTAAAAAGTAGTTCGTACCGTACTCGATTGGTTTTACATAGTATGTGAGTTTACAAAAAAGAGTAAAACAATATATAAGCTCGAGAAACAAAAAATTCAACGAAACACATAGATAATCCTCTCAGGAATAACAAGAGGACCTTCGTAATATACGCGTAAACATTATCCAAACTAACTTTTTCATCCGGTTTTTTTCAAATTTTTTAAATTTAGTTCCATTCAGGAACTTACTAAAGAAATATGTTCAATTGGGTATAATATGCTACTCTACTTTCAAAAACCCTTTAAAAATAATGGAGTTATTGAGTGTTTTGGAAGCAACTCATAAAAAAAATATTTTTTATAAAACTTGCTGATTTTATGATCAAAAAAATACTCTCAAATTTGTTTGATACCGAAATAAAATCTCATCTCCTACCACTGATTTGAATGTTAACAAGAAGAACGAACTGAACAAACCATTTTTAAATAATAATTTTAAAAAATAAAATTTTAGAATCGGTTCATTAATTTTAGTACAGAATGAAGAATCAAGATTACATCACCTCAAAGTTATCCGTATATGTACTATAAATAAATAAAAATAATTTCATTAAAAAAACTACTTTGCAGTAGATTTGTTTAAATAAAAGTGCTTTTACATATATTTATTCTGCCATCTCAGCCATCTCCAAAAACCTCGTTCGTTATTATGCTACTAATAAAACTCTGCACCTGCTTTCGGTTCCTGGCGGTGGACGAATATCGGTAAGGAATAGGCAATTTAGCTTTTGCAAAGTACTCCCACAAGTATTAGATACTTTAAAGCAACATTTTTGTAACAAAAGCATAACTTATCCAACTAAAGAAGAGAGTAGAGTAACAGCTCATATGTACTACAGTAATTTTAGAGTGGCTACTGTATAGGATGTATTTATGGAATGCCCTCAAGGAAAATTAGCATTTATACCAAGGCTCGTCAGAAGCACTACGCGATGTAAATTGATTCTCTTTCTTTCACAACTTGAACAAATATAACAACAAACTATTAATCTTTCAAAAAAACACTCAGCGAAATGGTATACCCAAATGGTTAGTTTTGCAACACACGTTGTCATGCTGCACTAAATATGATGTAACAAGATATTTTAACTCATTTATAACTAATATAAAAACTTATCTTATTTTTATTTGCTAAAAATACGCTTAAATTTATACGAAATATATTTCAACATTTTAAAAATATATTTCTGTGCATACTCCTTTTTACTATAAGTTGCTCTAAGTGCACATTGAGTAAGAGAGAACTCACAAACAAACATGACAATGACAATGCATGTGTTTGACGAGCCCTGATTTATGCCATCGACTGGCATAACACGATTCCGAAAAAATTGTCTCTTTTACTCTCACACGTACTCACACGCATAGGCAAAAAATAAACAGAGAGAAGTACAGAAAAAATAAGTGGAAAAACACAGTGCGAGATAATGTTTTTAATTGATGATGTTATGAAACATTTTATTCAACATGTTTTATTTGTTTTAAGTTTCTACTTAATTTGATGTTGTTTTTCTTAATTGTTCTTTTTTGTTTTTATTATTTTTTATTTTTCTTCGTCATCGTTGTTTTTCATTATATTTTTTGTTGTTGCTTTTATCGTTCTTTTCATTTTATCTTTTAAAAATGGTTCTATGTAAACTTTAAGTGTTAAAGTCCAGTGTACACAACCATTTGTGTAAAAAAAATTTAATTTTTTCTTGCAGTGTGGTCTGAGAGACAGACTTCAAATTCCTCTCACAATTGTAAAATGCACTGTTTGCCTGTTACTGACTTATACTATAATAGGAAAGGTAACTACAGATCTGTTACTCTGAATTTTACCAAACATGATGTCATTTAGCACTTTACTAATTGTACTTGAATTTGAATTATTCTTTCAGGAATATCATTCCTTATTGAATTATCAGGAAAAATAAAAACATTTTGATGAAAAAGTTATTTTCGATTGCAATTTTGCCAACAAGGAAATTAAATTGGGAAAAAGCTCATGATAAGCTGAATTATTTTCACATATAGAAGTTAAGTTCCATGTAGTTTACTTTGTGTTAACAACTTATTTCAGAACTACCTTAATTATGGATGAGTATTTTTATACTCAGCCTTTAAAAAGAGTTACAAACTTCTTTACCATATGGTAGTGTATTTCTCATAAACACTTCTTAACGTTAATATGTTAAATGAAATGAATCAAAAACTTTCCTAGTATTCGTAATAATAAATTTGATAAAAAAAAATTTATTTAATTTATATTTTACGATTTATTCTTCTACTTTTTTTTGCACTCAAATAGTTTTTAAAACTGTGTAATTCACTACTTTTTTTGACATTCACTTTATGTTTATACAGAAAGTTTAAATAAATGAAAATAGTTCTTATTTCGAATAAATTCAACTCCTTAAAACTTAATGGTTACATAAAACTTGCTTAAGAAGTAAATAAAACAAGAAGAATGATATCTTGGGGAGGAATATTATAGGAGAAAAAATTATATTTTAATTGCTTGCAATAATAGTAAAAAAATTTAATTTTTTACGAAGGTTTTAATAATAAAATACGAGCTCCTTTTACTTGGTGACTAGGGCTTTTTTAACTAATTTCATTTTCCGCTTTCCCGGGATTTTTATGCGAGAAACCCAGGTTTTTTTTTCATATAAAAGTGTTTTAAGCTGAATATATATAGTGTAGCAGCTAAACTAAAATCCTTAATAAAAACTCGCTTAAAAGAGTATCATTTAGAATTTAGGAAATGTAATATTATAAAAAATTTTCAAAAAAAAGTCCAACGAAAAGTGCTATGCTACAAAAATATTTCGTTTTATAACAACAAAATTTACTTTAGTTGTTGAATTGAATGGTACCTATGACGTAAGAGTTTCTTCTTTTTAGAAGTCATTCTTTTAAAGAAGTTATTGACTTAGAAGTGGAAAACGTTTGAATAAAAGAAAATATCCTTTTTTTTAAATATGCTTCACGTTTCAAAACCAATACAATTACCAGTGGAGGCACTAAATAAGCGAAGCACATACATACCTATTTACTGATGATACTATTATGGTTGCTTTGTTACTTGGAATTAAATCAAATTCTTCTTCTATGGAAAGCAATGTTTCACATCGCTTGTAGCGGGATTTCCTCACACCTACAAATAACATTATCCTACACACCATACTTCAACTAGTACTCGTAGAACACTGCTAGACATTTTTTTCTTTTTGTTGCAAATGCGGAAAAAGTTTTATTTTACGATCTGGTATCCGCATCCTGTTTCTCTAGACGCGATCTAATATTTCTTACGTACAATTTTAGTAGTACATCGGAACAACAAGTGGTTCAATATCGAGACTTCAGGAATCTTAATCTTGGTACTGAGAATTTTTATCGTTTTGATTTGATTATAATGTTTTGCATGTCTTCTGTTGATGAATAGACATCATTTTTGCATGACAACATTCAATTACTATTTGATAAGGCAGTTACAATATTTTTTTTTCTCCGTCACTCCTCTATGGTTTTTATTGACTTACCACAAAGCATTCATTACTTTGTTTCAGTTCCGTTAATCAAGCTAAGTGATGATTAATTCACTGTAGCGGCTGTGAATATCCTTGCTAATTAATGGTGATCTTTACTTTAGCATTGTTATTTTCTCTCAGTAGGTGGCTTTTTTTCCTGATCATTCGTCTGATGTTTCTCATTATCGCCAGAGGTAAGCTGAAAAGCCAGGCAGTTTCTTCATTATTTTTAGACGGAGTTGTTTAAAGAGAAAGTTGAAGCCTCTTTATTAAAAACTCGAAACGAAACTACTAAATTATTTCGTCATGTCCTGGGGCTCGAACCTGGCTTGCTTGTGTTGTTATGCGTGCGTTTTAATCACTACACTACGCCACCCGGTTCCAATTACGGAATAACGTTTTGCTTAGCGATGAAAGTATATTTAAGGTATTTGGCCAGAAAAAACCTGTAAAAGTATGGCGAACGAAAAATAAGAAGTATGCCGAACAAAATTAATTACGGTTAAACATGAGGTGTGGGGATGTACGGCTGCAAATGGAAGCTTGGTTTTTATTGAAAATACCATGAATAAAACGGACTACCTTAATATTTTGAAAAACTATTTGCGATGCAGTATGGAGAATTTGGGCTTACAGGGATCTTGGATCTTTTAACAAGACAAAGCCAAGCACATTGCAAGGATTGTTAAAGAATGGCTCCTATATCACACTCCCAAAATATTAGATCATCCTCCTGAATCACCGGACCTTAACCCAATCGAGGATTTGTGGAAGCATCTAGACGAGAGCAGATACTTACTAATAAGGATAAGCTAAAGTCCGTTATAACGGAGGAGTGGCAGAAAATTTGATCAGACATAACCAAAAAGCTAGTTGAATACCCCAAAGACTTATTGCCGTTATTAACGAAAAATAAAATTTTTACATTTTTTAAGCGTAAAATATGGAATAGATTTTTATTTATTTACTTATTTATTTATTTAATTAATTTTTGTTTTTTTTTTTTAAACTTTTGTTTTTGTGTGTTTTTTTTTTGTTGTTTTTTAGGTTTAAGTAGAGAACTGAGTACTGATTTAAAAAACAAAAAATATTAAATAAAATCGTAAATTTAAAGGCTGAAATAAAAAATATTTTAAGACAAATGCTTTTGTATACTTTATTTTAACGCTCACAGTAAATGAATAAAATTAAATGAAAAAAAAATTATTTAATTTTTGCAATTAGTTGCGCAATCCATCAGAAATTACACTGAAATCAATCCACTTAGTCTTTCTCAGAGTTTAAAGTTTGTTTAAATTTAATTTGTACATTTTATTATGAAAAAATAAATAAAAGGTTTTAGTTCGAATAAAGTGGTGTCATAAAGACGGATTATGTTGAGCATAATTCAAAAATTGATTATCTGTCAAAAATAATTTAGCTAAAAATTGGTATTGGACTACAGCTTTTTATAAACTATTATAGAAACCAAGACCACTTAATTAAGTTTTTTTCATGTTTAAATGGTGCTTTAGGTAGGGTTAGATTATTATTAGTATTGTTATAATAACATATACGCTTATTAACAAATGTTTTATCCTTTTATGCAGTACCATTACCCTTAAATTTATTTTCTCTTAAACAAATTACTTCAATTAAACCATTTTCAGTTGGTTAAATTTTTTACCAACAATTATATCTGGCAAATCTGAAGCAACTGTCAAATACACTTTAATTATAAATGGTTAAAATTTTCTTTTGTAGATTCTGTAATTGGGTCAGCCACAGTTTTAAATTGTTTTTGTTTTTGTTTCCTTTGAATAGCTGCTACGAAAACTTAATTTGGTTAAACAAACAGCTGAATAAGAGAGTTTCTTTCTCAAAAGTACAAAGATAAAGTTTTTAATTTAAACTTGAAGAGAAACTGTATTTGCACTCATTATTATGATTTTGTGAAATGGCTCCTACTCTTCTTTCAATCGAAAAACAAACATTTTTTATTTGCATTACAATGAAAATACCTAAAAATATTAGAAAACAAGAAAATAAAACTTATTCTTGGTAAAATTTGAGACTTTTTAAGATTAGACAGAATATTCATTGAATTTTAAAACTTTGAACGGAGAAAAGGTAATGTTAAGCCGTTTCTGTTTGAAGTACGACATATAGTTTTCTTATGATATGAATCCATTTAAATATTGTAATGCTTTTAAGATATACATACTTACCAGCGAAAGGTTATTTTAAAGTGAGCATGAGGAGAAGTGTAAGCAAGATAAGTTGTATGTTTATATTTAAATTATTTCTTTAATATTTATATCACCACATAAAATTTGACATAGTGTAGACGTTCATGAAAATATTATCTAAGCCAAATTCAATTATATTTTGACTTAAGCAATCAGACCAATTCAGACCTAAAGCAACAGGACTTATTCATAGATAAATAATAAATCAGGAAATCCTAGAAGATTACAAACCTCCCTCTAGGAATGATTATCGCTCAGAAGCTGATAACATCAACGATGATAATGTTTTCCGTAAGAAGCTTATAAGTTAGGGAGATCAGATGGTTATTATTCGACCGGTTAAAACCGATTTTTGGTTTTGTCAAATACGGCTTTTACAAAATCTTCATTTTTGAAATACCGAATAAACCGGTTGATTTAACACGAATAACCGGTTAATTTAAAAAAGTATAATCTTTATAATCATCGTTTAACTATTTGTATAAATTTAGTTATTATTTTTGTATATATGGCAGCCTTGAACGTCTCACAAAGAACGTGAAAACCAAGGTAGATCTTAAAAGATATGCACACTTGAGCAACAATAACTTTCTCTCATCTTATGTAAATAAATATTGATTTTTATATAGGAAGAATAATCAACTAGACTCATTGACAGCGACCCACAAACGCTGGCTCCGAGCTGCATATATATTAGTTGGTGAAGCTTTTCACAGCTTAAATATACATAACCTGTCGCTAATGTTGTGCGGTGATATCGCTGTTGAAAATTTTCAGATGGTGTAGCCTGGAATTGAACCGGCAACTTCTTGGTTGGAAGGTTGGTGTCTTATGGTATTCGGAACTTAAGCAACTTTTCCTCTCGAGGCAATTAAGGACTCGTATATCACTAATAGATTTATTCAAAGTAAAACATTTAATTTTTCTTATTATAGGCACCTAAATTATAACTATAATAAAAAACTTTTAATTCCATATTCTATCAAGTAATACAACAGCAAAAACGAAATTAGTTTCTTCTGTAGCTGTTCGAAACTTAAGCAACTTTCAGTACTTTGTGTAATAAACTTTGTTTTTTATGGCCTTCGCACACGGTTTTGGCATAGTTTTTAGAAGATTTGATAGAATTATTGTCAGAATTGATTGCCACTTTAATTTTAAGCTCTTCCTCAGCATCTGCTTATTTTTAAAAAGACGTGGTCCAGCTCTGTGCTTTAAGAATTAAGAACAATTTTATTTAAATAAAAGGACCGGTTAACCAGTTATTTGAATAAGTATTAACCGAAAACCGCTTTTTAAAAAATTGATACTTTTCGAATTATTCGAAAACCGGTTTTTAAAAAAGTCGAATAACCGATCTCCCTATTATAAATAGTTATGGATCATAACCAGTCCCGCTTTTTGACTGATGCAAACAGATAACGTAAATTTTTACTGTTACCATTCTCCACATACAGAAAATGCTATACTAAGTATAAATGAAATGTGTCAAGTCCATTCATACAATCTCGGTCAGTTATTGACTGATGATGTGTATTGCTCACGAAATTGTTTAAACCAAACTTAGAAAGTTTTATTATTACCGTTCTCAAAATATACAAAAATTACTATTTACTATGTATATGCAATATCACGCCTATTTATCCAACTCCGCCCATTTTTCGACTTATGTTTTGTGTTGACGACAAACTCATTTAGACCAAATTCAGAAACTTACCCTTTAACCGATCAAAAGATATATAAAAATCAATCAAAATTACTTTGTATACTCACTCAATTATAACAACTTTTTGACTAATGATTTATATTGATAACAAAGTTATTCAAACCAAATTTAGAAACTTTAGCTTTAATCGTTCCCAAGATATACAAATCTCAATATTTAGTTTGTATTGGAGTGAGCATGGTCTCACTGTCCAATACCGCCTACTTTTCGACTGATTAATTGTATTGATATCGAAGTTATTCAAACCAAATTCAGAAACTTTAGTTTTAACAGTTCGCAATATATAAAAAACCTAATATTTAATATTGTTCAATTCCGCCGACTTTGTGGCTAATGATTTGCATAAATATGAAGTCATTCAGCCCAAGTTTAAAAACTTTCGCTTAAACTGTTCTCAGGATATACAAAAAACGATATTTTGTTTGTATGCAAGGTACCATGCCCACTTATTCATTTTCGCTCACTATTTAACTAATGATTTTTATTATTTATGTAGTAGTACATTTAGACTTTTATTGTTACCATTTTGAAGATTTTTCCCCGTTACTCCTCTTGGGAGCATGTGGCTTTCACAAAGCATCTCCATCTAACACGGTTTACTGCTCTTGATTTTGCCTCCTCCCGTGTTAGGTTGTTATGTTTCAGTTCTTGGATAATTGTGCTTCTCCAGGTGTTTTTTGGTCGACCACGATTTCTTGAGCTTTGAGTATTCCACTCGAGTGACATTCTGTTGATACTCTCCGGGCTTTTTCGGATGGTTTGCCCGATATATTACCACTTTCTTTCTTATTTGTTTCAGTATGGGTTCCTCATTAGTCATGCTCCACAATTCTATGTTACTTATGGTGTTAGGCTAGAATATTCTGCATATGATTCTGAGGCACTTGTTAATGAATACCTGGAGTTTCTGTGAGATGTTATTCGATACAAGCTAGGTTTCACTGCCATACAGCAGTAGTGATTTAACACTTGAGTTAAATATTCTAAACTTAGTCCGTCTGGATATATGTGAGCTTCTCCATAATGACTGCATTCGTCCAAATGCCGTTCTCGCTTTATTGAGCATGTTATCTACGTCTGTTTCTGCGCCACCGTTTGTAGTCATTGTACTTCCTAGATAGTAGAAGCGATGTACATACTCGACTGGTTGACCCTGTAGCATGATGTTTTCCGCGCTTGTATTGTTTATTCTCATGACCTTGGTTTTTTCACTATGAGCCAATCTTTCTAGGTCCTCCAGTTTCGACTGCGAATCTTATGCTAGGATAGACAAATGTCATCTGCATAGTCTAAGTCATCGAGTTGGCGTGAGAGACTCCATGTAATCCATCTCCTTTTTAAACAGACTTTGTTAATTATGTCATCTAGCATGATGGTGAATAGCTGAGGTGATAGTGGACATCCTTATTTAACTCCAGCGTTGGTGTAGAATGGTTGGCTGATGTTCCCGTTGTGAAAAACTGAAAGTTCTATTTTGAAGATATAAACAATTAAATATTTACTTTAAATGGGCGTGGCACCGCCCAATTTGAATATTTAAAATTTATATAGCCTATAAAATCTTCCAGACATACGGAGAGATACTAAAATTGTCAGGAAAATCGGTTCAGCCATTTATTCATTTTTATATAGAAAACTGTAGAGTTTAGTGTCTTGTAGGAAAGCTAAGATTAGTTTTGGACCAATCTCACACGAATAAAAAGGTTGAGCAAAGTTTTAAGGAAATACGTGATAATCTGCTAAAGTTGAGGTATTAATAATTCTTCTTCAGATATACGCTTGTAGAATTATGTTTAAAAAGTTAACATAAGAGATAGTAAGTACAACGAATATGCTTCTTTCAGCCAAAAAAGTATTTAGGAGTCGTTTGGTTTTAAAATTGTTATAAATATCAGCAATAACACAATAATATACTCCCGCTATATTTATCGAAGTAATCTCTTGATAATCTGATAAAAACCAGCACACCTCAATCAATGACGACTAACGTAATTAATTCTGTTATACGTATTGTACTTTTATGTCAAATATAAAAATAATTCGTTTATTTTAATATCATACTACTTCAATCAGCAAATACATATGTATGTATGTATGTATGTATGTATGTATGTATGTATGTATGTATGTATGTATGTATGTATGTATGTATGTATTTTAATGCTTTTCTTTTTTTATAATTGAATAATTTAATATTCGTTTTGTTACAATATTGAGTACCAAATTGAACCAAATTGTGACAAAAACTAGTGAAATGAAGTGAAAAATGTCATTTTAAATTATCACTGACACAATATAAGTGTATGAGTGTTGTGAACAAATACGAATATATGTTAGTGATGATGAATATGTTACACTCATATGTAGTGATTGATTAATACCGTTTGAGTGACATGAAAAAATGATAAGAACGAAGAAAATATTGAAAAACCGCTATAATATTTTTTATAACATAAGTATTTATAGGAATTATTTAAAAATATTCTATTGTGGGTGGTTTTATACGCGCATGAAATTATTTATCAAATATGTTTACATTAAATTAATTAATTTCAATAATATTTGAGAGGTGATGGTACAAGTACTCTAACAACAGCTACTATGGTAAATGTATATCAAGTATTTTGTAAACGTAACGAAAATGAGTCATGAATAATGAAGTGTAATTAATCTGGATAATTTTGACTCAATTTAAAATTAGATTCTAAATATATTTACATACATATATTAAATCATACATTATTAAGCCTCCAATAAATCAAAAAGAGTATATTAGAGAAGAGAAAATCAGGAAAAATATTAAATTGCTTTGTAGGAGTAGGAGTTTATGTTCACCCACAGGCTTATTTTCTTCTTAATAAAACAATAAAATTTTAGTCACACACAAGTAATAAAAATATATTCTTTTTTTTATTATGTTTGATATAAAATTTTAGTATTTTCTTAGCTGAAACAAAATGCTTTATTGTTGTATTATCAAATAATTGCTATGTACTCGTATATTGCTGCATCATGCCTCGATGTAAGGCTATTTCATCGAAATTAAGTTTTAACAGGTAAAAACACATTCCTTAAGAATTAAAACAAACAAAAACAAAACAATAAACCAAACAAATACTAACATAGTGGTGCCCTAATATATCATATTTATTAATGTAAGGCTATATACCGCGCTACACGTCTACATATATCTCAGAATTTCTTTCAGAATATGAAAAAACCTTTTTGCTAAAAACTTATTCTATGCGACACAAAAGAATGAACTAAATATACGTTGTTTTAATAGATGCTGTCGGGAGTACAACCAGAATCCATTTTAGACATTTTTCAAAATCTTGAGCTACAGACCGCTTGACCTGAGATTCGCAATTAACGACTGTTGGCTATTAGCAAAGAATTTTTTGTTTTTTCTGAACAAAAGTGATTTACAGAGCATAGAACACTGCTATCCATTTCAAAAGACTTTAGTTTCTTCTCAATTCACTTATATTCTTATGCTATTGCTTGTAGTCGTCACTGAAACAGCTACGAATGAACACTCGTATCGGGTATGTTAATATTCTTCTATTGTATTTTTGTTTTTATTTTCTTGTTTCTTTAAAGAAACAAGTTAAATTCTCTTGTTTTTAGCATTCAGCGGCGAAAAAATGCAAAATCAAAAGTAACGGCAAAAAACAGAAGAGAACAAAAGCAAAAACAGAGGAGAGCAAAGCAGAGTTATTCGATGTAGATAAAGTTCTTTCGAAATCGAAAGATTTGCTGCCACAAACTGAGCGACGGGTGAAATTTAAGAGTTAGTTTTCGTTTCGATTGTTTTAGCAGAGAAATGTTTGTCAAACGTTCGAAGGTGATGTTATTATCGAATCTCGTGGTCGAGCGGGAGGTATATCAGGTTACGTTCCGCACATTTCTATACTACTACTTATTAGCAACTCCGGCACATTTTCTTGCAAATAAAAGATAATTCTAAATACATATTACAGGTTACGGTGGTGTGCTGTTTTTAAAAACAATACCACATTATCATAAGCGGATGGCCAATGAAGCGATAGGGTTTAAGCGTCCATACTTTTTCCCAGGCCACTTGGGCCAGTTCGCCAATGAAAAAGGTGAATATTTTCTCCAAAAAATGATTGCAATGGAAAAACAATTTTAAGGAAAAAATACAAATAATACACAGAATATTACTGGTCATTTCATTGGAATGGTACTTAATAAAAAAGAAAACGTTGACTGCGGATTTTGGAACACCTAAATGCAAAAGTTATAAGGGTTAGTGGATCGCTACCTTTGAAGAATCTTTCAAATCCTTCTTTTGCTCTGGCAAAAGATTGGACATACCACTAGAAGACAATCAAACGACATCACCAGAATTGTTGTGAAATGGTATACGAAAAGGACCAGAAGAATAGGATGTTCAGATTAAGACTAAGGTAATCAGCAGTGGCAAAAGTTGGGGTATAATAAAGATCTATAGAGATAGTTATTGAGGCCCTATGCTACTTATGGGATCAAAGAAAACTCATAAAAGAAAAACCACTGTTTTATCCATAACTAAAGATATTGAAATAATAGTAAAAGTGATGCTACAGAAAATAAGGATCTATTATAGAGTTGCCAGATTCAACATTGCAAAATTCTTGACATTCGTAGAGAAAAATCATAATTAAAAAAAAAATTTTGCCAGTCAAAAATCTTGGTATTCAAAAAACTTCGGTTACAAATCGGTAGATGGCTCTAAAATGCAATATCTCCGGTAATGTTAATTGCATCAAGCAACTATATAGGTTGTTTGATAGCCGCTAGTAAAGCCGGGATTGTAATCAAGAAAGCTAATGCTGTGCATATGATAGGAATGTAAAGAAATTCAATTAAAACAGACAGAAACAAAATAGAAACAACAAAACAGGTGTTGTGTTGGCTGGGAGTTTTGATGCATCCACCACATAGCCTAAACGTTGCATATTCAGATTATCTTTGTTTCTTTCTTTGTGAAACTCTCTTAATGATGTGAATATAAATTTCATAAAGATCTGCAAAACGCAATTGACTTAATCTCAAAATAGGCGAAAAGTTATCGATAAAAAGGGCATATATTTGGCTTAAAAAAGTTCTATTCAAGTGGGCTGTTTAAAAATGAAATAAAACAACAACGACTTGAAATTTGCAAATTAATTTTTTTGTTATGAAATACAATTCTTCCGGTTAGAAATAAAATATTATTTCATTCATATGGCTGCCGCGGCTGGCCTCACAGTACCCCATTCGATCAGACCAATTTTCAAGAACTTTTCGAGTGTATAGAGTCGTATCTCGGCAATGACATCACGAATGTTGGCCTTCAAATGCTCAATTGTCTCCTACAGAAAATAGTTCAGCGGTGTCGAATCGCAGCTCTTTGGCAGCTACTGACATCACCATTTCGGCTAAGAAAAGGGCCATCGAACGTTTGACGCAATAAATCGAATGTGAAACGACATGTATGGCAAGTTGCACCATCCTGTTGAAACTAAACATAGTTCACATCAATACCATGAAGAGTGGGCACAAAAAAATCGGTTATCATGGTTCAATAGGTGTCTCCATTGACCGTAAATGTTGCACCGTCCTCATTTTCAAAGAAATATGGGCCAATGATGCATCAGCTCAACAAGCAGCTCCAAACAGTCACTCGTAATGGGTGCATAGGTTCCTGTAAGACCACATTTAGGTTTTAGGAGCTCCAAATACGCCAATTTTGCTTATTAACGTACCTACCAAAATTAAAATGAGCTTCATCCGAAAAGATGATTTTTTTGATTTTTTTCAATTTGCGAAAGTGAATATTGGAAATTAATTTCCAATAAATCCCACTGCTGCTCATACGTAAATCAATTCATTTCGTTCAGTGGAGATAATACACTGAATTTTGTGAGAGAATAGAATGACATAAGTGTTACCAGATTCGAAATAATCGTTAGTTCTAATGACCCACACTATATAAAAAAATGTATTTCATTTTTGGTCAAATTCGTAAAGAAGTTTGTTTTAATAGCTATTAAAAAAAAATTGAATTATAAATTTTTTAGATAAATTGAAGTAGGAAACAAATACACTTAAAAAACTTTTCGTTATTAGTTCACGAAATATTGTACAGGTTTCTTAAAATTGTGTGTTAGGAAAACTTAAAAAAATTTGCTTTAAAAAATCATGACAAATCATATTTTTTCTTGGTTCTTGACAAGCTGTAAAAATGCTTGTATGATAAGCGAAATCAAGGACATCTGGCTACTCTAATCTTGTGCTGCTAATTTACTGTACTCAGTAAAAACTGAAAATAATCGAGCCAAAGGCTTTGAAAATATGAGCAAAAAAAAGTGTGAAGTATGTATGATCGTTTATGCACTTCACAGATGATGTTAGCTTGCAATTATCTATTGGGAACATAAACAGCCTGGTAGCTAAAACTTGCACCTAAACTCCAATGGAGATTACACTCTGAAAAGAGTCTGAAACGAGTGTAAAACCAGATATCTCAAAGATTTATAGTAATTCTACCATACTAATTAGAAATTAATGTGTGTAAATTAATTTTTGTCACCTTTTGCCAATTTAATTTATAATAAAACGGACCCTAGCATTTTTCCATAGAAATGCATAAAGGTACCCGGGTACCTTGTCGGACAGTTAAGGGTGTTGGAAGAAAGTGAACTTGCTAAATCTATGTGCATATATTAATTATTCATAAAGCTGTGAAACCTAAATAAAAGATATTAAAAGTCACTTCCACAAAAAAATTCAGCTTCAAAACGTAATATGTGCCTCAATACTAGGCCAGACCATCTGAAAAAACAACAAGTGTTTTCAACAGCAGTATCACATTATAACATTACCTACTAACTGGTTATGAGTATTACTACTATTGAAAACTTATCATTGCCGACGTTAATATCAAAAGGTCCTTTTCAATAAGTCTAAAAACAGAATCGGATGCAGCTCAGTGACTGTGAGAAGCTCCCGTGTTCCTTCATGGAATGTTATGGGAATTAATATATAATATATGTATTAAAATATTCTTAAAAGAAACTGTGATCTTTAACATTAATTATCTAAACAAATACTATTAACAAAAATATTTAACAAAGCACCGTTTTCGTTACCTTTAATTAATAATAAAGTATGGCCTATAACAAAATAAATGATAATTTCAGAAAATGAAAAATGTTAATGGCTTATTGAGTAAGAAAAATTAACGAAAAATTCAATTTATTTAAAATCAAATTAAAAACGCAATTGTATTTGAGGAAACACATAACAAAGATCTTAACTGCGATACTTACAAATAAATGACGGTTATAAATTAATCCAATAAACGTTAAACAGGAAAGCGGCTACAATTTAGTTGTGGCCCAAATTAAGCAACGTAATTCAAGAGGAGAATATTTTATTTGTTAACAAACACTTGCGAAATACAATACCAGAACCGTTTATTTAGAACACTTGTATATCAGACTAAAAATCAAAACGTTAATCACTGGCAAAACAAGTTACAAAATTGTCGTTATTTTTGGAAAATAAATTGCACGGACACGTTTCTTGTAACTACAGAGACACTGATGGAACTTAATGATTGGCACCGAAATTGCTTGCCAGTAGAAATACCCTGAATAAGAGATCTAATCAAATTTAAATGAAAAAATTTAATTTTTTTTTTAATATCAAATCACAATGTAAATTTAAGTGTTAAAGTACCAATATTTTTAAAAACTTTTATTTCTTTTTTAGCCTCGTGTATTCAAACGTTTATTACAATATATTTCAAACACTTCTACCGCACTTTAGACGGTCAACTAAATTTGACTTTAATATATATGTTAATTTGTCTATTAGTGACTATTATATTTTTAACTTATTTAAAAATAACTTAGATTTCACCTTATTATTATTTTTATTTTTTTTATTTATTTACTCGATACAGGTCACGTTGGCTTAGAATTTTGTGTTTTGAGCGCGTAAATATTGTTGCCTTCAGTTCTATTTTTATGATCCTGCCGCAATGATTTTTTGTAAATGAACGCAACAGGCTGACAACGTATGAATAACTCAGGTTGTATAGCATCGTCTACTCGGTTTTATATTCAAAATCATGAAAGTGTTTAACCAAACATAACAACAACAGCAACAGTAGGAGACAGTAAAGAAGATGAAACACAATTAAAAAACTAAAAAAAATCCACAAACGAATCGAAAATGTTTGTTGTAGAGCATGCGTTGTTAACTGGTGCGTGTGTGTGTGTGTGTGTGTGTGTGTGTACCTGTGTATATTGAAAGGAGGGCACATACACACAGAAAGGCATATGCAAACACACTTAGTAAGCAAGTAAAACATCCTGTTGCGTTTGTATATGTTGCAGCAATATTGATTCTAAACAGTTATTACAAATGAAACAGTGAATATTGAAGAGGAAGACAGCCGTTAAATATTTTAATGAAAATTCTGAACAATTTTAAATTTTGCTTAACAAAAAATATAAAAAACTAGAGTAACCCTTCCCGCATTGTTGGGGGCTATTGGGTTGTATATCTATAAAATGTATTCCTCATAAGAATAATTTAGAGGAATACATTAAATGTAAAGTGTTCGCCAAATATTTTTTTTTTTTTTTTGAAAATGCTATAAAAAAAACTACTGAATATTTTCTCAAATTTCTTTTTTTATTTGAAATTACAATCCTTCCGGTTAATAATAGAAAATAATTTCATTCAAATGGCTGCCTCGGCTGGCCATGCAGTAGCCTACACGATCGGTCCAATTTTTAAGCACATTATCGATTGTGTGCAGCTATATATCACCAATGGCTTCACGAATATTGTCCTTTAAAGCTTCAATTGTCTCTGGCTTGTTGCCGTAACAATTATTTTTGACGGCACCCCACAAATAATAGTCCAACGGTGTCAAATCGCAGCTCCGAGGCGGCCAAAAGACATCAGATCTGCGGCTGATAATGCGATCTTCAAAAACAGGGCGTAAAACATCGAGTGTAGCTTCGGCTGTGTGACACTTAGCACCGTCCTGTTAAAACCAAATGTTGCTAATATCCTCCTCTTCAATTTTCGTGAACAAAAATTCGTTCAACATGGCACGATAACGATCACTATTGACTGTAACGGCCACTCCTTGCTCATTTTCGAAGAAAAATGGCCAATTATGCCTCTGAACCAAAATCCGTGACCAAAACAGTGACTCATCTTGGGTGTATCAGCTTTTCAATGTACGCGTGCGGGTTTTCTGTGCGACAATTTTGCTTGTTTACCCACCAAGATCAAAATGAGCTTCATCAGAAAAGATGATTTTTTTTTTTTTTTGGCTAAATTATCTGTCAAATCAGACACTTAGCTTACCATTCACGAAATAAGCACTAGTTGAAAACGTTAAATGGCGGACCCTATATTTAATAGACAGGAGATGCTTATCACTATAATATTAGAACATAAATACTATATTAACACATATCTAAAATGGTTAATGCATAACAAATGCATTAGAAAAGTTTTCAATAGTAAGTAATACCAGTTACTAGCTAATGTTATGAAGTCATGACAAATGAGGACAAATATTTTAAATAGATAAAATTTAAAGTATGATACAATATACAACAAAATTTTTTTCTCCGTCACATTCATTACTTTGTTTCAGTTTCAGTAATCAAATTCATTTTCAAGCTAAGTAGATGATTAATCTACTGTAGCCTGCCTCCATATATTTGTGTCCAGTGGTGAAGATCCTTGCTAAGTGGTAGTGATCCCTACTTAGAATTGTATTTTTTTCCCTTTATTAAACATTCGAAACTGCAATTAAATTTGTTTGCCATATCCTCTGCAGGGATTCGAACCTGGACCGTTCGTCTTGCAATTTATGATTCATTAAAATTCCTCACAATTTTTAAGAAATATAGTTTACTAAAGCAAAATTGGTTCTATTGGGAAAATCACTCCTTGTTGCAAACCTAGCATATCTGCTACATTTTGCTACGTCACAGCGATAAATTACATGAAGTGGCATTTGCTACACTTATGCATATTTGCTACACAAAAAAGCAATGCTTTTTATTTTGTTTTTATATTCAAAACACTTAAACCTGATTTTACGCGGTGGACAAATTCCAAACAATACCGTGTAAAAAATTATGTAAAGGCAGGATCAGGTAAAAAATTAATAAGGTATTGAAAAATATATGTATTTTTTTTTTTTTTTTGACTAAATTTTCAAAAAATATTTAATATTTATTTGATTTAATATTTTTAATTTGCTAAATGTTCCATAAAAGAAAATCACTCTTTGTTGCTGAAATCCGGAGCATATGTAGTAAATTGCAAATTTACAACAAAGAGTGATTTCCGCTAATATAGTACTTAAAACTTATATGGACAATTTTATTTCATTATAACTTCACTCGAATCTTGAGCAACAACTAACATAGCAACTAAGATCAATTATGTACCGATTTGTAGGTTTTAAAAAGAAAATTTGACCTTATTTTGCTTTAATATGAATTTAACTCGATTATCTTCTCAGAAAATAACTCACTTTTTTAATTATGGATTAATATTTGTATAGCAAATTTGTCCAAAGTTTGGATTAAAAAAATCAAATTCAGTAATTAAAATTAAACAATACCATATACCGACTTTCACTAAACTTAATATACTTGGTTAGAAACATTGGTCCGGAATCCTACTAACCGGCACTGCTTACTAGTATATCATATATCTAATTAATAATTGTGAAATTTTCAGATGCTTGAAACACTGGAACGCTCAAAAGGGAGTCAGACACGCTAAGACGCCGATCAATCTGCAATTTTCACGTTGCTCTAAGGCTCTTATGTATGGAAGGCCAAACTTAAAAAACCTAAAGATTTTTTTATGGACCATTGTGGAATGAAAGCACATCTGAAGAGGATGGCGATCACAGATGTGGATGATTGCAGACTGTGCTCACAGGCAACATTGACAGGGAAACACATATTGTGTGAATATTGTGTGGAAATGTTTAGGTAGATATAGGGTCTTATTGGGAGACAAATCAACCATTTTGGTTTCAGATATGTTGGTGTTTATTGGGAAGCAGATCTGCTGAACAAACTTTAGATCGGTAGAGGCAAAACAGATTTCATGCATCGCAGTATTCTGCAAGAGTGGTCTGGTTAGGATAATAACGATAATAGATAGATTTTTTGTTGAAACTATAATATAAGAAACTTTTTTTGTGTCATATAGATATTGATTATTATACCATACTACTTATCAAAATAATGGACTTGTAAATTTTGCTCCGAGTCAATTAAAATTCTGAGTCTACGACTGTATTTTTAGGATTTCAGCAAATCGGAAAAAAAGAACAGTTGTGAGGAGTATAAACAATATTTGAATAAACCAATGTGCCTGATAATATCCTGTTGCTTACTTATGATAAAAACATTTGTGGCAACAATGTTCCCTAAGAAAAAACTCAGCAATGTTGCTAAACACAACACCCCCAGACAAGGTGTTTCATTGTCTAAAATCAAAATTTATGAATGAATTTTACATTGTCCCCATCTACACCTACTCATGTTATCCTATTAAAATAGAAAAGTATTCATTTAAAGTATATTTGTGTGTATATATAAATATATACATGTATATGAAATACATGCTAGTAATTTTTATTTGCGTTAGTACTTTTAATAATTATTTATCATATACTTATTTGCATATTAATAAAATATTTTCAAGCAATATGTTATTTTTATTAATTTGTTTTATTTTCATTTTATAAAATGGTCAAGCAATTAAAAAACATATACTCGTACAGACGGAAGTTTATAGGGACTGGAAAATAAATTTAAATTAAAAGTTTATTTAAATATTTTGATTAACATTAAATAAATAAAGAATAACGGCCATATGCAAAAAAAATTAACAAAGCTTGTTAAACCTTTGTTAAGCAAAATTCCTTAATGTTGTATGCAAAAACGATTATTAGCTTAAAATCCATTTGTTAAACCTATGTTAACTTTAAAAATTTTAAAGTGTCATTTATGTTATAAATGCTTAATATAAAAATAAAAATAGCATGTTTGGCTCCAAAGAATATTTTTTGGAAGCATAAAACCTTTCCTAAAAAGAAAAATCACCTTTCAGTGACATGAAAATCCAAGCCAGACCGCTAAAATTTTCGAAGAATGACTCTTGCAACAGAAATTTTGAGTAAATTAGTGATAACCATAAAGCCCTAATTTCAGTCCAATGGAGAATTTTCGGACAATAGTAAAAAAACGCCTGGAAAAATATAATTTGACTTCGTGAAGCTATGTCATTTATGTTATAAATGCTTAATATAAAAATAAAAATAGCATGTTTGGCTCCAAAGAAAATTTTTGTGGAAGCATAAAACCTTTCCTAAAAGGAAAAATCACCTTTCAGTGACATGAAAATCCAAGCCAGACCGCTAAAATTTTCGAAGAATGACTCTTGCAACAGAAATTTTGAGTAAATTAGTGATAACCATAAGGCCCTAATTCCAGTCCAATGGAGAATTTTCGAACAATAGTAAAAAAACGCCTGGAAAAATAGAATTTGACTTCGTGGAGCTATGGCAACGAATACAATAAGAATGGGACCAGTTTTTTCTTACGTTTTAGGGTAATATTGTAGAGTATCTCTAAATTCTTTAAAAACACCACAAAAAAATGAGTTCTAAGAATAGTATTAAAAAATATATGTTTCTTTTTATTTAAGCGAAAAGTGCAAAACTAAGTGCATGCAGATTCTTTTATATCATTGCCTTTCTTCCATTCTAGTGTTGGATATCACCTTTTTTTCTGAAGCGACTTAACAATGAACAAATGTGTGAAGATTTGTTTTCTTTGATTGCATATTTAAGTTTTTATAGGAACTTTTCTGTTCAACTTCATAACATGCTCTCGGTTTTGCACCCCACTGTATGTATATTCGGATATTTTTTATCCCACTAATAAAATTGTCTTAATTTTTTGGGAATTGAAGATTATTTGCAATAAATATGTATATCATTAAATAAAATATAAAAAGATAATGAAAACTGAAACAGATTTATTAAAAAATATGATTTTATATTAAATTAATAAAAATATATCATTTTTGATTCTACTACTCGTATGTGTGGCATTCGTTTTGTTTTTTTTTTTTTTATCGTTGACACAAAAGAAATCATGGTATTGCCAGTATGTAACCTTAAAATTTAGAAAGCAATCATTAGCTAATGTAGGGTTTTTGCATACGTTTTAAATAATTGTTTGTTAAGTTTGTTAAGTGTGTGCACTTCAAGTCTACTTTTAGATTTTTTTTTTTTTGCACATGGCCGTAAAATATCAACATCGTCATCATCATATGTTGCAACACTTTTAACAAAAGTACCTGGAAGACTATTAAAAGCGAATGACATATGTTTAAATAAATTTGTTCAATCATTTGAAAATGTTATTAA
Organism: Wohlfahrtia magnifica; assembly: GCA_023159175.1. NCBI lineage: Eukaryota > Metazoa > Arthropoda > Insecta > Diptera > Sarcophagidae > Wohlfahrtia > Wohlfahrtia magnifica. The sequence goes on along the minus strand of JAKWBJ010000506.1, from coordinate 2,053,829 downwards.
TATTTTAATTAAACACTGAAATTGCAATTAATACCAGTGTCTTTGGTTAAAGTTATTTTTATTATTACAGGATATTTTTGTCGATGGTAGAAGTAAAAAGTAATTAAAAATAACTAAAATGCAAATTCTTTGCCATACTAAATCACAAAAATATTGTGGTTCTTTACGGTTCTAGAACTAGGTACATACACTCACTCACAGCTTATTTGATGAAGTCATTGGATTTAAGAAAAATTTCAAATATCTCGAATGTTTTTACTTATAGAAAAAAAAACACACGTCAATAATATTACTAAATAGTAGACGTTCTTAAACAAAAAATTAACAGGAAATAATTCAATATAAAAGAAATAAAATATACCTCACGCTTTTGGGCACACAGCTTAAGTTTTTTCAGTCCCGGTAAATCATAAGTGGTATTTCTTCTAACTACTGATAATAACACCTAGTATTTCGTAGGTACCCAAGTTGATCCAGGATAGCAGGGCAGATTTTCATTGATTCTACCAACACCTTCGTATAATCAAAACTAGTTTTACCACAATGCTCTCGACATTAGAAATATTGTGATATCGAATTTTATTTTTAAGCACTGACGACAAGTGTTCTATGACGTTAAGCGTAGGCTCTGTGCAGCTGTTTATAAAACATGTGAGCAGTCCCAGATCAGCCAATTCTTTACAATAGCTGATGTGTGCTTAGGATCATTGCCTAGATAAAATTTAAATAAATCCGTAATTCCAAGCTACTCAGCACTTTGTCAAAGATTTTCCTTTTCCTTATTTCCATAGAGATCAAATTTCCACCGCCTGAATACAATTGCCTCCATCATGTTTAACTGTACTACGCAAATTTTGGTTTTCTCCAAACATAGGATTCGTCATCTGATCTAAGACCTGCTTCCATCAGCCTAAATAACTGACTTCCTGAATAAAATATATTTGTTTAGATGTCCACTTGCAAATTATATCCTGCGTTTCCTATTCGTGGAATTAATCAGTGGTTTGATTCAGGCGTTTCAGCCATGGAAATTTGCCTCTCGTAAAACTCCTTGAATAGTTTGTGGATTGGAAGCCTTACCCAACCATTTTTTTGCTTCAACTGCCAACTTCGGAGCACTAAGAATGGAATTTTCCTTAACTTGTCGCACGATCCACCGCCTGTCGATAACATTAAATACCTTATTTGGTGCTACTTTACACTTATTTTCAATTCTCTTTTCATTCACAAACTTTTCATTATGTACTGAGGACTCAATTTCCCTCCTAGAAATGCCGAATGACATCCTTTTGCTTTTCAATTAAAGTTTGCTTTCCCATTTTAAAATTACTACAAAATACTTCGAAATCAAACTTTTCTTTTTAAATGATGCTGTTACATATTGTTTTTTACTGATCTGCACCAAAAATATATAACCCATCATTTATAGCCTGTTTCACTATATCAAACGAAAATCAAAGCGAACGAAAGCAAGTCACTCGAATTGGAATCATTTTGGGTTTCTCTATCTCGAAAGCTTTCGTTCGTACGTACTTATGTGTGTCATTTTTGTAATTTATGCTGCAGCGCTACCAGATCGTAAATTTTAGAATTTATTTTGAAAATATTACTAATCTGTTTAAGAGCAAATACAACTTTGTTAAATAAAATTACAAAATAAAAGTAAAAAATAGAAAATAAAGAGAAGTAAGCAAAAACAAAGGCAAATAAAAACAAAACAAATTTAAATTTATTAAAAAAAAAACGGATAAGGCACGGATTTTACTATAGCAGCTTATTTTTTAGATTTGTTGCAAATTTCTGAGAGGGTAATAGAAGAGGTAGCAGAAGTAAAATACGTCTAAGAGAAATCAAACACAATAAGGTTTATTGCCATAACAATTATATATATTTAAAAAAATTGAAAACAAAAGAACCAAATCCACACTATAGTTTTTAAAAATAAATTACAAAATTAAAATTTTAATCATTTTGCTTATTGGTACAATGATAGCTGCATCAAAAGCTTGCTAAACATTAAATCAAGATAATGTGGTGGAATTAGAATGCCGTTTGACACCGGCATATCATAAAAAAGCCTCACAGTTATGGGTAATTTTGTTATTTCTGTATCCATAAATAATATCGTTATAACATCTAAAATTGGAAAAGTTTACAGCAGTGCGTCCCGAGGTTTATAACAATTTAAAATTAAAGTTAATCTTACATTAATATGACGAATTTTTGAATATCTGTATGTTTTTTTTTTTTTTAATCTTTATGTATATATGTACATACATATTCTGAATATTTATTTTCTATATTTTGAAAAATAATTTGAAAACGTTTCAAAACGAAAACAAAAAAGCTAGTAAGTGATATTGACATTTGAGTTCCTATTGAAGTGAAACAGAATTTTGTATTAAAATGCTTACGTTTTCATTCGACACGTCATTTGAGTGACTATTCACAAAAAGTAGAGATAGAGAAATAAGAGAGCATTCTTTCGATATCGTAAAACAGTCCGTTAAGCTGTGAGTACATTTTTATGGGAACGTTAATAGTTTTGTTGATGTACTATATCTCTAGAGTATAATTTCTTTTTGTATTTTTTCTTAATTGTCATAATGAAACAAAGATTTTAATGTGTAATATGTATTCTTGCTCTTAATTGTAATAAATTTTAACATATTGATATTTTTTGCAAACATTTCTAACTGCGTCAAATTAGCTGTGAGCTGTGAGCTGACTGTATATCATAATAACAAACTTGGTACGAAAAACCCTAAAATGTTTTATGTGCTGTATTTCACAAAAATAAGTCCTTCAAATGATTTCAATTGATTTCCTTTGTTTTTTGAACATTTTCAAAAACCATCACACTGCATTAGATAAGGGATGTATTTTTATGCAAACAAATAAAATAAACAAAGAGAAAAAGCAAATTTTTTGCTCGCACTATTGATCTGTTTTAAAACAGCTGCTCCCATTTTACATTATTTTGGTTTTTTACGTATCCTATACATTTTTAAAATACGCATAGAATTTTATATTTTCTCTTTTTTTACGTATTATCGTGTAAACTACCCTTAATCATTATCAATGCCGTCTATTGCTACATACTAAATAATACTGCAATATCATAAATTTTACCAAACAAGTAATCATTTTAGATGCTTTTACGCTTGTTCAGGCAATAGCGGAATGTATTTTTTGGATTAAATAGAGTGAGCCAAAAAAGGGTCTACTCTGAAATGATGCTCACTCAGCAAGCTAATATTATTGACAGTAATTAGAAACTTATCTGTGCCTATTTTCTGTATTTATTTGTGAGAATTTATTCGCATCGAAAAGTGTAAAACAAAAAATTCAATCGTTTCTGGATTTGTGAGTAAAACGTGTTTCTGTAACTTAATGTGAAAAGAGGTAACGTCTTTTACGTTTTTATTGGAATATTCCAATAATAAGCTGTCAAAATGCGAAATTTTAGTGTGGTAACATTGTAAATTGAAGGTCAGCTTTACAGGCAATAATGGAATGTTTTTTTTTGATTAAATAGAGTGAGCCGAAAAAGGATCTCCTCTGAAATGATGCTCACTCATCAAGCTAATATTATTGACAACAATTAGAAACTTATCTGTGCCTATTTTCTGTATTTATTTGTGAGAATTTATTCGAATCGAAAAGTGTGAAACAAAAAATTCAATCGTTTCTCGATTTGTGAGTAAAAAGTGTTTCTGTAACTTAATGTGAAAAGAGGTAACGTCTTTTACGTTTTTATTGGAATATTCCAATAAGCTGAGCTATTCCAATAATAAATGAAAAATTTTAGTGTGGTAACATTGTAAAATTGAAGGTCAGCTTTACAAATGGCAGCAAATTACAAATGCGTACTAAATGAAAACATTTATAAAACATATGTAAATAATACAAATATTTATACATTTTTAAATTAAAAACTAAAAAAATAATAATTTTAACTTATAAATATTTTTTATTATAAATTTGTTTTATAAAATTTATTAATTCAGAAATTTTTTAATAACAAATGTGTTAAAAAAAATAAAATTTTATAATTTTATTCACAATCTAAAATTAAAGTATTTTAAAACATTTGTTCACATTTTTTTTATTTTAACGCTCAAACATTTCTGATATACATTTACAATTCTCGCTCCATTTAAAGATACGAGTTGTTTTGACAGCTCGTTCGAGAAACTTCTCTCAAAATGAAGTTACAGGGACTCAAATGACAGTTAGTTTTATTTATTTTATTTATTTGATGTTCTGTGCAACAGCACCTAGGGTCTTATAATTATAGTATAAAACTTTTATTCGTTAATCAATTAACATTTCCTAAATAATAATAATTATTAAACCAAAAAAATAATAATGATAATAAATTTACAATTAAAATAAATAGAAGTAATATAAAAAAATAGTTTAAAACAAAAAGAATAAAAAAAATTTGATTTACCAAATAACATTTAATAAACATTATAAAAGTCAAGAGTAATACCTAACAAAGCTCTTTTAAATTGCGAAACATTGCCAAGAAGTTTTAATTCGGTGGAAGATGTAAAACGACTATTCAGATATGAGAGAACGATGCCTAAACTGGATAAGATCATTTAGTTTTAGCAAACGACTAAATGACAATCTTTCATAGAGGTATTTCGGCTCACGCGAATTAATAATCCTGTGTAAGCGTATAAGAACTTTTATTATCAGCAGATCGTCAAATGATACACCATAAAGGGTTTTCCCAAGTGGATATACATGGTCGTATCTTGATAATCCATAAACATATCTAACTATGGCATTGAAAGCCACATTCAATCTTCTTAGGCTAGCAGAGTCGCAAAATGCAAATATTTCACAAACATATAATAATACTGGAATTAAATATGTCTTAGCGAGTAACATACGTATTCTCAGTGGTGTAAAGTACTGAGTTCTCCATTTAAATTTAACGACCTCTATTGCTGGTCGCACAAGGTTATCACAGGTTGCCCTGGTAATTTAATAGATCTTGGAGTTATCACTAAGCATTTAGATTTCGATACAAAGACTATTGGTACTAGCCCAGTCGTGGACTCTCTTAAGATCACCGTTAAATTTGAGCACACATTTATCCAGATTACCTAATTCAGCTCCTATGTAAATTTGTACATCATCAGCATACAAATGTACCTTACTAAACAACAAATGTTTAACTAAATCGTTAATATAAAGTGAAGAGAAGTGGACCGAGAATAGAGCCCTGTGGCACACCCCTAGAGACATGCAATGGACAAGAAAATGTATTTCTAAGAAAAACTGATTAATGACGATCTGCCAAATACGACAATAGAAGTGGTGGATGTATAGGAAAAGTTAAACAAATTTCTCAACTTTACATAAAGTGTTTCATGGTGGACCATATCGAACGCTTTGGTATGGTCTAGAAGACCTAGAGAAGTAATGTTCCCTTGATCAGTGTATCCTCGTATTTCCTCAGATACATCCAATAAAGCAGTTCTACTGCTATTTACAGAAACACTTTGAAGTGAGAAATGATTTTTTGTTTAAATTTACATTGTTTTTGTTTTAATTTTTTCGTTTCATGTAAAAAGTTTCCCGTTACGAAAGTTACAGAAACGAGGCACTGCTGGTTACTGTATAATTTTTTGATTTTACGAGTACGAATTTCAAAGTGTTTAAAACGTTTAATGTTTAATTTCAGTTATATTATGAAAATTTTTAAATAATATACGAATATGCACAATACAACACAAAAAGATTAACAAAAGAATTAAAAAGTGTTTTTATTAAAACAAAGATTAATGCTTTGCTTGTTGAATCGATTAACTCCTCTTTTTGAACTTTGGAAGATAGTAAAGCCAAAACACTGTACTGAATCTAAACTATATTATATTTTTTTTAATAATATTATTAAATTTGATCGATTAAAATGTAACATTATCTGTTAATTTCTATTGAGAGTAACAACACACATAAATGCATTATACAGATATAAATACAAAAAGTTTCAACATACATATGTATGTATGTTTGTAAAAATATAAATAATTAATTCCTGAACGGCAAATCAAGGATGTGATGTTTTTTAAGTCGTCTTATTTCCTCTGTGTCGTCAAGAAGAGCTATTGCTTGTGGGTTAACGTGTTGACTTAGTCTGAGTCTTTTAATTTTATCTATAACCTTTGGGATGGAAAGATCATCGTGAATAGATATGTTCGATAAAAACCACGGAGCGTTGACTATTGATCTTAGAGTTTTTTACTGGTACGTTTACAGGTACCTATGTGGGTGTGCCACATTGCTGTATGCCATAAGATCAAACAGGTTTTAAAATCGTTTTGTAAATTTAAACATTACTTCTTAAATTTAACTATGATTTCGGGCCAATAACCAAAATAGTTTTAATATTCAGTTGATGTTTTTTTGATTTAATATGTGTTTTCCATGTTAATCTTCTATCCATTTGGATTCCCAACTATTTAACGCCTTGGGGATATTATATTTAAAACAAATTTCTCTGATTGTAAGTAAGTACTTATACAAATTTTTAAACTTGTTTTATTTCTCTCATTTTTTTGTTTTATGCAATTCATCTATTTGGCATATCAAGCATTCAAATGATAACACTAGTCAACACAATTACTGTTTCCTTTATGTTTTTATTTTTATTTTTATTTTTTTGTTAGTATTATTATGTGTTTCTATGGCCCCGACTATTAAACAAATACGGGGACATTGCTAACAGCTTTACTTTTTGATATATACAGTTTATTATTTTGCAAAATTTTTATCGAACACTACCATATAATCTTTTATAAGAATGAATGATTTTAGATAGATCTCATAGCAAAGTCCAGCAGTAATCTGCCATCATATTGGAGTCGCATTTTTCCTGATAAATCTCTTCAATTGTCCAAAGATAAAATCATTCAGATTTTGTTGGAATCGGTCTAAGTGTGAGTACAGCAAGTGGATTTTTGTGCCTTGAAACTGAACCCTGAACCCTAGCTCTTGGTAGTTCGATAGTATGTACGCAACAAGCTCGTCTTAGTCGTCAGATTTCTTTTTGCTTAGGACATTACTCATAACCAATTTCAAATTAAGATCTTTCACTAGCTACCTAATCTCTGATCCATCAAAAATACCCGTGGCTTATCTTGATTACGTAATTTTATTTTAATAGATGATACGCAGTGTTCACAAAGTCCAATGCAGGTTTTTGGATGTTTTTCAAATATATATTTACCACAAATATAGCAAAAAGAATTTGGATTAAGCACACAATAGCTTCTTAACGAAGCCATATCTAAAACATCAAGAAAATATATTTTAATGGTCATTAAAAAACGAAAATCTAAGTAAAAGTAGTAAATAAGCGTAGTTAGCTATAACTCAAAAACAGAAGCTATTACAGATAAACTGTTGCCATATTAAAAAAATGCACGTCAATTTGAGATAGAAACAAACAAAAAATAACAGTAAACAAACTATTTATTTGTTTTGTTAACCAGTGTAATTATTTTATACTTTAAAAGAAAAAGTTAATGCTGTAAAATATAAATTTTTGTTGTTAAAAAAATCGCATTTTGTATTATTAAAATCATAATTCTAGGTAACTGAATAATAAACCAGAAAAAAGTATACAAATATTTTTTTATTAGAAAAAGAAAGTTTAAGTTTTTGTATCAACTTTCGTTGAGTGAAACTGTTTCTTAAGCGTTTACTTTTATTCAATCAAATTCGTTCAACTTTGAATGCTAACACGAGAATTTCATAAAATGATGTCGAATTTGCGTTAAACTGTTTGCACATTATTTACCCTACACCATCATAGTTAGGGGTATTATAGTCGATGGTTCTGAAACGTCTTAATAAGGAAACAATTCTAGACGTACATAAAATAATAAATTGAACCAAAATAACTTTAATCAAAGGAAAGTCATCTGTTCGTCTTAGTAAAGATTCTAAAGATAGTTTGATTAAATTGGAAAGGTGAAGCATGGCGAACGGCAGTGCTTAAATGATCATACATCATTCCTGTTCACAATTTTATTATATGTTTATACATAAGTAAATTAATGAAACGTCAGAAAAAAATAATAAAATGCACCAAATACCTCTGAGGTTTTTATTCAAAAAACGAAGATTTTCTAATTTCGCCAGATACTTTCAGTCATTTTCTTTATTATCTTTTATGGGAGCACACCTACTCATTCAAGTACAAATTTTAAAGAGAATTCTATTAAATTAGTTGCTATGAAAGTGCGTCAAGTAGCAGAGCTTAATCGATTGTAAGCCTCTTATTTATTTTTCTGCTGCTTCATAAAATGTTAGAACATAATCTAATACATTTTTAATCTATGAAATTTGGGTCAAAATTCTTTACACTAAACATACTTGTTTAAAAAAGAAGACGATTTTTTATTTTGACAAATTCCTACAGTCAAATTTCTTTGTTATTTTTTGTTGGTATTTTTGGTTTCAATCATATTTTCAAAGTTTAAATATAAATGTTAGAACTGCCTGATTCTTAAGCTACACGGAAATATGCTTATGATGAAAATCATTCTATTAAAGGTATTTTAAAAACGAACACGCACCTAAAAATTTAATTAAAAGCGTAGCTCGTGCTCTTTTTTCTTTTCTTTTTTTTTTAGAAAACGAAAAGTGTATCAATAAGATTTAATCCAAAACTGCTTAATTTTAATAAAAAGTCGCACTGGTTTAGGATTAATACTAGTGATAAATAATAAAAATTACGAGGGCGGGCCAATAAGTCAATGATTTTTTAAATTTCTCACTACTTAACTGAAAGGGCAACACAGCATCTGTCAGTTAATTTCTGTCAAAGTTTGAACAAAATGCGTCATTTAGTTTGAGATTTACGGTCATTGATAGCAGACTGCCACGTGATTTGAGAAAAAAATTTAAATAAATGAATTTTTTGTATGCCATTCCAGGCCCCCCTTCCTAGTCCACAAAAGGATTCAGACCCACCAGTGGTGTGGAAGCTCCCTTTTTTGGCCAGTTAATCGTCCCTTTTATTCCCCGGAATTCGTATATGACCCGAGAACCTGCATAAGCTGACTCTATTGTCCTTTTCCGCCTGCTTCAGTTTAACAAGACATTCTCAAACTAGCCCTGAGTCAACCTCCTAGGCAGCCTGACTATCAAATAGTATGGCTAAATTAAACATCTCTCCATTGCATAAGCTTCCGCCTGGAATTTGCTGTCAAATTTTCCCATAGGTTCCGAATATTCCCTCCTAGGGCCAAGCATTCCCGCGCCTTTACCAATTTCTGTCTTTGACCCACCCGTGTACCACAGAATGTTACCTTCTCTAAAGGCGTATGCAGTCTCCAAACACCCTCTCACTCCTATTACTTGTCTTACCTCGAAGCATTTGCTCAAGTCATAGAATTTCATGGTCCTGTCCTGTCAAGTAGGGAGTAATCGTCCTTATGGCTCTATTTCTCTCTGCCAAATACATCGGACTAAGGTCTAATAGAAACTCGATTGCAGTTGTGGGACAAGTTCTGATTGCCCCAGTTATACTTATGCACGCTAATTTTTGTATCTTATTTGGCTCTGCCTGGGTTGTTCCCAAACTCGTTTTTACTTCTCATGCAACGGCCCCATTGTCACAATCGTTCTGACCATCATGATATACATCGAGTATAATATTCTTGGGTTACAGCCCCATGATCTTCCTGCAAGCCTTCTGCACACAATAAGCACATGCGTGGCTGTGCTTGAGACACACTCCACTTGAGATTTCCACGTCAGCTTACTATACAGTATTATTCCTACATATTTAACCTCCTATCTTGGTGATATGTCTTCACCCAGCAGTTGAATATTCCTCCATCTAGGAGATTTTTTTCCTAGTTAATCGTACAATCATGGTTGTGCCCGGGTTAGTGTTTAACCCCGTCGTCTCACATCACCGATTCACTATTCTAAGTCCCCTCTGTATGATTTCACACAAAGTATCCTCGAACCTACATCCTGCTATCAGAGCAATGTTGTCTGCATAGCCATGGCAGTCAATGCCCGCCACCATACTTACATAAGAATTTTACATGAATGCCGAGAATTGTTCAGTATTACTGGGTATATCTAGATGACATAACGAAATATTTGACAGTTACCATAACATGACTTCATGGATAGGAGGACATTAAAGGTAACTGCATGGTGGATAAATTTGAGCAGGAAAGTACCACTTTAGATCCTAAGTCAATTGATTGGAAACATCGGAAATTTCGGCAAATGGCGAACGAACGATGATAAAACGAACTCACCTGCTATGAGAACAAAAGGATCTGCTCACATTGGGATTAGCAAAGAACGGGGCGATTGTTGAGGCTGCCTAAAACACATGTGTGCAACCTTATGTAGGTTATTACTTACCGTTGGGCTGTTAGCAGACATGAACAAAATACTTGCCTTCATTAGGGCGACTGAATGGCTAACTGCTGCCTGATAGGAGCTAAGATAATCATGGTGCGGTAACACAACGGGACCTACAATTTGGATTCAAATGAGCCGATGGTAACTGCCAAATTAGCCCTACCTATGTTTAGTTTAGAATAAAATAATTGTATGCTCTTGAAAATCTGTTGGAAGTTGACAGAGTTACTAAGCAACTCATTTAGTGAAGCAACTCATGAAAAAATATTGGTTTTTAAAATTTGTTGATACCGAACAAAAATCCCACTTCCCCAGCCCTACTCTTATAACATGTGTAGAGGTACCACAATCTCACATAGCCAAACCATATAAATTTCAGTTGCCTTCGTGTTTCTCTTTTGCTTTAATTTCTATAAACCGACTAAAAGCAACTTTATATCGAAATACTTCACTATTTTTTTTTTTATCCAACGGTTTTGCTCCTTTTCTTGGAAATATTTTTCCAAAAACATTTTTATGAATGAAAAGTGAATATTTATTAGTTTAACGAAGAAAAAAAGGAAACATAACTACATAAGTAAAAATACCAACAACAACATCAACGATACTACCAAGCATTTGCTGAAAAAAGTTCAAAACTGACTACTTACCAACTTAGAGCAGCAGCAAATTTTAATCCTCAAGTTATGGAAGATTGCATGCAATTTGACGTACATAAATGCGATAAAGTTTTGACAGAAAGTAAGAGTTGACGGAATGACAGTCTGACACACGTTATTAGATTATGATAAGTATCTGTATGAAGATGAGGAAGTGCTGTCGTAAAGTCTGGGAAGAAGTGAACAGAAAGTCTTATAATTGTTGACTTTTTCTCTCAATTGATAATTCTTTTTTTTTTGATAATTATTGAAGTGTATGAGGAGAACTTAAGGAAGGGAAAAAGGATTTGTTCTCAATATAATTATAAAATAAGTACATAATTGCCTTTTAGATAATTAAAAAGATATATTATCACGTTAATCGCCACGATAATATCAGAAAAATGTTCACATCGGCCATGGTAACTTTATTATATAAATTAGTTAAAAATGTATCAAGGAAACTTAATGTATCGTAAAAAAACATAATGCAAATGTATCGTTTGCAACGGACATCTGTGATTGACGTGGCCTTCTACCAAATCGCGTACGTCAGACATACATGTCTGACATGGCTCATGTAGAGCTTCTTAGCGTCAGACACATATGACTGACATTGCGATCAACGTGTTATATTGATAATTAAAATAAATACAATGAGAATTATTTAAGAATTTGTCAACATCATTAATAAGTGGTTAGAAAGCTGACACCAATTCAGAAAGTCTTAATACGTTAAAATGTTCTGCTAATGCACATATTGGGCGCTTATCTATGCTTAAAAGTGAGGGAAGATTAAAAATGCGTCGCAGGCTGCTGAAACAATTTCTGCAGCTTACGGAGACAGTGCTGTAACTATAAAACCAGCAACGATATGGTTTGCTCATTTCTGATCCGATGATGTTAAAGATGCACCTTGCTTTGGTCGAGCAACCATTAAAAAAATGCAATGAAATCATGGACAAATTGAAAAAGACCGGCATATAACCAATGTGGACGTTGCTAGCGGACTAGGCATTCATCATCAAACTGTTATCAACCATTTAAAGAAATCCGGATACACAAAAAAGCACGATGTTTAGGTGTCAGATGAATCAACAGTGAAAAACTTAATGGATCGAATTAATGATTTAGTGCTAAAACGGAACAAAATCGAGTCATTTCTGAGGCGAATGATTACGGGGCGATTAAAGAAGAATCACGTACGACAATAATGTGCGAAAAAGATCATGAACGAGGCAAGGTGTAGCTTCGCAAACGGTAGCAAAGCTAGGATTAACACCAAAAAATTTAATGCTGTATGTCTGGTGGGATTAGAAGGAAATTGTTCGTTATTAGCTTATAAAACCTAATCAAACGATTGATTCTGATCTCTACTGGTAACAATTAACCAGATCCAATTCAATTAAAACATTCAGAATTGTTCAACAGAAAAGGTGTTCCATTATCATAACGCCAGACCACACACATCTTTAATGACCAGACAGAAACTGAGAGAGCTTAGTTGGGAAATTTTGATGCATCAGGGCTGCCTGAGGGCCGGCTTTGTGTCTTTTTAGCCTTACGCTTTAGATTTTCTATTTTCCAAGATAAATTCGCTGATTTTTTCACTTGACTTGCTGTGTTCGCTAGAAGCGGTGTTTTATATCTACAAACAGACATAACTTCCTGCAAATGATTATGCGAATAATCGTGATCGGGCGAAGCGTTTCTTTTTGATAATGCAAGTTGTTATTTTACACTTAAAAAAAGTGTTATAATGTCGTTATTGTTCTCATTATCTGACCACTCCAAGATGAAAGTTAAAGACTTCAATCAGAAAAATAATTGAACATACTTTAATTTGATATCCGTAAAAAAATGAATAATAAACACGTTTATGTTATGCGTGTCCAAAACTATTCAATGTATAGCAAAATGTTTAAAAATAGCGTATTTTCTGCGTTACCAACTACATATACGCGTTTTCAAAAAGTTACATTTTGAAATGATGTTAAATGTAAGGCTATGCTATGGTAGATGGCTCTTAACTTCTGTTACGTTTGATATAAACGTTGAAAAAAATTATTTGTAAAGTAAATCTAAATACAGTTGAACCTCAATTATGAGGGCCCCTATAACCTGTCCACATCTATTAATCGGTAACTCCTCGTTTTTTTTAAGCCTCTATAATCCGTGTTTTTACCTCTACTATCCGTGCTTCGTTTTTATACCTCTATTAACAGTGCTTTTATACTATTGTCCGCATATAAAGCACAGGTGTTTTTTAACGACTATACGCAATATACATATGTACATAATTGTATTCGGTGATTCCCATTTTTTGGTACGCGCCTGTTTTCTTAACATTACACAAATAAAATTTGATCTTGTAAGTCGTGATCAAAATCGTCGGGATCAAAATCCCAAAAATTATCTAACTAACCACTTGGAAATACAATCGGTAACTGGTAAATGGTAATATCATCTGGCTCTGCAGCTGATGATATTGCGGAGTGGATGAAATGCAATATTGGTGTGGTTTTCTAATGATGAAATGATCAGCATGGTCAATCAACCTTAAGAAAGTATCCATGACTCAAGTTCCGAAGAAGAATATAGGTAATAAAGATGAAACTTACACTTTAGCAATAGGCGAGTAATGTTCTTTTAAATTTCTTGGAAAATATTAGTGTGCCAGGCATTCTCGAATCAGATAAAATTCAAGAACATCGCATACAAACTCTTTTCATTAAAGAACAATTAAAAACAAAAAGACAAACTATTTTAAAAGAATATTTTAAATAATCGTCCCTGTTCTATATTCAGAGTGGAATCAATCCGTGCGGAATTATAAAATTACTCGTAATCTAAAATTCGGAAATTTGGTGTTTTTCATATAAACAAATTTTATAATTTATAGCAATTTTTGTTCAAAGAATTGTGTAAATAATATGAAAAATTAAAGAAAACATTTCAAATTATGGATTACAATCAATGTTTTAACAGTTAAGGGCAGTTTTATTAAAAAAAATTGATTCGTTTTAATTTCACTAACATTTTCCTACACGAAATAAAACGAAAAAAATTGAATACAGAACAGCTAAGAAATATGGAATATTCCGATTCCGAATAAAATCTTTCTGATTCGAAATACAGAACAGCATTGAATGTTTGTATATCATAGAAATATACATACATATGTATGTATAACTTAAGATACTTATGGTAAATATTAACTAAAATTTCATGTTTTATTAGATATAACATGTACTTTTTTGTGTTTTTATATAACACTACTAACTGTGTTATCCGATTATCCATGCTAGACCAGGTCCCGTGCGACCCAGACTATCGAGATTCAATTGTATACTAAGAACGAAGGTTTTCAACAACATATCTTATATGCTATTGAAGTTGGGAGCATTTATATGTTACATATATTCTGCTGTATACTGACTGTCATCGTCACATTTAAATTTATTTTGCTCTAGCTCAGGTTACGTAATTATGAATCAATGGCTAACCATAATATGCGCAGACTAGCTTAAACAACTGTGGGAATACATATATTCAAATGTGTATAACTATAATGTAGATTCGTTAAATTTCATATGTTTATGCTTAGAGTGAAGCTGATCACATTGTACATACGTATATAGCCGTTTGTGTGTTATATGCAAACAAAACCGCATTGGATGCTGAAGGCAACTCCTGTATTTTTTACTATTTTTTTATTAATTAATTATTTTTTTTTTAAATTAATAAACTAAATAAAGATAAATTCGTTTATGGTAGAATGTTTTTGAATAATAGAGATTCATTTCATATATCATGTTAAAAATGCTGTATTTAGGACAGCTTGCATTTAAGGTCAAAAAGTACATTATAGCCACCAAGAAATTGATTAAGTATTTGACAGACTTTTCGTTGAGTTTTTGACTGTAGCTTAAGTTAAAGTAGGGTGTAGTTGTACCTTTAAGGATATTTTGCTCACTTATGCTTAAAAATATAAATGAAATACTGACCGATTATTCAATTAATATATTTTTTTATTAAATTATTTGTATTATTTTTGATTATCAAGTTGAACCGCACTTTTTCCCCAGATTTTAAAATTTGTTTTTTTACTCTAAAATATTAAGTTTTGTGTTGCAGTTGCTTCAAAGCAATTACCATTATTTTGTTCGCTTGTAAAAGCGTTGTGGCAGCACCAAGTTTTTGAGCTATTGAACGGAGTGAATCTGGCAACACTTTAGAATACAAAAGAAAAAGAAAACAAATATTAATTCCTCGTGTCGTCTTTGCTGCCACAAAAATTTAATTAGTTTAAGAGTAAAATAACGCGTTTTATTTACCACAAACTATAGCGTATTTTCTTGATATGATATTGCGCACATTTCCGTTGAGAAAGATGGATTTTTATTTAAATATCAAACTTAAAATTTAATATTTTCAACCGCCATTACGTGGCGCCCTCTGGTGACTACTAGTTCTCATTAAAATATTAAATAAATATTTTTCATCTACAATAAAATGAAACCCTGCTGCTGTCATCACATTTTGATACAACCCTAGAAATATAAGTGAAGAAAAAAATAAAATGGCGTGAAATTGTGTTGCTGCGTATCGAAAATGCTCGCGAGAATTAAGGAAAATCATATTAAAGCAAATATAAAATATTAAAATAATACAATTAATTCAAGTCAAAAGTGTTTGTATAAGAAAAATAAAAAATAAAAGTGAAAATTTAATTAGATATCGTAAAAATAATTGAAGAGAAATTACGTGACTTGAGAAAAAGTAAAATGGAAAAATAGCAATTAAATAGCGCATTTCTCTTATTACAAAAGTAAGAGAGAAAGAGATGACAAAATACACCAACAAAAAATAACGCGTAAGAAAAAACTGACATTTCGAATGAAAAAGAATCTGAAAAAATAAGTGATGAACGTTTTGCGGTGAAGAACAAAATTTATGAAAATTATTTGAATTTAAATTAAAAACATATTTCTAAAGAAATATAAAACAAACGAACATCATTTTACTTCCCAGTATTATAATCGGAAAATAATTCTGTTGTTGAAAGTTAAAATCAAAAAGAAAAAAAATCAAATTTTTTGTTTACAATCGTGACACCAGTTTTGAAAAGTTCTAGATTTAGAACATCTCTAGTGTTGTTTATCAATAATATCATAATTTTGTGCTTGTGGTTGTTCATGAATTTTTCAATATAAAATCCTTAAAAGCAATTTATAATGTCCGGTGGTGGACGCGATTCCACTAGCAGCAGTGGCACCAACAGCAGCAACGGTGGCAATAGTAATGGCATATCCAACTCAGCAGTGGCAACCACTCCCACATCAACAGGACAGTCTGCGAATCAGAGATCTCGCGGTCGTCCCTCAAAGCGCGCCTCATGCACTTGGTGTGGGGAATGTAAACAACCGCTTCAGTATGTCTTGCCTACGCAGAATGGCAAAAAGGAATTTTGTTCGGAGAATTGTATAGCGGAATTTCGTAAGGCCTACAGTAAAGGAGCCTGCGTCCAGTGTGACAATGTTATACGCGAGGGAGCGCCCAGTAAAGAATTTTGTTCATTAATGTGTATGAATAAACATCAAAAGAAAAATGGACCCTCACGTTCGCTTAGCAATGGTACACGTCTGGACGGCACAAATGGTGGAAAGAATATTGGCGGTGGAGGTTCATGTACTCCAACTGGTCCTTTTCAATATGAAAGTTTTCATGTCTTCGATTGGGATGCCTATTTGGAGGTAAGTTTTTTATATTTTCTTAAAAAATAGATTTAATTAATTTTGCTACTCGTTTACCTAAGGAAACTGGCAGTGAAGCAGCACCCGCTGAATGTTTTAAACAGGCCCTTAATCCACCCATGAATGATTTTAAGATTGGTATGAAACTGGAGGCTTTAGATCCACGCAATGTTACATCCACTTGTATTGCCACGGTGGTGGGGGTTCTTGGCTCACGTTTACGTCTGCGTCTTGATGGCAGCGACAGTCAAAATGATTTTTGGCGTTTGGTCGACTCGAATGAGATTCATGCCATTGGTCATTGTGAAAAGAACGGCGGCATGTTGCAACCACCACTTGGCTTTCGCATGAATGCCTCCAGCTGGCCCGGCTATCTCTGTAAGATTTTAAATAATGCCATGGTAGCACCGGAAGAGATTTTCCAACCAGAACCAGCTGATCCACCGGAGAATCTCTTTCAGGTGGGCCAAAAGCTCGAGGCGGTCGACAAAAAGAATCCTCAATTGATTTGCTGTGCAACAGTTGATGCGATTAAGGACGACCAAATCCATGTGACTTTCGATGGGTGGCGTGGAGCGTTCGACTATTGGTGCAGCTACAAATCACGGGATATTTTCCCGGTTGGTTGGTGTGCCCGTAGTTGCCATCCTATGCAACCGCCTGGCCATAAATCGCGCATGGATTCCAGTTCGAGCAAGCACCGTAGTCCACGTCAACGTTACGCTTTCATTCAAGAAACGGATGCCATGGTACCGGCCACGCCTGTTACAGCTCATTTTCACACCAACTGCAAGGGTGGCCCCTTTATAAATAGCTCAAAGCTTCCATCAATGGTTACGGGTCCCACTCATCAGACACTGTCTAAACTGTGCTTACAAGAAGTATTGGCTGCTAGCACAGATACACAACAGTTATCCAAACTCCTCTTTGGACTTGATGGTGACGTTCATATTGTCACTGCGGCTGGAAAAAATTTTACGGTGAGTATCTGTAAAAAATACTATTTCCGTCATTCTTAATTTTTAAGTATAATAATACACTTCTTTGATTCATACATAATAACGCATATATTTAACATAGATTTGATTAGTTAGTTGCAATTGGTTTCATATTTAGTTCTAATAAAAAAATGTATTGCATTTTGTTTAATAATTTTGTCACCAGCCAATATTGTATAGTTCTTTTAATACATAGTTAATATTTATTTGCTATTGTTTAGGTGAAAATACCATCACCTTTACGTATGAAAGATGACGAAAGTCTGGCACAATTCATAGAAACATTATGTACAACATGCAGGGCATGTCCTAATTTAATTTCACTTTCACCTGACACAGAAGATTGTGAAAAATGTGCAAATACTAAAAAAAGACATATAACACAAACGTCTGGGGATTCTTCCTCAGCGATACCAGAAAAACGTAGTAAAACGCCAGGTAGCGCAGAAAAAATGAATATTAAACAAGAAGTGGCGACATCGACGACCACAGCTAATTCCACAGTAGAAAATTTTGGTAATACAAAGAATACCACTCAAGTAACATCCACAACAACTCCAACAGTATCCACAGCATCATCATCATCTTCAACGTCAACTTCAACATCTACATCAACATCATGTGTATCGGCAATAAAAACTAATCAAAATTATGCCAATAATCAACAGTCACAATTGCAACAACAACAGCAACATAATACAGCAGCATCAATTAAGCAACAACATATAGCAAATCATATACTTAATGCAAATAGTAGTATTAACAATAACAACAATAACCCCACAATAAGTGGTACGTCATCGGTAACAACTGCAAATGGCATTAACAATAATAATATGATGACGAATGTTCTTATTAAATCTGAACCAAATACCAATAATGCCACAAATGGCGTACAGGTTAGTTAAAAGCGAATTCCGAAAGAAAAAATATTTTAATTAATTTGATTTCTTTTTTAAATTCTAGACATCATCACCAGTGCAAGCTTTAAGGCAAGTACGAATTCATCATCTCAGTAATAATATAGGAAATAGTGCGCCTTCCTTGACGGGCACAACATCTACAACAATGGTGACAACGTCCCATACAGATGAACAAAAACATTCTACACTTACCTCAAACTCGAATTTTAAATATTTAGCACCTCTCGTTGCCGAAGTGCATCCTGAGCAATCCAATATGACAGCAACAGGAACTGGTGCTGCCGCCTCTACAACTTATAAATCTCCTTCCACATTATCATCATCTGCTTCGTTACCTACATCAGTTTCTACACCGTTTTGTGCATCTCAATCAGCATCGTCTACTGCATCAGCGGCTACCGCTGTTATACCTTCCACATCAACTTATTGTCCTACAGTTACAATACCCATACAGCATTTAAACGCAACAAATGGTGGTGTTAACTCAGTAACGATGACTTCTGCAGCACTACCTCCTTTACGATCCCATCCTGGGGATTGGTCTATTGAAGAAGTTATACAATTTATAGAAAGTAATGATAGTTCATTAGCTGTACACGGTGATCTCTTCAGGAAACATGTAAGGTTTTAATTATGTTTTTTATGTATTTAAAAATCTTTTCTTTATTTTTTATGTTGAATTAACTGAGGTTTAGACCTAAATTTTAAATGTTAATTCTATTTAAAGAATTTGTACTGGACAGTTCAAGTTATAGCTCTTTTATATATAAGACGACTAAAAAATCAATATATTAGTACAGCAACCATTAAAAAATGTTTTTAGAAAAAAATGATGATAATAGGATAGTATTTCGATAAAAAAAAAAAAAAAACAAAGTTGTTATCTCTTAAGATAGACTCAATTGCACCCCACAGCACAATATAGTCTTCGTAGCCATAATTACACCGAAAGCTCTACCAACGGACAATTCTCTCAAGCGGAACAAATAAATTAGGCATATATAGTCAAGGCATATATGAGTCAAGAATATTCATGTGTTTACTTCGTTATCAGAGAAATCAATATGATCATATTCTTCAAAAGGGGTTAAAATTTATAAAGTTTGGTTTGTTTTTTGTTTTTCGCATAGATTCACATAATATTGTTTTATGTAGTTAAAATCTTACTGTTCTTTATAAAATGCTTTTTTTCAGTGGAATTGAAAACGCGGGGAAAATGCGTTCAGTTTCGGGTTAATCAAAATAAAAAGTTCAGGTTTGGGTGCGTACAAAACTTAAAAGAAGTAAAATTGTTTTATTAGCATGAAAATAATTTATGTTTAATTGTATAATTAAAATATACTTTTTAAGGTTTCTTCTTATATTTTCGTTCTTTGTGGCGATAAAATAAATTTTAAAGCTGAAAAGGCCCACTCGAAGCTTACTAGCGTAGCAGTTACTGCGAATATAATCTGAGCCATTTTATAAAATAATGGCGTTCCCGTTTTATGTCGGTCCCAAAATAGTAAAATAATTTTTTTTTCTTTTTTTTTCATTTCCCAGTCTTGAATATTTTTCATATACTTTAATTTCATTTTTAAATAAGCTATCAATCGAAGCAGTGATATTTACATTCGAAGAATTTGATTTACAGAACCTTTCCTTCTTTTTTAGAATTTTATCGGGCAAATCTTCATCGTCTGCTGAAGTACAAGATATTGATTCTCTTATTAAACAGTCTTCCCTTTTCACTTGTATGTTTTGAACAGTAACAAAGAATATTCTTTTTACTCTATCTTGTGTGAAGATTATGCACTAGTTAATTTTTCGTTACAAATAATCGCTATTTTATTGTTCTTATTTGTATTCTATTAAACACTTCTCACATAGGTTCAACGTGTTCGGGTTCGTGTTCAGTTTCTGATCTATAGCTTCTTGTATTTTTTATAAAATTTAAAGTTACTTTTAATTTTTTGATATTTACTCATGCTTTTATTTTTTATTTTCAGGAAATTGATGGCAAAGCCTTGTTATTGTTAACCTCCGAAATGATGATGAAATATATGGGTCTTAAACTTGGACCAGCCTTAAAGATTTGCAATTTAGTTAATAAAGTTAATGGGCGTCGTAATAATATGTCCCTGTAAATATTCCAATTATAAATCTCCATTCCCCCTTGATCTAATTAAAATACCAATCCAATTATAAATTTACACTAACCAAAAACACCAAAATAATTAATTATCAAAAAAACACTTTAACATTACAAAAAAAAAAAGAAATCAAACACACAATAAATACATACATATTAAAATGATTAATAATTATAAAAAGAAATTTACACACAAAACAAAAAAAAACCTTCATACATAATGCAAAGTTAAAAAATAAAATGCGGTTGAAGAAAAACAAAATTATAAAAATATTGAAAAATATAGAAATTCATATAAACTAATAACATATATAAATATCATATATATATATCTAGATAACAATAATGAAAGACAAAAAATATGTTAATCCAGAAGAAATAATAACAAAAATACAAAAATATTAAATTGTTAAAAAACATTTTACACAAAAAACATACACACACCCACATCCACATTTCAAGTATAAAATTTTTCATCGAATTTTTCCTTTCATAATTCAATAATTATGTATATTAGTTTATATGTTGTATAAAAAAAGAACTGTATTATTTAAACACTAAAAAAATTAACTATTTATAAATAGAAGTATTTTGGTTGGTTATTTTCGAATTAACCAAAAATTACAAATGCAAAAGTGTATCATTATTTTAACTTTGTTGTTACATTATTATAATTTTTTTTATATATAATTATCATAATATAGTTTTGAATTTTTAGTTTAACTTTTTATCGTTTTTTAATAGAATTTTAATTTTGAATTAAACTATAAAGAAATATTTTTTAAGTAATCACAAACAAATTCTTTCTCAGCAGATGTCTAACATATGCAGAAATTTAAATTAATAACAAAGTAAAATAACACTTAAAAAATATTATAGTAATATTAAGTTTAAAAAAATATTTACCATAAAGATCGAGAAAGTAAAATCATCATTCTCAATAAGCAAATATTTTAATAATATTGATTTCATTTAAAATTTTAATTTCAATTTTTTTTTAGATATATTTTAAGGCCACAAAGGAGTATAGTAGTATAAAATGAATCTAGTTTGTAGGTTTTTTAAAATTCACACTCACAAATTGAATTTATTTACTCGATCTTTATGCGATATATTTTTACTTTTTAATTTTAAACAAACAAATAAATAAAATGTGTATTTAGTTTAGTATTAATAAAGAGAGGAAGGAAGTAATAATAAACAAGAAAAAAAACACAAATTCAATATATAATTATTTATCAATTCATAAATATTACTGTATATAAACAAATAAAAGCAAAAACAAAATTAAATATATAAAATTTTAGAAACTAAAGACAATATTTGCTTGCAAACATGGGTAAATTGATAACAGAAATTTGTTTGTTCTCAAAGTAAAATGCGATAAAAAGAAAAAACATGGAAAGTATTTATATGAGTGATTTTCGTTATAATACACATGATTTCATCTACTTCCCATGATATACTTTATTTATGCACTAGCTTTATCCACTCGGCGTTGTCGGAAATCTTTGTATAAAAATTAGGCAGATTATTCGATTTTTTTTTAAAAACTAGTTTTCGGTTACCAATAATTCAAATAACCGGTTAACCGGTTCTTTTATTTAAATAAAATTTTTCTTAATTCTTGAAGCGCAGAGCTGGACCACGTCGTTTTAAAAAAGCAGAAGCTGACGGAGAGCTTAAAATTAAAGTGGCAATCAATACTAACAATAATTCTAACAAATCTCATAAAAACTATGCCAAAACGGTGTGTAGAGACCATAAAAAACATAGTTATTACACAAAGTACAGAAAGTAGCTTAAGTTTCGAACAGCTACTCAAGGAGCTATTTTAGTTTTTGTTGTATTACTTGTTAGAGAATGGAGTTAAAGGATTGTTAATATAGTTATAATTTATAGTTAAATTACATTTTTTACTTCGAATAAATCTGTTAGTAATATATGAGTCCTTAATTGTCTCGACAAGAAAATTAGCTTAGATTTCGAGCAAAACTGTATGTAAATTTATGTACCACGTATATAATAGAGTGTGTGTCACTGTGGTATGTTAGGCAAAAGTCCACCTTCCAACCAAGATGTCGTCGGCTCAATCCCAGGCCACGCAATCTGACAATTTTAAACAGCGATATCACCTCACAACATTACTAGCGACTGGTTATGTTTATTTACTAATATATCTCCCGTTCGGAACCGGCGTTTGTGGGTTTGTGGGCTTTCAATGAGTCTAGTTGATAATTCTCCATATATAAAAATCAATATTTATTTACAGAAGATGAGAAAAGGTTATTATTGCTCAAGAGTGAATATCTTTTTCGATCTACCTTGGTTTCCACGTTCTTTGTGAGGCGGCGTTCAAGGTTGTCATATATACAAAAATAATTACATTTATACAAATAGTTAAACGATGATCGTATTTTCAATAAAGGAATATACAAACGTATACAAATTATACCTATTTAAATTAACCGGTTATTCGTGTTAAATCAACCGGTTTATTCGGTATTCGAAAAATGAGGATTTTGAAGAGACAGTATTCGACAAAACCAAAAAACCGGTCGAATAATAACCGTCCGATCTCCCTAATAAAAATGTGATATAACTCGAAAAAAATGCAATGGTTTAGACAAAGTGTGAAATCTGCTGCTATCATACTTCTTGAGATATTGAGATCTATTTACTTAGATAAATTAGTCTTTTTTCCGGTCCAACTTATTTGTCTTAATAAAGTAAACGCTAAGTCCCTCGCTGTTTAAATTTTTTGTAATACAGTAGAATCTCGAAAAAGTTAACCTGAGTGCTCCAAGGGCAATCAACTTTTTCGAACTGTTAACTTTTCTAAGCATTTTTAAAACTGAATAAAAAAAAAAAACAATAATAAGTTTACATTGTTTTGTTAAAACATATTAAATATTTATTTATTGAATTAGTTATCATCGCTACAAAAAAGAAACAGATTTAATTTGTACTGTCTGTTTTAAAGCTACAGCTGAAGAATATCTCTGAATTCATCCACAACTTTTCGAACTTACATAGTCTAATGGGTTTTTAAATCCCTTGAAACAACGTGGGTTTGCAGATTTACCAACGAGCAACGGTTTTAACTTGAGCGAACCATCTGTGATAGTACACAACAAAAAAGTGATTCTTTCTTTTAAATTTTTTCGGCCCGATATGGTCTTTTCGTTTGTGGCAACAAATGTTTTGTCGAGTTAAAAACTATAAAATAGTCCAATAGTTGCTCGTAAATTATGAATGAATGGTGTAATACCCGACGTTTCATTTAAAAGTATTTTCCAAAAAATTTAAGATGGCGAATACCGTGTCTCTTAAAATTTGCTAGCCATCCAGCACTGGCATTATATTTCTTTCCAGAGCGTATTATGGCGAATTCGTGCTTAGCTGTTGGTTTTAAAATTGAACCAGTTACTGCACAATTACTCTGTCGTTGGTTCAAGCTTGCCTTAAGATCGGCATATTCCGGCTTGTGAAGTGTTAGACATTGACTTTAAGATTTCATGATGTTTTTTTCTTTATTTCTGGGATGGCTGCTTCAGATACACCATAATCCAACGCCAATCGCTTTCCTTGAATACATTTCTAACCAGAAAAATTGTGGTTAAAAAAAATCATAAGTTCAGAAGAGTTAACTGAAAGATTAAATTTTTAGAGTATCTCGTTTAAGCTAAAATACTGTTAACTATCCGAGAATTTAACTTTTACGCGCGTTAACTTTTTCAATATTCTACCGTATACGAGAATTTGTATAAAAAAGACAAGAAGTGTTTTCTTATTGGACACCTTTACGTATAGACTACAATTTGTTTATTTTTCTGTTTCTATTTCATACGTTCCTATGTTTTTAAAAACATTATTGTCTCCTACTTTTTCTTCCGATTTAGTTTTTTTTGGAATACCAATTTTGGATCGAGACGTAACTGAAAGCGGAGACATAATCGAAACGCAGAATAGGGGTGATAGCTATTAACTTTGTAGTAAATTTGAAGTAAATTCTCTGAAGTTATGTGGTGTTGCCTATATAAAGAACGCTAAGTTTTAAATCTCCCGAGATAAATTCTCCCTTGTCCCGATTCAATATGTTTTTATGTTACCTATTTGTCTCTATAGAGAAAATGTTAAGACGGCATTTGAAGTCTCCCCCTTTTGTGTATATTTATTGAGATATATGAATTACTAAAGGGTGGTAGTAGCCCTTATATAATAACATAAATTTTTTACTTTTTTTCACATACTTTTAGGTTCGTCAATTTAATTTATATTTTTGTGGTATAAAGCTGTGCTAAAAAAATTGTAATTAAGATATTTAAGGTACATACATACGTTACTCATATGATTAATTTGGCTCGTTTTTCCCGATTTTAATTTAAAAAAGGCATACCCTATTGCACTTTCGTTAGGTGAATCTGTCAATGTTTCGAATTTTAACAAAAATGATTCAGTCGTCCAGATTAGCTCCATACAACAAAAAATTGAGCAAAATGAACAATCAGGGGCATGGCGCAATTAAAAGGTGGTCTTATTTTACCAAAACAATAACAGCTGATACAAAACTGCCTGTACTCTAAAGTCAAAAAGTTGTTTTTTTCTTTTTGTTTGACGTTTATTGCAATTTGAATGTGATTACATTACATTACATTTTTTGACAGATCATTATTTTTGTTTACCACAGCATTGCATTTTTGTGACAGCAGAGTAAAGCGTATTGTATTCAAAATTAAAATGATTCCATCTCTTTATTGCATCATGATCAGGGGTATCATAGAATCCAAGTCGGTTTTATTATTTTCGAATTGAAACAGCTGTTGTTTAAATTTGTGTATTTGTTTACAATTGTTATTATAATTTCTTTTTATAAAATATTAAAATTATTTATTGAAAATATTTAAAATTGCTGTTTGTAATAAAAAAATACGCATTTCCTATAGTTTTAGACACAAGCTGCCGATGTTTTTATTTTGTAAGTTTTAACAGCTCGTCCACATTTTTATTTGATTCCAGTTTTCTCCTACCGTCTTTATCAAAAAACGTCCAACCCCATTGATTTCTGATTTGCAAGCCTTTTTGTGTTTTTCTTATTAAAAATATATTTTGATGAGGTTTGTAATATATCACTTTCAGCACCTGCATCTTCACTGATGTTAGAGATATCAGACTTCGGAATGATACTCACATATACATACATACATATACATATATGTACGCAAAATGGACTCTTCAGTATCTGTTAGCTAATATTTAGAAAAATTTCCTCTATCGGTTGCTTTGGCCTTATGGGTCGATTCTGGATGGCAACCGAACTTTAGTTGCAGTGCTGAACGGCAACTAGAAATTTTTAATGCCCTGTCTAGAAATTAATAGATTTTTAATTGTCAGCTACTACTCGGATTACAATTTTCGGTAACTAGCAATGCAACTAAAGTTCAGTTGGCATTTATAGTCGAGCCATTAGATATGATTTCATTTTGCTAGAACACACTAAAACAAAACACAATTTTATTTCTGGTACACGTTTTGTTTCTTTATCCATATACATGCTTATGAATATTGTTTCGTAATTTGGATATTATCCATAATATCCTTGATTATGGAGTTTTTATTTTCATCCTTACACATACATATTCATATACAAATACATAAATATATTTATGGTATGTGTTATCCTTTATTTCATAAAATACATACATTTGAAAACAGATAGCCTTTAGTTGCTTGATTTATTTCCAATATCAAAACCAATAACAAGATATTCTGTGACACGTAAAACCGATACTTATTCAAGTTCGAAAATAAAACCGTTTGTCTTGGATTTCATGATACTAAATTAATTTTGGTGTCGTTTTCAATCCAATACTGACATTATTGGATTCTATGACAGCCCTGAATAATTTAAAAACTTATATAAAGCTAAGATAAAAATTACATCATTTCGGCAAAAGAAGCATTCATATAATGGTGACCTGAATATTCAGCTTTGGCATTATTTCGGCTGGTTGGCTGGGCCTCACATACGATTTCTTGCGCCAGTGGTACCCAAACGTTTTCTAATTGGATACTAATGATGTTGCAAGTTCTAGAATTTGACATAATCTTAATGGAGTAATGTCGAACGTTTTTGGTTGACTTAGAGCAATGGTGAGCAATGGATGTGTTTCAGCTGCTCTTTTTTTAATTAAATAAGCAAAACAAAAATTTCCGCAAATGATTCTGTTTTGATACGAAATTCGACCTCAATGATATAAATATCAAAGTAATCTTTGATATTTTCACGATTTCGTTCAATGATAAGTGGGTCGATTATAAATGGCAACCAAACTTCAGTGGCATTGCTGAATGGCAACAAGAAATTAATAAATTTTGAGTTACCTGTTGTATAATACAATGAAAAACAATTTTCAAGTACTGGCAACCCAACTAAAGTGAAAGCTCCCGTAGGCGGATACCGAGTGTCGGAGCAATTTTGTCGTATAACAGTTTTTTTTTTTTTGTTCCAAAAGTCCTTCGAAAATCTTAAAAAGCGTTCATTTATGGGCGATGTCCGCCTGAGGTGGCAGTTCGTTTGTATTGCTTTCGGCTTATTAACCCTATAAAATCACATATATGGTAAGTTATTTATAAAACACAAGTTTGAGTAAAAATTTGTATTCCTCCTCTTAGTGTAAATCACGATCCTTACCATTACACATTTAAATTTATTTACATACCATTTTGTTTATATACTTTTCTCCATAAGTATATGGGCTATGTTTATCTAAAATGTTACTAATTTCTTTTTCGATTCTTTAGTTAATGCTTGGTCAAACATGAACCGATCTTCAACAAATGTTGCCCAATGGTGAAGAAATTTATTTGATAGAGTTTTTAGAATGCATAAAAAACATGTTTTAGTCAAGCTTAAACTGTTTTGTTTGACTTTTGGCGATAACAATACTTTTATCGAACATACATAGGCAACCAGACAGACTTTCTGTGGGGAGTAATGAAGTCCTCTAGCATCCCATAAATAACGAAATCGGTTGTTAAAACTGCAATCGTTCTTTCAAATATGGTGAATGTGCAGTACTTTAATTACAAAAGTAAACTGGTGGACTATTCACTCACCAGACTCGAAAAGTTATTCTGAGTCTATTAGTGAAATGGGCTAATTATCATACAATAGGGCTAAAAATTTTAAATCAAAATTTTTGCAATTTTTCAAATATCTTTTATATAAACCATTTTGAAGTGTATTTACTTTCGTTTGTACAAAATTATGGAAATACAGGAGCTGTGTATAAAAAGGGTCCGCCATCTAACGTTTTTTTTCAACTAGTGCTTATTTCGTGAATGGTAACACTTAGCTCATGTATGATTTGAGAGATAATTAGTTTTACCCTTCCGCTGAACGAATATGGTTGCGTATACGCTTGAACAACGCTGGGAATCTGGGCCTGCGATCGACTTACAGAGGATGCCGATTTTGCCAAAAAATCATCTTTTCAGATGAAGCTCATTTTGATCTTGGCGGGTATGTAAACAAGCAAAATTGCAGCATTTGGGGCACAGAAAACCCGCACGCATACATTGAAAAGCTGATACACCCAAGAAGAGTCACTGTTTGGTGCGGATTTTGGTCCAGAGGCATAATTGCGCCATTTTTCTTCGAAAATGAGCAAGGAGTGGCCGTTACAGTCAATGGCGATCGTTATCGGGCCATGTTGAACGAATTTTTGTTCACAAAAATTGAAGAGGAGGATATTAGCAACATTTGATTTCAACAGGACGGCGCTAGGTGTCACACAGCCGAAGCTACACTCGATGTTTTGCACCCTGTTTTTGAAGATCGCATTATGTGCCGTAAAGCTGTTGTCGTTTGGCCACCTCGGAGCTGTGATTTGACATCGTTGGACTATTATTTGTGGGGTGCCGTCAAAGATAAGTGTTACGCCAACAAGCCAGAGACAATTGACCCTTTAAAGGACAATATTCGTGAAGCCATTGCTGCACAAAATCGATAATGTGCTTAAAAATTGGACCGAGGCTACTGCATGGCCAGCTGAGGCAGCCATTTGAATGAAATTATTTTCCATTATTAGCCGGAAGGATTGTACTTTCAAATAAAAAAATAAATTTGAGAAAATATTCAGTAGTTTTTGTTTTATAGCATTTAAAAAAAAATTTATTTGGCGGACCCTATACATATGTAAATCATAAACATTCATACTATAATTTCTCAAACAATTTTGAAACATTTGCAATAATAAAGGTAATGGTTGATTTACATATTTTCGTAAAATTAATGTTTCGGCACACGCACACACAACAGCTACGTTGTTTCGCATTTGTTCAACCACCTTTCTAAAGCGCTTTTGAAATGAACATATGAAGTCTTATATGAATGAATACCTATGAGGAGAGTAGAAGTGATTTTCCAATAAAATGAAAATTCATCAGAAATTGTTAATAAGTCATTAGAAAATGCAATCTGTTGGCCATAAATTTATTGAAAACAAAATGTATTTAAATAAACCTTTCACTCTCAGTTATATGGTATTCTAACCAAGTACTTAGTAGCAAAGCTTATTATTAAAATTCCAATGCTGCTTGAATTTTAATATTGATTGGAAACTTAAAATTTGTATTTTTTCCTTCTCCACAAGGAAGTTATTATGCTAAGCTAAATTTAAGTTTATTATTACGTGCTATACACTATTATTTTTTAGTTTTTTTTAGTCTCGTCCATATTGATTGGGCATATGTGATTTTGTTGTGGGGTTTTTGTGAACCTTATGCTGAAATGCGTTGAACATAAAATAACGTTGAAATTCAAGTTGGTTGACCATTTGTAAAAAATGAAGTGCAGAAATGAATGATAAAGTATTCTTTTGATGCTCAAGAGAGATAAAATGACTAAATGTACAATAAAAACTTATGCTCGTGTTTTATTACATACGTTTATCAACAGCAGCACTCTTGAATTTGCTACTTAGTAGGCGGGTATATTAATTACTATAAAGTGTTTGTAGAGAAAAGTCTATTCGATTAAGGGAGTAAAAAAAGGGCTCCACCGGTAAAGCTGAGCAGAATCTATTGAAAATGAGCCGAATTACAATAAAGGAGCATAGAGCCTCGACAAACTTTTACAATCATTCCTTATTGGTTCTAGGTTCGCGAAACCTCTATATCATCTATCTACGTCAAGTTCATCCATGTCTTTTGCAATGAAACAGGATTTTGGTTAAAAAATATTTTTTTCAATGGGTACGTAAATAAACAAAATTGCCTTATTTGTGGCTCGGAAAACTCAAACGTGGTCTTACGGAAGCCAATGCACACATTAGGTGGACTGTTTGGTGCGGCTTGTGAAGCTGAGGCATCATTGGCTCATATTTCTTTGGAAATGGGGGCGGCGCAACCATTACGGTCAATGGATACACCTATCGCACCATGATAACCGATTTTTTGTGCCCGTTCTTCATGGTATTGATGTGAATGATGTTTGGTTTCAACAGGATGATGGAACTTGCCACACATATCATGCCACAATTGATTTATTGCGTCAAACATTTGATGGCTGTTTAATTAGCTGAAATGGTTATGTCAGTTGGCCGCCAAGAAGCTGCGATTTGACACCATTGGACTATTTTATGTAGGGCGCCGTTAAAGACAATTGAGCATTTGAAGGCCAACATTCGTCATATCATTTCCGAGATACGACCGCATACACTTGAAAACGTTTTCCAAAATTGGTCCGATCGAATGGGCTACTGTAAGGCCAGCAGCGGCAGCCATATGAATGAAATAATGTTTCATTTCTAACCGGAACAATTGTACTTTACAAAAAGATAAATAAATTTGGCAAAAACGCAAATGTTTTTGTTGTATTGCATTTTTAAATTTCAACTTTTAAATGGCCCACCCGATACATAGTCTCTATACATTTTGTCCAAACATTCTCTAATTAATATTCTCCAGTGATTGTTTCACCCTTTTGAAGGTCCTGATTTTATTGACTGACAAACGTATCTTGGCCTTCTTTGGAGTCGATTCATCACTAGAAATCCCCTGTTTTGACAGCTATTTGGTATCTAGTGTATTGTGGTGTATCCATGTTTTGTCTACGGTTACAAAACGGTGCAAACGGTGCATCGTTCGCCCACACGATTGCGTTTGTGATCGATTGTGAGCAAACGCAGCACTTATCATGCGGAAAGCTTTCTCATCGAAGTGATCGTTTAGAATTGAAACCGCTGAGCCTTGTGAGATGACTATGGCCTCTACAATATCTCGCAGCACCATATCGTGAATTTTGCCATTGATTCGGATGTACACCTAAATTGGGCGTTCAATTGCTGATCGTTCTTAGCATCTTTTGTGCATGTTTCAGTAAGCCACTTTTTGAAATTGTTTGTGCAGAGTTAACATTAGTATTTATCAAGCTTAGCCTGGGTTTGAGTGATCAAGTTTTTCCGTAAAAATAATGATTATTGAGCACGTGAAATTAATTGTTTTCTATTTTCTCCTGAAATCACGCGATAGTTATTAATCAATGGCTGCAAATTATGAATTAAATGATGCAGTTTGTTCAAATATTGACATGAGTCAACTGATAGATGCCTGATGACAGAAGCAGTGTTGCCGTTTCAGTTAAGGGGCGGGAAATTTTAAAAGTTTCAGAATTATTGACTCGCCTACGTACGTATGTATATGTAAGTGTGAATAATATTGCATCACCTCCTCCTGGGACCTTGGATAGACTCTTGGTGAGTTGTAATACAAATTTCGAACTTCCGGGTTGGATTCGGGTAGTCTGAAACATAATTAGAAAGAAAAAGATTTTTGAGGTCTGCCACCATAGTGCCAAAATATTTTTAGCTTTGGCTTTACGGAAAGTTTATGTGGTGACTGTAGCTTGGATTTAAGTCTCATTGACTTGATCTGAAGTTGATGCTATCTTTTTTGCTAAGAATGAGTACTTTACTCAGGCATTAAAACTCACATATCTAATTTGGTAGAGGCCTAAGACGTGTAGTTTATCCATTCAATTACACTATAAAGTAAAAGCGCAGTATGTATGTGCGGCTGTTTGATTACCGTAACTAATGTCAGCAGATCTTCTAAAAAATCGGTTTATCGCTGTAAGTTATATTTCATAACTACGGACAAAATCAGAGTTAATTTTAACCTCCAAACGAAAATTAAAATTATTTGTAAGGCCTTCAAAATTCCAACACTATCTGCTTTTGAGCTATATTGTTATCTTTATATGCACGATGGCAGAAAAGCTATGTTTTTTATACCCCGTTTATTCCTCTGGGTGTTTACTGCAACAATGATGTTGACGATGACTGTACTTATAACAAATACGTGTTCATTGATGGCACACATTCCAGTGTAAGGAGGTACAACAATTTGTCATTTATCATGTGTCGCATCGTTTCGTTGTCATGATATGATATGAATAGTCTCCATGTGCAGTTACAATAATTTCACAGTGAATAGAACAAAAAAAAAAAAAAAAAAAAAAAAAAAAAAAATCCATACAAATATGTAGTAAAAAATATGGAATCTTTTTCTAACTGACTGCAGCTTTGTTGAAATATATTTCATTTATACAATATACGTGAATGCAATGGATATTTTTCTTTTTTTAAAGCTCCAACAACTGATGGATTATTTTAGCACTGTTTGTTTCATGTGACAGAGTTTCGTTGACATAAAATATCTCCAATGATTTGTGTGAATTTTATTTTAAAAACTAAGATAATAATAGTTGACCAAGCCCAAATATTCGATACACCATAAAACACATTCGTTTGTCTATTCGAAAAACTAAAAATGACCTTGTTATTGTCGATATTATTAATATATTCGTAACGTTTCGTTAATAAATAAAAAAAATTCTGGTTCTGGTGTCTTATTTTATCTTCATATAGTATTCAAACTGAAGTCTTTAAACTCGTCAGTAGCAGACTTAAGCTAGGATCACACGATTATCGCAATCGTATCGGTAATCATGCTCTATCGGCAACAAAAATGTCAAGAACGCACCAAGATTTATTGTGTTCTTGTGCGATAATCAAACTGAGCAATAGAAAATGAATAAAACAGAGTAAATAAATTGTGACATATAGTATTGGTGTATTTACGACAATCGTGTAATCCCGGCTTTAACTGTATTTAAAGATTTATACATCACATTAAATATTCTAGAAAAAAGCTACCATCCGAGGTACTATCTTTAGTTAGTTATCAGATTTTGTGTCCCCATATTCATAAAAAATATTTTCGATTTATAAAAGGGTTTCGATTTATAAAATAAGTCTCTACCAAACTACGAGTACCTACGATTACATCTTGCCAAAAGAGCTATTATTTTTTTAAGCCAAATACGAATAAAGCCTATTTCGTATAACCTATTTTGTAGTAAAGTGTTCTCAGTGAGAGCATTCTGCTTCGATCTAACGTATGGTGGTCGGGCGAACTTAAGTCTGAACTGAAAGGTGGGTAAAGCAAGCCTTAGCAACTATAGCTTTCTAAACAGAGTTGTCATTCTAGAATATTACTGCTTCATATCTGGTCACAGTTTTCGGCTAATGATCGCTTTAAATGAATCAACTGTATTCCCATGTGATCGTTAGCAATTATAGTTTTCTTAACAGAGTTGTCATTCTAGAATATTACTGCTTCATATCGGGTCACAGTTTTCGGCTAATGATCGCTTTAAATGAATTAACTGTATTCCCATGTGATCGTTAGCAATTATAGTTTTCTAAACAGAGTTGTCATTCTAGAATTTTACTGCTTCATATCTGGTCACAGTTTTCGGCTAATGATCGCTTTAAATCAATCAACTGTATTCCCATGTGATCGTTAGCAATTATAGTTTTCTTAACAGAATTGTCATTCTAGAATATTACTGCTTCATATCTGGTCACAGTTTTCGGCTAATGATCACTTTAAATGAATCAACTGTATTCCTTTCTGGTCCTACTAAATACAGAGAATTACCTTGGTGAGTTCGATATTTGGCGTTGATTCGGTTAGTTGGCTGTGCTTCACATTCGATTTGTTTGGGTTTTTATAATGGATCCACCATTAATAATTCGATGCAAAAATTAATTCTTTTTTATGGCATTCAAGCAGCATTTCCTACATACATAATCGTCTTTCAAACTCTTGTGTGGTTCGCAATTACCATGCTTTTGGATCAACACTGCTGCTTGAGTAACTGTGACTTTGCAATTAATGCCAGCAATTCATAATTTTTGAACTTTTTGGTTGAAATAGGCGCGCTTTATATTTCGTGTGAAAGTCATTACTTCAGAATCACGTAAACCATTTCACGCACTTTGAAATCGATTTAGCATATTTAGAACAAGCATCGGTGAGCAATTTACATACATATGTACTCCAGCTGCTCTTTTTTTTAGAAGGGAAAAAACTTTCCACAAATTATGAATTTTTTTGGCACAAAATTTCACACTTTTAAAGAAAAAAGGTACTTTTTTGTATACTATATTTCACTCAATCACTAAATGTGAATATAAGACAGATATTTATCCACGAATATGTCATATAAGTTATAAAAAAGTTCGGCGGGCACACTTCTTCCGGACATCCATGTCCACAACAGGGTGGGTGTACCTCTTACCTCCGTTAATCTGTCTATTAGGTTTTTGTTGGGCGCTGATAGAGCATGCGCAGACTCATCTGGTCTAGGTTGGATAGAAAGCGTATCAATCAACTGTTTAAATTGGTCTATTGGAGCATCTATTCTGGTGTATCTATTTTCACAGGTCATTGTGTTAAGGGAAGGCACGCGTAAAGACTGCGCTTACCTGTGAATGACTTTTGTCGAGGTTGTTGATCGGTTGAAGAGGAGAAGAGTAAGGTTTACTTTATCTGCCAAGGCTCAGCGTAGACTTCTCATACTGGGCTCTCCCTTTCTCGATGGCTTATTGAAGTTTTCGATCATTGATATCAGGTTGACAACCAGGAACATTAGGCTGTCGGCCTGATTTTCTACATAGCTTAGGGAATAGTGCTTCTATGCTTCTTATGGCCGAATAGTAGGGAATAGTAGGTGACTAGCACAGTGACAACGCTTCGTATGGTATCACAGCGGTCCGCTAAGGGTACTCAAATGCATCCTTATTAAGCGAAGCTGTCACCCCTTTCTATCCAAACCTATTAAAACACATACCATGTGTAAACGATGTTCCCGTTCGTTGCGAATCCAGCATTTTTAAGTTAAACACTAAATATGCACAAAATACGAGGGTAACTATTTATATTTCGGCAACTGGCAACACTAATGTCAATAGCTAAAATCTGACAATACCATAATAAAGTTTGACATTTTTTAGCATAAACATACTCACAACGGTTTGATGATGTACAAGTACTATTTGTTTTGTTTACAGTGAGTTAAGAAAATCAATTTGGCCAAAAAATGGAAATATCAAAAGATGATTTTGGTTGGATTATTTTTCACAACTTTCGATGTGAATTATCTCAGCAAGAATATGGCGATAAAGCACCAATAAAAACCACATTATATCGCTGGTATAGTGAATTAAATCGTGATCGCAGTTCGGTTGCCGATGAATTTCGATAGTCCAAAGTCGGTTGTTGTGTCACAAAACATCGATATAGTGCGTGAACTGATAAAGAAAGGTGGCCATGTGACATATTGTAAGATAGAGGCGTCCTTCACATTAGTTCCACTTCAATACATACGATTTTGCATGAACATTTAGTAGTAAAAAAATTTCTTCTCTTTGGATACACCGTAATTTATCTATCGCTCACAAAAAAAGCTCGCGTCGATTGGTGTAAGGAAATGATGGAAAAGTTCGACCGTGGTGCTTCAAAAGACGTGTATAAAATCGTGGATATATGCATATGAGCCGGAAACAAAGCAGCAATTAACCGGTGGTTACTCCAAGACGAGCTAAATCAAATAATAGATGTTCGTGGAAAAAGCACAGCGAAGCAAATGATCGCCTGCTTTTTCGGCCGAATGAGTCACGTGGTCACTTTTCCGCCTGAGCAAAGTGAGACAGTTAATTTTGTTTGCCGGAAATCTTCGGAGAAAACCAACCGCGGAAGACGAATCATTCTCCATCATTAAAATACGAGCTCTGACACATCTTGTCAAAGAGGCTAATTTTTGAGCAGTCAAAACAGCTAATTGATGTCTCATCCTCCGTAAAGTATTGATTTGACATCCAATGATTTCCTCTTGTTCCAGAACATCAACGGTAAACAGCGTGGTCAACGATTTACGAGCGCCGAAGAAGCAGTTGAAACGTCCAAAAACCATGTTTTATAGGTGTCTTAAGAGGAACGTAAAAACTGCATTGAAAAATGGCTGGAACGAATGTAAGGGTGTATTGATCATCAAGAGAAATATTTTAAAAAACAGTAAAGCCATTTTCATTTAAAAATATTTGTTATTATTTGCTATTCCCGAAATATAAATAGTACCCCTCGTATGTATTATCCGTAGAATAAATGATGCATGACACTGCTTCTTAGTGTTCTAGTTCGAAGATAATTTTAATAACGAATCACAGACAATTGCAATATCGACTCTATTATTATGTTTGTACATAAATTAATTTATTTGTATCGTTTTATATTACAACAATTGCTGCAGGTTATTGATAAGCGACTTGCCTTATACAAGCTTCAAGAGTACCATTCCATTTTTATTAGGTTTACTATCTATCCTTTAGAAAAACACAATTCCTTATTTGTAACTGTAATCCGAGTTTCGTTTAAATTTTATCTTTAAAGTTTTCGTTTTAAAAAACTCTTTTTTTTGCAACTATAAATAAAAATGTAAATAGTCTTTGAAAAAAACATAAAAACTTCTTATAGAGTTATTAGAGCTGATAAATAAAACAAAAACATTTTTTACAATAATCCTATTATTATTATTTTTTAAGCTTATAAAATAAAAGTTTATTTACTTAAAAACTTCTTTTATTATGCTTTTAAAATAACACTTAAACCACCTGTTTGGGCTATCAGCACAGCGATAAGCAGGAGAAGGAGAATGGAATTCAAAAAAGAAAAAGTTTTTGTTGCCTATGAAGCATTATGAGTTCTAAGGTTGGCTTAGACGGAATTCATTATCACTTTGCTGTATATTTACAATTTTTTTGTTTTCGTCGTTCCATTGTTTTAACACGTATTGTTCTCTATTTTTAAATTATGCAAATTTCCTTTGCTCTCAAATAATGGCAAGCAGTCTTGAAAAGATTGTTTTCTTGGAAAATATTTACTAAAATATATTTAAATATTTTTCTTCAATTTATAGCTTTTAATGTTTGTAACTCTTCCCCACAAAGACAACATAAACCTAATCGACCAAGTAATGCCTGGATCAGAACGACAAGGAAATATTGTGAATCTACAAACTTATCGTGGAGCGGAGTGAAAGCTTTTTCAAAATATCATAATAGATGGAGAGAGTTTACGTTCTTAAGGAACTTTTTCAATGATTATGTTATTTAATTCATTTTTTTACCATAACATTTTTGAAAATAATGGAATTACCATATATGCCACATTGATCAAAAAGTTCCCGAAATTTTTTCAGAAAATAAGTCTATATTGTCCCTTCAAAGTTATCCCCATCGACTGCAACACACTTATGCCAGTTTTTGATCCAATCCTCGAAGCATTTTTTAATTAGGCTTTCGGTATGTCCATCAGTGCTTTCTGCGTTTTTTCTATTAATATTTTATATATTTATATAAATTAATATTTTTTCTATTAATAGTTTTTTAACTCGATTGAACAGAAAAAAGTCATAGGGAGCCAAATCAGGTGAATTCGGTGGCTGTTGGATGGTATTTGTTGTATTTTGTGTCAAAAATTTCGAATATGGCGTAAAATCCACGAGTTTCTGGTCTTTTTCGGTGATTTGTTTCACGAAAACCTCTCATAACGCACAAATAATACTCTTTGTTTACTGTCTGGCCTACTGCAAAAATTCATGATGCACTACACTGTTGTACTGACTGAAAACGATGTGGGTTTTTGGCCTCGGCTCACTTGGTGAACGCCAGTCACTTGCCTGATGTCTGTATTGCGTGTCTTACTCATAAACCCACGTCTCGTCTCCAGTAATGATCCCTTTGATAAATGTGGGATCGGGTGCAGACTCGCAAATCATGTCTTTTTCGACATCAATACGGTCTCTTTTTTGCATGTAATTGTTGTCTTTTGGCACGAACTTTGCTGCTACACGACGGACACCCAAATCATTAACGAAACTGTCCTGAACGGATCCAAAGGCAGTGTTCAAGTCCTCCGCTATCTCTCTGATGGTTAATTTGCGTTTATTGACCGACATGTCTTTTGCTTTATCAATGTTTTCGTCGGTTTTCGATGTCGATGGTCTGCCACTGCGTCCATTATCTTCGATTGACTCACGACCACTTTTGAACCACTCGTGCCACTGGTAAACGACCGTTTTCTTTAGAGAATCGTTGCCGAAACACTTTACCAACATTTCCAACGTTCGCGCACCATTAAGTCCGTTTTTTAAGCAAATTTTAATACAAGTTCGTTGTAGCAAATTTAAATCCATTTCTAAAACTGTAAAAAGAAGCTTTTGCAAATGTCAAGCTATGATGCTAAGATTTAGCGGGAATATTAACAACAAATGTACAAACTTAACAAAAAAAAAAAAAAAAAAAAATCAGATCGGAACGAAAGACATCATTTTTAATCGAATGAAGACTGCATGTCCCTCCGCCTGCTAGTGTTCATTATATAAGAAAACATTGGACATAAGCCTTATATATCCATATGTATATATCCATATGTATAAATATATATATATATATATATATATATATATATATATATATATATATAATATATATATATATATAATATATATATATATATAATATATATATATATATATATATATATAATATATATATATATATATATATATATATATATATATATATATATATATATATATATATATATATATATATATATATATTTATATATATAACATTCCGTGAAGGAACTCGGGGACTTCTCTCAGTCAATGAGCTACACCCAATTCTATTTTTATACTCATTGAAAGGGACCTACACTTTAACGCATTACAGAAGTTTTCAATAGTTGTAATACTCATAACCACTTATTGCTAATGTTATGAGGTGATACGCTTTTGAAAAAACTTTTTTTTTTCGAGATGGTCTGGATTGGTATTAAACCGAGGACCTTCTGCTTGGTAGGCGGTTGACTTACCTACCATACCACAGCGGCACACCCAATTTGTAATATGTGAAGGCTTAATGAGATTGATTTTTTTATGGCAAATATTTTTATATATATTTTAATTGGTATGATATTTGACATAAATATAGAGTGTTTTAACCAGATATAACTTTAAATTGTAAAAAATAACACAAAAAATAAAATTTTAATCCAAAAAGTTTTTTAATTCGAAAGATCAATACATGACATTAACATTTGATAGTGATTTTGAGCATATGGACGAGCACGATCTGGACTTTAATTTATCCCTACAGGAAATAATTGAGAGGTGTCAAACTCCACGATCTTGGAGGGCATTTAACAGGTCCGTTTCTTTTAATTAACTTATCGCCAAATTTTGATTTCAACAAGTCGTCGTATGGTACTTAGCGCCATTCTGTTGAAACCACATCTCGTCCGTATCAATATGATCCATATTTCTACACAATCAATCATTCAACATGGTGCGGTACCGATCTCTCTCCAAAATAAGTACATTGAGAAAAAATGAGCAGTATAACAAGTAATAACAAAAAGTACATTGTTTGTTTTAAATCAAAACGACTTAAAAATTTCATCATTTAATCATTTATCCATTTCAATCATTTATCCGATTCCGCCCACTGTTTAACTGATGGTTTGTACTATAAGAAGTCATTTAGACCAAATTCAAAAAATTCCATTTCAATCGTTCTCTACATACTTATACAAAAATCAGTATTTAATTTGTACGGGAGATGCCACACGCACTTATTCAAATTCGACATACTTCATCTGATAATGTATAATAACTACTGAGTTATTTAGATCAAATTTAGAACCTTCCACTATTTCTGTACAAAAGATATACAAAAATCAATTTTTACTTTGTATGGGAGGTGCTACTCCCACTTATCAGATTCTTATTATTACAGTTTTAAAGGTATAGACGTATAAATACGAATTTTATATGGGCACGGCACCGTCAAGTTGAACAGTAGTGAAGTCACACACCAAATGAAAATATTCTACATATGCTTTTTATATACACAGTTTTACAAATATTTTCTAAGTCACAAAAAGTTTATATACTGTTACAAATTTCGTCTTCCAGCAAAACTTATGCAATACAAAGGAGTTCACTCTAACGTCAATAACTCGCGAACTAATGGACCTACAAAAACCACATAAATGTATATAAAAATCTTGGTATTGAATTTATCTTTAGGTTAAGGGCTTGCAAAATAAAATCAGTTGGCGCATTTCAGGGAACATCAATTACAACGCATTTTATAGTCTCTTTTATATGTATAGATTTTGTGGAAACATTTCCGTTTATGTCCACAAAATATTTAAGTTTGAAAAAATAAATATGTAATAAAAAATAAATATTTCTATAAAAAAATGATAATGCTTTTTCGTAAAATATTTTCCCTAAGATGAACGTACTTGTGATTAAAATTTTAGACAATTTCATTTTACCGCATATAAATTTTAAAGCAACATTGCTTTAAAAATCGAAAAAAGTGGGTGTCATATGGGCTCTAAACCGGCATCGCAAACTTTTATTTTATCGGGGTGTTTCAAACTACTTTTTTTTCTTAGCTATAAAACCTTTATTTTATTAAAGACGTTTGATACAAAAATAGTACAAAAAGAAGTACAAAAAGCTAAACAAAGTAGTTTAGTGTACTTTTGTATGTAGTTGCTATGCAGAAAGCAGTACATTGACTAAAAAAAAGTACGAGTACTGCTGAAAACAGTATGTGTAAACTGCGATATAATGATGTCTGTAGGGTCCGTTATGCATTGATTTTAGGACCATATCAGCAATTTTTGTTGTGTAATTGATGACTGATTTTCAATGTAAATCTGGATAATTTATTAGCGTTTTTCAACCGCCAATCTATTCATGATGATTCAATGACAGTAAACCATTTCGTAAATTCCATTGGAGTTTAAAAAATTTAGATTTAAATCCGCGTAAAAGGTGGTAAAAATTTCATTTTTAAGTTACTAATGAGAGAAGATTTGTTATGGATCAATATTTGCCACAATAAAAGTACATTATCAGAAATAAGTACAATATATATGTATGCCATATATAGCATTATACCTGATTTTAAAGAGATCGTTCAAAATTTAGTCACAGTTTTTCATAACCTATGGTAAGAAGAAACATCTTCGTTTATTTATTTTTTATGACTTAAAATTGGCTTAAAGGCAATACACTCTTTTAAGTCTCTATTTCAATCATACTATTGTAAGCTAGCAGAATATCGTTAGCTAAAATTAAAATTGTCCAAACTAATGTCCTATATAACAAACTAACTAACTAACAAACTAAAAATATTAAAATATCTCCATATTTGTTAAAAAGATCCAAATTGTGTTATTGTTCATTAAATCGAATTAAAAAAAAGTCGAGTTAAATTCTTTTGTTTTTTTTTTGTTAGTACCTTTTGTGTTTAAGGCAGCCATATGTACAATCATACTTAATGATAGCGTACAATATATTGGAAAAGGAGAAACTATGCAAAGTCTTAAAAAAAGTTAAATCCTTTTGTTTCATACTACAAAGACTTTACATTTAGTGTAAAATAAAAGTTTTCCACTTTAAAAATTTTCCCAGGGCGTGTTAATGAAAGTCAGTAAAAAGAGAGATGATATTCATGTTTATTGGGAGGTTTTACTGGCAAATTTATTCCATCAACTATTTGCATTTATATTTTATGGATACCTTTTGTGTTCATTGTTTAAAGAATTTTCTAAAATAAAAAGAGAACAACTAGTAAGAAAGCAAAAGTCGGTCATATTTTGAATTTTTTGTATAAAAGCTGAGATGGACTGTTTAACTTCATTACAATGATTAAAGTTAATATATTTCATCGTTTAAATTCTAATCCAAAGATCTTTCATAATGTTCTTGTTTATTTTTTAATCTTTTTTTTTTTGGACAAACTTGTATGAAGTGGTGCTAAGATTTTATCTTACTTAAGTTGCATCGCTTACTTAGGTTTCAAGAAATTAATGACTTTTAGGCAAAAATAACTAATTCAACAAATTTTGAGCCCAGTTTATTATATTTAGAAGCTTAAAGTACTTTTCGAAATATTTATTTGTACTGTAGGTTTATACAATTATAGACAGATTTTAATAAACAAACAGCAAAGCTCGTCATTCTGTGACACAGAATTATCTCAGTAATTTTGAATCCTGTTCTGCTTATAATCATAAGCTTAATGGTAAAAATAGACAGACGATTCGACAAACACTTAATTGTTTCAGAAAGTTATTCTTATTATCGATTAGTGCAATTATTCAATTGTATTATTAAGGCCTTAATTGAGCTCAATTTACTATGCAATAGTGCAATTTAATAATTGCACTAGTGCAATTTAATAATTGCTCTATTAAATTAAGGCCTTAATTGAGCTCAATTTACTATGCAATAGTGCAATTTAATAATTGCACTATTAAATTAAGGCCTTAATTGCATAAAATCGCTTAATTGGCAATTAAAGCTTATGTGTGAACATGATATAACAAGACTTAAAGAATACTTTTTCTTCGTTCTCGACAAGCTGTAAAAATTCTTTTAAATCAAGCCCATCTAACAAGCTTACCTATAGGTGATGCTAGTAAATGTTACGATTAAAACAAGCTTTATGGTTATAATCGTAAAAGAACATTAAACGATTTTTAGTAAGACGTTTTCAGATTCGATGTTTTTTAGAATTATGTTTTTGTTCATAAAAAAAATAAATGCTCATATGTATTTAAAATTTATTTTTAAAAACTTTTCGCCAAAAATTTTAGATAACATTCAATATAAATTTATTTTAAATTTTATGAAATGGGCGATACTATTTGCTTATACTAGCTTTAAAAAAAACTTAAGCTGATTTATCTATAAAATTCGAATATGTATTATTGCCATAATTTACTTACTTACTTACTTACTTAACATAAGCCGAAAGGGTATAAGTAATTCTAAATAACTGTCCATTTTATTATACTAACATTAATATGACCATATTATTGTTTTAAAACATATGACATATAAAAATAAAAAATAACATTTACCAAAAAATATTTTCCTGTTTTTATTCAAATAAAAAACAGTTTTGTTGATTTCATTTAACAGCAGAAAAAAGGATGTTGACTTTTTCATTAAATTTTTTAAAAAAAAAACTCTGAAATGAAAGAGCGTTTTAAAAATAAGACACAAAAGCATGTACGAATATAAATTTAGAAAAAAATTTATAATAAAAACAAAAATAAAATGAAATAGAAAAATAAAAAATATGAAAACGTTATCATTTCCCTTAATTCCCTTTCTTCCTATCTAGAGGCTGTTTTTATATATTTCCTCTAATGGTTGTGCCATAACAACGTTTTATATGGTATGCAAAGTATTTGTGCCTCAGTCTGTGTTTGTTTCTCCAACCTGTTATTTCCTCTCAACGGATATTGAGGTTTACACACAAATGTATGTACAAACTCCTTTAATTTGTAAAGGGTAAGTCATTAAGGAGACTTCTATTTATCAAAACTTTAAAATCTATTTAAAATAAGAGCTCTTAAGGTACTTGTTTGCATAAAGCAGTAACATACTGACATATAATAATGATTTATTTTATTTTAAACCACTATTACCACTCGAAAAACTAGCCCTAGAACAACCTTTTGTTTCGTCGTCGGCCCGTTCATGTTAAATCTTCTATCAAAGTACAGATCTCTGTTTTAAAATAGTTGAAGAAAATTATGCCTATTTTTTGTATGGATTTACCCGTATGCTAACAAGACCTAAGTGATTTTTTGTAGTCTTATTTGCTACTGGCAAATTTAGAGCAAACTAAGTTTATTGGTTTGTT
The DNA here is from genome assembly GCA_023159175.1 of Wohlfahrtia magnifica. NCBI lineage: Eukaryota > Metazoa > Arthropoda > Insecta > Diptera > Sarcophagidae > Wohlfahrtia > Wohlfahrtia magnifica. The sequence continues at coordinate 2,009,814 of JAKWBJ010000506.1, read as the reverse complement.
TTTAATAGCCATTGGAATTCAATAACCTCAGTAACAATACTTACTGAAACCAAAAGAGGCTGTAGAGACTCTGCACCATAAATGAGTTTTGGTTGAAAAAGATATCTTTCATTGTTTTCAGTTCCTAAAAAATCTATCTTCACTTGTTAAGGGCAGCCCTTTGGATTATATAAAATAGTCCTTTCATATCTCATTTAAATAAATAAAATCTTATGCACTAACCACATAAAAGGCTACCGACTATTGACTACAAGCTGTCAAAAATAGAATACATGTGTACATATGAGAATAATTATTTTAGCAGCAACACGACCACCGTTGTAGCCCGTAGCCAACTTAGGCTAATTTCTATTTTTCTTGTCGACAACAAACAGTTTAGTGCTGTCAGTACAATAAGATGCATATATGAAATATATACATTAAAAACGCGAAAAAATGTAAGTGGCACCACTAAAAAAGAACAATTATACGGACATTTGTTTACATTTTTTTTGAAGCTGTAGTCGTTAAAATAGTTAAGTAGCAGGTTACTTGGATGGTTTTTGTAGCCAGCGTCTTTCGTAGTCGTGTAGCCGATGGTCGGTAGCCTAGCTTTACTTCAAAATAAAAAAAAAATATATTTTTCATTATTTCTTTAAAAATTCTTTTGATAGAAATTAAGTTTTTTTAGCCTCCTATAGATGAGCCACGCTTTCAATAGATTAACTTACAACACAACAGACGCAGTAGTCATTTCAAAATTGGGGTTTTATATCTGTGTGCTTCTATATATGTATGCTTAGTAGAGACATAAATACTGTTACAACATTGAACATATCCACTATAAAAGTATAATTGAACATATATTTTTATTACCAAATGCTTTATGAAAGCTAACTTTTATAGCCTTTGTCTATGATGGGCACTACAAATTGTATTAGCTTTCACCACGGAGAGGTCAGATGATGCTAAATACAACGCTATTTTTGTGATTTTCAAGTGTGCAATGAAAAAGCAATTATTTCGATCGGTATTAGTCGTTTGTTAATCTAAAATTGTTCAAGGAGACTGCCTCGATCGCCAACGTACAGTTCGTAAAGCAATTCATCAAAGCTATCAAATAAACATTTCAGCAAAATTCTCTTAGTCAAATTTGAACATCTTTTAGTGAAGTATGCTGATAACTTACACAAAAATATCTTGTTCACTGATGAATAAATTTTTACGGCACGATTATCTAAGGAAGCATCTGAGCTTTTCTCCCAGGTTCATCATGCTGTAACCATGGCTTGGTGGGGTGTTTCTTGCTATGGGCTTACTGACTTGAATTTCCTTTAACAAAGGACCAAAAATTTACCAAGCAACCATGTTGATAGTTGTAGTGAAGCCAATTAGCCATTCCCGTTTTAAAACTATGTAGTCGTGAACATTTCAGCAGGAAATGTGTTATCGCAACAGTTTGTGAGCTTTCATTTGCTCTGATTTGAACCATCTGGACTGAAAATTAAGAACCGTTTTAGAGAACATGGTTTGCTATGACAGTTACCCTATCGTTGATTCTCTTAAGACTTCAGTAGTTCCTTCTGTGGTCAATTTTCCAGCAGATGATTCCTTGATATTGATAATTAGCCAGTGCCTCACGCGCAAAATCTGTACGCTCGAAAAGGGCTTAGCTTTTTGTACATAATATGTATATAGTTAATATACTTATTAACCCCTTGAGACCTGAACATGAAGCGATTATGATAAAAGTTTATTTTTTTATATTTGTTTCCTTTTGGCCATTATTAAAACACTCGTTGGCTTATTGAAAAAAAATTAAAATTTTCTAATTGTAAAAAACTTTAGTAAAAATACCAGCCGTTGATTTTTTTTAGAAACTTTAGAGTCTATACCAAGACACAAGTCCAGTAGCTTCCCAACACTACGCGGTGAATATTAATTTGACTATATCTTCAAAATGGTAACAGTAAGGGTCTCAAAATTTCGTCAAAATATTTTTATAGTCAATATAAATCATCAGTCAAAACGTAGGCGGAATTGGACAGGTAGGCATGGTACCTCCCATACAAACTAAAAGTTGATTTTTGTACACAGAGAGAAAAATCAGATTTTAAAATCGAAGTGAATCGTTGTCGAATTTAAAATTTTACAACTTGAATTTTTCTAACGTTAATTCAACTTTGAAAGTATGTAAAACCACATTAAATTATTCATCTTCCAAACAAAAATGTTTATGTTGATTTGAAAATATTCCACATTGAATTAAACATAAAAATTATGAATTAGTTTAATATCAAAAACAACAACCGCATATTGAAAATGTTTCAATGTCTATTTTAAAATGTGAAAATACTTTTGAAGTTATAATGTACGTTGTTGAAAATATTTTCTGTTTTCAAATTATGTACAACATGTTTAGGTTAAAAATGCACAGCTTCTGATTTGAGTTTGGCTAATGCTAAAACAAGTGAAATAATTTTAGATTAAAGTTTTTCTCACATTAATTTTGGATTTAAGTTGTTTCTTTGAATACAAACTTCAATTTACAATTTTCCACTTTGGCTAGTTTTCATAGTTGCTTTTTTGGTGATTTAACGTTCTTGAAATTATAATCCTGCTGTGTTTTCTCTGGGTTTATATCTAATGAAGTGAAAGTTTCTGAATTTGGCCTAAATGACTACGTGGCCAAAAATGGGCTAAATTGGATAAGTGATGCCAAGGCCACTCATACATAGTAAATATTAATTTTTGTATATCTTTAGAACGCGCGATGGCGTGGTGTAGTGGATAAAGTGCGCGCATAACAAAACAAGCGACCCAGATTCGAGCGCCAGCAGAGGACATGTGGAAAACAAATTTTTAATTACGGTTTCGAGTGTAAAGAGGCTTTAACTTCTCTCCAGACAAGCTCCCTAGCCTTCCAGCTTACCTCTGGCGATGAAGACAAATGCCAAACGAATGATCAGGAAAAAACGCCAACTACTGGGAAAAATTGCAATACTAAAGTAAAGATCATCCCCAATAGTAAGGATATTCACCACCACACAATCAAATGGAGGAGGCAGCAGTGAATTAATCATCTACTTAGCTTGAAAGATCAAATTGATTAATGAAACTGAAACAAAGCAATGGATGCTTTGTGGAAAGCCAATATGCTCCATAGAGGAGTGACGGAGGAAAAAATATATCTTTAGAACTATAATAGTAGAAGTTTCTAAATAGAGTTCAAACAACTTCGTGGATCATATATATCACTAGTGAATAACTGAGCGGGTTGCACAGAGCATACCGTGTATTTGTTCGAAGACTATATACAGCTAAAAAGCAGAATCGTTTATTTTAAAATTTTTATGGTGTCTTTCTTGAAAGAGGCTATCCAAAATATTTAGACTTGGACAAGGAGGAGATAAAATGGGGAAAAGTGGTAAAAAATAATAACTAAGATAAGCTAATACTTAGCTAGTGTCGTATAAATAAAAATATTTGGTCCAAAATTGATTTATTGTTTTGAGTTTTTTAGCCTAAAATATGTATGCAAAACAATATGTATGTCCCTATTAAGTAGTTGAAGTAGATTTCCTTTTGTGTTTAATTGCGCTTTTAACTCAAATTGACATTAAAAGTGAGTTTAAATGGCAAAATTCCCTTTTATTTAATGTATGTTTTATTTAACTCCTCTTTATGTTTTTTCTTCATTTTTGTAAAGTTGTTCAAATAGCTATGGCGTTTAATTTAACACGTTTAAAAAACAAAAAAATAATTTCAACATACAGTGCTGTTCTGTTTTGTTGGTATATTTTTCTTTTAAGTAAATAACATTTAAATAAATTAAAGTAATTTATTCAACGTTCTGTACAATGTACGGAAATAAAAATTAAAATATTTTTTTAAGAATTTATGTGTGTATGTCTGATTGAAATTCCTAAGATTTTTATTATCTTTTTAAAATGGGATAAAAAACCTAAAGATGAAATGCAGAGAGAAAAAACGAGAGAATTAAGCAACAATTTATTGAAACGAATCATGTAACTGCTCTTGAGTCTTTATATAAAATGCCTTCCATAAGTGGGGGCCATTCATTTTATTGTCTGTCTATGGGGACCTTGTTAAACATGCAAAACTTTTCATTATGCTATGGTCCTAAGTGTAGCATACAAGTGTTAAAAATAGTAAAAGCGAAATAAAAAAAGAAAAAACTTTTTTGTTCGTTTATTGCCATTCTGGTATATTGTTGTGTCTTTTCTCTCTTTATCTTATTTTTAGTTGTTGAGTTTTTGTGACTTTTTTATTGAACTTTTCTGTTCATTGTATTTTTATGATTATACAAATACATATAAATTCCCTTTATTATTTTTACAAACTTTAAATGGCCATTTTGAACAAGGATAAGAAATAATATTTAAATGTATGTGCATATTTTAAGTTATGTTAGTATTCTGTTATGGCAATATATTAAATATAATATAGAATGTAATAATATAATTGAAATTGTATGACATACAAAAGTTTGGTTTGGTTATTATATACATATGTATAAAATTAGTGTTGTCAGATCTGGGAATAAGATATCTTTGATGACAAAGTACTTTTTAAAATCATAACAAATAGAAAAAAATTTTCTGACCTTTGATAACCACCATATTTTTTGATGCGCTACATACATCTACACCCAGAGAAAAAGGCAACAGAAATTTTACAATAACAACCTTAAATTAACAAGATACAACTATGAAAACTAACCAATGTGGAAAATCGTAAATTCGACAACCTTCAACGTAAAAACAATTTAGATTCAGAATCAATGTGGAAACAATTTTGATTTTAAATTGCTCATACTTGTTTTTACATTGGCCAATCTAAAATAAAAAAATTGAATTTTTAATTCAAAAATGTACAACGTTAAATTAAAAATGTGCTATATTATTTCAAAATATAAACATTTTTAAGTCAAAGTTGAAAATAATGAAATCAACATAGCACAACTTAACTGTAGTAATACAGCTTCAAACCTTTCACTTACTTTAACTTTTTTGGTTCAAAACACAATAAATTTGTTTAAAAATTTTTATTCGAAGTGAATAATTTACAATAACATTTTGGTAGGATATAAAATACATAAATAGATAAAATAAATAAATTTCATCAAACAGCATTTCTATATGTATTTCATAGATGATATCAAAGCTAAAATACTGGCTCTTCAAATTAGATCTTTGAATATTGCAATAGGAAAGGTGGCAACGATCTATTTTTTTATTTTATTTTAGAGACTTTAGGACTTGTCTTAGGGAGCTTATGGACCATTATGTGGTTCGATTATGCTGGGTATCGGGTCACTGTTGTGTTAGCCGTAACAAAGTTGCCAGCGAACTGGCAGGACCGTATTCGAAGAACAGGCCTTTACCTGTCGAACGATTGATGAGAACACCAATAGGATATCTCTTCAGAAAGGCAAGTGAATGGTAAAATCCGAAAGCTCATGTAGTGATAGGAGCAATTGCAGGTTATCAGGAGAACACTTAGAAATGTGATATTTATATGAACGGGCACTGCCTTTTACGGGGAAATATTACTTTATGGGAAAACGGTACTCCGAAGTTCAATAGGATATGTTAAGCGTATTAGAATATTGCCTGCTGCTGTCGAGACTACATATGTAGAAAAAATATATTCAAATGTATTTACTTACCTTGTAATATCGGCAACAGTCGTAATAAATTTATATTTTTTTTTAAAGATGTGAACTTTTTATTGAACTTATTTAGATTTCAGCATTACCAAACTTTTTTTTTTCACAAAAATGCAGAAATTTCATTTGACAGCATTAAATTTTTATTTATTTTAACTTCTCGTTTGTAGAACTTTATTCGAAAATGTTCAACATTATTTTAAGGTTGCTCAACTTTAAATAGAAGTATCACAAAGTTAAGTCAAAGACTATGAGTCAAAGTTAAATCAACAATGAGTTTTAAATTTAAGCATAAATCAACTTTAATTTAATGTTATTTCACCATTAAAATATATCCAACAACGTGCATTCTAATATCAACACACATTAAAAACGTATGCCTTCAAATTAATGTTTTGGCATTTTAAAATCAACATTAAAACATTTTCAACTTGCGGTTTTTGTCTTTGACAATAAACTAATTCAGAAATCCGACATTTCTAGTTTAATTCAATGTTGAATATTTTTAAATTAACAACAAAATGTTTGTTTTAAAGATGACTACATACGTTAATTTAATGTGGTTTTACATACTTTTAAAGTTGAATTAACGTTAAAAAAAAATCAAGTTGTAAAATTGTCTATTCAATAACGACCTTTTCTCTGTGTAATGATAACTTTAAAATGATTTATTCGATTTCGTTAAGCCATATGTTAAAAAATTCCAAAGTATAACAAATTATAAAAATTGATGATATATTTTTTCTGGTTCATGAATTAAATATTTGTGAACAGTTCGAGACATATTATACCAAGGATACAAGGATTTTCACAAAATATTTAGCGGTATCAAGTGCAAGCTCCCAAAAATGTCAATATTTATTTGAAAACAGCTTGAAACTGTTCACATTATTACATGCATTCGCTTTATTAAATTGAAGTTAAGGTTTTTTATTTGTTCTAAATGTCAGCATTTTAGAAAAAACGCCATGCAGGGTTGCCGTCATTGGTATATCCAAATCCGGGTTTTGGCTGATCAATAACCAAAACCATTTTACGTTTAAATTCATTTTGGATGCAGGCTTTGTTAAGTGAAACAATTTTTTTTTCATTTTTAAAACTAGCGTGTCATTTCATTATCGTAAGTTTATATGATAAATGAAGAAGCCAGTCGACGAATCGAATCCAGCCATTAAGTATGGAAAAGCCGGGTTTTACTGGCTTAAAATAATATTATAGTTATTTAGAAAAGGACTCAAATGCCTACGTGATTCATAAAAATACTCGGTTATAATTTACAGCAGGAAGTTTTAATACATATGTATTTCATGCATCTATAAGCATAAATCAATTTATGCAAATATAAGCAAGATTTTATTTCACCGGTAGTTGATGGAATGTTTGTATTTTTATGAAAAATAAAAAAATTCCTTTAACGTTGCTTAACTCACTACTTTAATTCCACATATTTACCAAAAATGGCTGATTTTTATCCTTTATTTCAAATAATATAAAATATATGTACATGGACTAAATATAATAATAAAAAACGCAAAAATAATCTCAGTAGCTTGAAGTTAATGGTTCCAGTACTACTTTTTACCTTATATTTAAAAAACTATAGAAATTTCACTTTGAAAAGTAAAAAAATCTGTGTTTTTACTTTTGTGTAAAGAAACGCAATAAAACTCTTGCTTGGGAAGAACGTAGCAGCATGACGTAAAATGATACCAAAAATATTTTAATGCCTAGTGATATAGAATGTTATCTACTTTGACGTGATGTAACATTTTTTACTGTTTCATAAAATTTTTGTCTTTAATTAATTCCCACTTTCGTTATCAAATACCCCAATATGCATCGTCGCGATGTGGCATGTGTTTCATTGTTCTATCGGTACTATAACGGAATGTGCTCTGACGAAATTAAGAAACTAATTTCTTGTAATCATATATTCTTACGTAGTACTTTTATTTCTCGTAGAGCGCATCGCTCTACAGTTGATTGTCCAGTGAATCGCACAACACATTATAAGGAAAATGCGTTCTTAGGTCGCACTGTTCGTTTGTGGAACAATCTTCTTGGGAAAATCTTCGCTGCTACTTACGACATGAGCAAATTTAAATCGAACGTCCATAAACACTACTCTCTCTATCCTCCTTCCCACAACCTATTTTCCTAGTACCCGCACAATGCACTGCATGAGTAGCGATTATCCCCTGAGTACTGGTCTCAAGAGAAAAACAAATTGTATTAAACAAATAATGGATAAGCAATGCTAGCATATGCTTAACAAGCTTTAGTGTGTTACAAACTCTATCTGAAGAAATGCGCTTTACGTAATTGCTTCAAATAATTGCTCACATAGTGTTTCGTAAAATAATACAATAATATAAAAAGATATGCTTCGTGTTACATTGTATTCTTAGCTTCGAGTACATATTTATATATATACATATGAGTTCAAAAATTTTTGTAAAAGCATGATTACAAAACTAATATTGGGATTAATTTTTCATCTATATTTTTGTTTTTGAAATTAATTTACGCACATAGTTTATGGATATGAATATTCATTAATCATTAGTTGAGTTTCTCTATACATTAGTTAATGAGACATGCATATTTGAATGTACATATACACTATATATTTGTTAAACAAAGGAGAACTATTCATTTAGAAAATTAAAGATTCTTTTGCAAATATATGTAATATATGACATATTACAGTTTCATTTTGAAAAGAGAAAATTATGCAGTAAAAGACGCGTTATTAAAACAAAACAAAGTACAAAAGTCGTATGTTTTTTAAAGCTGACTATGGTATGTGATATCTATCATAGATCATAAAGTACATACACAGAAGAAAATACGTAGTAGAAAACCGAACAAGTATGTAGTCTTTCTATATATTTATTACGTTTTCTGAACCCTGAATGGTTCTAGTATAAACGTGAATATATCGTTCAATTTCAAGTGAAACGAACATTCAGTTTCTGATTATATAAAGTTCAGGTGGACTAAAAGTAAACGTACGTTCAGAAATATACTACGTTCGTTCAGTTTTAGGATTACTGAATGTGTGTTTAATAGATAACAATGCACGATCGATTTGTACAGTCTAAATATAGATTCGAAAATTACAATGAGCATTTAATATCTTTACCACCAAATACGTTTAGTGATTTAAACCAAATAACCTTTCTATTATTTTTATTTCTTTTATTAAAATAAAGTATTTTATCACAATTCATTATTTAGTATATCCAGTTGATGAACTAGATCGTAGTTCACTCATTGTTTAAACTTCCATGGGCTTCAAAATGGTGGTGATTTCTTGTGGATGTAGCTCAATTTGTTAAGATCACCGGTTAATGCTTTTAGAAAACAATATATCTATTGTTACGAAAATAAAAATACAACTCTGCAATGTGGTATTTTGGTATATGACAGGTTGGCAGCACTGCCACGTAAATTATATTAAATTATTTTCGTTTAAATAAAAAGTTTTATATGAATTACAAATACTTACCTTTCCACTCTTTCAAAAAATTGCAAATTACATAGTATTTTTATATGTGTACATGTGATACATGACATTCACACTTGAAAAAAATATATGAATTACCCAACAAACATTACTTTCCGATAGAATTATTATTGGTTATATATGTTTCTCCTTACTTTCCTGTCCAGAGCGTAAATTTCAAAATAGTTTTTGTCTGGAGAAAAAGTATTATACAATATATTTATGTTCATGTAAATCTATATATTACTTCTGTTTACACCACTTGTAAAATTGCTTGTTGGATAACTTCTGACGTCAGTGTTGCTGTGTTAAAAAAATACGGAATATTAATAAAAAGTACTTCTATGAGGTCGCATTTAAATTTTTTAATCGAAGCGTTCAAATGCAAATATACCGAACGTAATATTTTACATTTTCGATGGAAAATTGACTAAATATATCATTCTGAATGTCAGCTCAAATTGAAAGTTAGAAAAACTTTAGAAATAATCTGAACAAAACATTTAATTCACATATGGAGGAGCATATTTTTTTCGTTCAGTAGAATTTTAAGTTCATTTTTGACTGCTGAATGCTTATACTCGAAAACAAAACATGCGTTCATTATTAAAAGTTTTGAACGTAACTCTAAAGGAGCATAATAAATCTGCCTACGAGCATTCGATTTAAAATTTTTTGAATATTGTGTTCAACACTTTTTGTTTTTCTCTGTGCGTGATTTCTGTATAAAGTAGGAAATTTTGGAGCAACCAAATTTGCTGTATTTATGAAACCAAATTTAAACTTGAAAACCATCTTTAAAATTGGACTCCTAATAATTTAAAAAATTTTCAAGTTCTTAAATTGTACTAGTGTTTAGTGTTTAGAATTTATGTTTATTGGATAAAACGTAAATATTTCGTTTTTCCTCTTTAACTTATTTGCTTTACCATTAACTTTATTGCTTTTAACAATATTTAGCGTATTTGCTGGAATGTCGGAAGTAGTTTATAATAAGTTCCTTTAGTTGAGCATTTTGTGTTATTGATTTTTCTCTCTCATGCGAATTATTCAAGCACTACAACTTTCGTTTTTTATTTACTTTTTTTAAATTAACTTTTTAATATCCTAACAGTTGGAAAATAATGCCTCTAATAGATTTAAAGCTACTGAAACTATATTTAGTTTGATGTGAAGTTTCTTATAAGAATACAAATTATTATTAAAGTTTGTTTATATTTTTCTTAAAGCAAGAATGTCAATTATTGTACTATTTATATATAGCATGATTGAGAAAAAACCGGGTTTTTTTAAAGGCAACCCAATTAGGGTTTTATAATGGTGTTAAATTTCGTAATATTTGACAATACTTTTTGTTTTCTAGTACAATTATTTTGTCATGTTATTTGTAAGACAATTTTGCAACCTTGGTGGGATCAATGCTGTATTGTGTAATATGGGCTGCTAAACCTCAGTGATCAATATCGACTACCATTACTTCATACAAATCGTTCCTTACGAGAAAAACGGACAATGCTTTACCTGACTATCGGCCGTTTCGACGAATACATCATGCTTTGGCAGGTCACCGCTTCATTAGTTAGATGGCCACAAAAGACGAAAAGTTTTTCCAAGACGGAATTTCAAAAGTATCTGAGAGATTGGGAAACATTGTAATTATCTTTTTGGAGCTCAAAAAGGAATCGAATTAGTTTATACTCCAAATGTTTATGTATATTCATTATAATGTTGCGTTTTATCCTTTTTAAACCTTTTAAGTTCGTTTATATTGCGTTAAAATAAAATAAACACCGCTTTATTTTGTTGTTTTACAGTTATATTTTTATTTACTACACAATAACTTTTATACAGTTTACAAACACTTAATATTCGCTTATACAACACTTTTGTTTCCGCTATAACACGTCTTTATCTTGCGACAGAAAAACGACAACTAACTGACGTGTAGGTAAAGCAGCCCTTTATATACCTAATTTCCTGCAGTTTGGAAAGCTTTGGAAATATCGACTATCTTCTATTTCCATAACCGTTCATTCAAATGTAACGTAAAGATGGTCAATGTGGCAGTGCTGCCAAATTTACAGAGTGGCACAAAATATACCAAAATCCCACAATGCAGTGTTGTATTTTTATTTTTGTAACAATACTTATTTTATTGTAAATAAAGTGCGATAACCTTTAATAAGAAAATTAAAAGCTCACCCTGATTTTGTAAGTATAGTACCCAATAAAACCCGGGTGGGTAGCCAACTCTGATATCAAGGCTATTAACAGTTTCTTTCTATCAATAAGTATGTTGGAAGAAATTGATGTCAAATTATTGATCAGCGAGAAAACCAGAAATATGCTTTTAATAAAGTGTTTCATGCGCATAAAATATGCACTAAAAATCCGAATCTAAAATGATGTAAAAATTTTACAAATTTTTCTTTGTTAATAGAAAAAAAGTTTTATTTAATAACATGGTGTGACAAAAAAAAAACCTAGTAAGTGATTCTATTTTTCTGTTAGGCGCTGCCGAGCAGAACTAGAATATCTTTTTTTTGTGAAATTTTCGAAAAACCTCCAATTTCTCAAGTTATGGGTAAAAAACGGTTTTTGGGACCTTCATGAACTTATAAGCTAAAAACTGAGCTGAATATTATTCGATTTTAAGTTTATTTTCGGATTTTGAAAGAAGAGAAATGAACCTTTTAAATGATATATAATCGTAATACCGATTGTGAAAAAGTGCTATTTTCCATAAAATTGACTACAACTTAACACTAAGCTTTAATGCTAGTGAAATTCTTTTTATTATCTTTCCTTATTCCTCCACTGATTATTATAAGCAAAAAATCGAACTACTTTTTTTCTGTTTTGTGTGTTTTACTGCGCTTTTAAATCAAATTTCATTGGTATGTATCAAATTCTGCTCGCCGCTGTACATATTCATATCTACATGTACAATTATAGCAAACTTAAACAGTTAGTTGATAACGAACTAATTCTAATGAAAAAATATTAAAGTTGCAACAAAATATTTTCGCTATAAAAAACCAAGTTAATGTTTGTATATAAAACGTAATTAAATATAAAATGAAAATTTACCATTAAAATTATGTTTTAATTTATAAAACACAGATTATAAATAAATTGATACAAATTTTAATATTAAAAATATGTATCATATATATTACGTACATAAATATTATTAAATAATATCAATAAAATAAATTTGCATTTTGTTTTATTAGCAATTTATTTGAACGAAAATTATAAACAAATATGTACACAAATTTCAACAGATAGCATCGAACATAAATTTTGCATTTAGTGGGGATTAGTTTTATTATGTCTGTACGTGAATTGCTATTGAAAATTTAACCAACACTTGGAAAATTTCGTCTCTATATCATGTTTACTGGCTTGACAAACCACAAAAATATTTACCTCATACTAGTTTACCTGTAAACCACCCATTTGTCAGTGTAAATACGTTCATTGTGTCGTATTAATATAACATGAATTAAACGAAATAATTCATTCGTATTTTAAAATAAATAGGAGTAACATTAAATGATGTGTTTAATGAACGTATTTAAGTACAATATCATGTTTTATGCAAATTGTATCTGTTGTATAGGTTCTGCTAATCATGTGGCGTTGTAGGATTAAGTATTAGAAATATGGATGATTTAAGGTGATGGAATGTTATGTTACATATTCGTTAAAATCTAAATGTAGTACATATTTTATGTTTGTATTAGAGTTTAAGCCAGAGTTTCAAGAGAGCTGTTTGATGCAGTTTTTGATTAAAGTGTAATAAAGGGTCCGACAAATAATTTTTTTTTGGAAATGCTATAAAAAAACCTACTGAATATTTTCTCCAATTTCTTTTTTTATTTGAAAGTACAATCCTCGGCTGGCCATGCAGTAGCCTACACGATCGGTCCAATTTTTAAGCACATTATCGATTGTGTGCGGCTGTATTTCACCAATGGCTTCACGAATATTATCCTTTAAAGCGTCAATTGTCTCTGGATTGTTGGCGTAACACTTATCTTTGACGGCACCTCACAAATAATAGTCCAACGGTGTCAAATCGCAGCTCCAAGGTGGCCAAACGACATCCGCTCTGCGGCTGATAATACGATCTTCAAGAACAGGGCGCAAAGCATCGAGTGTAGCTTCGGCTGTGTGGCACGGAGCGCATCCTGTTGAAACCAAATGTTGCTAATATCCTCCTCTTCAATTTTTGTAAACAAAAATTCGTTCACCATGGCCCGATAATGATCGCCATACATACATACATACATACCCGCCAAGATCAAAATGAGCTTCATCTCAAAAGTGATTTTTTTTGGCAAAATCGGCATCTTATGTAAGTCGATCGCAGGCCCACTTAGCGAAGCGTATATACAACCATATTCGTTCAGCGGAAGAATAAAACTAATTATCTGTTAAATCAGACATGAGCTAAGCTCATTATTAAAAATTTGTATACACTAGATTATATTGCTGAGAATAAGAACGTAGCCGAAAAATAAAAATATATCTTTAAACAGGACAACTAACCCGAAAACACATTAAGCATTGTAAAGTTATTTTTTGATTAAATTAACCGGTTTTTTTTTGGTTTTGTCGATTACAGTTTTTCCAAAATCTTCATTTTTCGAATACCGAATAAACCGGTTTATTTAACAGGAATAACCGGTTAATTTAAATAAGTATAATTTTTATACGTTTGTATATTTTTTTATTAAAAATATAGTCATCGTTTAACTATTTGTATAAATTTAGTTATTATTTTTGTATATATGACAACCTTGAACGTCTCACAATGAACGTGAAAAGAAAAATAGATCGAAAAAGATATGCACTCTTGCGCAAAAATAACCTTTTCTTGTCTTCTATAAGTAAATATTGATTTTTATTTATGGATAATGATCAACTAGACTCATTGAAAGCCCACAAACCCACAAACGCCGGTTCCGAGCCGCAAATATATTAGTTAGTGAAGTTTTTCACAGCCTAAATACACATAACTATAAGTCGCTAGTAATGTTGTGAGGTGATATCGCTGTTGAAAATTGTCAGACGATGTGGCCCGGTATTGAACCGACGACATCTTGGTTGGAAGGTGAATTCTTACATAACATACCACAGTGACACACACACTATTAAATAAGTAGTGCATAAATTTACATACAATGCTGCTCGAAAGCTAAGCAATTTTTTTTTATCGGGGCAATTAAGGACTCATGTATTACTGATAGATTTATTCAAAGTAAAACATTTAATTTTTTTTATCTTAGGCCAATAAATTATAACTAAAATGACAAACCATTAATTCTATTCTCCACCAAGTAATACAACAAACACGAAATTAGCCCCAAAACTTAAGCATTTTCCAGTATTTTGTGTAATCAACAGTTCTCTTTTATGGCCTGCGCACACCGTTTTAGCATAGTTTTTATAAGATTTGTTAGAATTATTGTTAGGATAGAGTGCCACTTTAATTTTAAGCTCTCCATCAGCTTCTGCTTATTTTTAAAACGACGTGGTCTAGCTCTGCGCTTCAAGAATTAGAAACAATTTTATTTAAATAAAAGAACCGGCTAACCGGTTTTTTTAAAAGTGCTACTTTTCCAATTATTCGAAAACCGGTTTTTGAAAAAAATCGAACAATCGTTCTCCATAACACATTTTAACCATCTGGACATTAAAATCTTTTTAAACAGTAGAACGTCATAAGCTTCTGAACATGGATACAGGTTAAATGAGCAAAGATACCTTAAGAAATCTTAGGCAAGTTGATCAATAGTATACCAAAACGACTTCGGGGCTTATAATTTGATATAGAAATTTAAATAATTTAATATGTTTGATTTTTAACTTTCAATTATCGCGTGTGAAATATATTTTAATTTATAAAAAATCTATAAAAATTTAATTTATTCTATGTTGTATATCTAAAAACTGATTTCTATTTTTCAGCTATGATACTATTTTATATTTAAAATTTATTTGAAAAATATCTCAAATAGTTACGAATTTATTACTTTAAATTGTCGCCTAGTGTATACAAAAAAAAAGTTGTCCTATGCTCGTATTTAAACCTCTCATGCACCAAACTTTGTTAGGGTTTGTTTCCAACTACACTGGGGTCAAATAAGATAAAAAATTATCAAACGTTCAACTTGCATTCCAAGCGTATATACTATATACAACTTGGCGCATAAACGGAGTAAAAAGATACATTTTTTATTGGAAGAATATAATAAATTTATATATTTTTTAAATTAATATTTTATACATTCTGAAGTATTTTCAGAGATTTTTACTTGAGCAACATCTTCTATAGGATTATTCATCACTTTTCTTAATTTTTTGGTCCATTTTTTGAAACTCCACCTTAATTATAGAATCCTTAGAAATTGTAATGTATATTTCTTCCATTCCTACGCTTTACGCTCCTGGAATCAATGGAATTTCGGGTTCTGCCTCAGCAACAAAATTATCCCAATCAAACTAAAACATATGTTCCATTTCTCTTGTTACTGCAGTTTAGAGCCACCTAAAGAATTTTTATCGCGACCTAAAGAATTTGTTGTGCAGTCAGATAAGTTCATCACATTAAATTGAGGCTGCGAATAAAGCCAGTAAACATATTTGGTGAGAGAAGAAATACTTTTTTCGGAGTCAGAACAGCGTCCTACGAAAACTTCGTCCTCTGAGCCGAGATAATTGGACATTCATACTGTACATGTTCAGATGGTTCAGCATGTGTCGTGCAGAACCGATTATCCTGAATATTTCCCTCCACCACAAAAAAAATACTGATATCATCAACGCAGAGTAAATAGACTCGTTAGTACCCTGAGCTTGCTCTAATGGATAGCCTGCTGGATCTACTGAGAGAAAGCGTCCCTTTTACTCGCTGTTAAGCACTTATGTAGTTGACTAAATGTACAAGATAGTAATTAAAAGTGTAGAAAGGTATACAAAAGTTTTAAAAATTGCAATAATATTAAAGCAGATACTTCGTTTATGAACCATGTTGTATATATACAACGACTAAATTATAGAAAATCGTCGGATTAAAATGTTTATTATTTTTTTTGTTGTATTTCGTTTGTTCACAAGCCACTGTAACTGGACAAATATTTTCACTTAATTATCGTAAGATTTTCTAAAAAAGTTAGGCACCAAAATTTTTTACTTCAACTAAATTAGAAGAAAAATTTATCTTAAGGCATAGAATTTAATTTTATATTAATTCGTTTAAAAATATAATATCGTTAGACATCAGAAATATGCTTTCAAATAGTGATGTTGTATGCAAAAATGCATGAAAGGATTAATATGTCGGAAACTACTTAATATATTTACAATAGATGCGTTGGAAAGGTCTACCTTCACTGATTGTCTTAAAAAAAAACAGGCGGTACACGCATATACAAATATTTATTTGTGTATAATTTCAAAACGGTAGCACTAAGAGTTTTTAGATTTGCTCAAAATTGTTTCGTAGTCAATACAAATTTTCAGTCAAATAGTGGGCGAAATAGGATAAGTGGACGTGGTACGCTCCATAAAAAATATATATTAATTTTTGTATATCTTAAAAATGGTTAGAGTAAAAGTTTGTAAATTCGGTCTAAATGTCTTAGTGGGTTATACAAATCATCAGTTAAATTATGGCCGGAATTAAATAAGTGGGCGTGGCACCTGCAATACAAATTAGGTATTGATTTTTGTATATCTCGATAGCGATTAAAGTTTCTGAAATCATCAGTCGGAAAGTGGGCAGAACCGGATAAGTGGGCGTACAAAGAAGATATTAATTTTTGTATATCTGGAGAACGATTGGTGTTAAAATTTCTAAATTCGGTCTAAATTACTTGGTAGTTAACAAAAATCGTCTGTTTAAATATGGACTAAATTAGATAAGTGGGCGTGGCATCTCCCATATATATTAACTATTAATTTTTGTATATCTTTAGATGGGTAATAGTAGAAGTTTCTAAATTTGTTTTAAACAACTTATCGGACTTCATCAGAAATGGAGTAGGTTGGCGTGGCACTTTCCATTCATACCAAATATGGAATTTTGTATGTGTAGAGAACGCTAACAGTTAAAGCTTCGTTATGTATCCCCATCAGCCAAAAAGCGGGAGAGATTGGATAAGCTGGTATTGAACAAAGCACACCAGGTAACAGCTATTTTAATATGTAGTCTTGTCTATATATTGCTACGAAAGTAAATATGCCTAAAAATTAAATACACCGTATCAATGAATGTATTGTGAGATTTTGGCTATGATGTTTGGTTTGTGCTAAGGCTCTTGTCTAACTGTCACTGCCATAATTGTCTGTAATATTAAGAGTCCTAACACTTGCATTTTTAACGGCGTTCCTAGTTCGATTCCTTTTTGTGTGTATTATAATTTTACATCTTATGAATTTCACGTATGTAGATAAATAGAAATTAATAGAACTACAAGAATATTTGAAATTAATAATGAATTCATACAAAAGGTAGCGCATTGCGTTTGGTGACATAGTTATCCTTTTGCAGTCATCAAATAAAGTCGTGTTTAGGTGTAAATAAAAGTGTTGGATAAACGAATACTAAGTGTAAGTTAATATTTTGTAAAACAACAAAAAAGTTTTGTTATTTTTATTTTGACGCAATTAAAAAAAAAACTCAAACGTTTTAATAAAAGCTTAAAACGAACATATAAATAAATTGTCCTATGTTTATCACTTTATAACATGCGTACCGCTGAACCTACTTACAAATCAATACATACATTGTAAAGGCCGAATTTCATTGATGATTTAAAAAAGAAAATGAAAAAGGTCTACTACTAAATTTTTCTCACAGAAAATGTATGCATTCCTTTGTATTTTTTCTATGAGAAATACATCTTACTGATGTACAATACAAAGGCTTCTAGGAACGCGGGTAGGTCTTCTATAGTATCTTTACATAATAAAGATTTGGCAATTGAAGTAAATGATTATTTTACTTTTTTTGATTAAAGCCATATGTTTAAGCTTAAAAGGCTTACACAGTTCTTTAAATTCTTATTTGTATTCATTGCCATAAATAAAATATAGCGCATAGAGTAGAACGTATTTTTAAAAATGTATACAAAATGTACTCATGTATGTACATATATTATGAAGCTAAAAGTTCAACAAATTGCTAAAATATTTTTAAATTTGAGGAGATAACCAATAGCATTCAAAGATTAAAAATGAGAGTATTTTGCATGAAAAAGTTTTGGTCTGAGTAATTGATGATTGGTTTTCCAATGTACTAATGAGTACAAATGCTGTTTGGTTTGGTCTCTGTTTTATGTTCGCATAACAAATATTTGGTGTAAATAGCTCTTGTTATTTATGTCTATGAAAAAAGGTAATAATGGAAAATAAAAGAATATTTTGAAATAACAGGAAATTATTTTGCCAATTTTTAAACAGATATTGATTTTATGAGTTGTGGAAAAATGTGTGTGCGTTATATTGTGTGTTTTTCCTCTAGTTGTGCTCCTAATAGTTTTAAATGGAAAATAAAAATTAAAAAATAAGCAAAATATGCGAGCTTAGCATTACCAAAACTCCAAATAGTTATTTTTGATTATTTTGTAAATTAAAACTAAAATACAATTTTGTTACACATAAAAAAACATCTCAAAATAAAATAACTTTTATATATTAAATAATTTTTTTATATTAAAATTCAGTAAATCTGCATTTTTTGATGCTTAGTTAATATTACTGTTGGGACACCTCATAAGTGAAAACCCTTTAACTTTAGATCATCTATTTCTCATTTATAATATAATACAATATATGTATATAAATTCTCCTCAAGCTTTCAATATATAAGCATTCTTTCCTATTCTCTTTTTACTTTATAATACATAAATTATGATCTTATTTTTATGTATCTATAATTTACTGCTCTTATATTCGAAATCTTTTGTAAACTATATTTGTTCTCTTAAATATAACGGTAGTTAATCATAAATTCTTTATACTTTGAACTTTGTAACATAAAACTGAAAAAATAAAATTTTGTATTATTCTGAACACAAAACAAGTTACAACTCTCCCCAATTCATTTAAAATTGAATGTCAGATAAACTAATCTGATTTAACATTGGCGCCCAACGTGGGGCACGAGTTGTAATTTCATTTTTTCAAATAATTAATTTCATATTGGCTTATTTATTCTTTTGGCAAAATATTTCAATTTCTGGAAACTTCCAGAGTTTGTTGTCGTATTAGATAATTTGTTGTTTCGTGAACCAACAAATTCTAACACATCGTTCTACGCTAAAATTTCTATTAGAAAAGAACACTCAAGGTCAAAGACAACATCAATATTCAACGATATCACCGCTTGTTATTCTGCTGCTGTGCATCATAGCTCTCGTGTTCAAAAAGAAATAAATTTTATACATTGATTTTAACATGTCGCTTAAAGAACTACAACAACAGCAAACACAGTTTATCAAAAGAATAACGAGAACTCAGGAATGTGCGAAAGGTGGAGCTAAGCCAATGACGTCATCAGAGGTAAAATGTCGGCTTGAAATATTGGAAGAATATTTTAGAATGGCATTAAATATTCAGCTTAAAATCGAGCAAATTGACGTCAATGATACTGGAGGTTCTCAACTTGAAGAGATGTATGTTGCAACGAAAGTCTTACTTCAAAATCAATGCTCTGCTTCGACCGATCACAATTCTACAACAGCGGATGTTTCTTACATCACACCAGGTTCAAGTTCCAAGCTACCAAAGCTGAAGTTGCCATCATTTGGAGGACAATATTCAGAATTTAAAAATTTTTTTGCTTCTTTCAATCAAATCATTGATTCGGAAACATCACTTTCAAACATCGAGAAGTTCAACCATTTGTTAAATTGTTTGCATGGACAAGCTCTGGAGACGGTAAAGGCGTTCCAGGTGACAAATGAAAATTATCCAAAGGCGTTAGAGAGACTAAAATCAAGGTATGATAATAGCACACTAATTTTTCTTGAAAATATTGCATCACTTTTTCAATTGCCACCTATGTCGAAGTCAAGCCCTAGCCAATTGCGTAGTATTGTTGATGGGGCTTCAGCATTATATGATTCTCTATTGTCGTTAGGTTCGGAAAAAGATGTTGCACAAGCAATGCTTATCTATTTGGTTATTGATAAGGTAGATGGACAAACTAAAAAGAAGTGGAATGAATCATTAGATTTTAAAAAACTGCCAACATGGTCATCTTGTGCAGAACTTCTAGAAAGGCATTGCCAATATTTAGAGTCTCTTCATAGTTCAAATGCTCACAGCAATGAGGGAAATAGTGGAGATAAAACAACGAAAAAAGGTCAACGTCATAGTTATTCATTTACTTGTTCTAATTCGAATTGTCATCTTTGCGAAAGTAAGGAACACAATATATTACAGTGTGCTGAGTTTAAAAACATGAAAGTCTGTGAGCGATTTGAAAAAGTAAAAGGGCTTAATCTGTGCATAAATTGCCTTGCTAAAGGGCACACTTGGTCTAATTGTTCTTCGCGTCATATATGTAAAATATGTTCCAAAAGGCATCACACCTTATTGCATCGCAGTCCAACAAATGCTTCCAGTGAAACTAAAACTATATCTCAACAAACAATGCTGTCGTCTAACGCAACGGAATTCTGCCCAAAGGGAGCTTCTGTGCATACTCACGTAAACAACTCTGTAGGTGAAGAGATTATTCTCGCAACAGCTTTAATTATGGTTCGTAACGCCTTTGGAGAGTATAAAATTGGTCGTGCTTTGCTTGATTCTTGTTCTCAGGCCAATTTTATTACAGAACATTTCTCACAAACTCTTCGTTTACCTCGCAAAAAACATAATCAGGAAATCTACAGTATTGGTCATACATCGTCCCAGATCAGACATAGTACATCAACTACCATAAAGTCCCGATTCACTAATTTTGAACTATCGCTCCCATTCTGTATTACATCACATATTGCATATCACCCAGATAAAGAGCTAGATGTTTCTACCTGGAAAATACCTTCAAACATTCAATTAGCAGATGAAAATTTCTACAAGTCACATCGTATAGATTTGTTGTTAGGTACTGAAAGCTTTTTTGATATTCTTTCTGTTGGACAAATAAGACTCGCATTGAATCTTCCAATTCTTCAAAAAACCTTATTCGGTTGGGTCGTCTCCGGACGTTATGAGAAACGTTGCTCATCATCAAATTCTTCTACATTCATAATGACGACAGAGAGTTCCATAGACGAAAACTTACAACGGTTGTGGAAACTGGAAGATCTTTCCGAAACTGTATCGATGAGGACTAGGGAGCAAGAAAATTGTGAACTTTTGTTCATTGATACAGTCAGACGCGATACCGCTGGTAGAATAGTGGTTCGTTTACCATTTAAAGGTAATCCTAAGGAGCTAGGATCATCATATGAAATAGCTTTAAAAAGATTCTTGTGTCAGGAACGCAGACTTTTACGATCAAATGAATTGCAGTCTCAATACGTAGAATTTTTAGATGAATATGAGAAGCTTGGACATATGACTTTAGTAAAACAATCCAACTTGAACAAACCCCACTATTTTATTCCCCACCATTGTGTGCTTCGACCATCTAGCACTTCTACAAAGCTTCGGGTTGTTTTCGACGCTTCATGTGAAACGACTTCTGGTGTATCTCTCAATAATTTATTAATGGTTGGTCCAACCATACAACCCGAACTCTTTATACTACTCACTCGATTTAGACTGTTCAAATTCGCCTTGACTGCAGACATCAAAAAAATGTACCGTCAGGTACTTGTTGACCACAAAGATCGATGTTTCCAGTATATTTTATGGAGAAAATCTCCTAATGAAGAGATATGTACCTACGCTCTTAATACAGTGACTTATGGCACAGCATCTGCCCCATATCTCGCAGTACGAAGTTTAAATTACCTAGCTGATGAATACGCAGATATTTTTCCAACAGGATCTATGATCATAAAATCTTCATTTTATGTAGATGACATGCTTTGCGGAGCCAATACAGTGCAGCAACTTTTAAAAATTAAACATGAAGTAACCGAAATTTTGAGAAAAGGAGGTTTCGAACTGGACAAATGGCACTCAAATCATCCGGATTTCATACATGACACAACAAAACATATCAATATTGATGAAGGTTCAACAACAAGCGCTTTAGGTATAAAATGGATTCAAAATTTAGATGAACTCGTATTTTCGTTCGAATCAAGACCAAACAGTTCAAATATATCAAAACGGGTAATACTTTCAATCGCTTCTTCCTTATTTGACCCGTTGGGACTTATCGCACCAATAATTATCAGAGCTAAGATAATACTACAAGAGTTATGGCTTCTTAAACTTTCATGGGATGAATCAGTGCCCCAAAACTTATACTCAGCTTGGCAAACAGTTCTGCAGAATTTATCGCTACTTCAAAAAATTTCAATTCCCAGATATTGTCTAAAATTTTCTTCTCCACAAAACTTGCAGATTCATGGTTTCTGTGATTCTTCAATACGTGCATATGGAGCATGCTTGTACACTCGTGTTGAAGACAATGTGGGCAACGTTTATGTGCAGTTACTAACAGCGAAATCAAGAGTTGCACCCATTAAGAAAAAGTCTCTTCCAAAGCTAGAACTCTGTGGCGCGTTACTTCTTGCTGAACTTTACGCAAAGGTTAGAGGTCTGTTTGCTAATTTCGATTATATGGTATTTCTTTGGACAGATTCTCAAATAGTGCTTCATTGGCTCAAGTGTCATTCAGCCACATTATCCGCATTCGTAGGCAACCGCGTGTCCAAGGCCCAAGATTTAACAATTAATGCAGAGTGGCGACATGTGCCAACGAAGGAAAATCCAGCAGATTTGATTTCAAGAGGATGCTCGGTCGCTGAACTGGAGGCGTCTAATTGGTTTAATGGCCCTTCTTTCTTAAAGGACATTTCAAATAACTGGCCTCAACTTAAAACATTATCTTTTGACTCAGAAGAAGACATGCGTGAGAGAAGAAAATCAGCTTTTGTACTATCTACAGGAAACAATTACCTTCTTCAAGCACTTTCAAAATACAGCTCACATATGCAGAGCATTCGTATAGTAGCGTGGATGCAACGCTTTGGCAAATTGGCTTCAAGAATCAAAAATCCTAAATTATTTGGAACACTATCAGCTGATGAAATACATAACGCATTTTATTGTATAATATGGAATTTACAACAAGTATACTTTTCAGAAGAAATAGCATTTTTAAAGAAGAATCAATTTATAAAGAGTCATATAAAAAATCTTAATCCCTTTTTGGAATCAACAAATGGATTTGAACTGATCAAAGTTGGTGGTCGCCTCGAACTTGCCAATCTCGATAATTCTCGGAAACATCCAATATTGCTGCCGAACAAATCTTCCTTTGTTATGAATTATGTTCGACATCTTCACTTAGCAAATTATCATGCTGGTCCTAAGTCTCTCGTGTCTTTCATAAGATTGGAATATTGGGTTATTAATGCCAGAGAAATAGCAAGAAAGGTTGTACGGTCCTGTATTCATTGTGTGCGGTATAAACCGAAACTTCTGCAACAAGTCATGGGAAACCTACCCCCCGAAAGAATAACTCCATCGAGACCATTTTTAAAGTGTGGAGTAGACTTTTGTGGGCCAGTAAACACTTATCTTCGAATTAGGGGAAAACCGCCGCAAAAAACCTACATCGCTATCTTTGTTTGTTTTACCACAAAGGCTGTACACATAGAAGTCGTCTCAAGTCTAACATCTGATTGTTTCCTAGCAGCCTTGAAACGTTTTATTGGCAGACGTGGCTTGCCATCAGACATTTTTTGCGATAACGCAACGAATTTTGTTGGTGCCTGTAACCAGTTGAAAGAATTGAAGGAATTTTTATTCAAATCTGAAAATCAGCATTCAGTAGTTAAGTACTGTTCTGACAATTTTATTAACTTTCATTTTATTCCCCCTAGAGCGCCCCATTTTGGCGGTATTTGGGAAGCTGCCGTAAAATCTGCTAAAAGTCTGTTAAATCGGAGCTTCATTAACGCACGTCTAACATTCGAAGAACTAGAAACAGCTCTAACCGGCATTGAAGCAATTCTGAATTCGCGTCCTCTGACTCAATCATCGAATGATCCAAATGATTTGGAATCATTGACTCCCGCACATTTCTTGGTTGGAACATCCCTAAAGGCTCTCCCAGAAAGAATCGTAGAAGCAGACAAAATTAATATTGTGGAAAAATGAAAACGTGTTAGTGCCATCAAACAGCAATTCTGGCAGCGCTGGAATCACGAATATATTAATGAGTTACAAACACGAAGCAAATGGCATCATTCTTCCGAAAACATCAAGGTCAACGCAATGGTAATTGTACATGAGGACAACGTGCCTCCGCAGCATTGGACTCTTGGAAAAATAGTCTCTGTAATGCATGGAAAGGACAACCACATCCGTGTAGTTGACGTTCGCACCTCTAGAGGAATTATTCGGCGTCCAATTAGGAAGATTGCGTTGCTGCCAATTTGAAAGTCCTTTCAAGGGGGCCGGTATGTTGGGACACCTCATAAGTGAAAACCCTTTAACTTTAGATCATCTATTTCTCATTTATAATATAATACAATATATGTATATAAATTCTCCTCAAGCTTTCAATATATAAGCATTCTTTCCTATTCTCTTTTTACTTTATAATACATAAATTATGATCTTATTTTTATGTATCTATAATTTACTGCTCTTATATTCGAAATCTTTTGTAAACTATATTTGTTCTCTTAAATATAACGGTAGTTAATCATAAATTCTTTATACTTTGAACTTTGTAACATAAAACTGAAAAAATAAAATTTTGTATTATTCTGAACACAAAACAAGTTACAACTCTCCCCAATTCATTTAAAATTGAATGTCAGATAAACTAATCTGATTTAACAATTACAATTTGTTGAATTTTTTTTTTAATAGTATTTTATATACAATTTACTTAAAGAATAAAAGAAGAAGTTTAAGTTTAATTTTAAGGTCACTGGGAATATCCAGATTTCTAGCATACCATAGTGCTTTTCGTAGCGCTTTGTAAGAATTAATGCACACTGTTCTATGCACATCACACAGGTTTTGATGCCATAAGTTCATAACTTTTTTATGAATTGAAAGGTGTGATTTTCTATAAATGTGTAAAGTAAGGTTGACTATTTGGCATCAAAAACTCCATTTTTTAAATATTAGTACTAAAATATTTTTACTAATATCTTATCGGGTCCGCCATCTAACGTTTTTTTTTCAACTAGTGCTTATTTCGTGAACGGTAACAATTAGCTCATGTCTGATTTGACAGATAATTAGTTTTATCCTTCCGCTGAACGAATATGGTTGTGTATACGCTTGAACAGCTTTGAAAATCATGGTAATGTTGCAGAATGTGTGCGATGTGTTCAGATGAAGCTCATTTTGATCTTGGCGGGTATGTAAACAAGCAAAATTGTCGCATTTGGGGCACAGAAAACCCGCACGCATACATTTAAAAGCCGATACACCCAAGACGAGAGGCATAGTTGGGCCATTTTTCTTTGAAAATGAGCAAGGAGTGCCGTTACAGTCAATGGCGATCGTTATCGGGCCATGTTGAACGAATTTTTGTTCACAAAAATTGAAGAGGAGGATATTAGCAACATTTGGTTTCAACAGGATGGCGCTATGTGCCACACAGCCGAAGCTACACTCGATGTTTTGCGCCCTGTTTTTGATGATCGCATTATCAGCCGCAGAGCCGATGTCGTTTGGCCACCTCGGAGCTGCGATTTGACACCATTAGACTATTATTTGTGGGGTGCCGTCAAAGATAAGTGTTACGTCAACAAGCCAGTGACAATTGACGCTTTAAAGGACAATATACGTGAAGCCATTGGTGAAATACAGCTGCACACTTAAACTTAACCATTTCGGTATTTTGAGGCCATATGCCATCATCTACTTTTAGAAATGTGGTTTCATTTCTATAATAATTCATGACTTTATATTGTCTTTGTAATCAGAAAAGCTTAAAATATATATTAATTGGTGAAACAAATATAAAATAAGGTACTACGAATAAACCTCTATATATCTATACATTTTTCCAGAAAAATATGGGCTTACCGATACAAAAGTTTAAGTTTGAACCAGCGGTTATTTCGAATCTTGCAAAACTTATAATATTCTATTCACAAAACTCAGTATATTATCCCCACTGAACGAAATGAATCGATTTGCGTTTGGACAACGTTGGGATTTTTTTGGACAGAAGTCATTCTCATCTTGGTGGGTACGTGAATAAGCAAAATTGCCAAATTTGGGGCTTGGAAAACCTAAACATGGTCTTATAGAAGCCAATGCACCCATTACGAGTGATTGTTTGGTGCGGATTGTGGAGCTGAGGCATCATTGGCTTATATTTCATATTTCGCAACCACTACTGTGAATGAAGATACCTGATAACCGATTTGTTTGTGCCCGCTCTTCATGGTATTAATGCGAACGATGTTTGGTTGCAACAGGATGGTCCACTTGCGTCAAACGTTTGATGACCGTTTAATTAGCCGAAATGGTGCTGTCAGTTGGCCGCCAGAAAGCTACGATTTGACAGGTTAGAAAAGTATTATGCTGACAACCAGAGACAATTCAGCATTTGAAGGCCAACACTAGTGATACCAATGCCGAGATACGACCGCATACACTCGTAAAAGTTTTCGAAAATTTGCGCGATAGAATGGGGTAGTGTGAGGCCAGCCGCCGCAGCCATATATATGAAATAATATTTCATTTCTTACCGAAACAATTGCACTTCACAACAAAAAAACTAAATTTAGCAAAATTTCCAACCGCTTTTGTTTTAAACTTTTAAACTTTCCACCCCATACTTCGTTTAAAATCTTATCATTTTAGTCTTTAACGATTATTTTCTACAAAAATCATCATAAAAACTTAGAAAACCTTTTAATGAAATAGATAATGTACGAAAAATTTTTGGTTTAATGGATTCAAAAAGACGTACGGTCTTGTCTTGTACCTAATGGTGGCATTCCAAAAACCATATCTAGGAATTTATAACAGCGTTTAAATGTAGCAAATTTTCACAATTAGTTACATAACTTATAGCTAAGTTCTCCTTTTGGTTCGAAACC
Source organism: Wohlfahrtia magnifica (assembly GCA_023159175.1). Classification (NCBI taxonomy): domain Eukaryota; kingdom Metazoa; phylum Arthropoda; class Insecta; order Diptera; family Sarcophagidae; genus Wohlfahrtia; species Wohlfahrtia magnifica. Next base: position 1,982,411 of record JAKWBJ010000506.1, on the reverse strand, counting down.
TTTATTGTCTTGAGGTATGTGTATTATGGCCGCCCGCAGTATTAATTTCATTTACACTGCTTACAATATCCATCATATTTTTATTTTTTATCTTATAGTCACTTTTATTTTTTTAAAAAATTTTTCAGTCTTTTTATTTTTACAATTTTTTTTCTATTTTAAAACTTTACGCAAATTATAAATTAAAATTTTTTTTATTTTTATTGACATAAGGTTTGTAAATATTATTGGAATACAAGTTAAATTACAGAAAAATTTCAAGTACTCGAATTTTTAAATTCTTGAGTGCTTGCTCTCATATAAATCAAAAGTTCTTGCTCGCCGTAAATGTTATTTACGAACAGTTTCAAATTGATTTTCTCGCCTAAGGCAACTTTGTGATCATACCTTGGGTTAATTACAGTGGTGGAAAAAATAATAGAGATTCAAAAACTTTTCAAAATAATCATAATTTTTTTTACGTTTTTTTTTTTTACTTTTACGTAAATGAAACCTGAAACATACTTTAACTTAAAAGCACTTAAATTATTTATTCAAAAATCGAAAAACAAAGTCAAGTTTTATTATTTATTTTTTTAACTAAAATAAAATAGTAATATAGACTTTCTATATATTGTTAAAAATATATGTGTTGGGTAAATATTATCATAAAACTTCTGTATTATTTTAATAGCAGAGGGTGTCCGCCGGGAAGGTATACTAATTTAATTTGCCGCCATTTTGGTAAATATTAGTCTTGACAGTTCATATTTGGCAGTCGTGAAGTAGAGACGTGACAAGTTTATTATGGAAAAATATTAAGTAAACCCACGTGTTTTAATCGTTAAAACAGCTCGCCCATGACAACCCCTTTTTCATGAAGAAATAATAATGAGTGACGAGGCACATTTTCATTGTTATGTGAATAAACAGAATAGTCGGTTCTGGGCAATGGAAAACCCTTAAATTATTCATCAGTCACCTTTGCATCCATTAAAAGTTACAGTCGGGTGTGCAGTTTGGTTAGGAGCAATCATTGGACCCTACTTTTTTGAAACTGAAAACGGCGTAACCGGGAGCGATATTGCGATATGATTGAACAATTTTTAACACCACAACTGCATGCTTTGGGCTTAACTAACATGTGGTTTCAACAAGACGGTGCCACATCGCATACTTCTTTCTAAAACAAATTATTTCAAGGAATGGTGATATTGATTGGCTTCCACGGTCGCCTGATTTGATTGCTCCGAACTCCTTTTTGTGAGGATATCTGAAAAGCAAGGCTTATGCAAACAAACCAAAAACGCTGGAGCAACTCAAATAAAATATTCGTAATGAAATTAATGAAATACCGCGTGAAATGTGTGAGAATGTAATGAAAAATATGCTCAAAAGGGCTCGAATTTGTGAGGCTAACAGAGGCGGGCATTAATCCGATATTATATTCCATATACAATTGCTGACATTAAGTAAAACATTTATCAATATAAGACCCATTCTCTTTCATATAATCAAAAATTATAAACAAACAAAGTAGTATACCTTCCCGCGGACACCCTGTACTTGTATAAAGTAATATAATTAAGAACTCTTAAATTTTTTTGAATATAATATTTTATTCCTTTTCTTTACTTTTTACGTAATAAAGTAAACCATGAAAGCGACACACAGTTAAAAATTAATTACTTATTGTATTGAGTAAAAAAATATGTCCTTTCGCTTGTTAACAGTGCTGGCTAGGGTTTTTGGTTAGCTTATGTCGATATGAGGGTTACATTCATGATGTTTTTTTGCTTCGTTATGAACATCATACAAAATTAATTAATTTCTTTCCAATTGAGCAAATTTGAATTTAATGTGAGGCCATTAATGTGGGTATTACTTGTGTATAGTTAAACATGTTGCAAAAATGTATAACAGGGGTAAAGAAAATTAAATACGTAGATAATATATATACCTATGTAAAGTAATTATTATATAATGCAATAACGTTTAAAATAAGTAATATCATGTTCAGACATACCTTTTGATAAAGACAATTGATTTTTAAATTGCGCTATCCTATTAGGTGTTCATACTTAGCGCAATTAACGTTTCCAAATAAGCATTTGACAGCTGCAAATGTTAAAATACATTTTGTTCATAAAATTTAAAGATAAAAAAAATTTTAAGAAAAATTTAAATATAAACTTCAAATTCAATATTCAAAAATTTTGTTTACTTTTTTCATTTCCATAATATTACACTTTATATAACATTGCACAGTATGCAAAATCTGTATTCATCCAACCTTAAAAAATTTATTTACTTGCATTTAAAGATTAACAATATGCTTTAAGTGCCATTTTTTATTTGTTTTAAGTAATTATTATTTTTAAATATTTATCTTAACAAAAAATAATGATTTAACAAAATCGTTTTTGAAACTTTGTTTGAATGTAGACTTTTTTACTGTTTATAGTTGCCATTTCTCACTAGACATACCTCACTCAGAGCTGCCACTCCACATTATACATGCTTCACACAGGCTTACATTTTGAATTTCATTCGATAAACTGTAAAATTAAATATAAGGTTCGCCAAATAAATTTTTTTTTTTTTGAAAGCAGGGCGCAAAACATCGAGTGTAGCTTCGGCTGTGTGGCACGTAGCGCCGTCCTGTTGAAACCAGATGTTGCTCATATCCTCCTCTTCAATTTTTGTGAACAAAAACTCGTTCAACATGACCCGATAACGATCGCCATTGACTGTAACGACCACTCCTTGCTCATTTTCGAAGAAAAATGGCCCAATTATGCCTCTGGGCCAAAATCCCAACAGTGACTCTTCTTGGGTTTATCGGCCTTTCAATGTATGCGTGCAGGTTTCCAGTGCCACAAATGCGACAATTTTGCTTGTTTACATAACCGCAAAGATCAAAATGAGCTACATCTGAAAAGATGCTTTTTTTGCATCGGCATCTTCTGTAAGTCAATCGCAGGCCCACTTAGCGAAGCGAAAAAATAGTATACACAATCATATTCGTTCAGCGGAAGGATAAAACTAATTATCTGTCAAATCAGACATGAGCTAAGCGTTAGCATTCACTGAATAAGCACTAGTTGAAAAAAACGCGTTAGATGGCGGACCCTTTAGTTACCGAAGAAATGTGAATGCTCACTAGAAGAGAACATTGCCAACAGAGAATAAAGAAGAATTCAAGTTGATCGCACAATCAAATAAAAAGCTGCATATGAAAATAAAGGCGATGTTAGTCGAATCGACTAAAGTTACGGTTCTAGGGTTAAAAGAGATTACGTTGATGAATAAAGCTAATTTTTATCAGAATAAAAAAAACATGCTACCTAACAAATTAGTTGGTGCCAGTGAAAAAAAAATTTTTCATTTGTATATAATTTTTCAATTTTACAGAACAAGTATCTTAAAAATACGAAACATGTAATACAAATTATTTGTATTTATTAAAAAAAAAAAAAAAAAATATAAACTCTTTTTACAGTTACGAGAAAACGTGAAGTTAACCTTAAACTTTCAACTATAAAAAAACACAAATGAAAAAAAAACTAACGATATAGAAAATACTAACAAAATACTAAAAATCAAAGCTAACCTCAATTGTAAGTAATCTTCTGGCACATTCTTGTAAAAACGAAAAACATGAAAGATTAAATGCATACAATAGTTCAACTTTTGTTACATTTAACCGTATATGTATTGTTATGTATCGTTACTTTTAATATTTTTACGAAGGTCGACTCATCAGTCTTTTAATTTATTTTTTCCTTATCTCTTACCAAGGTAAACAAAAAGGTTTTATTTGTACCACCGAATCACTTAAAAATGGTTTACTAATGTTTTATCATATCAAGCTTATACTTCAAATATTTCATTCAATTATACCGATTATTTACATATATGTATGTGTGTACTAGAGCACTACACGAGTAACTTTCTTTATTACTCACAACGAGTAATTCACTGCATTGTATTCAATTTACTGTTACTTTATGTATTGTAAACAATGAGTGCGTATTTGTGTTTTGAATGAATCGAATTTTTGATTCAGTCAATCACTTGACTGTACGATTCAAATCAAATCGAGTGAATAAACAATTTGTTTATATGAAAATAATACAAAATCAATTTTTTGAATCGAGTGATTTGCGTGATTTGAATAATTATTTTTGGCTTTCAGAAAAAAGTAATCTAAATTATTTGAAATTTTTAAACATAAAATCAAATATTTCAAATGGAAAATATATTATTATAATCCAGCTTGAAAATCTTTAACATCTGTACCTATCTGATGTATTGTATCGAAATTCTTTAAATGTTTTTCCGGTTTCGTTCGTAATTATTTGTCTTAATTTTGTTTTTGGCCGGTCACTCCTTCCCCTCCCTGTAGTTTTATTTGATTATGATCAAGAAAATTACATTTCCTACTCATTATTTGAATATTTTTGATGTAGGAAGAGGTTTCTTGAATATATGAAACTACTAGCAGTGGTCTATTTAAAATTCCAATAAATTGCGACTCTTAGCTTTAATATTTTATATAAATTCATAAATAATTTTATTGTACAGGGTGTACGCCGGGAAGGTATACTACTTTGTTTGTTTACAATTTTTGATTATATGAAAGAGAATTGATCTTATATTGATAAATGATTTATTTAATGTCGGCAATTATGTATGGAATACAATATCAGATAAATGCTCGCCTCTGTTAGTTTCACATATGCGAGCCATCTTGAGCACATTTTTCATTACATTCTCACACATTTCACGCGGTGTTTCATTCATTTCATCACGAATATTTTGTTTGAATTGCTCCAGCGTTTCTGGTGTGTTTGCATAAACCTTGCTTTTCAGATATCCCCACAAAAAAAAGTCCGGAGTAGTTAAATCAGATAACCGTGGGGGCCAATCAACATCACCATTCCTTGAAATAATTTGTTGTGGAAAAAGGTCTCGCGGTAATTCCATTGTAATCCTGGTTGTATGCGATGTTGCACCGACTTGTTGAAACCACATGTTAGTCCAGCCCAAAGCATGCAGTTGTGGCGTTAAAAAGTTTTCAATCATATCACGATATCGCTCCCCATTGTTACCGTTAAGTCGTTTTCAGTTTAAAAGAAATAAGGTTCAGTGATTCCTCCTGACCAAATTACACACCAGACTGTCACTTTTAATGGATGCAAAGGTGACTGATAATAGTTTGAGGATTTTCCATTGCACAGAGCCGACTATTCTGTTTATTCACATAACCATTCAAATAAAAATATGCCTCGTCACTCATTACGATTTTTTCATGAAAATCGATTATTGATTTTGAAAAAAGTTTTAACCATTAAAACTTGTTGGTTTACTGAATATTTTTCCATAATAAATTTGCCACGTCTCTACTTCAACACTGCCAAATATGAAGTGTCAAGACTAATGTTTACCAAAATGGCGGCAAAACAAAGTAGTAGACCTTCCCGACGGACGCCCTGTATAACAGTTCTTATAATTTTTTGGTTGTAATGATTATGTTAAAAAATCTTTTATTCAAATATTGAAAAACATTCGATTCACTCACTGTATTGCACTCAATTTGAAACACATAAGCACTCTCATTACTCATATTATTATATTCTTCTACTCGAGTGTTTTTTATTTAATTAGAATTTTTTGTCAAACACTCTTTTGTTTTAGTATATTACTCTATTAACTCATAAAATAAAGAGTGGGCCATAAACAACACTCAAAATAAAAGCGAGTGTACTAATGCTTGAACAAATCAATCATGCAGTGTTTGAGTATGTGCAAATGAGTTCATGTTAATCTTGTAGTTAAGCTATCGAATGTAAAAATTAAAAATGCTGGATTTAAAACAGATGGCTTTTTTTTACACATGGCTTGTATTTTTAATAACTTACAAGCTTAACACATCCTGCGTTGTTCGGGAATCTATATATATGCATGTATGAATGTATATTCATTTTTTTTTCAAACTAACAGTTTTATTTTTCACCTATCCGTCTCTATATAAGAAATGCTGACTATTTATTGAGATGTCAGATTATAAATTTATATAAATTTTTTATAAACTAGGATAAACCTTCCCACGTTGCTGGAAATTTTAGCGTTTTATACCTATAAAATATATTTCTCATAAGAAAAAGTATTTTGTATTGTGTTGTGTACCCACTTATTCCATCTCTCCCTTTCATCCCTTTCATATTTGATGCAGAACTTAAAATATGTGAACTGAATCGACGTACCACAGATAAAGAAATGACAGCCTACAACGCAATCTATTGCGAGTTATTCGATTTCTCTTATTCTCTAAACCATCGTGTAGCAATTACGAACAAAATCGCTGAAGGAAGTATACAATTTGGAAGTATACTTGAAAAATGCTTCAGCTTAATGTCCTGTGAAGATGTCTGAGAAAATGGTAATTTTTTTTTGGCAATTTCGTCAAAGACTAAAAGACTAAAATATTTTGTGAGGTCGTATTTAATAAGTGGGGTGGGACTAATTATTATTATAATATTCGATATATTTCTGCGGTTATCATCCAAGATTTTGCATTTGCACTTTATTTTGTTTAACCGTTGGCAGGCAGCATTTTGTTTTTTATGTTGCTTTGCTAAAAAAGTTTAATTAATATATTTGAGTTTTTATGCTTTTTACACTGAAATATAAACGAAATTAATAAATTCAATTAATTTTTTAACAATAATATTGACATTGTCTATTTTTGTCTCTGATTAACTATAACGAAGGTAATTTGCACTTTATCTTGTCCAATAGTGTATGTATATAAATAGATTTTATTTTTTAACGTAGTGTTCACCTTGATTATAGAATATTAAGTGGAAAGTTTAAAGACTATATATTTTATATTTCCGTAATAACTATTTGTATAAATATAGATTTCTGGGCATCGCCAGATGGGTTAAGCTGGTTTACTATGTATAGGAGGTGCCATGCTAGCCCACTTTTTGACTGATGATTTGTATTGACTACGAATTCATTCTGACAAAATTTAAAAATTTCCACTTTAACCGTTCACAAGATATACAAAAATCAAAATTTGTTTTGTATGGGAAATACCGTGCCCACTTGACCAATTCCGCCTATTATTTAGCTGTGATTTGCATTAACTACCAAATTCGGAAACTTTCAATCAAACCATTCCAAAGATACACAAAAATCAATATTAACTTTATACTGAAGATACCACGCCCACTTGTTCGACTCAGCCCACTTTTTGACTGATGATATGTATGGACTTGCGAACATTACCGGACCTATTTTAGAGAGTCTTACTGTTATCGTTTGGAAGATATAGACTCATAAATAATTTTGTGGACGTGGCACCGCTCAGTAAAAGTAGAACTATCCAACGTAAGTATTGGTTTGTAAATTGGTTGAGTGGTTCTCGAGTTATTAAATCACGAACATACGACAACTTATTTTTATATATAAAGATAGGGCATATTGGAGGGTAAATATCTCTAGTTTATGCTTACGCAGGTGTACCGGTATGAAATGAGTGTTTTTTTTTTTGTGAAAATAAAACACTAATGACACTAGTCCACGAAAAACAAAAACATTTCTTGCTTTTAAATAAAACTATATGGAGTATAATGATTTTGATGCGCTGAATTCAAATCCGTTTTCAGTTTTTTCCATATGGAATTTTTTTTTATGGGCGTCGCTAATTTTTTGCCCAATATATGATAGTTATGTCAATATATTTCATCATAACTTGAAAACTACTTGACGGATTTTAATGCAATTACCACGAAATGCTTAGGAACAAAATTTCCTATAAATCAACTGATTTTTTTTGTATTTTCAACAGTGTCGGAATTATTTGTAATTTAGTTGCGAAAAAAAATTTTTTCGTGCAAAATTAGAGTAATTTTCTCCTAAATTAAAGCTTGCGAATAAAATAAGCTATGCACTATGAAAATCAGTTGGCTAGTGCTGATTTTATACGAAATTAAATGCAGGTATTTAACTTTGTCCAAAAAAAAAAAATTCCTAGAATATAAATTTTACATTTCAAGCATTAAAATGAAAGTCAGGAATGTTCATAGTTAAATAACCCATAAAGACAGGTGCCTAACTTTCGTAAAATTTACGAACTTACCAAGCCATGCGAATGTAAACATCTACTTCTTTCAGCTCTTGTTGTTTGTTGTAGTTTGTTATTGTCTGTTACTGGTTTTATTTTCTGATGTTTTTGTTGTTGCCGTTTATTTTTATTTACTACATTTCCGCAAATGTTGTTGTGAATTTGGTTATTGGCAAACAGCACGTATAGTTCTTTTTGCGGCTTTTGTTTAATCTTTTTAGTAATGTAATAAATGACAGGGGTGACAACCTGATTTTTGTAACAATATCCTGAATTGTTGTTAGTGTTCAAGCCAGTTACCCGTACAAGCAATGATCATTTGCCAATTTGTCCGTCTATGAGTGCAAATCCCCTGGGAACTTTCAGTTTATCACCGATGTATGTATTCAAATTCATATAGTCAAATGAATGACTTAATCCGTGATTTTGATTTATCGAAACAAAAACCAGAATTTCTTGCCTCACGGTTGCAGGAGCTCATTAAGTCATTACACTTAAACAAAAGTCACTATTTACAGAAGCAGGTTTGTTGTAAACTTATCAGAATATTAGAACTAGAGTGCCCCTCAGTATATAGTTTATTCACTCCATTTCGATTATTTTCCTGAAAAATAGTGAGTGACTACTGTTTAATTCTAAGTCGTAAAATATATACCAAAAATACAAATGAATTAGACTGCTCTTAATTTCTATATTTTCACTTTCTATTAAATAAAATGGAAGTTAACATAATTGCTAAAAATTTTACAAAATTATTTTATTCAAAAATTGAAAACTAAAACAAATCTTAAAACCCGAAGTGCGTATTTAAATTCAATGAAAACCTTTTAGCTGCTCTGATCTAAAACCGTTTGTACTTATGTAGTTTATATTGTTGAAATTAATAAAATATCATAACTTTTAAGCCTTCCCTCCATTTGATTATACTCTTAACAAACGTTTTTTATAAGTAAATAAAAAGAAATTTCATTCAACTTTTTTTTATGTGCTTGTACATGTTCATTTCTTTTGTTCTCTAACAGTTTATTATGTTTTTTTAACACACAATTTAACCTCGCCATAGAATAATGGAAATTCTATACGAGCAATTGTTAACAACAGAACAGAAATAATAACAAAAGCAGCAATAAGAAAATCAGCAACAACAGCAACTATGATAAGAAATAGAAACATTAACAGAAACATGAATTGTTTAACAGAAAAAAGGAAACTTCTTATGCACACAAATACATATTCAATGACATATATATCTACATATCGCCCATTTACTTCAATTGTGTTATAACTCTTAAACATGATTTTTTAGTTAAAGATACAAAAATAAGCGCAGTAGTACAATCCATTAGGTTACTCAATAAGTCCGTAGGATGACACATAGAAGGCGTTACTAGAATTTTCTCTATATGATTTTTATTTAGTACTAACCTTCATGCTAAACGTGTATAAATTTGACAATAATCTGAATATTGATTCCTGAGTTATAGCATATTGTGTGAAGCAACATCTGTTATTAAAAAGAAAAAAATATCGAAAAAAGTGAATTTCGAGTTTTGATAAAGCATTGCTTTTTGATGAAAAAAATACTGTAGGAACCAAACTATGGTTTGATAAGCATTATCAGAACTCTGCTCCATCGAAACAAATGATAGAGAACACAAATATGGCAGAGCACAGTGGATGCCCATATGAAGCTCTTATTCTAGGGAACATTAAAAAAATCCACAAATTGGTTACAGTGGCTCCCACCCAAACTCGGACATTATACAAAAATATTTTCGATCGCTTTAAAATCGTACATTTTAATTATTTTTACAAAATTTTTCTTATTTGTTATATCTTCCACGTACAAAAGAAAAAATCAACTCAAAAATTTAATAATTGTGCGTAAAATTGAAGTTGAAACAGTAATTTTTATGGGTTAATAACTTCAACCATGTAATTTCAACGCAACCAACTTCGCTAATATAATTTACATGTTTAGGGGATACCCTTCAGTTCAGTATTCGAAAATTATACAGAATAAATACAACTAAAATCAAGAAGATGGCTAGACAACGGGGACAAACTAGAAGTAAGAATGCTTATTATTGAGTATGCAAGAAAAGGAAAAAGTGATCGCGAAATTTCAAAAATTATTGGCAGAATTTATTCAGCTGTATACGATATAATAGAACGTTTCAAAGTCAATAAAACGATGTAAAATAGACCAAAACATGCCTACAACAAAGTATTTTCTGAGGCAGAAAAATGTCCGAAAAATAAAAGTAAATCCCTTCCTAAGTACTCCAACAATAATAATAACTTACTTTACACATTTGGTCTGAATGGTGAAAGAGCTAGCTAATCAAATCAAAAGAATTAAATTTGCAAAGGATTTTTCCTTTTGGAGAAGTGTTATGTTCACCGACGAAAGCAAATTTAACATATTTGGGTCGGATATTAAACCAATAGTATGGAGGAGACAAAATTATGAACTGCGTTTGAATAACTTGAAACCGATAGTAGAGCATGGGGTTAGTTTAGTGCTTGTCTGGGGCTCATTTTCCGCATCAGGTCCAAGATATTTGCATTTTGTTGACAATATAATGGATCAAAATTTTTTATTTAAACATTTTTAAAGAAAACTTTCCAAAAAGTGTTGATAAGCTTGCTTTGGATAACGGTTGGTAGTTTTACCCAGATAACACCACAAGGCCCACAAAGTAAGACCTTGGCTGCTATGTAATGCGCCACATGTCATGGAAACACCACGCCAGATCCCCGACATAAAAAGTGCAGCATCATTCGGTTTCCAGCAAATCTGAACTAAGAAGGGTTTTATTAGAAGAATGGGAAAAAATACCAGCTGGTTACTGCCAAAAATTGATCGAATCTATTTCCAATTGACTCCAAATGGTTATAAAAACAAGGGTATGCACACAAAATATTATTTTTATAACGATAAGTAACATTTTCAGACATTTATGTAGCCGTCCGAGTTTCGCTTGTGTAGCTGTTTTTCAACAAATTGATGTCTTTTAAGTTTATTTCTAATTACAAATACTGAATTTTAATTTTGGTTTCTATTCTTAATAGCTTAGTATATACATATATAATAAAAAATCAAACAAAAGCTTTTCTTAACTATTTCTTATTGGTTTGATTTTTATCAACAATATCAGTTTATTATAGTGTCCGAGCTTGGCTTGTAGCCACTTTAACTGACAGCTCTGTTCAAAGTGTGTGCCGCGTGAGCTCACAAATCGTACTACAAACTATGGCAAAATTGAATGAATTGCATATTCTGCAAATTTAGCCCCCGGCGACTTTTTCCTGCTTTCATATCTCAATAGAATGCTTGCTGGGAAGAAATTTAAGTCTAATGATGAAGTAATCGCTGATACTGAGGCCTATTTTGACGAGAAAGAGAAATCGTACTATCGCCTTCGAGGGCAACTATGTTAAATAATAAAATCGAGTTTTATCAAATTTTTTTTTACTTAACCTACCAACTTATGGAGTGACCTGTATTATTGTGTACAAAATTATTTCTGATTCGTACAAAATTAAAAACATAACAACAAAATAGTTATTCGTGAATTAATGCCAAGTAATAGGAAAATGAAAATTTAAAGCAGCTCTCCTGATAAATTTTGTTTTTTAAGTTATGACACTAGTGAAGTAAATGAGCGATATGTATATAAGTATAAAAATATTTATTTTTCTCAGTTAATGTATTTTGCAGTACAATAATTCTATGTGTTAAGAAGTAATTTTTTGTGTCAGAATTCTATATTTGGTTTAGGGTGAGAAAAGACGAATTTTATAATATTTTGTTATGAAAAATAATGCTTACATTTTGACCGTTCTTAAGATACGTAAAACTTAATTTCTACTATATATTGGCGATGCCAAGCCCACTTATCCCATTCCGTCAATTCTTTGTCTGATGATTACTATTAAGTCATTTAAGATTAAGAGACTCCAACTGTAAAAATTTCAAGAAAATCAGCGGTCTATAAAGTCCAAAAATACATACATACAAACACACATTCATTTTTATATACATATAAGATATCTTCAAAATGGTAACAGTAAGAGTCTCGCAATTTCGTTCAAATAGCTTTTTCGTCAATATAAAACATCAGTGAAAAAATGAGCGGAATTGGTCAAGCGTATATATTGAGAACGGTTAAAGCTAAAGATTCTGAATTTGGTCTAAAACGCACTGAGTAACAGCTTTCTATATACGTATGTACATATACTATGTAAAATTAATATGTGTTTGTTTGAAGACTGTGTAGAGCTTCAAAGCAGATTCTAAAGTATCTTTCTGGTAGGCACTATAGATTATCTTTAATGTTTGGGTTTGAACCAGTATGGTATAAAATGAGAAAAAGAGTAAATAATTGTAAGAAAGCACGCCGGATTTTAGCTAGTAATTAATAAAAATAATTACTTTAATGTTTCTTTCTGCGTTACAGAATATTTTTAAGTATAATTTTATATTGTTATTTATTTTCTCACTTTATCTTTATACAGAGTATCTTAATAAAGCAACTTATTTATCTTGCACTTAGTAATCGTTTATACAGCACTTTTATTTACGCCTAAACACAACCTTACTTAATGACTGCAAAACGATAATAAATTAATGCATAAGGCGCCGTCGTTAATATACAATTGATACTACTTCCGAATGTTCTTGTTCTTCCTACAACATTCGATTTCCGTTAATTACAAATTTAATACACAAAGACGGTCAAATTGGCAATGCTGCCAAATAAACCGTGGCACAATCCAATGTTACCAAAATCCCACAATACAGTTTTAAAGGCTGATTTGGTGTATCTCTTTTTAGGTATTGTTTATTTTCGTAATAATATTAAAAAATTTCATCCTGCTTATGCACTATTCTGACATGGAAGCCTCAATTGGTCGACAACTACGGTAAAAAAATGGTAAACAACGCTGCTCCTTGGAGCTTAAAACATATGTAGATATGTTTTATAAAATTGTCACTCTCCACCAAATTATTATTTTTTTCAACTAATGTCACTGTCTGTACGTAACGTTGGCGAGTTTTAGGACCGCCCTGTAGCTGTAAGCAGCGAATTGTGATATGTGTATTTAAATAGTTTAAATATACCATAACATTTACACTACAAAACTATTCAAAGTTTTTGGATGGTTTCAATATTGATTTGAAGCTGAAAAGACTTTTCTTACGAAAAAAATGCATATTTTATCCAAATAATATACACGCGCATTAAGTTATGAACTACTAAATGATCCAGCGTACTCTCTAGATTTAGCCTATGAGACTGTCTCTTTTTTAAACATTTGAAGAAGTGGTTGACTGGTAAGAAATTTGAGTCGAAGAAAGAGGTCGGCATTGAAACTAATGCCCACTTTGAAGATCTTAAAAAAATCTTATGATTTGAAGGGAATATAAGAAAAAACTGAAAAACGTCTAATTACATTTATAGATATTAAAAAAGGCAATGTTGAAAAATAAGATATATTTTTTATTTAAAGATTACTTTAATTCAAGAAATCAGGAAATTATCTCACTGTTCTCTTATACATATTTACACATACACACAAATATATTTTCAAATAGATTTCTTTCAAAAATATTCATTAAATTGAATAATACTTCAAGATATGCCACTCTAAGTAATAACAAATGTTTTCAACTGGCTATTTACGAAAAATAACTTAAAAATTTTATAAAATTTCCATATGGGGAAAATTATAGAATAAAGCACTGCGCTTGACGTGAAAAGAGAGGAAAAGACAAAAGAAAGTTAAAAAGTATTTTTATTATATTGTATTATTTGCTCCGTACAGTGAATAATCGACTAACACCATTTTTTGATTTTTTTAGATAGTACTGTCAAAACATTGAATTATTTGCGCCGTATAGTGAACATGTCGACTAACACCATTTTTTGATTTTTTTAGATAGTACTGTCAAAACATTGAATTATTTGCGCCGTATAGTGAACATGTCGACTAACACCATTTTTTGATTGTTTTAGATAGTACGGTCAAAACACTGTATTGAATCCAAAATATATTATATTAAAAACAATTTTCTAAAATCGTAAGTATTATCATTACTAAATGCAAAAATCTTATAATTTTTATATTAATTTCATATAAATTTTTTAATTATTTTTTCATTCTTCGCAACTTTTTGTTTTATGTGATAATTGATTAACTCAATTTGTGAGCTAAACGCCTCATTTATGACATTTGGTTTTAACAATAATTACAGTTTTCGTGCAAGTCAATTTTTAGTATTTCAGTTGTCAATTATTTAGAAGTATGTATGTATTTTATTTTTTATCGTTAAGCTCTTAAATACTTTTTGGCTGTTGCTTTTTCTTTATGTAATTGACGTATCTAATCTTTTTAAAGTCATTATCAAAGGTTTTTGCGTTTGTTCACTTACAGTCTTACAAAACAAAAACAAAAAAAAGTAAAAAAGCAATATTTTGAAAGACAAGAATTACAATATTTTTGGAAATTAAAGAAAATTGTTAAATCTTTATTTGCTTTTTATTTTCTATGAGAAAAACAAAATTATAACTGCTAGTACCGTGTTGACAACTGTCGACTTTATAAGTTCTCAGCAGCATCATTTTATTTTTTGAACGTTTGTTTATTAAGCTCGTTCACAAGGGCATATATTGATCATCGTATAGAAGAAAGTTATTTAAGTATGAATTTGGGTGAATATTCGTGTGCATATAGTCTTTTATTATCCCCTTGTAAAGTAGATGAATATGTTGCAACCATTTATGTTATATTGACGAACAGAATAATTTTAAATACTTAATATCGGTTAAGAAGCTTAGGATTAAAACATCAAAAATATAAAAGTCGTTGGATTTTTTAATGTATTTTGTATAGAATTTATAGAACCTACATATATACGAGGGGTACTATTTATATTTCGGGTTCTGGCAACACTATTCTTAATAGCTAAAATCTGGTAACAGCATAAAAAAGTTTGACATTTTTTAATATAAACGATGTACAAATCAATTTGGCAAAAAAAAATTAAATATCAGGAAAATGTTTTCGTTTGATTTTTTTTTCACAGTTTCAAAGTAGATTATCTCAACAAGAATGTGTCGATGAACTCAGCTCTTTGTATGGCAATAAAGCACCATCAAAAACCACAGTATATCACTGGTATGGTAAATTCAATCGGGGTCGTAGTTTGGTGAAGGTCTTCCAAAATCGGTTGTTGCGCCACAAAACATCGATGTAGTGTGTGAACTGATAATGCTAGAGGCATCCCTGCACATTAGTTCCACTTCAACATATACGATTTTGCATGAACACTTAGTTATAAAAAAATTTGTTCTCGTTGGATAACACATAATTTATCAATCGCTCAAAAAAAGACTCGCGTTGTTTGGTTTAAGGATGTGATTGAAAAGTTCGACCGTGGTGCTTCAGACGTGTATAAAATCGTGATAGGTTACGAATTATGGATATATGTGTATGAACCGGAAACGAAACAGCAATCGACCGTGTGGGCATTTCAAGACGAGCGAAATCCAATAAAAGTTGTTCGTGAAAAAAGCACAGCGAAGCAAATAGTCGCCTGTTTCTTTGGCCGAATGTGTCACGTGGCCACTGTTTCACTTAAGCAACGTGAAAAGATTAATTCTGAGTGGAACACGATTATTAATTTGCTTGCCGGAAGCCTTCGGAAAAATACGTAAAGCCAGCTGACGAAGACGAAAAATACTCCATAAAAAAATTGCCTGAAAGATGGGAAAAATGTGTGGCCAGCAATGGCTAATACTTTGAATAAAATGTTTTTTACTTTCCCATTAAAAATTAGAGTTTTATTTTCACAAAAAAAAAAAACGCTTAATGCATACTGGTACACCTGTTACTTATTGTCTACTTTCAACTTTTTTGCATACTCCCGATGACGAAAGTCATAGTGAATCATCGTGATAAACGCTAAAAATAGTAAAACATCGATGACTGAAGATGAATTTATTTTAGTGACATACATGACTTCTTAAAGTAATTGCTCAAATTGTCATAAATGACAAAAGTTGATTTTGTCCTGTAGACGTCTGTTTATTGGTGAGTTCGAACAGACAATATCACCATGAATCATTAGTGCTTTATTCGTTAACGGAGAGGTGTAGCAGACAAAATCCTACATCATGCAGCATGTAGTCGACTCATAATAGACAATGTCACTAAATTTCAGAATGTAGTATACACATAAGAGACAATGTCGCTTAATTTCATCATTTTTTAGTATGGTGACATACAATGACGTTGTCATATTTAACTCTCTTTGATTGTGTCATTGTCGTCAGGACTCATCAATGAAATTTATCATTTTTGAAAATTTTATACAAGTTAGGAATTCAAACTGATATGACGATGATACATCGATGAAAAAAATCATAGTAACAATGTCGCTCAAATACGCCACTGGGTTTATTTACATATACTCGAATATAGAGATGTATGTATCAGTACAATTTTGTTGATAAAATCATCCTTATTAAACGAATTTATTTGTCACAGTGTGCCATTTGTATATACTTTTTGCTTTTTTGATGTAGTAGTTTTTGAAATATTTAGAACAAACCAGCCAACCACTATTCAGCAGATATTATGCACTTGTGTGCATTTAAATTTATAAAAACAAATAAAATGTTTTTTTCGAATGCTTTAAACACATTGACGACAGCAAGCAGCATGAAAGCAAGCAGCTAATTTTGTTGGCAGTATGACAGTAGATTATTTATCATTCGATGCATCATACTGCAAATAGATTCTATAAGTTCCTAAGTAATTATTTACTTGTTGTACCAGAAATTATGTCACAGCATGAAGTTTAAGTTAGATTAAGTAATCAAAACCCGGTTGAACTTATATGCAATGTTGTAAATTTAAAGGTGAAAAAAGTATTGCCTCCTAAAAGTAGAACTAATAATTCAGATTATAATAATAAAATTAAAAAGTTTACAATGTTTTTGAGGATTTTTTTGCTCTGGAATTATATAAGTAAACTATTTGTTTCTTTTAATAATAAAATATTATATATATAAATATAACTCAAAAACAGCCAACCCCAGTTAACACATACATATGTATGTCAAAAACAAAGAAAAAGTTTTCAGTTAATGCATTGGTAATGTAGCTGTTTTAAAGAACATGAGTCCAAGATTTTTGGTCTATTATAGAAAGTAAATTTTTCAATCGTATTTCGTAGTGTATTTATTTAAGTTGTAGTACGCTTCTGTCTCCTTTAACATATTAGATATACATAAAATATACCAAAAATAAAAATTGTCTTTATTCTTCGAAAACTAAAATAAAACTTCAATTCAAAAACCGAAACCTGACACGTCTATTATTAACTTAACGAACCAGCCAACAGGCAACTTTGAAAATAAAAACTTTTATACACCGAACTCAAAAAGTTTTCTGTATTAACAGAGCAGTTATCATGCTATAAATTGTTGCATACAATCATTTTCGTATGCAGTATGTATAATAGCTTTTATAAGCTAAACTCCTACCTACAATCATATTGAAAATTCCTTTACGTAGTACCTACGAATACTTGTAATAAACACAGAAGAAAGTCTTAAGAAAAAAAAAATTTGCAATTTCGTCGTTTTACGTTTTCTTAAGCAATAGCAAAGGATAGAGTAAAATATAATTCAAATTGGTTTTCTTAAGAATAAAAATGAAATTCTTTAATATGTTGAAAATTTAATTAAAAAGAAGCGTTCGGTTATAAACTGTTCTGTACCTTAGTTTTCTTTTGTTAATGAAAACCAAATCACACTACACATTCACTAGGTAACAGTGATTCTCAAACTTTAAAGATAATACACATTTAAAGATATAATCGTAGCAGATTTGATCTTTGCAATTTGCGTGAACATAATTTTTTTTTATGCAACTGGAAATTTTCGTACGACGACACTAATTATTATTCTATAATCCTTCTATCATCGCCCTAAATTTGATCACAATCAAATACAGTCCCATAATAGCACGTAAAATCCGACATATATATGACCTCATCCTCATCCAGCTGAATTTCGCAAATATAGGTCAATATTAGACTTCGACTTTACGTAATTGATGTCTTTTTGTATTAGCTGTATAACTTAAGCTAAGATCCAAAAATTAGCATACTTTGGCGGAATAGACCCATTGTGATGGCGCATGAAACAATGCCTATATAAAGAAAAATCTCATATCAGAACGATGTACCCACTAAGTCCAAGCCGACCTATACCACCTATCGAGACATTCAGCAGTCATTCAGGTTTCTCAAGTTAACTTCCTAAAATACTTAATCATAACACCAACTGCGTTGGACATTCGAGGAGCAAGTTTCTTCCTATGCACAGTTATAGCTGCACAACGTTGATCCAATATAACAGAATAATAGAATAATAGAACATTCGTCATGGCAGGTTTACAAGTTGATCAGTTCTCCACCGAAGGTGTATAACTTAAAAATACGGAGTTTATGTCAAATTATAGAAGTTTATTTTAAAAAAATAAGAACAGTAGAATCTCGGAAAAGTTAACTCGCGTAAAAGTTACCAATTACCGCTCTAAAAATTTAACTAATTAGGCAATAAAAGTAAACTTTTCTGAGCGTATGAATTTTTTGAATCAACGATACACTTCAAGATGTTGACATCTCATGTTGACATCAGCATTGATGAAATTGGAAGCTGAACAAAGGAACAAAGCACGGAAGATAACAATGATTTTGAAATGTCCGATAATGATATCGTCGGATCAATTACACTATACAACAAGCAAAAACACCTTCGATATTCAATATATATTTTTTCGATGCGCTATTTTAGATCTATGGATATGTTTTTTTTAGAATTTTTTTCTAAAATGAAGGAGATTTTTCAAGAGTCTGCTTTATACATCTTATGATAACTTTGAAATGTCTTTCGTTACGCCATTATCAAAGGTCAGAAATTTTTTTTCATTTGTTGCATAGTGTTAATATTCAACAACCAAAAATTAAGAAAAAAAAAAACAAGTATCGACTACATTTTTTAAGCCTCTTTGCGTTAATTAAGGCGGTGACGTATTTGACCGACATTTTCACTACAATTTTTGTTCGGCGAATCGTCGTCACGATATAAGTATCTAATCGAAAATTGTATAAAATTATTGAAAATGAAAATTTTATTGATAAATCCTTATGCCCATGACGCAAAGAAAGGGATTTATGTACGACAACTTCATTGTAATGTCACCATACTAAAGAAAGCTGTAATATAGCGATGTTGTCTGGTATGAGTCGACTACGTGCTGAACGATACAGGAACTTGTTTGCTACATATCCCCGTTAAAGAATAAATTACAAATAATTCTTGATGATATTGACTGTTACGACTCACTAATAAACGGGCGACCGCAAGACATAATTAACTTCTGTCATCTATGAAAGTTTTGACAATTATGTATGACACCAAAGAAAATTTATCGTCAATCATTGACGAATTAACATTGTCAGCGTTTTCCATAATGATTTACTATGAAGTTTGCTACCGGGAATATCTATATATTAAGTTTTGCACTCCAAAATGTTTAAGGGTGACTCTGAACTTTAAACAAGCCAGTAGCAATCAAAACTTAGTTTTATTTAGCGATGATGAATCTGAAGTCTCAATTAGACGTTACTTAACATAACTCCATAGTTGCAATGCAACTAAAACTAAAATTTATGGGTAACAATGTGTTTGATTGGTGGAGACACCGTAACCGATCCATTGAAAATTAGTTGTTTCGACTATAATTACGGTTATGGTCACGTTTGCGAAAACTCTACATATGTATATATGTATGTTTATAATTGTAATATTTCAATTCTAAAAACCGCTTAGAAAAGTTAATTACATTTGGAACACATCGATTAACTTCTCCGAGATTCTAGACTAAAAGAACTTACAATTTGTTTAAGGTAAAAGCAAATCAAAACAATTTCGAATGCTGCCTTCTGGAATGAAGCGTATTCGACCGGTTAAAGCGAAATTCAAACACTTTTTAGTAAGTACATAGTTTTTATTTGTGACCGTGAGTTGTCAAGATGGTATACTACAGTGGGTATTTTAATTATTTAATTAACTGCATTTGGTAAGTCTCAGGTGGTACTTTTCTTGTCCTATTAAGTACACAGCATTACCTTGCTACAGTGGATGTTTGAGGCTTCACAAACGATTTTTTGCTCTTTTGATTTTTGTAATGAATCAACTTTTCATCGTCAATAATAATAATTCGATGCAAAAATGGCATGTTTTTGTGTTTTCGGATATGCAAAATTGTTTTTCAACGATTTCAATGTTCTTAGATGGATTATTCTTCTTGCAAATGCTTTGAAGCTGCTGCTTATGTAGCTTGATAACAATCTTTATGGAGTAGTTCCTTCTTCGTCTAACTTGGAAGATTTCTGTCTTTCTAGTTGAAGATTACCATTTCTACACAGCACAAACCATATCTCGCATGTTGGTTATAAGATACTCAGAGTAAGCATTTGTTGAGATCGGTGCAAATAAATCCACATATTTTATCTAATATGTAATGTGTTTGGTTTAAATTGCTTAATTCTATAGATTTGTTTAATATTGATAAAATTTAAATTTTATGGATTAGATTTTGGTGTATTATAGTGTTCAGTAACTAGACAAACAACTTTGATATCAAATGATAAAGTTTTACTTAACTGGGTTAATTAATTGTTAGTTTTGCTTTAATCGGGGTTAAAATATAAGTAAAAAAGTTTACTTTAACGTTAAAGTGGTTTTACTTTTCTTAGCAAATTTTTTGCTTAATTTTTTTAGTTTGTCAAAATGATGAAAAACTTTTTTTTTTTGACTGTTTGAAGCTTTTTTGTATTCGTTAATGTTAAGTTGGGATAGCAAACTTTGTGTGAGCTTTAATACCTCGATTTTTATTCAAGTTTTTTTTGTTTACTCTTTGGGGCTTCCTATATGAATTAGTTGTTATTATTGTTGTTTTAGTATGAATATAATTAAATAAATTAAAAATATTATAAAGTTACCAGTTAGTTCTTTGTTTTTAAATATCTTTTTTGTTTTAAAAATCTTTTGGTTTAAAACACTTAAGCTTCTCTAAACAAAATTTCCAAATTATGTTGCATAAGGAATGAAGAGTTAAAGCAACACATTTATATATCGGGTTATCTTTTTGCAATTTTCTTTTTGGCAACACTTTTTTTTTGGCAGCTCAGCTGTTTTCGTGTAACATGTTCAGTTCGGTCTATAATTTAACCATGAATTGACTTTCAAACGAATAACGTTTGCAGATTATTGAATTTTATCATCAAAATTCAGTTGGATGAAGATCCACATTTTTATTAGAAAATTGTGTTCAGGGACGAAACACATTGCTGGTTCAATGAATACGTGAACAAGCAAAATTGGCGTATTTGGTGTGAAGAGCAGTCAAAATCATTGCAAGAACTGCCAATGCATCCCGATAAATGCACTGTTTGGTGTGGAATATGGGCCGGTGGCCTCATTGAACCGTACTTTTTCAAAGATGACGAAGGCAGGAACTTTACTGTGAATAGCGAGCGATATCGTAGAAGAGCTGGATTTGGCTGACATTTGGTTGCAACAAGACGGTGCCGCATGCCACACAGCACGCGATACGTTGAACCAATTGAGCTTGGGGCCGGTTAATTGGTCGCCTAAATCATGAAATTTAATGCCTTTACGCTATTTTTTGTATGGCTTTGTTAAAGTTCGTGTCTATAGGGACAAGGCCCCAATGGTTGAAGCCAATGGAAGTCAATATTGAAGAATTTATTCGTGAGATATTGGCCGATATGTTGAAGACAGTGTGACAAAATTTGACCCAGCGTACGAGCTATTTGAGGCGTAGCCGCGGTCAATATTTACATGAAATCATCTTTAAATATTGAATTATATTGATCGTTCCATCGATTCAAATAAAGATTTCACACATTTTTAAAAATTTGATGTGTTTTTTTTTTTTTTTTAAATCAAATTTGAAAGAATTTAAAAAATCACCCGATTCTTTGAATAGGTTTTTGTTCAAAAATTTTATAAAGTGGCAGCAGGTCATCAATAGAACATTTAAATTGGAATTTAAAATTTTTAAAAACATTTTTAAACAAGATTTTTTTTGCATTATTTTTTGTGACAAAAAAAATTTATACTTTTTATGATTATTTTTCTTTTTTTTTAATATTTAAATATTGTATTTTGTGAAATCGATCTTAATTAAACTTTTATAAAAATAAAATAAAAAGCTATTTTTATATATATTTACTTGCATGTTTTTGTTTCATTTCCAACATAAGAATGAAAACGAATTCAATTCAATTTTATTTTATTGAATAAAATAAGTTTTGTTGTTCTTTTTTTAAACTTTATTTTGCTTCTATTTGTTTATATAATATGTATTTCTTATTTACTTTTTCGGTTGGGTAAACAATTTTTTACTTGAATAAGGAAGTAACTTAAAGCCGATCATATCTGACAATTTAATACTCTATAATGCGTTTCGATCTTAAGACTTCCAAACTAACATTATGTTTGCACAACTTCAACTAATTTTCAATAGTAAGTTGTATGGCCTGAATATAAATTTAGTTGAAACAATTTTAATAGTGAAAAAGGATTTTCATCAATTTCGGTGTAGTTGTAAACGATGTATTGTTTTACTGAATTATTTGTGCTCTATTTTTAAGCAGGATGACAACTTATTGCATTTATCACAAGTCTCCATTTTGTGTCAAAAATAATTACTTAGTTAAATAATGACCGATTTTAAGTTTCTAAGATTTCTAAATTTGGAAAGAAAAGAAACATAGCTTTTGATTGGTATTTCCCCATGAGAAACACTTTTTTCTTTTAATCACCCCTATTCTGCGTTTCGATTACGTCTCCGCATTCAGTTACGTTTCGATCGAAAATAGGTATTCCAAAAGAAAATCGAATCGAAAGAAAAAGAAGAAGAAAATAGTGTTCTGAAAAGCATAGGAACGTATGAAATAGAAACAGAAAAATAAGCAAATTTTAATAAAAAGTAGTGCATGCTCTAAGGGGTTCAATAAGACACCACACCATTTTTGTTTTTTCTTTATATTTTTCATGCAAGTGGACAAGCGTAAATTAATATTTTTATTAAATTTTTGTTACACTTCGTATATTTTCATTTCGTGTTTAATAAAAATAAATAATATAATATGTTTTATTTGACTATAACATTTTTTTTTTCAACTAAAAAACAAGGATTAAAAAATCTCCGTCACAACTTTAACAACTTAGAAAAAGTTAGTTGCGATCATAACGCAGAATACGTACAATCGAAGAAAACTGAACAGAATCGAAACTCAGAATACCAAATTTGCCAAACGGAGAAAATTTCGATTCGAATCGAAAGTCAGAATAGGGGTGAATATATTTCACATATATCAAATTTAGAAATGTTTTTCCACACTATTTTATATGGAAGGCGTACTAGAAGCTTTTTTGTTTTTAAAAATTCGTTGGAAATTAACAGAATTATTATTAGGCTTTTTAGTAAAGCAATTCATGCAAACATTTTTTTGATATGACGTTTTCTTTTTTCACTTTGAAACTGTATTCATAAAAAAGTTTATATTTTGTTAATAACACTATGCAACAAGCAAAAATACCTTTGATATTCAATATATTTTTTGCATGCGCTATGGTGGCCTAATCATCAGCATTTCAGATTCTATGGATAAGTTTTTTTTTAGAATATTTTTCTAAAATATGAGATTTTTGAAGAGGCTGCTTCATACATCTTATGATAACTTCAAAATGACTTATTCGATTTCGTTACGCCGTATGTTAAAAAATTCCAAATTATATCAGCTTTAAGTCATTCTAATATATTTTTTTTATATAACCAATACTTCTGGAGATATTGAGAAACGAATATTAAAAAAAAAAAAAATTTTTGTAAAAATTATGAAATTTTTCGTCTTGTAAATTCACAAAAAACAGAAAGCAGTAAATATTTACAAGTTTCACTATTTATTTATTAAGCTGCATGTAATAAAAAATAAAATAAATCATAATTCATAAAAATCGATGGGTAAATAATTTTTTTATTCCTAATAAAGTGAAAGTAGCTAGTTTTATAATAAAAACTTTTTCTGCTGTAATTGTCAAAAATTCTTTCAAGAAATGAAATTAACAAACAGTTTTTTTTTTTCATAAAGAAGGTAAACAAAGTATGATCTGAAATTGATTTCGACTTTTGTTTTGTTTTCTATAATTTTCTCAGTTTGATCCTGTTATAAGGAACCAAATAAAATCTCCCATCATATTTTAATTTCATACATCCTGATAACGATGAGCCGTGGTCTTAAGTTGTTGATGAAAGCATTCACCATGCTAGTCGCTTACCGAACCCAAGTTTTCCGGAAAGACGTCCAAATGCAAATGTAAGAAATATATTTTGGTCACATTTTTATATCAAATTTTTTTTAATATTTAGTTTCCAAGCAAATCACGAATGATTTCTTTATAATTTAAAATTCTGTAGTTTCCTAGAAAGTTTGAAACAATTTGTCGAAATAAACTTCAGTCAGCTTTTTCATCTGTTGATAATAAATTTTCAAATGTGGGGCTTAGAAGTAGTTTTCGGATTTAAGGACCATCACAAACGCCTTCAGAAATTTTTGCTGTTGAAAGATTTGAAAATATTGTTTTTAA
This sequence comes from Wohlfahrtia magnifica, assembly GCA_023159175.1. NCBI lineage: Eukaryota > Metazoa > Arthropoda > Insecta > Diptera > Sarcophagidae > Wohlfahrtia > Wohlfahrtia magnifica. The sequence goes on along the minus strand of JAKWBJ010000506.1, from coordinate 1,957,532 downwards.
ATAAGCAAAGGGTATACTTTCGTGCCTAGTGTCTTACTAAAATTTTTAACTAAGCACAACTATATACGTAGTAGAGTAAGATTACATTATTCTTTTTGATCCGGGCGGGATATTTTAACATTATGTAAGCCTAGTGTGCTTTCGGGTCTTGTCGGCAAATTCTTTTTTACATACTGATTTTTTCGATCTCGTATAGTCGAGAAAACAGCAATATTTTATATAGCCATCTTAGAGGCCTGTTAAAATAGCAACAACTTTTAAAGCGCAACACACTTTGTAGGTATCTTATAAATTGAGCGCTAGATGGCGGAGTATTCACATAATGGATAACAAAAACCGTATTCGTACAAGATGGCAACATCATGTTTTTCTTATTTTTAACGTGAGTTTTAAACTCTATTTTATATGTGTGGTTCCCCGTTTTTAAACTTTTTCGCCAAATTCAGGATTTAAACTTCTGGAAAAGAGTTATTTTTACGGATGAGCTCAAATTTAATATCAAATTAACAGGCGAACGAGTTAAAATTTGGCGAGAGAAGAATACGAGCTTATTTCGCCATAACCTAATTCCAACATTTAAGCATGGTGGAGGCTCGGTAATGGTTTGGGGTTGCTTTTCGGCATCAGGAGTTGGGAAGCTACATTTCATTGGTAGAATTATGACAGCAAGGGACTATATAAATATTTTAAAGAATAATGTGAAGCAAACTGCAGAAAAAATGGGCATTGCCAGGGATTTGATTTTTCAACAGGACAATGATCCCAATTATACAGCGCTGGATTTCCGACTTTGGATTCTTTAAACTGTCCCAAATACCTCAAAACGCCACTTCAAAGTCCAGATCTCAATCCTATTGAAAGTTTGTGGTCAGTTTTCAAGAAAAATTTGAAACATTACATTAGAAACCTAAACGATCTGAAAGTAGCATTGATGACGGAATGGATTAAAATATCACCACAATTAACTTCCAAACTAGTGGAATCGATGCCAAGACGTCTCAATGCTGTCATAAAGCAAAAAGGATATCCAACAAAATAATAATTTTAATCCTTATGCATAATATTTTTAATTTTATTGAAATTGTCACTCTGTACGAATTCGCTTTTTGTTATCCGATATGTGAATACTCCGCCATTTAGCGGTCGATTTATATGATACCTACATATTACTTGCATTTTATCATAAAAACTAAATAAACTAAATAAACTAAATTTTGTAAATTTTTTTATTTTTTTTTTGGGTGTACGAATATGGTTTTTGCATACTTTTTTTTTTAACAATTTGTTTCTCAATATTTCCAAAAATATTGGTTATGTTAAAAAATTATCTTCGAATGATTTAAAGCTGGCATGATTTGGAATTTGTTAACATTTGGCGTAACGAAATCGAATAAGTCATTTCAAAGTTATTATATAATGTATACAACAGCCTCTACAAAAATATTTTAGGAAAAAATTCCAATAAAAAAACCTTATCCATAGAATCTGAAATGCTGATGATTTTTTAAGTTAGACTACCATAACGCATCAAAAAAATATAGTGGTTATCCAAGGTCAAAAATATTTTTTCCATTTATTGCATAGTGTAATCACGTGCGATTAATATAACAGTGCGCCACAAACGCTTAGTGTTATTGTCACATAGTGCTATTAATTTTAAATGTTACAAACTTCAAAACAAATCCAAAATACTATAAGTAGTTATAGTGGCTTAGAATTTAAATGAATACGAATACTGGTCAGTATTGTTAAAGTAACATCAACAGCTACGAAATATTTACTGCATACAACGGAATAAAGAGAAAAAAAAGAAACATATTCTATTGGAAAATGAAATGAAAAAAATGAATTTTTTAGTTTTATTTTATTTACTGTTAAAATAAACTTTGTGGTGCTATTATTATATGCAGATTTTGCAAAGGGGGTCAATCAATAGAATTAGAAAATAAACATAAAAATAAAAATATTTAATCTAAAACAGTATTTAGAAAAGATTTATTTTGCTGTAGTGTTATTTTATTAAATTGATTGAAATGCTGATCAAAATGTTGCTGAAAATTGTATAAAATCGTAATTGTATCATAAACATATACACCTCAATACCATATATCAATTGTATTATTGGCTTAGGGCATGTAGGTTTAAAGTTTAAATACAATTTTAAAAGGACTTGCACGATTTATTTTGGTCATTAAGTTGTGAAGGGTCGTCCAATAAGAGGTTTCCTTTTGATATGTAAAAAATGACCATGTTTAAGCGAAAACATTGAATGTGTACTTTATAGTGATGAGTATGCCATTAAGAATGAAAAACAATATTAAGCAAAAACTTTTCTTGATGAAACTTTTCCTTACCAATCCCGACATTTGTGGCTGTAATTCCTCAATAATTACAAGAATTAAAATTTTCAGATCTCGAATCGCTTGTGAGTCATTGGCATATATTTAATTTTTCACATAGCCCGCTTAAAAAAGTCTAAAGAGAGTGAATCATCTTGGTGGTCAATTGTCATCGTCTCTACGGCAAAACAGTGATTACATGTCTGATGTAGCGCTGTCTTTTTGAAAATAAACTTCATCCACATTAATATCTTGTCCGGTCGTACAAACTAATCAATCATCGTTCGATAGCTCAATCCATTCACCGTAATAATTGCTCCGAAATCGTTTTCGGAAATTTCAGATCAACTGATTTCGCCAGATAAAAAACTACATCAAACAGTTACATGTTGAGAGTGGAGAAGCTTTAAAAAAATAATTCTTAGGTTTTATGAGCAGCAATTTGGCTTGTTAACGTAACGTTCGAGATGAAAATAAGCCTCATCATTCGAGATGATTTTTCGATGGAATTCCGGATCAGTTTGTATCATTACGATGACCCAATGTTGCCGTTGTTGTGTGATAGGTGTGAGTTCTTGTGTTAACTGGACTTTAAAAGCCTTAAGACTTAAGATTTAATGCCAATACGGTGTAATAATGACATCGAGGTTTTGATGGACGATGCATAAACGATACATCGATGTCCAAATTGTAAAAATCGGCGTTGTTTATGGTACACTTTTCTTTAGTTTAATAAATTTTTTGCGTTGCTTAGTTCAACCCCCCCGATGGCGTATTTGAGCGACATTGTCACTATGATATTTTCAACGAAGAATCATCAAGTGGAAATTTATATGAAATGAATGAATAATTGGTGAATCCTTTTGACAATAACAGAAATAAAGGGAGTTATGTATGATAACGTCATTGAATATCACCTTAATAAAGAACTCTTTTATGAGTCTACTACATGCTTAACAATGCAGAATTTTTTTTGCTATTTCGTTAACGAATAAAATGCTAATGATTCTGTATGATATTGTCTGTTACGACTCTCTAGTACTCGAGCGCCTGCAGGATAAAATTAACCTTTGTTGTTAAGAAAATTTTGACAATTATTTAAAAAGTCGTGTATAACACCAAAAAAAAAACTTATTTTGTGTCCATAATAATTTACCATTATCAGCGTTTGTCACGATGATTCACTATGACGTTCACCATTGCGTAGTTGTTATTTACGCGTTAAAATTTTTCGGTATTGCACTGTTTTTGATTTCATATTTAGTTATTAAATGATAGAGATATAAAACATCGAAAAAACATCGATATGTTTTATTAAACTATGTTATCAAAGAACCTTTAGATTTGCGAACTATGACAGCGAAATTTTAACTATTGCAGTTAATTGTGTTGTTGAAGCATATATTACTACCTCGTTATTGTATTAATGGTGTAATTTTTGCTTGTCATCTGTCAAGTGGTTATAGATTGACAACATTTCAATATGAAACTTTTTATGGGAAAACCTTGTATATTTAATGTAGTGTAATGGATGTCCATATTTTTTTACTTGTAATTTTTACTCAAAATTTTTATTTTCGGGTTCTAAATACATTCCGTTAAGTTAGTATGGAGCATTACACAAAGGAACAACGTGTTTTTATTACTAAAACATTTTTTGAAATAACAAAAGTTTTCAAGATATAATTAGGAAATTTTGAACAAACGTCGGTAGAGGAAATGCTCCAATAAATCGTTCCATCAAGCTGATAGTTGAAAAATTTGAAGAAACTGGATTTTTCATGAAAACAGAAGCAGAATTTTTCAATGTAATGGTCGTTCAACCGAGAATATAGCAGCTGTAAGCAGAAATGTTGAAAAAGATTCATTGTTCGCAGCAACTAAACATCAAACGATTCACATAATCCAACTTTTTGCATGTGGTCTCAATTTAAAAGCTGATAAGATCCAGTTGACCCAAGAATTAAAACCAGACCGAACATTATGTCGGCAATTCGGTTGTTTGGCCATCGAAAACCAAGAAGAAAATAATAATTTTTTAACAAAATAATGTTTGTCGTTGGTGTCCATTTCCAACTCAATGGCTACGTCGACAAGCAGAATTGCCGCATTTGCTGTGAAGATCCACAAAAAGTTACGATTTGGTGTGGTGTGGGGTCCGGAGGAATCATATATTTTTGAAAATGAAAATGGAAATGCGATTACGGTCAATGAAAATCGCTATTGGGAGATGACTCGAAGCTTCTTTTTTGTTTCAACAGGTCACGCAGTAAGGAAAACAAAACAGCAAGAAAATAAAATCGCATTATTTCTCGTAGAGGTGAAATAAATTGGCCACCAATATCGTGAAATTGGACACCTTTAGATTTTTTTGTGGGTTTTTTTGAAATCGAAAGTGTACAGCAATAATACTACAACAGTTCGAGATCTTAAAATCAACATTATCGAGCAGACAACAGTTTATTGAAAAACGATACCTCATTTTGAAAATGAGGAAAATGGAAATATGGTAACATCAAAAAGAAAATTTATCTGCCCGATAACATCCTACATTTAGCTAACGGCAAGTTGTTATAATGGCCTGAAATTTTTACTCATAGTACAATTTGTAGTATATGTTACAATTTTTTTTTATCGTGTATATCCCTCCATAAGAATATTCTTCGTATCCATATATTTAATATGGTTAAGTTATTGATCAGCTGTGTGGTTAAAAGGTGATTTTTTATATTTTATTTTGATTGTAAATTTACCGTTATTTGTGAGGAAAAGTTTGTTCATATTGGCTACCAAAAAGATTCTAAAGACAAAAACTATTTAACTTAAAAGCATCCAAAGCAAAAACAGCAAATTTTATTAGCTTGACATAAATCTGTGTTCTTATGCAAATACCGATTTTCTTCTTATGTTTTCGTTAAAAATTGTAAATTAAAAGAAAATACTCTCTAATGCCAAAGTATTATGGTACTTCTTTTGCTGTAATTTTTTTAAGTTATATCCCAAATGTGTATTAATACCTCGAATTTATATATTCTTCAGTTTTCTTTAATATAGAAATTTATTGAACCATAAAATAAACTTAATTTCCTATATGCTTGAATAATTTGACAGAGGATCAAAATGTAAATTTATGGTGAATTTTTTCTGTTTATACCCTATACTATTGAGCGCAAGTCAAACTGTGTTTGTGTTGATGCTTGTTATACTTAGACCTCTACTTTATTTTATCATCGACTTGAAATTCTTGACTGATTTAAAGGTGTATAATAAAACTAAAATTGATAGAAATTTTTTTACACATTTCTTTATTTACTTTAAATTACATTAAAATTACAAATTATAAAATATAATTATTCTAATTTTTGCCACCGAAGTGACTTAGTGTAACAAGCCAGAATCTCTGATGGGAATCGAGCCCATATATCTACGGGGCACTCAAATTAATTATTTAACAGTATGTCTAAATTAGTAAAGTTAGCTCCATAACTTATCTTTTCATTCATATTAACGCCGGTATAATATCAGTCAATAATTAATCCTCGTTTTCGATTCAATAAAAAAGCCAACAATTTTTTAGGTAAGTTAAGTTATGATGAATTTAAGCATAACTAAGTTTTGTAAGCAGCTGCAGTTGAAATTTGTTGGTTATATTTTCCCACAATGTCGATTTGGGGAAATTGGTTTTTATTGATATTTAGTTGTAAGGCAACTATTGTTTCCCAACAATACAATGGGAGAGTTTCAAATTCAATATGTAGATTCTGTGTGCAGGAAACTGAATCACTTGACCGCATACTTAAGGATTGTACAGCACTAACTAGGGAGTAGAGAGCTATCAATACTGGCATTACTATAGCATTGAAGTTGGAAGGAACGCCTCTTAACAATAAATAAAATACTAAAAATAAGTTAAAATTTAGTAAACTTTTAAGTTCGCAATACTTTCTCGGCGGCCTAACATTGAAGATAGAGTTAAGAAGGCAGCATTTACACTCTACTTCAGCAAAGGTGCGGTTAACAAGTACTAGGGGCTCTCCCCGTCATCTGTTATGTAGATATTTACCACGATAGTTACTATGGGGTTATTATATATGGAGAAGGCCACTGGGGAAAAGGTATGTGCTAAGGATGTTAGAAAGGTCAATGGTCAGCCTTGATTGGAGTATCGGAGGCGCTGAAAACAACGACCACGTAGGCCCTCTATGTGTTCTTCAATGCCTGGCCGCCTGATATTGCGGCGAGGAGTATGGTCTGTGCTGCCACGCTAAAGATGAGAGAGATTGGGTCTTAGAATATCACCCTATGAGGGACCTGCCGGTATTCAAAAACATGTTGATAGAATCATGAGTAGAACGGATTACAGCATCCCATTTTCAATGCCGGTGGCTAAGGAAAAGACTTTTATACCGAGTAGGAGATGATGGCGAAGGTTGCTGTAGAGAGACATGACGAGTTTACGATTCTTCACTGATGTTTCTAAAATAGACAGTAAAGTGGGGTATGGTGTTTTATCTTAAGCATCTTTCAGGTGTAGGCAGTGGTCATTCGGTAGGTCGAAATTTAGCTTGTTATACACTGATAGTCAAGCAGCGATCAAGTCTGAGGTCTATGTTTGCTTAGTTCCGGACGGTGCGAAAATGCCACTCATCATTGATCAGCCTAGTACGAAACAGTAATTTTGTGGGAAACTGTGAGGCAGTTGAGGTGGCTAGACACAGCATAAGAACACGGGCTATCCGGTGGGTGAGGATGTCAAGATGCCTATTTCTATCTGTCACCTGTATTTTAAATGCTGAGCCGGCAATATGTTCTCCAGAAGATGAAAACAGAGTTCTTGCTGTAAACAGGTGGGAGAGTTGTGGCCAGTAGTTAATCGGAGAAGATCTGTGCAATTGGTGTAACTAACAAGACGGAGAATTTTGGCTGTGTTGGGAATGATTTCTGGTCTTTGTCTTGTGGGCAGATATACATGCCACCCATATATATGGTGGGTGAACGCTGTGCATCTATTGCTGTGAAGAAAAGGTTAGTTCAAGACAACTGTGTGAGGGTATTTTGTGAACCATAAAGTGCGCTAGAAGTCCCAGTGTGTTGTATCGTTCTCTTCATTATCAGAGTCGGCTTGAATCACATGGGAGCGTAGTTTCAAGTTTTTTCTAGAGTCATTGCTTTTTAGCGGCATTATAATGGACCATTTTGGCCTAAGTGGGCTAATTGTTCTCAGTATCAGCTGCCAGATTAACCTAACCTAACTTATATTGGGAATATAGTAATGACAAAGCAAGATATCTTTCTCTTGTATTGAAGACAAATACCTTATAGTGCGTTTGCTTAGTCTATAAATGCATAGGTATTTTGTGGTATAGGCTATCATATACTCGTGCTTGGCCAACGTTTAATTTTTTACTCCTTTTTGTATAGTTTATGCTGTACTTCAAGTTGTAGCACATATATGAGAAAAATTATCCCAAAGCTTACAACTTACACAAATGGATATGAAAAGCTTCGCATACTTGTATATCCACATTACGAAAATACATATATTTTTTTATATAAAAATAGAATTCTAATAGTGAAATAGGGTCAAGTCTTGTCAAAGAGAAAATTTGCATAAATTCTTTGTTGCTGTTATTATTGTTGCTGTTATTCCTAGAAAATTTATAGACTTTCTTCTAGGTGACATGATAGTGTCCACATGTGAGCACAGGGTAACAGAAAGTAAAGAAAACATTTCTGTTGTATACCATACACTGTGGAAACTACATCAAATAAGGCGCTGGCACTTTTTTGTAAGTTAAATAAGTAAATTTTTAATTACATAAGTTTATATGCAATGCATAGTTAGTTCGCAAACTTTTAAAACAATTTTAAACCAATTGCTGCACATTTGAATTATTTACTTTTACACTTTCGGTATTTGTACTGCATACTTGTTTCAAACTAAAAACTAAACGTATACAGTATGTTAAAAAAATCGTTTTTTAAAGCTTACGTATCCTAATTGCTACGAGTATAGAGGCAATTTTTTAAAAAATTGCATAAGAAAATATAAATTATTTGTAGCTGAATATTGTTCGTAATGGAAAAAAATTTTTTTAAAACGAAAACTCAAAACAAAATGAGGTGGAAATAACTCTGCATTTAAAAAATTTTATACCAGGAAGAGTTTTTCGTTAAGACATTCGTAGGTCTATTGATACATACATACATAATTCACACGACATCCGAAATGAAACAAGGGAGACTTCTCGCAATTAATGAGTTGCACCCGATTCTATTTTTAAATTAATTAAAATCGATCTACAGCTCAACGCCGAATGGCATATGCATTAGATAGAGAAGTTTTTCATAACTACTACTCACAATATTATGGGGTGATATCGCTGAGATTGAAGACTTGGTTGGTAGGCGGGTATTTTATCAATCATACCACAGCGTTACACTGTTGATAAAAAGTCTGTTGATAAAGAAGGTTAAAAAAGCAGAGTTTCGGGAAATAAGCCAACACTCAATGCAGTAGAGATTGCTGACCTAATTAAAAAGCCACTTTTAATAAAAATTTTATAGATTAGGTACCAGCCTAGTGCTAAAGTATTGAATCTGGTGGAGTATGGTATACTACATAGAAATAATTAAACGAAACATTTAACAGATATGTTATACGAATAACATTCCACCTGATCTCAGTATTGCAGAATATTAATGGATTTATTTTAAGCGTGTAAAACGTCTGCAAGAGGCTTTATTGGAGGTGTGGAGCAAAGTTACCTACGAGAAAATACAAAATTTGATTTGGCCATGTCGTATCGTTTATCTGTCGTGGAAAAACGGTAGTTTTATGTACGGGAATTACATTTTGATTTGAAATAACACATGGTCTGAAAAGTCTTTTTCAGTTAGTGCTAATCTTCAAAAAGCAGCTGTTAAAATTTCATTACATTGTATTTATTAGTTTGTGAGTTATTGTGCTAGCAGTGACGCCACTGTTGTTATATTCAGAACAATGGATCAACAGTTTCGTGTCTTAATTCTACACTGTTTCTTGATGGTAGTAAATACCGTTTAAGTGAAGCAATGGCTTGAAAAAGTGTTATAAGGACTCAACTATATCAGAAGCAGCAATAAAAAGTTGGTTCGCTAACTTCAACTGTGGTCGTAGAGACACCGATTATGAAGAACTCAGTGGACGTTCAAATGGGACAGTAACACCAGAAAACATCAAAAAAATCCACAAAATCTTTGAATGACCGAGTAAGCGTGAGTTAGCTGACATAGTAAAGATATCAAAAGAACGTGTACATGAGCATTTGACAATGAGAAAGCTCTGTTCAAATTAGGTGCGGCATTTGCCCATTGTTGACCAAAAACAAAAACGTGCTAATGAGTTTGAAACAATGGCAAAACTACATGATTAGAACATCGAATTACTTCCACATCCACCGTGACGCCAGCAATTACTGGCTGTTCATAGAGATTTTGCATGAATGAAGAGCTAATCGTTGAAAAGGAGGCTTATTTTAAGGCAAACATTAATCGATTGACAAAAGTGGCATTGAAATGTTAAATCAGCGCTGAAATGATTGCATTGCCTTAAATGGAAATTACGTTGATGAATAAAGCTAATTTTCAAAAAAAATGTGTTTGTTTCCGGGACTTTTCAGTCCAAGTGTTAAACTACGGAAGAAAGTGTTCACTTATCTATAGGGTTTTTCAATAGGTAGTTTGATTTTGCTATATAAAATAAAAACGGGTATTTTTAAGCGAAATTATTGGACGTTTATCTAAGTTTAGAGAGGACAGAGTTGCTTTAATAATGGAAAACAATACCGGTTATTTGTTTAACAGACTTTTGCACAATTTTACACCACTAATTCGCACAATTGCAGCTTTATATTCTCGATAACTTCAAGAATTACATCTTTGTAGTTTTGAATCGATTGTGAGCCATTAGCACAGATCTTAGCTTTCACGTAGCCTCAAAGGAAAATGACACTTATGATCGCCTCATCGAACAAATTCGTTACTAGCGCCGATTTTTTGAAAATAAACGTCGTACATATCAATATATTTCTGTTTCGACCACACAAAATAATTAATAATCGTTTGATAGCGCAACCCATTCACGGCAACAGTTGCTCCGGACTCAATTTCGAAAAATTAAAGTCCAATGATCCCGCCAGACTAAAAACTACATCAAACAGTCACAAGTTGATGCTTAAGAGGCTTTTTAATAATAATTTTTGAGTTTTTCGAAACCCTAATGTGACAATTGTGCTTTCTAACGTTGCCTCCAGGAACACAGTAAGCAAAGACACGACTTTGTGGATTATCAGTAGGCGTGAGTACTTGGGACAACTGAACTTTAAAAGCCTTAAGACCCCTGACTTTATGAAAAATACGTTGTAATGTCTTTTGTGAAATGACAAATTCCGAAATTCGACGAGCAATATTCTTAGTTATTCTTGAGCGAAATACACTAATTTGATTCCTCACATCAGTAATCTTGTCATCTATAAAGTAGTTACAAGTGGAGTCATAACAATTTTTAAAATGGCGGGCTATTGAAAATGAAATGTCTTATTAAAACACCCGATATTTATGTATTTGTGAAACTGGAAACAAATCGAAAAAAATTTTTTTTTTCTCATAAAATTCTTAAGTTATTATAAAAATAATAATTATTCGATCTGAATAATTGGGTGCCGGTAGACTTTTATTTCAACCAGCGATTACAATTTTTGATCTATTAAATATTAATTTTTATAAAGGGTATCCAAAAGTGAGGTATAATTTTGATTTTAATAGAAAAAGACTTTCTTACAGTTATTAAAAATATTTTTATTTTAGTTTATTACAAATGGGTTCCGGTTAAAAATTAAAAAAAGTATGTCAGCCAAGTGTCCCCCTACTGGCTCGGCGGGCTTTCAATCTTTTCCCAAAATTATCAACCACGTTTTTCAATAAACTGTTGTCAAATAGTTGATATCTGCTCGATAATGTTGGTTTTAAGCTCTCGAAATGTTGTAGGATTATTGCTGTACACTTTCGATTTCAAAAAATCCTAGAAAAAATCTAAAGGTGTCAAATTGCACGATCTTGGTTGCCAATGTGTTCTTTCTATATGAGAAATAAACCAATTTTCGAACTTTTCTTTTAAAAGATCCAAGTGGGCACCAACCTGTAGAAAACACATACTCTCTACACCTTCGGATCATTTCTCTGTAGCGATTTCCATTGTCTGTATCACAATTCCATTTTCGTTTTCACAAAAATATGTTCAGTGATTCTTCGAGACCACAAACCACACCAAGCCGTAACTTTTTGATGCTTTAAGATAACTTTGCAATTCTGCTTGTTGATGTAGTTTGTTGAACTGGAAATGGGCTTTATCGATGAAGATTGTTATGTTAATTCCCATAACATTCCATGAAGGAATACGGTGACTTCTCTCAGTCAAAGAGCTGCACTCAATCCTATTTTTAGGCTCAATGAATGAGACCTACAGTTAAACGATGTCTCCGAATGGCAAATGCATTAGAGAAGTTTTCAATAGTAGTAATACCCATAACCAGTTACTAGCTAATGTCATGAGGTGATAGTGTTGCTGAAAAAAATTTTTTCTTTTTTTGAGATAGGCAGGCCTGGTATTGAACCGAGGACCTACTGCTCGGTAGGTGGGTGTCTTACCTACCTTAGCACGGCGCTGAATATTATTTAGTTAAAAAATTTTTCATGTTCTTCTTGGCCCAAGAAATGAATGGCCGAATAAATTTTGTTTCTATTATCATGAACGGATCCAGCTTTTTCAAATTTCTCAATCATCAGCCTTATAGCACGACTTGTCAAAGCATTTTCCCTACCGAATTTTGTTCAATATTTCCTAATAATATCTTGAAAACTTTTGTTGTTTTCAAAAAATGTTTTAATAATAAAAACACGTTGTTTCTTCGTGTAACGTTAAATATTAACTAATCGGAATGTATTTAAAATCTGAAAATAAAAATTTAGAATAAAAATTACAAGTAGAAAACAAATGATAGCAAAATTATAATGATACCTTAAGCACCCTTTAGTATTAAATATTATTTTTCACTCTGTACACAATCGTATGCTTTTACGTTTATATTTGAATTCAAGACAGAGCAGCATGGCATTACATAAAACAGAAGAGTTTAGATTTAAAGCATAAAACGCATAAGCTGAATTTGAGAATAAAGTGGGATAAAATTATTCCAACCGAATCTTTGAGGCGGACAATATAGGGAGATCCGGCATGATTTATTGGAAGCAAAACAGATAAGTAAAAAATTTCAATTTTGTGTTACTTATGCCGTTGCCTCTCATCTATTTTTCTTGGATTTCTTTATTTAATTTGTTTATTTTAAAACTTTAATTCTTTTAGATTCTTAATTTGCATAAAATGTACTTTTCTACTTATTTTTAATATTCGTTAGTCATATTGTTTTTCTTTTATAAAGAAGACACCTTTAACTTAAAAAATAAATGATTTTTAGTATTATTCTCATTGCTATAGAAAGACAAAGTTATGCAAATGATAATATTTTTACTTTTTTTTTTAAGGAAAATACTATCCTTTTCATCATAGTCAAGCTAATAAAATGAAATCATTTTTATTAGTGATTTTCATTGATTCTGCATTTTATTATACTCTTTTTGAAGCCCGGGAGTATTGGGCAGTAATATTTTATTTATTTAAATTTTTAACGGTTTTCTACACATTTTCCAATGCGTATACGAGAACAACAAATAAAATATAAAATTAAATAAATTACTTGTATATTTGTTAAAAAAAAGAAAACAATCATGTCACTATGGCTGTCATTTGATATAGAGTTTTTACTAATCTTTCTGAATATCAAAATGGCATAATTCTTTTCTTTGATTTCCGTTTGCTTATAATTTTCTTTTCGTTTTATCTTATGTTTGGCTATTTGAATTCGAATCTTCTTTAGCCACGGTTCACTTAGTATTCCACACAGTTGAATAGTTAAGGCAAATAGTTATTTGTGAAAAAAGAGACTCAAAATGTGGCAGTAGAATCTAAAAGTAGTTATAACAACACAGGATATAATAAGTCTATGCTTGAGAAAAATATAGAATTTCAAGTGTCATTTATCTTCTCTAATGCAATCAATAAGTGGCTTTCTTACAAATACCAAAATCAAAGAGTAAATATCAAATGGTGTATGAAAAGAAAAAGAGAAAAAAAGATTTAAAAGAATTATTAAAGTGTTAGGATTTAGATATATTTTTACAAATTAACAATAAATCTTTTATAATCATAAAGATAAATATTTATGAAAAATCGCTGCTGCTTTTTTTTCTGGCAAAATATGTAGCATTTTTTGCCCTTTACCCTTGAATGGTGTTTCTACTGTGCCTTTCTAAAAAAAGGCAACACTAAGAAAAGCGATCGTAGTCAATTGTAAAAAGGTTGCCTCATAAACTAAAAGGTATTAAAATGTTTCCTTGAAAAACAAATGTTATTTTTAACATAATTTGTACTGTCAGTTGAAAATACGTATAAAAAATTTTGTGAAAAAATTTATATTTATATTCGTTTCTGGGGTAGGGCAACACTCTTAAATTTTTATCTTTAAAAAAAATAAAACGTTAAATAGACTGTATTGTCCTAAGTAAATGATTAATTTGAAAATTACTTCAAGTTTGATTCAAATCTCGTGATAGCGAACACCACTCACGGTCACTTCTTGTCCGAGCTCATTTTCGAAGAAGTACGCTCCGATGACATGCCAGCCCATAAACCGCACCAAAGTGTCTGTTTTTGTGGATGCATTATCAGCTTTTCAACAATTACTCCTGGGTTCTAATTTGCACAAATGCAGCAATTCTGCTTGTTAACGAATCCACTGCGGTGAAAGTGTGTCTCGTCGCTGAAAATGATTTTCTTTGTAAAGTCACCATTCACTTCTGTCTCTACAACTAACCATTCGGCGTATTGACGACGCTTGAAATAGTCAGTAGGCTTCAGTTCTTGACTCAATAATACTTTTATTACAAAATTTTAAACTTTAAAAAAAAAAATACAGATTCAAAGTAATAAGAAAAACACCAGTTTGCTGAAAATTGTATGATTTTTGCATGAGCTGCCTTACGAAAAAGCCTAATAACTCCGTCAATTTACAACGGATAAAATTCCTTAATTAATTCGTCAATAGTACGGACCCTATATAAAATAGTGCGCAAAAACACATTTAAGCTTGAAAAATTTGGAAAAGATTTGATGATTGCTTGAGAAATACGCCCAGATTCTTTACGACTACATAAACGACAAATCCAAAAAGAAACTTAAAATCATGTAATATTCAATGAAGTTATTAGCTTATAAATGCACGAAGGTCCGAAAAACCGGTTTTTTACACTATCTCGAGATTTTGGAGGGGTTATTAAAACTCCAAAAACAGCTCATTGCTCTACTGGACAGCGCCTATCAGAAAAGTAGTGTTATTTACCAGGTATTTCAACTTCGTTCATTTTTGCCACACTGTGTAATTTTTTAAGACTTAATATTTTTTAATTATTCATATTTTGCATATATGCCCTCTTCTGGTAGTAATAACAGAATCATTATGGCGAGGCATAGTGCTGACTAAAGTTTAGTAGTTGCTAGGCTCAATACGATTTCATATAGTTCTCACATTACCCCATATTTCGGGGCGTACCAACAACACTTCTTTTTTGAATTCACAATATTTGTCCTATAATGTCATAACCGGTAGACTCGGATGGCTAATCAAAAACATTGTAGCAATATTCGGTGTCTGCAAATCGTTATTTTTCAGCAGATGCTGACAGATTAGTATTTAAAACTTTTGATTAGGATTGAGCAAGCCTCATACCATAATAGATTCACTGGCGAAGTTTACTTTACTTTTGATATCTGTCCATTGCAAAGTTCTTCTTCGCTTTCGCCTATACTACTCTCTGGCATCCTATCAAATACGGGTAATTGTGATCTTATTTGACCATATTTCATAATCCTTTTTAGTCCACGAGACAGGATATCATATTAAAAAATTGATTTTCATCAAATATGGTTATTCCGAAGTGGTTACGTAGACTAATAGTATTTTCTTTTCTGAAAAAATTTTGCATTTTTAAATAGTAATATTTTTAAAATGTCAACTTCACATTTCTAAAATATTACTTTTTTTATCATCACAATAGAACAATGAAAAATGCCCTTTTTACAGCTGTTCACCAGACGTCATTTTCTTTGCTTATTTTTTGTATACATACATAAGTATTTCTTAATACGCTTACAGCAAAAAGGGAGAGAACCTATGTTTTCTTCGCTGATCGTTTTCTTGCCCATTGATAAGATCTTGCTACATATGAAAAGTATCTTTCCATTAAATATATGGCACTGTCCCGACTAAGGCACAAATTTTTCTTAAACTGAAGTAAAATATAGTGAAAATGTAATCATACTCCTTTAAAGGCATTAGACTTCAACTATAAAATCATCTAAAAAGAATGGACTTGGATAAACGTTGGAAAGCAGGTTGAAAAATATTGATGAGCTTTTGTCCAAAATATTGTATTTCATTGGAAAAGTCAAGGACTTATTAACCTGGCCTAGTAAATTTTTGAAATATTAAGTATTAAAATATACATACGAGTATGTTAAGTTATTTAACATAGCGCAAGTTCTGTGTTTCAAAACAATCGTCTTATATCTCAGAAATTATAACCACAGTAATGATAAGATCATGTGGACTTTCATTTATTTATCTCTTCTTTGGGGAAACAAATTATTACAAAAATATGCACCGTTATTACAGAAATATGCTTCGTTTCTTTTGCTTACAAATAACTCTGGATATAGGATATATCGTTAAAACTTAGCTATCAGTCTGAAGTTTGTCATTAAGGTTAATAAATTGGAGAAAGAGGATTGTTTTTATAAATACTAATTTAAAATGAGGCGCGTCAAGCCTCCCTTTGAAGAGGGAAAAATCAAAGCTACAGGGTGTGCTGTTCCAATGGCGAGCAGTGTATGTACATCTAGCTGATTATCGATGATTTTGTTTTATTTTCTATAAATTTCCAATTGTAATAACTTCTGTATTTGATTTTGAATAAAGTGCATCATCTAACATTGTTTTATAAACTCCTACTTTAAAGCTCTGTTCTTAACTTAAATCCAATAAATGGTTTTTGGATCTGCTTTGTTTAAATTTTTTTTTTTTGGCACGTAAATACAATCTTTTTTTTTACTAAGTATGTATTTTATTTTATTGATATCTTTATTTTCCAATTGCCATATGACCCTTAAAAAATATGTAAGAAACCACTTCGACTACCACTTCAAGTAGGTTATCTCTAAGTAAGCATTTGAAAGTGGTCTACAGCTCAATACCAAAATAAAAACCATATTAAATAATTTCAAAATAAAAGTAAAAAGAGTCTTGTTAGAAAAAAAAAGAGAAAAAAAATGTTGAAAGAAAAAACTTATCCAACCGAATAAGTGGCAAAATTTGTGTTGACATGAATTGGTACGTTCGTTATAAATTTGGCTTGACTCTGATGTGACTGTTTGACTAGTAAAAGAAAAGTTTTAAGGATTTTATTTTTTGGCTGTCTAGCATTTCTCTGCTGTTTCTTAGTTTCTTAATAAGACAAAAAAAAATCATTTAATATGTTTTTTTTTAAATCTTTCTCTGCAAAAGAAACGCTTAAATTTCTTGCAAAATGCCAAAAATTAGTAAAAAATATATTATAATCTTCTCTTATTAATTTTGTTAGTGATTATATATATTTGCATTTCTAAGAAAGTAAAGCGTGTTTTTTATAGAGGTATAGAACTTTAAGTTGGCAGTACTTTTCAAGATGGCGACCGATTTAACAGCTGTCAAGAGATTTTTGGAAACACCGTTACATCCAGAAAACTGACTGTTTGATGCGCTTTATGGGTTGGTGGAATCATTGGTCCGTACTTTTTCAAAAACGATGGTGGCCAGAACGTTACAGTCAATGGTGATCGGTATATAGCCATGATTACTAACTTTTTCATTCCTGAATTGAATAACCATGATGTCCAGAAGATGTAGTTTCAACAACACGGCGCTTCGTGCCACAATAGATTTATGGAAAGACACGTTTGGTGACCGCCTAATTTCACGTTTTGGACCTGTGAATTGACCTCCAAGATCTTGTAATTTAACAGCGCTAGACTACTTTTTGTAGGGCTATGTAAAGTCATTGGTCTATGCGGTAAAGCCACAAAAGCTTGACCATTTGGAAGACAACGTTCGCCATGTTATTGCCGATATATGGCCACAAATGTTAGAAAAAGTCATCGAAAATTGAGCGTCCAGATTGGACTCATCCACGCCAGCCGTGGCTGTCATATGCCAGAAATCATATTTAAAATGTAATGTCACAAGATTTTCTTTCGGATAAATAAAATTCATGTCAATCGAATAATCCATCGTTGTTTTATTGCAACTTAAAGTTCTATACCTCTATAAAAAACACCCCTTACAAAGAAATAATGGTATGCGAATAATTTAACTAAAGCTTTTTGCTTTATATACGAGTATATATAGTTTGGAGTTGCTTATCGGCAACTGAGGTTGGCATTTAGGTTTTTATTGAAACAACTATGGATCGTTTCACATATTTGAAAAAAAAAGAAAAAGTGTCACCAAAAATTAAGGTCATTTTATATATTTTTATAGAATACGTTTAAAATAACAAGAAATATAAATTCTAATTGTTCTAAAAGTAAATACTTCAGTTGCTATGCAAGGTTCGTTTTTAATTTTTTTTTAGTATTTTTAAAAATAACTTTTATTAAAATTATAAAATCTTCTTTCTTAAGTGATCTTAAGCAGAATTTACTTAAATGTAATATTTGGATCTAATGAGAGTATTAATATTGATTGATCGCACCATGATTCAAAGAATCTTTTGTGCAGTTTCCTATGTTCACCAGTTACCTCTCTTCTAGAAGTCTTATTCTGTGAGCCGAAATAACAAGGCACTCACAAAGTACGTTAACAGATGACTCAACATCCATTGTTCAGAATTTACAATGATCAGTCCCACCGCTACCAAAAATATGTTGATGATAACGAGACCACAATGTCCAGTAAATAGATCCCTTAGAACTCTAAGTTTGCTGTTGTTGAGCAGTAGTAGTTACAAAGAGAGATAAACTTCTTCCCCATAGACTAACGATTTCAATCCAGGATTTGATCTTCCCTCTATGATTCCCGCAAAATGGTTCAGGGCCAACAAAAGCCCTTTCAGCCCTTTCGTGGCCCTCATGACTCGGAAAAACGATAGACTAATATTAACCCTAAAAAGTTAACATTTTTTTGCACGTTAAAGATAACGATACGTGTGATGTATGATTTTTAACATCCTTTTAAGAACATTAAAAAAATTAAAAACATATATGTGTTATTGAGGTCACTTATTTATTAAGTTTTTTCTTTTTTAATTGAAAGGTATAGTAAGTAAGAATAATAATACACCAAAAGCAATAAGTTTATTTCCTTTCTCTCATAAAAAACAATACAAAATAAAAAATGGTATGTGTACGTCTGACAAATCTACGTTATCTATGTAGAGTTAAAAAAAATTAGTTTTTGTTCGAGATAAACTTCACTAGAAATAAGTTTATATACACCGTGACTACAACGCATAATCGGACACGTTTTTTTCTCACGGATAAGTCTTCTACTCTTAAAAATAATTTGAAGCACAAGCCGCACCAAACAGTCACTCGTAATGGGTGCATTAGTTTTTGTAAGACCACGCTAGGTTTTTCTGAGCCCCAAGTACGGCAATTCTGCTTATTAACGTACCTACCAACATGAAATGAAGATGAGCTTCATCCGAAAAGATGATTTTTTTGACTTTTTTTTAATTTTTTACAATTTCCGAATTTTAGAAATAAATTTATAATAAATCCCAACGTTGCTCAAGCGTAAATAGATTTATTTCGTTCAGTGGAGATAATATAATGAATTTTGTGACAGAATAGAATGACATAAGTATTATCAGATTCGAAATAACCACTGGTTCAAATAAATCGAAAGATAGCTCACCCGATATGTAGCGAAAATTATTCAAACCATAAAGTGTCCCAAGCTAAAGTAATTAGTGTGATCCAGTGAAAGAAAACTGCAGAGATTATGGAAAGTAAAAGTGGAATAACTGTCGGTCTCGCAATTCAAATATCAATCACTTCAAGTCATCAAAAAGCCTCAAAAATGAACTTATTGCTCCTGTATATATGTATAAATTTTTCGTTGTCTTATTAATACTTCATCTTTATGAATAATAGTAAAACTAGCATTTGATCCAATAATAACCGTAAGTTCAGTACAAAAACAAAAATAACTAAATTATTTATACTCAACGCATAATCGAACAGAGCACAGTTTGGTTGCTAAAATGCAATAAACAATTATTAATAATTTGCATATCCTTTGGAGTCTAGTCAGTAAGTGTCTTAGAATTTTTTTTTTTTTTTTTGATATACTTTTCACATTCAGCTAAAGAAGGGTGTTGACCTTCTTTTTGATGAACTCCCCTAATCAATTCCTCGCAAAAACGTCCTATTGCATAAGATTCTGAATTTCGAGAATGTGTTTCTATAAGTTCGAAAGATTTACGGATCAACTAAAGCTTTGTTAAACCTGATGTGTGCTTGAACTAGCATCTAATTTTTATTGAGATAAGCAAATGTCATCATTTTAACAAAAATTAAATGCATTTTGCCAAATTGCGCACACCAGATCACGAAATACAGGCCCAAGCCCTAACAGCGCCTTTTTTTATTGAATTCAATTTAGTTAAAGAATCAGGTAATTTGGTGATAAGTCATATCACCTTTAGATTATGTGAAAAAAATATTAGGTTTCCTAGCCCAGATATTTTTGACATTGATAATTTGAATTTTACATACAGTGGTGGAAGAAATAATAGTGACACATCAAAATTTTCTAAAATTAAATTTTCTTCAAAAATCAAATAAATAATGCTTTGTAATTGAAAGAAATCCGTACATACGATTATCCGTCTGACCCAAATAAATTAATTTTCATTTCTTCAGACCATTTCACGTTATTCTTGTTATTTGGCATACATGACAGTGTCCCTATTATTTCTTCCATCATCCAAAAGTCATCAAAAAGTGTAAGTCGATAATTGTCATCTACAGGCACCTTTCACAGAATACCGAATTAGTATTGAATTGATGTCGATGGCTACAACCACAAAAGTTTCAGAAGAAACGTGTACAACTCCGATAACCTACAAAAGCAGGTCAATAAGTCTGTCATTTTTTGGAACTTTTTTCTTAACTGCTCCTAAATGTTTAACACTTTGTATATTCTGTAAATCGTAATATAGTAAAATTAAAATCCTGCAAGCTCTAAAGGATAAATAAAGCTAAGGGGACCAAAATATTTTACAGTTTGTAATTTTTAAAGATTTTTAAACATGAATGAATTGTGATTTGTTCAGATTCTTAAAACTTGAAAACGACGGGACCAATTTGGATACTTCCTTCTGTGATTTTGTTCGTAATTGCTACACGAAGGTTTAGAAAAAAATAAAAGTCGAAAAATGTTCAATAGATGACGTTGTAGATGGTTATTTCTTCATCTCTGCTCCTGTTAAAAGTATTTGAGTAAAATTTTGCACTTTTATTCAGTGCACATATTCTAAGTTTTGCAGCGTGTATGAACGGGATTGAATAAGTGTGCATGACACCTCCCAATCAAATTAACTGTTGATTTTTGTATATCTTGAGAACAGTTAGAGTGTTAGTTTCTGAATTTGGTCCAAGTCACTTCGTAGTTAATACAAATCATCATTCAAGTAGGCGGAATTGGATAAGTTGATATAAAAATATACAATTTTGTATGTGTAAGAATGGTAAGTGATAAAGCATCGTTATCTATCCACATAAGCCTAAAAGCAGGGGAGATTTGAAAAGCGGGTATTGCATTACATACATATAGGTATCCGGGCAACTTCGGATGGGTTAAGTAAATCTTATACATAATTAGCAAAATCAAACAAAAATTTTGTTAATAGCTAAAGTCTAAGGCTGTCATTCGATTTATATTTGAAAAACAACACTAAATTTAGACTGCCATTTAATATTTTAATAATTAAATTTAATGTTGTTAAACTGTATTTCTCTCTAGTTTTATTAAACTCCTCCAAGTTTGCCCCGTAATAAAATATTATATTAAACAGGTTTTTAGTTATTTATAATGTACAAGTATCACTAAGTGGTGACAGTTCATGTAAAACAAAAATCTTAAAATAAAACGCGATTCCAAATGAAAAGGTATAGAAATAGAAAACATGAATGCAGAATGTCAATGTACTCCATTTTATCCCGAAAGAAAAATGAAGTCAATTGTTCTGAATACAAAAGAAAAAAGATAAAAAACAGAAAAATGCAGAACTAAAATTCATACACATACACACATATATATTTAAGTATGTACATAGGTTAAACCTGACAAAAATCCATTTTTCCCAAAAGAGATATGTATGCGTGATAACCAGCGAGAACAAAAGTGGGAAGAAGAAATCAATAAAATGAGAAGAAATATTGTGGAACTGATTTAGAACGAACTGCAAGTTTAATCTTTTGTAAACGCATGCACCAGAACACTCAGATAAAAGAAAAAAATAAGCTCAAGGGAATTTTTAAAATATACATCGCTGAGATAAATAACGAGTAGTAGTGGCAAAAGGTGAGCTGATGAAAGACAAATATGTCAATCAATTTGTGTTTGGAAATGATTACATGCACTCATATTAAAATATTCGCGGTTTTTCTAGTCCTTGTAAAGTTCTATTTAAATTAATAAATATTAGTACAACCAGAAAAAAATCAATGTAAAATCCGTTAAAACAGGGTTGATTCAACATTTTTTAATAATGATATTGCTTCACTATCGTTCCATGTTGATTCACCATAATTTTACGATAAAACAAAAATAATAAATTTTCATTTTAAAACAACAAGAAATCATGTTAAATTAATTGTCGTTCTAGAAATAATGAAAGATCCTTATTGAATCAATGTTGTGAAAACTAAAAATAACATGAATTTCATTTTAATTCGAATTTAACGTTACATTAACTATGAATTTGCTTGAAATTAATGTGACGGTTATACTCAAATAACATGAAATTTCACGTTAATTTCAAATGTTCCTATGGTTTATTTCGTTAATCATTTGCTTATAATAACATATAATAGCTACATATAAAGCTTAGAATTTCCTCAGATCTGATTCGCTTCACCAGGATTTGCTATCCTATAGGTGCAATAGAGAATTGTAGATACTGTATTGGAATATCTCTGAGCGGACCAGACTAGCTTCTGTCAAAGCTCTCGGTACTCTAAACAGGCCTGGAATATTTGCCGATTTTTTGACTTAAAATTATTAAAATGCCGATTTGCCTATTTTTGCTCCACAAATGCCGATTATTCGAGAACATCTAAATGCACGGTAACTTTATTTGTTTTAGTAACATTTACAATTTTTGAGAACATTTAAATATTAGCTATATTAAAAACAGACAACTGTTAATAACTTCCTAATAACTCATAAAAACTCCGTTAATTTCCAACGGATTTCTTAACCATAAGTCTCGTTTTATTCATAACTTAATATAATTCACAAAACCACATATAAACTTGAAAAATGTGGAAAAAATTGGATGAAAAATTTGTTTGCTTGAGACATACACCAAGTTTCTTCAAGGCTACTTAAACGACATATATATCATTTAAAATGCCTGTTTCTCTTCTTTCCAAATCCGTAATCTAAAATCGGGTAATATTCAGCTAAAATATGCTATATATACTAATATATGACCTAATAAGTGCCTGAAGGTTCGAAAAACCGATTGTTTACCCGTAACTCGAGATTTTGGAGGTGTTTCGAAAATTTCAAAAACAGATCCTTGTTTTCCTCAGCAGCGCTTATTAGAAAAATAATATCACTTGTCAGGTATTTAAGGTACTTAAATTCATTTCAACAAATAAAGTATCACTTTATTCATAATAGAACATAATACATATATAAATAAATCCAAACATAGGACGGTTCGTGCATGAAATAGTATGCAAAAACGTCTCTAGACCTGGAGAATTCGAGACAAAATGAGTGTGTGTGCTTAAGAAATATAAACAGATTTCTTAAGTTTTCTTAAGTAATGTATACATATATAGTAGGGAGATCGATTATTCGACTTTTTTCAAAACTGGTTTTCGAATAATTCGGAAATCTACAAAGGAACAACGTATTTCTATTATTAAGTTACTTTTTGAAAACGGCAATCGTGTCATTAAACTGATGGTTGAGAAATTTGAAGAAACTGCATCCGCCCATGAATACAGAAACCGAGAATATAGCAGCTGTAAGCAGAAGTGTTGAAGAAGATACAAAAACATCCATTCGTCATTGTTCGCAGAAATGAAACATTAAACGATCCACATGTCAACTTGTCAAAGAATTAAAACAGCTGACCACACATTACGTCGGAAATTCGGCTCTTGGGCCAACGAAAAACAAGCAGAAAATTAGCATTTTTTTGACAAAATAATATTCACCAACGAAGCCTATTTCCAGCTCAATGGCTACATAAACAAGCAGAATTGTCGCATTTGGTGTGAAGAGTTATCTTAGAGCAACTATTACATGCGCAAAAAGTTATGGCTTGTGGTCCGAAGGAATTATCAGACCATATTTTTTGAAAATGAATATAGGAATTCAATTATGGCCAATGAAATCGCTACTGCGAGATGATCCAAAGCTTTTTGTAACGGAGAATCAAAGATTTAGATGTGGGGAGTATGTAGTTCCGATAGGATGGTGCCGCTTGCCACATAGCAAAGGAAACAATGGATCTTTTGAAAGAAGTTACATACAGCAATAATCCCACAACAGTTCAAGAGCTTAAAACCAACATTATCGAGCAGATATCAACCATTGACAACAGTTTATTGAAAAATGTGATTGATAACTATGGCAAAGGATTGGAAGCCTGCCCGTCCAGTAGGGGGAGTTATTTGACCGACATAATTTTTGATTTTTAATCGGAACCTATTTGTAATGAATTGAAATACAAATATTTTTAATAGCTGAAAAATATGTTTTTTGTATTAAAGTTAAAATGACACCTCAATTTTCGACACCCTATATTTGCGTGGGTTTCTTACTTTGTTTGAATTGTTTTAAGTAGAAATATTTATATCATATTTTTAATAGAAATCCTTTAAATGATTTAAATTACAATATAAAATAGAAATTAATAAATAAATAAAAAGTATCTATTCTATTACTAATATTGTTTCATTTACTCTCTCCTTTAAATGCTTATGGTAAAATATTATTATAACAATTAAAAAAGAAAACAACACAACCCAGAAATTGATTTTAATCTGTCATTCGTTAAAGAGGTTTTGTTTTCTGCTAGAAAAGCTAAGAAATCCTTCTAAAATAATAATTGAAAGCTTTGGTGACACATGTTATTAAGACCTTTAAGGCTTTTATACATTTTACAAAAAAAAAAAAAAAAAAAAAAAGATTCATTTCAATTTTGTTTTGTGCTTTTCAAAAATAGCTTAATTATTAAAGCATTAAAGAGGTTTGTTTAATTCTATGCATCCCTACACTCCTTTTTTCAAACATGAGAAGAAGCAACATTTTGCCTGAAGGTTAAAGCACTACATTAAAGAAACCTTTAATTAAGGAAGACTTATATTTATTTTTTTTAGTTAAACACAAATACAAAAGAGTTAATGTGAAGCAGTAGTAATGAAAACACAATAGATTTTTCATTTCATTTACAATTTCTTAGAATAATTGTTTTTTCTTTTATATAGAGTTTTTATTTTCAGAGTTGTATTTACTGTATGTCATATACAATAAAATTTCTATTATTATCGAAATATTTAAAGATTAAGTACAAATTTAACTTAATTAAAACAAACATTATAAAGGGTCCGCCAAATATATTTTTTTATTGAAAATGCTATAAAAAAAACTACTGAATATTTTCTCAAATTTCTTTTTTTATTTGAAAGTACAATCCTTCCGGTTAATAAAGGAAAATAGTTTCATTCAGATGGCTGCCTCGGCTGGCCATGTAGTAGCCTACACGATCGGTCCAATTTTTAAGCACATTATGGATTGTGTGTAGCTGTATTTCACCAATGGCTTCACGAATATTGTACTTTAATGCGTCAATTGTCTCTGGCTTGTTGGCGTAACACTTATTTTTGACGGCACCCCACAAATAACGGTCTAACGGTGTCAAAATGCAGCTACGAGGTGGCCAAACGACATCAGCTCTACGGCTGATAATGCGATCTTCAAAAACAGGGCGCAAAACATCGAGTGTAGCTTCGGCTGTGTGGCACGTAGTGCCGTCCTGTTGAAACCAAATGTTGCCAATATCCTCCTCTTCAATTTTTGTGAACAAAAATTCGTTCAACATGGCCCGATAACGATCGCCATTGACTGTAACGGCCACTCCTTCTCATTATCGAAGAAAAATGGCCCAATTATGCCTCTGGACAAAAATCCGCACCAAACAGTGACTCGTCTTGGGTGTATTGGCTTTTCAATGTATGCGTGCGAGTTTCTGTGCCCCAAATGCGACAATTTTGCTTGTTTACATACTTGCCAAGATCAAAATGAGATAATTTTTGATTCTTTTCAGATGATTTTTGATTCTGCAACATTACCATGATTTTCAAAGTAATATCGCAATATTTCCCAGCCTTGTTCAAGAGTATATACAACCATATTCGTTCAGCGGAAGGATAAAACTAATTATCTGTCAAATCAGACATGAGCTAAGTGTTACTATTCAAGAAATAAGCAATAGTTGAAAAAAAAAACGTTAGATGGCGGACCTTTTACAATTGCAAAAAAACGCTCTTACAAACATCAATTTGTCTAGCAATTTGTCAATTAGTCGAATGTAAGAATGACGGTAAAGATACATTTGTATTATAAATTAGACTTTTCAACTGAATTTAATGCATTTTTGGGTATTTTTATTGTATCTAGTGTACAGTGGGATAATAAAAACAATCTGGGCGATTTGTGAAATGTTTATTCATTAACTCTTATACGTGCAACAATGTCACGTAATCGCTTCGAGATGATACTGAGATTTATTCGATTTGACAATGAGAACACATATGCATAGTTTATGAAAGCAGATAATTTTTAACCGATTCAAGATATTTATATCATGATGAAAAAAAATGTAAAGAAATCATACAAGCCGTATGAGTGCGCGCAACCATCGATGAGCAACGGTTTTCATTTAGAGGCCAAACTAACCTGGCACAATATACCAATATACTAATAAAGTTTTAGTCGCTACAAGGTTGCATTTAACTGGAAAGGCAAAAAATAATATTGTTGAAACTGTATTTGATCCAGATGAATTTTGGAAGAAATAGAAGACAATTTTTTTACGTCCCTTGAATTGGCCAATAAATTTAAATCTTGAAATATGACGTTATTTAAATGCAGCCTACAATGGACCGGCACGTTTGTTTAACCAACTTTTTTTAAAGCAGTGATACCACAAATCGTTCATATGTTAAGAAGAACAATCAAGGAATCATCCTACTGTCAACTATTCATACGACAGAAGAAGTTTATTATATAATATTATACATTCCTTAAAATTCATACAATAAAACTAAATGTGGTAGTGATTAGCGAATAAAGTTTTTGAAAAATCTCTCCAAGTAAATATGATAAAATAAATATATATGATATATTTTGGTTTTTATTTTACCTTCTTTCTTACAAATTATTGTTACGAAAATAAAATTTGAGAATTACTGTCGTTTGTTACAAACAAAAGGTACAAAAACATCTACACACAGCCCATAAAGTCTACGTTCATATTAGAAATATATATTACTGTTAGGAAATACCAATTTATATGTATGTAATAAAAAAAAAACTTTTCTTTCATATATTTTTCTTCAAATTTTTTACTTCAAATACCACAAAAAACCCTTTACTTCGTTTTTTAATGGCAGACCATAACTGTGGTAACGCGTAAATAAAGCACCAAAATGTCTGCGTTCACTTGTTTTGTTGTTAGAATACCGTTACTTTTTAAGACCTTTT
This sequence comes from Wohlfahrtia magnifica, assembly GCA_023159175.1. Classification (NCBI taxonomy): domain Eukaryota; kingdom Metazoa; phylum Arthropoda; class Insecta; order Diptera; family Sarcophagidae; genus Wohlfahrtia; species Wohlfahrtia magnifica. The sequence continues at coordinate 1,929,994 of JAKWBJ010000506.1, read as the reverse complement.
TCATGCTTTTTATCACTTTTCATATTTAATTGTCACAAAAGATCGTTTAGCAAGGCCAGGTTCACATTTTTAATATAGAGTTTAAAAACTTTTAAATATGGAAAACAAAGGTAAAGAAATTACTATTGCGGAAAGAACAATTATTATAAAATTGTGGAAAAAAGGAAAAAGCTTCCTAAAAATTGGCCAAACTGTTGGGAGAATATATTCGTTTGTCCAGCGTGTTATCAACAACTTTAAAGAAACCGAAATTTTAACATCTAACCTGCTGCGTCCAAAAAAGTAACCAGAAAGTTAATATGGCAAAGGTAAGTTCTAGCATAACGTCAACAAAAATTGTGAAAAGCATTCATCAATCGCTTAAAAAAAGTGTTCGTGTCGAAACCGCAGAGAGAGTAGCGCGATATAAATCCTTCATATCTGCTGTAAACAGACAAAAGCGCATTGAGTTTTCTCATAATTACATAAACAAGTCCCATGACTTTTTGAAACGAGTTTAATTTTTCGATGAGAGTAAATTCTACATATTTGGTATAACTGCGCTGGAGAAACAAAATCTTGTTGGTACAGTAAAGCATGGTGGTGGTGGAGTTATGGTGTGGCGGCTTCCAGGGTGGGTCAGCTAGAATTTATTGAATCTACAGTGAATAAATATGAATACCTGCATATTTTAAAGAGAAATTTGAAACAAAGTGCAGCAAAACTTAATGTGCCAATATCGTTTTGGTTTTAACAAGATAACGTTCCAAAATATACAGCGCAGATCGTCAGACTTTGACTTTTGTATAATGTGCCGAAACAGCTTAAAACACTCCCCAATTGCCTAACCTTTGCCCCATTGGACAACTTTTGGATCTATTAGAGAAAACAATTCGCCGGCGTGTAATTAAAAGCAAAGAGATTTTGAGAAGCGTTGTGCTGAAAGAATGGAAGAAGATAACGGCAGATGAAACAGAGGAGCTAGTAAATTCAATACCAAATAGACTGAGAGAATTTTTAAAACAGCGTGGCTATCCAGCAAAGTATTAAATTTAGCATTTTTTATATTCCGCAGAACTTTTATAATTTATTTTAAAACTGAACGCAGACTTTTTGGTGGTTATGTTTACCTGTCGTGGCATTTAAAATCCCTTATCGTAAAAACAGAGACAAATTTTTGGTAATTTTTTTTAGCTATTTTAAGTATGTACATACGTTTAATAAAACATCTATGAAAGAGTTTTTATTAAAACTCAACACTTATGATGTGTACTTATATAATTTCTAAACAAAATTTAAGGTGAATGCAGACTTTATGGGCTATGTGTATGTACTTGCTAACAAATAATTAAATCGGTAACAAAAAAAAAAAAAAAAAAAAAAAAAAAAACAAGCACAAAAGAAAATAAATAACAAACAATAATAAACAACAACAAAACAACAAGAACTGAAAGAAGTATATGTTTACATTCGGATGGCTTCATAATAACTAAATGAAAAGAAATGTAAACAAAAAGAAACTGCCTGAAATATTGAGAGACAGCTTTCGAAGTATTGGTTACTCAGCCATATAAAAAGCACATCGATGCGGACAGCATTTAGTTTATGTGGCGTAAACTCAGCGTGAAGGCAGTTTATTTAGTGTAAGCTCACTGAAAGAGTTATTGGTTTGAACTCAGTGTAAAAAGAGCTTAGTGTGCTTAAACTTTGGTTGAAGAATTTGTAATCGAACATAAGTTGTAACTACGATCGAGCTGGAATATCTTTAGGTAATTGTTGTTGTTTGCAAAGTTGTAAATAGAGAGAGTAAAAAGAATAGTAAATGATATTGCTCGTAAAAAGGTTACAAACAGTGGAACATAAAACTGTGTTAATAAAGAATTATTAATTAAGAACCAAACACAAGATTTATTTTATTTTAACTGCAATCTACACACTAATAAGCGTTTTTAAAAGGTAAAAACGTAAAAAAAATTATTTGAAGGTACAACTGTACCTGATCGGTCTTTTAATTGTGTCAAGCCAACTTGACCTTAGTTAACCGGTAAGATATTTATTCCTCTTTTTAAATTTTAAATAGTTGATGGTAAAACTTTTAAAATTTCACAGAGCCACAGATATCTACTATTTATGGTACTTATAGGTACATTTGTACCTGTTCCTTCCGACCAGGGTGAAATGGCATAGAGTTCAGTTAAGGTTTCGTACAGACTTTTAATAATATACTTAGTTTGGCTGAAACGTTTTTGTAGTTGTATAAAGTAAAATATTATAATTAGTGAAGGTGTGATTTGTTTCCAGTGGTGTTTTTAAGATCAGAGGACAAATTACGGCTTAAAATTTTATGAAATTTCATTTGATATCGAACGCAGTAACTTGCCCCAACATTTTTCTCGAATTATTTCTAAGATTTTACGCAAAATGATGCAAATTTCAATTGCCAGTCATTAGCACAGTCATGCACATTACATACAACTTTTGTTGACGCTCATATTATATGTATTCTTACGCTCTTGGTTTTAGTCGATGATACAGCGACTAGTGATCAGTCGTGGCAGGTGTATGCTGAGTAAAAAATTTTTTTTTTAAGCTATTTATTTATTTTTTCCGATAATACTTTAATTCTCACAAAATATTAAGATTTTTATTATCTCAATAAACATTAATTCATTCAGAGAGCAATTTTCATGTTCTCACTAGAACATCTACATTTTTCCTTTTGGACATCACTACATTAGAATATATATGTTTTGTTAAAATATGTATCTAAAATGTAAATTATCGTCATTCTCGAGAGCAGCAATAAAAACAGCTAAAAGTAAAAATGAAACTCGTATCGAACAATTGATATTGTTGTGTTGAACAGCTTGTTTGATCGATGTAGCGCAACAGGCCAGAGTATCTGGTGGAAGTCGAACCCACTACTCTCAGTCTACCACACAAGTATAATACTGGGCCAACCGATATTTATTTTTAGCTTTATTTTCAATTCAATTACAGTATTTTTAAACTCTTATGAATTTAACATTTCGTATTGTGTTAACGTCATATCTTATTGTCGTCTAAACAAAAATAGAAATTATCCTTAGTATGGCGACAGTTACAACTGTGGTTATGTAGTCGTGTAACTATAAAGTCATCAAAATCATCGTCATCATATCGCTAAGAATCTTCATATTATTAATTGTCTTCATATTTGATGCTAAAATGCGGCTGATAGTGTCAGGCGCTATGTACACTAGTAAGAACAAATTTACAATAGTTAATGGAATGTATTTCATATGTAAACTTAATTAGAACTATTAAAAATCGCAAAATGTAAATAATATGTTAATAAGAATTGTCGAGTTATTCATATAAGGAAGATTTACACGATAACACAAGTCGTACGACATGTCAAGTTTTTGTGTAGAAGAGAGCGGCTATTAGCGGATATATGCAATGAGAGCTTACGACATTGAGAGATAATACGAATGAAAATTTGGCAGTCGTACGGTCTCTTCGTTTTTTAAAATGTTTTAAAAACCATTAGACTTCATTAGATCAGGGGTGTATTTTTATGTATACAAATAAAATAAACAAAGAAAAAAGCACTATTGGTCTGTTTTAAAACCGCTGTTTTCATTTTACTTTGTTTTGGCTTTTTACGCATCGTGTAAACGTTAAAAAAATCTGTCGTATGATCTTTACTCTCATTTTTAAAATACAGATGGAATGTTATATTTTCTCTCTGATTTTACGTACGTAAAGTATTATCGTGTAGACTAGTCTTTAGTGAATTCAGAACCGACCGTCTAGCAAGGCTGTCAGCTGTTATATATCCGTCATCTCAAATACCATTTTTTGTCGTCAAAAAAATCGCCTTCACATTTTTAAGCGCGTATATTCTAATTTCGACAGCTTGTAGTTGCTAGCTTTCTGTTGTCTTCATATTTAATACTCTACATTACTAAGGTTTTTGTATTTGTTTCCTTTTGTATTCAAATATGCCATATAATAAGCAATTATTGTGGTAATAAAATCTCTAAATTATTGTGGGCTTATTATAATAACTACGTAAATAAAAAAAAAAAACGTTTAACTTTTTTACTTAGGGTAATAGATTTTTATCTTTTAAAACTCAAATTCTCTTGCTTGCTAAAGGTTTTTCTTAAGCTCACTAACTAACTTATACATTTCTATAACAAGTAAGAAAAAAGCTTTATTTTGTTCTCAGAAAAAAGTGAGAAAATAAATTTCTATCCTGAGATGGTAAATATTTAAAGCAGTGTGTGGAAACAACTTCAACATGTTTACATAAAGCAGCACTGTTTTCAAACAAGTATGTGCTTTATTATATGTACTGACTCCTTTGTGCATAACGCAAAAAACAGAAACAATAAGCACGTGCTTAAGAAAAGTATATAAAAAAATAGGAGGGAATATGAAAAACATTAAGGCATTCTTATCCAACTACTTATAAAAATAAATATACGCTGTACCCTACACAACAATAGGTGAGAGGAATGTATTGTGCTTGTCCTTTTGTCCTGCATCCAACTTACTTAAATTGATGAGTTCTGTGCATTTGTTAATGAATAAATTTTAATCGATATAAGTACAATGGTTGCTCCTATACGAAAATGAAAAAGGTTTATAGAAGATAAGAATGAAAACAAAGTTTAAGTTGAATTGTCGAAATATATTTTATTGAAGGATTTAATTGAAACAGTGAAAATAAGGGCTTTGTTCTAAATACAGTTCATCTACTTGCGATGAACTAGATTTTCTTAAGTGTTTTTCAAATTTGTCCTGAAATTACTTAAAGCAAATTATTTGTCAATCAGATGTAACAACTAAACCTTAATAAGTGTCAAATGTAGTTTATGTTTAAATTTAGCAAAGAGTTCCCATGGAAACTTATCCAAAATGCGATTGTTTTAATTTTGCGTTGTAAAAGAAGTACTGCCTAACTGCAACGGAGAAATGTACCAAAAACTGTCAACTATTGGAAAGTAATTTTGAAAAAGTTTGAACGGTATAGTTAGCAGTCCGCTTAGACTGGAAATTAGTGCTTTTAAGAAAATGGTTCCACTTAGGCAATTAATTACACCAACTTCATTTTTTTTGGCTTTGTGTTTTTTGCCATTTAGTTTTATTTGTTCTTTTTAATTATTGCGCATCAATAATCAGATGTATAAGCATCAGTTGTAATATCGATGCAACGTTTTGTAAAGTTATACCCTGTTAGATGTGCAACATTACTTCAAGCTATGTCATCGAACGGTAAATTCAAAAAACTATCACTTGATATTGCTAAAGTGATGCTCACTTGGTTCTATCTATTTCTCCATCAGTAGCACATAATCCTTTTGATTGCGTTGGAAGTTACTGAACACATAATGGTAAAAACTGGTAACCTATATTTTTAAGCTCTTTTGAGCTAAAAAGAATATTTCCAACTAAATTTTTACACTCTGTTTTTACTGATCGATTTGCAATGGGTCAACGAAAACTGAAGCTAAAATCTTCAGTAGAATTTTTAGAAAAATAGTTATCAAGTGACAAACTCGTGTTTAGATATAGGGTGCGACATCTAACGTTTTATTTTCAACTAGTGCTTATTTCGTGAATGGTAACACTTAGCTTATGTCTGATTTGACAGAAATTAGTTTTATCCTTCCGCTGAACGAATATAGTTGTGTATACGCTTGAACAACGCCGAGAAATATTGCGACTTTACTTTGAAAATCATGGTAATGTTGCAGATGAAGCTCATTTTGATCTTGGCGGGTATGTAAACAAACAAAATTGTCGCATTTGGGGTACAGAAAACCCGCACGCATACATTGAAAAGACGATATACCCAAGACGAGTCACTGCTTGGTGCGGATTTTGGTCCAGAGGCCTAATTGGGCCATTTTTCTTCGAAAATGAGCAAAAGTGGCCATTACAGTCAATGGCGATCGTTATAGGGCCATGTTGAACGAATTTTTGTTCACAAAAACTGAAGAGGAGGATATTAGCAATATTTGGTTTCAACAGGACGGCGCTACGTGCCACACAGCCGCAGCTACACTTGATGTTTTGCGCCCTGTTTTTGAATATTGCATTATCAGCCGCAGAGCTGATGTCGTTTGGCCACCTCGGAGCTGCGATTTGATACAGTTGGACTATTATTTGTGGGGTGTAGGCTACTACATGGCCAGCCGAGGCAGCCATTTGAATGAAATTATTTTCCATTATTAACTGAAAGAATTGTACTTTCAAATTAAAAAAAGAAATTTGAGAAAATATTCAGTAGTTTTTGTTAGTTAGCATTTGAAAAAAAAATTATTTGACGGACCCTTTAAAATATCATAAAGAAACATTATTTCCATTTAAATTTTTTGAATGACCATGATCACAGTTTCTTTTGTGCCTGCTGTAGCAAATACAAATATGTACATAAAATGTTTAGCTCACAAAAACGCATTTAAACTTGACAAATGTGGAAAAAAAATTTGTGAAAAATGTGTTTGCTTGAGAAATACAAGACTACTTAAACGATATACATAAAAGTACACATATTTCCAATTCTGAAAAGAAACTTAAATTCTGATAATATTGAGCTAAGTTATTAGCTTATATTAAGTGTATGAAGGCCCAAAAAACCAGTATTCTATCCGTAACATCTGATTCTGGATGTACTTCGAAAAATTCAATAACAGATTCTTGTTTTGCTTTACAGCGTCTTTCAAAAAATTTTTATCATATGCCAGGTATTTTTTTGTCGCACCGTGTTATTACATAAATTATAAATTTTATAAACATTGCGCAGAAATTGGTAAATAATTTGCATTGCCCTGTTCGTAAATGCATCATTCACTGCACTGCATTCTGATATTTAGCGCTGTAAAACAATTTAACTACACTGTTTTACACCAAGTTTGTTTAAGCAAACGAAAGGCAGTGCTATCCCAAATTTATTTGCATTACTAATGCACCATTTTATTTTCTGTAGTAAAAGTTTACCGTCGTGATGCAGCGTAGTAATATATTTACGAACCGTTAATTTTTCTTGCGTAGTAAGCTAAAATGAAAGCAATTAATATTTAGGTTTAGCTGCTATAGCAATCTTTATCCACCAACTAACAAAAGTATATAAAAGTGCAGAGTATCCACATAGTTGGGCTTGACCGAAAAAAATTTTTAATTTTGCTATATGTTCTCTAAGCTCCCATGTGACATATTTTTTCCAATTGTTTTGTTGTTTACAAGTGTGCTTTCTTCCATTGGTTTAAGACTTTAAGTTTTTGTTATAAAATAAACTGTGTTTTCCTTTTTCCGGATTGTTCTGCTTTCTTAGAATTTCTAAAGTTAAACATGATAATTTGAATAAATGAACCACCAACAAAATGTGTAACAATTATTACATATGCGTGCGGTTAAGGCTTGTAGTTGAGATTACATTATCATGTAAGCTTTAGTTTCGCTATAATAACTTCTGTAATTTTGTAGGAATAAATTTACAATAGTAAATGGAATGTATTTCCTATATAAACTTAACTAAGAATATTATAAGTAGCAAAATGTAACATGTTAATAAGTATCGGGTTATCCATTTAGAGGTTTCCAAACCGATCGTTTGGGAAGGCTGTCAGCTGTTATATATCAGTCATCTAAAGTGTAATTTATTGAGTCAAAAGCTTGCAATTCACGAATATGAATCCTTTAGTAACCGAAGAATACGTAAAAACAGTTAGAACTAACTACTAAAGTGGTGTTGAGTCACTCAGCCGAACTACTAAATGGAATTTCCTTCAGCGACGAATGTCATTTCACCCCCGGGTGGTGGTTGCGTATTATAGTGTGGAAGTGTCATTGATACGTCTTTCGAAATAGACCCTGGAGGAATCGTTACCATTAATTTAGAGCGCTCAGAGTAATTCGTATATAATGGCTAGTTTCAAGCATTATTCCAAAAGTTTCATCGAAAGCATAGCTTTAATAATGTTTTATTTAACTTTACGCTTACAATCGAAAAATTGATAGCCCCGTATTATAATAAGATATCTGTGATTTGGTATGCATTAAAGTTTTAGTTTCCAAAACGGGTGATTAAATTAATTATATGTAATGAAAAATGGTTCCACAGAAAATTCAGTACATTTCTTCAAAATTTAAATTTATCATAAATTATTAAATTTTTTTGTGAATAGACGGTTTCGACTGAGTTAAACTGAAATAAAGCCTTAATAATTTTTTTCCAACAACTTATCATGCTTCCGAAAAAGTAATAAAATCGCAATATAATTGAACACGACATAAATATTTTTATTAAAAAAATGAAGGACTAATTCGAAATATTGAAAATGTATTTATCATCAAAGCGTTTAACAATTTCGCTTACATTGGGATAATAGGTCTCACAGAATGTTTAAATGATCCTATTTATTCTGAAGTAAAGAAAAACATGTTTTTATTATTATCATTGTTTTCCCCGTCACTCCTCTAAGAAGCATACTGCTTTCCGCAAAGCATACATTGCTTTGTTTCCATAGGATTTTGTAGTGGTGAATATCCTTGCTAATTAGTGGTGATCTTTACTTTAGCGTTGCTATTTTTCGCAGTAAGTGGCGTGTTTTCCAGATCATTTATCTGATGTTTATCATCACAGCCAGAGCTAAGGAGGAAGCTGGAAGATCAGGAGGGCTTTTTCTTTATTTTTTAGATGGAGTTGTCTGGAGGGAAGTTAAAATATTCGAAACTACAATAAGATTTTTCTTCGCAATGTTCTCTGCTTGGGCTCGAACCTGGGTCGTTAGTATTGTTATGCGTGCGCTCTAACCACTACAACACGCCACCCCTTAAACCAATTTTTATAGTTGGGTTATTGTGTGAAATACAATCAGGATTTTGGTCACATCATAACTATATTTCGGCATTGCTTCATGTTTCACCGGGTTAACCTTTTGTTTATACGTAATCATTGGAATGCTTTTGATACGGTTAGTCATGGTATTCTTTTGATGAATTCTATGCATTTTTTAATTTTTCTTCAACAACAGTGAAAATGTTAGCTTCATATCTGACCACCAATCAGTCTACACGAGCAATGTACAATCAAGTCCTTTAAGACTGAACAGTGGAGTACCGCAGGGCTCAATACTTGGACCTCATTTTTTATTTATGCGGGCGATTTGCACAAAAAACTCTCTTATTGTAAAGTACATATGTATGTATGCAAATGATGTACAATTATACTTGAATGATCCTGTAACTAGAATATCACTGAGAATATCACGAGGCTCATTGACAACATAAAAGCATAGTGCTTTCCACACTATCACATTCCCCTATCTTTTATTGCGTTTAAATTTCTTGTAGTAGTGATCACTCAAAATGATTCCCACAAGGAATTATAATGCAATAGAAGATAGGTGGATTGCGATAGTGTGGGAAGCAATATGCTACTATGGCATGCGGTCCCACGCATTACTAATTATCTTTAATACTGTTTAAAATACAGTATTTAGAATTAATATGCTATATAGTTTCTTAAAGTACTAATTAAGTTGAAATTATAGCTGTTGGCGCTATCCTGATGACCAATTTTTTCAATACGTCTTTAGTATAATTAAAAAAAAAATTAAAATAATATCTTAAAAGGTAGAGCAGTAACTGTTCTTTTATTTTAAAGGTAATTGATAGGAGTCTATCTCAATTGGTTCCGATAAAATCTAACATTAACCAATAATGAAAGGCAGGGTGCTATCCTGATGACGCGCAGTGTATGTAGTTAGTATCTTACATTTTTTTTAGTATTAGCTTACATTATTACTATTTTTTGTTCATTGCACTTTAATTATACAAGGAATATTGTGTTGTACAGGAAATTAAAATAAATGAATCAAATAAAATGGAATAAAAAAATAATTAGCTTTATAGTTCTAACTTTTACAGAATTTTTTTTACAGAAAAAAAGTTTGCCTTTTCAAAAGTTAAAATGTTGCTCTCACGCTATGAAAATGTTGCACTTTAAATCGTCAGAAACGAAAATAAGAATAAATTTTTTTGTTTCATTTGCACATCACTTTAAAACTTCATCAGCACCAGATGATGAGAACGACTCCATCATTCAAAAAGTAGGGGCAATAAAGTGCAACATTTTTTTATCAGAAAAACGCCATAAGGTTGGTTTCGAACGAAATCATATTAAAAAGCAATCTAGAAAAATAGTTTACTTCTAATGTCAAATAAAAATTATATTAAAAATGGCACCTGTTTTTTAGGGAAACATTTTTAGCCTGTGACTTTTTTGGGTGCTAAAAGTTTTAAATTTTTCCAATATACTAAAGCAACATTTTTAGTAAAAAAATCCATCGGCTTAATTTTTTTAAGCAAATAACTTTTAAAGTTTGGTTTTGATTTTTGATAAATTTTGTAAAGTTCATAGAACTGCATTTAAAAAAAATATATATTGCAGTGTATTGCAATTTGTAGAAGTAAAAATGAACTTATGTAAAAATGTACCAGTAATTTATCATACGAGAATGGTAGTTGATATAAATTTTATGATTTCAGATGGCAAACATTCTACCTTTTATGGTGGTGCTATTGCCCGTAATTACACGAAACAGTTATGTGGCCGTGTTCGTACCTACCAGTATTTACCTACTTGGTAAGCCAAATTTGGTAATTTAAACGTTACTTTTGCCTGCGTTTTCTTATCTTTAATAATATGGCAATATTTGTCCAATATAAAGGGAACGCCATCTAACGTTTATTTTCAACTAGTGCTTATTTCGTGATGATTTGACAGATAATTAGTTTTATCCTTCCGCTGAACGAATATGGTTGTGTATACGCTTGAACAACGTTGGGAAATATTGCGACATTACTTTGAAAATCATGGTAATGATTTTGCCAAAAAATCATGTTTTCAGACGAAACACATTTTGATTTTGGCGGGTATGTAAACAAGCAAAATTGTCGCATTTGGGGCACAGAAAACCCGCACGCATACATTGAAAAACTGATACACCCAAGACGAGTCACTGTTTGGTGCGGATTTTGGTCCAGAGGCATAATTGGGCCATTTTTCTTCGAAAATGAGCAAGGAGAGGCCGTTACAGTCAATGGCGATCGTTATCGGGCCATGTTGAACGAATTTTTGTTTACAAAATTTGAAGATGAGGATATTAGCAACATTTGGTTTTAACAAGACGGCGCTACGTGCCACACAGCCGAAGCTACACTCGATGTTTTGCGCCCTGTTTTTGAAGATCGCATTATCAGCCGCAGAGCTGATGTCGTTTGGCCACCTCGGATCTGCGATTTGACACCGTTGGACTATTATTTGTGGGGTGCCGTCAAAGATAAGTGTTACGCCAACAAGCTAGAGACAATTGACGCTTTAAAGGACAATATTAGTGAAGCCATTGTTGAAATACAGCTGCACGCAATCGATAATGTGCTTAAAAATTGGACCGATCGTGTAGGCTACTGCATGGCCAACCGAGGCAGCCATTTGAATGAAATTATTTTCCATTATTAATTGAAAGGATTGTACTTTCAAATAAAAAAAAGAAATTTGAGAAAATATTCACTACTTTTTTTTATAGCATTTTCAAAAAACAAAAAAAATTATTTAGCGGACCCTTTATATGTCATTTTATATTATTTCAAGCTCATTCTCGGTTTGCTTCGTTACTTCTAATTTAATTATTATTTTAAATCTTACCTTTATTAGAATTTTTTACACTTTTTTTTACTATATTATCGCATTCTAGTCCAATTTCAAACATTTGAGGAAGTATATAAGATCTTCTCGAAGGACATTGCAAAAATTTCATGATAATTGCTTCTGCCTACAAACATACAAGCACACATATATTTTTATTTGTTCTTATGTGTTTATAAAATATTTAAAAATTATTTGACACTTCAATAAAACATATGTGAATTTACGTTTTGAATTACCTATCGAAAATTGATGGTGTAAAAGACACTAAATGCTAATCAGTAGATTAGGTATATATATTTTGATATATGCTTTATACCATAGATAACTATACATAGCTAGATATCTTGCACACATAGTCCAAAAGTGACTAAAATCAAAATTTATAATTTTTCAGAAATCGAAGAAAACTGTTTTTAATCTTAATAATAATAGTGAAAAACAAAAACTTCGACCAATTTTTTGCAACTATTAACAACAACAAAATACACTGGTATTTGCTTTATAGATAAACAAATGTATTGTGCATAGTTTAAGCATATAAGCCCTGAAATTGAAAATTTTGAGTTGAGTCACTTTTGAACTGAGTGTGTGATGTGTTGTAGAAATTACGGGCAAAAGTAATTTAATTTTATATTTTTATATCTGTTTGTTTGTGCTAAAGAATTAAATCACATATTAATAGTCTTATATACTTAAAAAAGCATACCTACAGCTAAATATTAATTTGACAAGCCATTCAAACTAATAAATACTAAACTTTTCTGCAAGGCGGACTAAGAACAACGTTGAATCTTATTCAAATAAGTGTTTTACATTATTCAACAACACCACCCCAGGCTTTTTTATATTTATTTATTTTTATTTAATACATTATGTAGAAGAAGTTTTTTCCTAAATGGAAAGATGAAAAGAATTGTGAAAAACAGCAGCAACTAACTAAGAGAAGATGACTACAAGGAATAAAAGGAGAAAATCTCATAAATATAAAGCAATAAACTGTTTATACTTTAACCAAAAGATGTTTAAGAAAAATTTCAGATAAGAATATGATTAATGACAAAAATTAATACACAACAACAACAAAACAAGTAGACAGAAGATGAGAGAGGAAAGAAAAATAATGCATTATGCAGTGCAGTATATCATATCGAAATCTTAACTTGTACCCGTTCTAAATTGTGGTTCAGAGATAATATCAATTCCTCTAAATTTTCTTATGTTATAATTACAAAACATTATTTTCTTAGTAAAGATTATCTTTGGTAAGAATTTATTATGTTCGGACTGAAATTTAACGTAAATAACTTTATATTATTAAGTTTGTTTGTACTCAAGGAGCAAATAAACTAATTTGGTTTAAATATCAATCAAAAATTAATCCTTGCACCTGTTTAGCTTACTTTGGTAAGGAAGAATATCACCTTGAACAAAAAGTTCCCGTTTATTCATCTGAATCTCCAAATTAATCCCCATCGACTGCAATACACTTATGCCAGCGCTTGATCCAATCCTCGAAGCATTTTTTATATTCGGCTTTCGGCTTTCATTAGTTCTTTCTGCGTTGTTTCAGTATTTCCTTTCGGCTGCTGAAACGCGTTCTTCGTTAATGGTTTTTTAACTCGATAGAACAGAAAGAAGTCACACGGAGCCAAATCAGGTGAATTCGGTGGTTGTTGGATGGTATTTGTTGCATTTTTCTCGTCGAAAAATTTCGAATAATGGTGGCACTATGCGACGGTGCGTTACCACAATTCTGGTCTCTTTCGGCTCTCTTTCTTCTTTACGTAAATGTCTCATAACGCCCAACTAATACTCTTTGTTTACTGTCTGGCCTTTTGGCAAAAATTCATGATGCACTACATCGTTGTAATCCATGAAAAAGACTTTTGACTGAAAACGACGTAGTTTTTTCGGTCTCGGCTGATTTGGTGAACGTCATTTATTTGTCTGATATCTGGATTGCATGTCGTACTCATAAACCCACGTCTCGTCTCTAGTAGTGATCCTTTTGATGAATATGGGATCGGATTCAGCTTAGAAAATCATGTCTTTTGCGACCTCAACACGGTCTCTTTTTGGCCCCAACTTTGCTGTTATACTACGGAAACTCAAATCATTAACCAAAATGTCTTGGACGGATCCATATGCAATGTTCAAGTCCTCCGCTATCTCTCTGATGGTTAATTTACAGTTATTGACCAACTTTTCTTTTACTTTATCAATGTTTTCGTTTTTCACTTACGATCACTTTTGAACCGCTCGTGCCACCGGTAAACAACCGTTTTCTTTAGAGATTCGTTGCCGAATTACTTTTCCTTGTTGCAAACTTAAGTCCATTTCTAAAATTGTAAAAAATCGCCAACGCACTTAGAGATAGATGTACTCTTGGCTACGTAGCTTTTGCAAATGTCAAGCTATGACGCTAAGATTTTGCGGGAATATTCAAAACAGATGGTACCAACATAACAAAAAAAAAGTCAAATCGATATGCACCGCCACACGCGGGTTATTCCGGGGACTTTTTGATCAAGGTGGTATATTGAAATTGCAATGTTGTATAGGAGATTAAATAACTTCAATTTGTTAGGCAACATGGGTGAAATAAACCAACATTAACTAATTTTAATCAATAAAAAGAAGTTATAAAGCTTAGCTGGATGTTTTTAACTAATAGACGATTTTCACCAATTTCTTTTTTATATTGTTAATCAAGTTTTTTTTTTGCTTGGGACTATTACTCACGGGATGATACTTACTCATGCAGAGCATTGGGCTGGTACTAGGAAAATAGGTTGTGGGAAGGAGGAAAGGGGATTTAGTGTTTAATATAAATTAGATATAAATAAAGTAAGTGGAAGAGAAGACTCTCGCGGGAAGATTGTTCCACAAACGAACAGTGCGACTAAAAAACGAACTCTACTTATAATGCGTTGTGCGATTAGCTGGGCAATCAAATACATAGGGATGGGTTCTACGAGAAATGCAGGTCTTATGAATATGTGATTATTAGGAATTACTTCATTTAATAAATTTCGTTAGAGGATATTCTGCTATATCGGGTGATTTGTTTAGATTTTTCGGATTTGATTCAAAAAATACATAAAATTTTGAGAAATGTATGAAATATTTATATAAGTCGCTTTCGATGTATATAATTCAATGTAAAAGATAATTTTATGTAAATGTTGATAGCGGCTGCGCCACAAATGGTTCATACGCTGTGTCTGATTTTGGCATACTTTTTTCAACATATCGCCTGGCATATCACTAAAAAATTCTTCAATATTGGCTTCCAGCGTGTCAACTGTTGTGGGCTAGTCCCTATAAAAAAAAGCATTAACGTAGCCCCACAAAAAATAATCTAAAGGCGTTAAGTAACACGATTCGGGCGGCCAATTGACCGGCCAAAGCTGGACCAATATTCCGCTCGCCATTCACAATAACGTTCCTGCCTTCATCGTCCTTGAAAAAGTACAGTTCAGTTATGTAACCGGCCCATAATCCGCACTAAACAATTCAATTTTCGAGCTGCGTTGGCAATTCTTGCAATGCTTCTGGGTGCTCTTCACACCCAGGTCATTGTTGACCTATCCTTCGTCGATGAATTCTATTTTCCGATACAAAAGCATGAATAGTGACCATGATTTTGTTAACAAAATTCTGCAAGCGTTGTTCATTTGTAAGTCGATTCGTGGTTAAATTATAGAACGATGTTAAACATATGTTGGTCGAAAAAGGCTGAGGTAAAAAATGTTGCTAAGAAATCACACATTAGTACCAATAGAACATCGAACCACAAGCAATATCGCGAAGATGCTCTTACGAATCAGATAGAATTTGTTACCTTTCCATCATTAACAAGCAACAATCCTCTCCTGTACGCGGTCGAGAAGCTCCAAAAAGACTTTGAAGCACTGGCGTCAACATGAGAGATCAATTCCAGCTTAGTTCGGATATAGGTCTTGTATATTTTAAGAAGATCAGATGGGGTGAAGTATTTCTTACACTGTCTTAAGAAACCGTGGTACTTGAATGCTTTTTTCGACAATTGAAATATGTGATGAATATCGCAATGACTCCTCATATCTACATTACCCATGGTCACAGATGACACAACACCACGTCAGTATGTTCGCAAATGAGCTTATCGTTCATATCCCGATTCGCCCCAATGTCCAAGAGGCTAGGCCTACGATCAAAATAATATAAATGACAAATGTTGATGCCATCTGCGAAAAATATTGAAAATAGAGTGGGAAAAAGAACAAAGTATTGCGGTAACCCTGAATTTATCCTGAACTTATCGGATAAGATCCCATCTGTAACCATTCTTTCTGATAGGTAAGGTAAGAAAGGCATATTCACTACACTTTTTCAAGTTCGGGCAGTTGCTGAACGCTGGAATTACTTGCAAACATTTACGTCAGAAAATTAGCCTTTTCAATCTGGTTTTTATGGTCATTTTTAAAAGGACTAGAACCGAACTAGTGCTATTCCTAAGCCTTTTAATAAATGACCAAAAGCTTTTACTTCTCCGCGAAAAATTAAGAATTCTGACACGAAGGCACTGCTCGTATAGAGAATTTTTGTGCCTAAGTACTGCGACATCGCATTTGTTTTTGCGCCAATTTCCGAATGCTTTCCCTCTCTATCTGATTGCATGTTTGTACGTCTGATTAAACCAAAATTTGGTTTTTGATTTAATCGAAGGTGACTTGGATGGGATAAAAATATCCATCTCCAGCCTTATCTATTTCGGCGTTAGAGTAAAGGAAACAAAGTTTTCAATTGAATCCCCATAGAAATCGATAGTTTCAGCCCAAAGAGCTTTCCAGAAATTTAAACCAAATGCTTTATAGCTGTATGTAAAGCGCTCTGAAGAATGGAAAACGGAAAATAGGCTAAAATGGTACAATGATCAAATTTTCCGAGAGGTGCAACAACCCCAAATGCATACTTTTCAGGGTGTGAAGTAGGCAAAAGTTTTAGCGTATTATTTTGCTGCCTATCTACATACGATAGGTGATTGTGAGCGGCAAATAAATAAACGTATTGTTCCAAAGTTTTGCTACAGGGTAACACCCAATTATGTTAGGTGCATAACTTTGGCAAATTTCGGGTGTTTATTGTGAAATAATAATTTACACCAAGAAATGGTCATCAATAACTATGACCCTTTCATACATTGTAAATTTACTTCGAAAAAAATTAAGTACTGCTATGTGTGTTGCGTTCATAAATATTATTGTTTTATATAAAATTTATATTTTTATTACCTTGTAGTTTAACCAGTGAATTTAATAATTCCCAAATATTTTTCTATTTACCTTGTGAATTCCAACACAAAATTGGCATGTCAAAACATGAACTTGGCTTGTTAAATTTAATTGAAATGTTTTATTAATTTTTATTTTATTCGCAATTTTAGTATGATATTGAACATGTAGTGATAACTCTTTTCATTGGATTTTTATGACATTTTATTTTTTTTTCTTTTTCATATTCATTTGCTAACAAAGGTTTGTAAAGTAAAAATTTCCAATTATTAAAATCTTTATAAAAAATATTTGTGTATTGTGTGAAGGTTGTGTGATAATTTAATAAAAAGCGATGGGAATTTACATCGACCGCTCATTGAGTTATATATACAAAATTAAAAAACGTATGATCCTATTTAAAAATATTCTGTTTTAAATTAGCTAAGCTCTTACAAATATATGTACATTGAGATGCAGTAGAATCTCGAAGAAGTTTACTTGCGTAAAAAATAATAGCTCGTTTAAGTTAACAGAAGTTCACTCTAAAATAATTTTCTGAGCTTACAAATTGTTTAAATCAATGCTATACTTCGAAATGGGTAATTATGTTGTAAAAGTGAACATCAGAAACAGCTTCAGTGTTGAGAGCAAAAAAAAAGTATCGGCTGCATTTTTAAACATCTTCGCACAAATTAACATGGTGGCGTATTTGAGCGACATTGCCACTATGTTAATTTCGTCACAATATCAGTATCAAAACGAAATTTATATAAAATTATCGTAAAAATTATCGCAAATTTAACTGATAAATCCTCGTGCCAGTTATACAAACAAAGACATTTCTGTATGACAATTACGATTGTCAGCGTTTGTCGCAATGTTTCACTATACCGTTCGCTACTGGAAACATTTATATATTAAGCTTTTGCGCTCAAAAATGGTTAAGAATGATTGTGAACTTTAACCAACCAGTAGGAGTTAAATTTAAGTTT
Organism: Wohlfahrtia magnifica; assembly: GCA_023159175.1. Classification (NCBI taxonomy): domain Eukaryota; kingdom Metazoa; phylum Arthropoda; class Insecta; order Diptera; family Sarcophagidae; genus Wohlfahrtia; species Wohlfahrtia magnifica. The sequence continues at coordinate 1,912,058 of JAKWBJ010000506.1, read as the reverse complement.
CTTTAGTAATAATAAAATCTAAACGGTCAACTAGACGTGACTTAATATAACGCCATAGTTGCATCGCAAATAATCAAAATTATAAGCAGCAATGTGTTAGATAACACCGTAGCCGATCAATTGAAGTTAGATTGTTCGACTTCGGTAACGGTTATGGTACTATATTCAGCTACGTCTAACTGAGTTAATAAAACAAGTTAAGTGTTTGCGAAAAGCCTACATATGTATTGGGTATACAAGTTAATAATGTCGATTTTGACAACATGTGGCAGAACTATCATATATGGTAATTCGATAGAAGCCAAAGTGTAAACACACGTTTTTATCAATCGCTATAACAATGTCGAATTTTGTGCGTAAAAAAGATGTTTTGCGAGGAAGTCTGATAACCTGCCTTCATTTGAAGAAAACGACTGCTGAAAGTTATCTATTTTTGGTAGAAGTTTACGGTCAACATGCACCAACTCAAAAAACTTGTGAACAATGGTTTGCGGATCTCAAAACCGGTGATTTCGACATAGAAAACAAAGAGAGGCTTTGTCAGCCGAAAAAGTTTGAAGATGAGGAATTGGAAGCATTACTCGACGAAGATTGTTGTCAAAAGCTAGAAAAAGTTGCATTATCATTGGGGGCCATACAACAAGCCATTTCCCTATGTTTAAAAGCATTGAGATTCATTTAAAAGCAAGAAAATCTGGGCCCATATGAATGGAAGCCGAGAGACATTGAAAAGAGATTTTGCATGTATGCTTGAACACTACCAAAAGTAGTCAATTTTGTATCGTATTGTTACTGGTGATGAAAAATGGATACATTACGATACTTCCAAGTGCAAAAAGTCATATGTAATATGCCAAATCAACGCTGAATCCGAATATTCATTGCTCTGTATTTGGGTGTTTTGTATGATGAGCTGTTGAAATCGGGGGACTGATCGCAGGGGACCTGTACCAAACACAACTGATTCGTTTGAAAGGAGCAATCAACGAAAACGAACAAAATATTCGACCAGACACGGGGCCATAAACTTCCATCATGACCACGCTCGGCCACATGTTGCAAAACCGGTCAAAAACTGTGGAAGGGAAATTTGGGCTCAACTCAATGCCTTATAGCCCAGACCTTACCCATTCTGACATTCATTTGTTTCGATCGATGCAAAGCGCCCATAGTGGAATACGCTTCACTTCAGAACAGGGTATCAAAAATTGGCTTGATTCATTCTTTACCTCAAAACCGAAGCAGTTCTTTTGACGCGGAGTTCATATGCTACCAGAAAATGGGACAGTACATACTTTGAATAATGTATCAATTCACTTTGTTGTTATAATAAATGCATTTTTCAGGCAAAAAAAAAATCGAAATTATAACTTGTATAGCCAATATGTATGTACGAGTATGTATGTACGTATGTTTATAATTGTACTTTTCAAATTTTGGAAAGAACTTAGAAAAGTTAATAGTTATAAAAAAGTTAAATACCCTTGGAACATATCACTTTTTTGAGATTCTACTGTACTACATATAATATATATGTAATGTAAACATAAACACACACTTCTATGGAATTTATCATACGATCCTCGTATTAAATATTGAAAAAAAAACTACCAAAATATATTAATTGCTATATATTTTATATGTGTCAGGTTTTTTTTTGTTTTAGTTTTTGTTTTTCCACAATTTCATTTCTTTTGTCAATTGTCACAGTGTAATAAATTTTTTTTATCGTGTGATGTTGCTGCTGACAACCTTTTTTCATAACTTTTTACAAAATTGTTAAGTTAAATAAATTTGGCTTTTCGCTTGTAACAACAAACGTTTGAAAATATTATATGTAATATATTTAAATTTTTTTTTGCAGTAATATTGTCTTCCTTTACTTTGAAAAAATTTTTTTATATTACTTTTTTCATAGATATCAGTATTGTATTGTTAAAGAAAATCAAGGCAATGTGTAACAACAGCATTCACCATATACAATATTTCTTAATAGACAATCAGGAATAATAATTTGCTACCTTGGATGTATGATGACTAGAACTGATAATATTAAAGAAGAAATATGCGACAAGCTAGATAAAGCAAAATTAATGTTTAATGAACTAAACTACTAATAGCATACACCACAATTATCTCTTCAGGCAAAGATATATATGAATAGTAGAAGCGAAACGTGGTTTAATACAAACAAAAATATTTGAAGAGCCAAAGCTCTTGAGAATTATATGTCGTATAAAACTTAGATTGTAAGCAGGTTACCATTTGTGCGCCTAAAATCGCAATTTGCAACTTTTTTGCTGGTCGGAGACTTTTTGTGCAATTTTTTCAAGCCGACTTAATTTTGAATTTTACATTTTTGCGACTTTTGCTACTTTTCTGTTGAGTTAGCATTACTAACACATTGCGTATATCAATGATTTTTATTTTTAAAAACAATTTCTTCATGATTTTAACAATAAGTCTTTAAAATCGCAAGAGTAGTATTCAAATGTTATTAAAATCGCTAAATATTGCAAACTAAAGCCAACAGCCATTCCTTTTTGTTGATAGCAAGAGGCTATTAAAAGAAAAGTAAATAATGTGAAAAGACTTCTATTAAATTAATATAATAGAGTAAAATACATAAGTAATTTGTAAGATCATAAAATAATTTTAGTCACTTTAGTGTACCCAGTGTTATCATTTTGTAGGGCTTTATCTTACTCTTGTTTTATGTTTTTTCAAAATAATGTATTCCTTATGATTCTTTTAAAATTTTTCTTTAAACCTTTGGGTTCGTTTAAATTGCGTTAAAATAAAATAAACACCGCTTTATTTTGTTGTTTTACAGTTTCTCTTTATTCCACTATAACTTTTATACTGTTTGCCTAAATACAACACTTAATGTTCGTAGTATTTAAATGTTATTAAAATCGCTAAATATTGCAAACTAAAGCCAACAGCCATTCCTTTTTGTTGATAGCAAGAGGCTATTAAAAGAAAAGTAAATAATGTGAAAAGACTTCTATTAAATTAATATAATAGGGTAAAATACATAAGTAATTTGTAAAATCATAAAATAATTTTAGTCACTTTAGTGTACCCAGTGTTATCATTTTGTAGGGCTTTATCTTACTCTTGTTTTATGTTTTTTTCAAAATAATGTATTCTTTATGATTCTTTTAAAATTTTTTTTTAAACGTTTGGGTTCGTTTAAATTGCGTTAAAATAAAATAAACACCGCTTTATTTTGTTGTTTTACAGTTTCTCTTTATTCCACTATAACTTTTACATTGTTTGCCTAAATACAATACTTAATGTTCGTTTATACACTTTTATTTCAGCTTTAATACAACTTTATTTATTGACAGCAAATATACCTAATTGGCTACAGGTTGGATGGCTCCCGAAATATCGACCATCTTCTATTTTCATATCCGTTAATTCAAATGTAACGTAAAGATGATCGATTTGGCAGTGCTGCGAAATCGACAGGGTGACACAAAACGTACCAAAATCCCACTGATTATGTTGTATTTGTATTTTTGTAACATTTACACACTTTTCCTCAGAAGTTTATTTTATTATGTAGTACTCTTTTCTGATAGATGCTATCAAGTACAACCCAGAATCTGATTTTGGAATTTTCAAAATACCTTTGTTCATGTGGCATAAAATTATTTACCTGAATGTTGTTTTTTAATGAAAAGTTTTCTCTTATGGCAAGAAGAGCTTTTCTATTGAGAACATCACTCAACGTTGCTTAAGCATTAGAAAAATGTAAGAAAAATGTAATCAACCCCCGCTTATTTTTTTCAATAAAATATATCTTTTTATTAACTACACTTTTTTTCTTTTTTTCCGTCTGGAGTTTTAATTCCTCCACCTCAACAACCTTCAATATCTTGAGTTACGGATAATAACACCGGATTTTTGTACCCTCATGCTATTATAAGCTAATAATTAAATATTACCTGATCTTAAGTTTTTCAGCGTATTTAGAGTAAAAGTGAAATATGCATTTAAATGATACATATCTATTTCATTAAGGTAACTTCTTTATATAGGAAACATATTATTTCTGAATTAATTAAGGACGTACGTGTAGCTATTAATAAAGACTTAAGTTTTAGAAATACAATACAAATTAACAGATTTTTTTTTTTTTTTGTCGAAAAGATTTTTCAAAATAAAATATAACAACACTGAGTGTGACAAAAATACACATTCGCACAGAAAAGCTTACATACTCCCCGAAAACTGGATTTTAACAATCACTAAAGGTTCTCACTTTCAAAAACTATACATTGTAAACCTGTGTAAAAAATAAGACAAAAACCAGTTTTTGTATAATATATTCTTTAGTTATAAATAAATTTTATAAATTCAATTTTTAGTATACAAAATATATGTATATATAGTAGAGATTTTAATTTTTTTTAATATTTAAATCTGAGCGAATTTTCACTTAAAAAAAAATTAATGCATCATTTTTATGTGAAAATGTTGTTTGTAAAGTTCATCAATGCTGATAATAAAATTTCCGAATAACATTATACAAAGAATTAAATAAAAAAATTTTTTAAATTATGATTTTCAATATGTACGTGCTTAAATCTATAGTTTTTAATTAAATTAAAAATATAAAAAAATTTAATTTTTATATGTCTATTGTTACATTATTAGTGATAACAAGTAAAAAGTTTTATAACATTTATTTTTTAATTGATTTAATTTGTGCAAACTGTTATATATTATTTCATTGTTTTAATAAATTTTTTTAACTTCAGTTCTTATTTTTTTAATGTTATAATATACTCTACTATAAACTGTCTTATAAACTGGGTTTATTTGAAGATTTAAAAGGAATTTAATTAGTTTTTATATTTTATTAGAATTTACATTTTCTAAGTGAACAGAAAATCAATTTTTAATTTAGCAAAAGTTAATTAAATTTTGTTACCTCGCAAAAAACATTATTTTACACAATATATTATAATTTTTCATAGCTTCAATGCAATATTGTATTGTGTTGTACATTGGTTGCCGGATACTATAACCAACTGTTATATTGTTGTACGTATTATTGTAATATTCATGAGTAATTTTGACATGTGAGATAAGTCTCTCCATGAAAAATTAAACGTTTAAATTCATGGCATTTTAAAAGTCTGATATATAAACTAAACTTTAAAGTATAAGGGTGTTTACTTTTTTTTGACGCTCACTGTAGATTAGTTATAACAAATTTCATATCAATTGTTATCCATTCAATGTAAATATAGTTAAATTAAGATATAGTTTGTGCTTATTAGTCAGAATTGAAATTTTTATCTCCTTATCGACTTTTCAGATCACGTATAACTGTATTAGGGAACGTTCTGCATTAAGGACATGGTTCTATTTGAAAAACTTTAATTTAGTTTTAACACTTTTATCCGTTTAATCTAAAATTATATTGTGAATCATTCCTTATGATATAATAATAATTTAAAATTAGTGCTTTGCTATCAATGTATCAAATTCTTACAGTGGTATTTGTTTCATTCACATACTAAGGTTACAAAAATGAAAGTGCCTAAATATATTCGACAAGATTTATATATTTAGAGCTATAAACTTTATTATGGAAGTCATTCTATTGGTATATTTCAAGGCTACGATCAACCAGTCAATACTGTGTTTATTTGAGCAGTATTGCCAGTCCACTATAAATCGTATATATAATTCAAATTCTTAAAGGCAATTTGACTAGAAGGTTCTAGTTTATACTAGAACATTTGAAACTAACGGTAATTCACCATAAAACGCTGCGTATTATGCTTAGTGAGTCAGTCGTGCTTCAACATTCAAAGAGAAAAGTAATTTGTGTATTAAGTGGAAGTTAAGTACAATACAATGACTTAGTACAAAATTAAATTGTGGGAAAAAAAGACTGTATAAAGTAAAACATAAATTCGTGTCATTTATTTTATTTAACGTCTTAAAAACTTGAAAACGTAACATTAATATCTATTAAGAAATATTATTAAAAATCCATAAATTAACAATATTTAATAAGCTCCTCACTTAGCAAAAAAAAAACTAGAATATACTTTATTTTCGTAGAAGCGCTTGATAAAAGAGATCTTCTTTGGTTATGGATCAAACTCTATTCGAAATCTTTTAACTTTGTTTTATTTCAACATTGTAGTGCTTCATGTAAAGCAAAATTTTCTTTAAAATCATTTATTACTTGTGTAAAATGGTTCAATTATTTTATATTTTTATGCTTTCGAATTTACACTGAATTTTATTTTATTATATATAATCTCACAGTTGAACTGTTTTATTATTTTTATTTTCATTATTATTTTGTTATATTTTTATTCTTTGTATTCTTTTGTAAAATTGGTTGGTATTTATAGACACATAAAATGTGATAAAAATATTCAGGTCCAGAACTTTTTTGCTTGTAAAGTTATAACAAATTTTAGATTAAAATCATATATCGCACATTTAATCCACAATAAACATAAACAAATTATCATAAAAATTTTGGAAAGACATAACTAAAACTTTTTTATTGTACTATGGAGATGAGGTTTAATTTTATTTTTTTTTTAGTTAAAAAAGAATAAGATGAAAACTAAATTTCTGTAGCCTTCAGTTGTGACTATTTAGAATTCAATGAGCAATATGTTAAAAATAAAAAAGAACTACATATATGTATGTATGTATATATTATAAAAATATTTTAAATTAAAATAGTTTTCTTGAAATATAATAAAAAGTTATGAAAAATTGGATTAAAATTGCATTGAATTTGATTTTAATTTATTTACGTATTAAAAATTTTCACAGAAAATTATGATTTATATAAATCTTTTACTTAATTTTTTTTTAAACTTTAAATTGTTATTTGTAATTAAATTTCAATATCGATTCATTAGCGTAAACAATATTAAATACATTCCAATATATTAATAATTATTCATTTCTTTTCAATTGTTGATTAAAACTTAAGGTAACATATTATTCTTTATAGCTTACCTCTCCTTACACAATCGAAATTTTTAATGAGAATGTATAATAATAAAATTTGGATAAATTAAAAAAAAAGAAACAAAAATATATTCAGAAAAAAAAAGAAAACATGTGAAACAAACCATACGTATGTATGTATGTACTAGGGAGATCGATTATTCGACCTTTTTCATAAATCGATTTTCGACTAATTCGAAAAATAACCGCCCATGTGCTGAAAAACACAAAATTTTTAAATCACTTGTGAGCTTCAAATCACAAATCTCATATTTTCATGTGCTGCAGATCGCGTGATTTGTTTAACACGAAAATATTTAAAATCCGGTGGCGTGTCGAGGTGTAGTGGTTAGAGCGTACGCATAACAACACTAACGACCCAGGTTCGAACCCCCACAGGTGACATGACGAAGAAAAAATTTAATTGTGGTTTCGGATGTTTAATAATAAAAAAGTCTTCAACTTTTTCCTTCCAGACAACTCCATCTAAAAAAAATAAAGAAAAAAGCCCCCCTGAACCTTCTCGCATGCCTCTGGCGATGATGACAAACATCAGACGAATGATCAGGAAAAACACGCCACCTACTGGGAAAAAATTACAATGCTAAAGAAAGATCACCACCAATTAGCAATGACCTTCACCAATACACACAAAAAATAAAATCATATGGAGCAAGCTACATCTACTTCGCTTGAAATATCAAATTGATTAAAGAAACTGAAACAAAGCAATATATGCTTTGTGGAAAGCCAATATGCTCCCTAGAGGAGTGACGGAGAAAAAAATATGTTAAGTCCAGTAACACTTGTTTTTTTTTTATTAAAATTGATCAAAATAATGAATTTTTTAAGAAATATGAACACATTAAATTTAAATTATGTGCTTTTATTTCTTCTGTTTAACGCCCAGTTATTGCAAAATACACAAGATCACCTAGAATTTATCTCATTCTTTGCCAGCGAGTTGAAATAGCAAAATTTCTTGTAATTGCTATTTTCACCCCACCAAATTTGTAACTACAAAACTTAATCGCAATTTTTTTACGATTTGTGAGCTTCAATACATGGGCGAACAATTAAAAAAACCGGTTTTTGGTTAAAAGTTAATCAAGTAACTGTTTAAACGATTCTTTTATTAAAATACAATTCTCTTCATTTTTTATTGCGTTATAAAATAAAATTGATAAATTTTGTCCCATCTTGTAGCTTTTAGCAAGTACATAAATATGCTAGAACAATACTTGCCTTTTTTAGGCCCTTAACGGACATTTCGTTAAGATTTCACTCAGTGATTCATTTTTGATAGCATATTTTCCACAAAATTATGTCAATCTTCCACAATTGACCTCTTTTCAGTCTCTGGATGGGCTGATAGGCACTGCCTTTTTACCTATGGACGTATTTAAGTCAGATAATAAGTCCTGGTGTCGAAGAGCCTTTGCAGCTTAATATTTTAAGACTCTTAATACATCTGGACTTATTTAGAATACTTTCCATAGCGTTCAAAATATTTATACAATTCAGGGGATATCTTTAGAAAATATACGTTTGCATATACACACTAATCATTTTGTACTCGTACTTACCTTTTGGAAACAATATTGTCTGGTAGTATATAACTAAAATTTTTTTATTTTAAATTTAATTTTTTTTTAAATTTTAAATTTTTTAATTTATACTTTTTACGAAAATATTTATATATATAATTATCATAAAGAGTTCCAAGGAACAATCGCTCAGCTGATCAACATTCTATATACTAGAGAGATCGAGCGGTTATTATTCGACTGGTTTTAAGCGGGTTTTTTGGTCTTGTCGAATATGGTTTTTTTAAAATGCTCATATTTCGAATACCTAATAAGCCGGTTATTTTAACACGAATAACCGCTTAGCTTAAATATGTATAACTTTTATACGATTTTATATTTTTTAATGCAAATATGATCGTCTCTTAAGAATTTTTCTAAATTTAATGTATAATGTCTTATATAGGGTCCGCCATCTAACGTTTTTTTTCAACTAGTGCTTATTTCGTGAAAGGTAACACTCACCGCATGTCTGTCTTAACAGATAATTAGTTTTATCCTTCAGCTGAACGAAGATGATTGGCGGGTATGTAAACAAGCAAAATTGTCGCATTTGGGGCACAGAAAACCTGCAAGCATACATTGAAAAGCCGATACACCCAAGACGAGTCACTGTTTGGTGCGGATTTTGGTCCAGAGGCATAATTGGGCCATTTTTCTTCGAAAATGAGCAAGGAGTGGCCGTTACAGTTAATGGCGATCGTTATCGGGCCATGTTGAACGAATTTTGGTTCACAAAAATTGAAGAGGAGGATATTAGCAACTTTGGTTTCAACAGGATGGCGCTACGTGCCACACAGCCGAAGCTACACTCGATGTTTTGCGCTCTGTTTTTGAAGATCGCATTATCAGCCGCAGAGCTAATATCATTTGGCCACCTCAGAGCTGCGATTTTACACCGTTGGACTATTATTTGTGGGGTGCCGTCAAAGATAAGTGTTACACTAACAAGCCAGAGACAATTGACGCTTTAAAGGATAATATTCGTAAAACCATTGGTGAAATACAGCTGCACATAATCGATAATGTGCTTAAAACGTGCTACTGCATGGCCAGCCGAGGCAGCCATTTGAATGAAATTATTTTCTATCATTAACCGGAAGGATTATAGTTTCAAATAAAAAAATAAATTTGAGAAAATATTCAGTAGTTTTTTTTATAGCATTTAAAAAAAATAATTATTTGGCGGACCCTTTATTTATATTGTATATGACAACCTTGAACGTCTCACAAATAACGTGAAAACCATGGTAGATGCACACTTGAGCAACAATAAGTTTTTCTAATTTTCTGTATATAAATATTAATTTTTTATAGCAGGGTTGGCAACCCACTGGGTAACTCAATTAAACCCATCCGGGTTTTTTTATTTAAAGGTTTTTGTAGGTTATTTTCAACAAAAATAAAAATTCAAAAAATTTGTGAACTGATAAACTTATCAAAATAAAAGTTTATCAAAGCACTGCTTACATCTTTTCGCCACTTCTTAGCCAATTTTCGAATCACGTCTCATAAAAACTTCTAGTCTTCTGAAGCCGATCTTAAATATCTTCAAAAGAAGTGGCTTGGTAGCATGTCAAAAGATATTGTATCCGTAAAAATAGAAAATAGTCAGAAGAGCAGTATTCGAAGAATAGGCTGATGTGACATTTGATCGTTTCTAACAATTGTTTGGCAATTTTTGCTACATGAGGCCGAGCATTGTGATGCTTAAAAACAACTTAATCATGTTTGTCTTTATATTCTAGCCGTTTTTCTCATAATGCATGGTTTAGGTTATGTTAGTGGCAGCCTCGTTGAGTCAAGGCCTACTGGAGTACACATAGCAGCCCGTTGTGATAGCACACATGAAGCGAAGCCCCTGTGTTAACCGCTAAGTTCAGATTTACCGATCTCGACAGTCATCCAGAGGTTTCACGTAGAAGCACAATCCCGTATATCAAGTCGGAAACCAATAAACCTGACTATTAACCTGATATCAATAGTCAATAGTTCCGATGAGCTATCGAGAAAGAGCGAGTCCGTCTAGCTGGAGATGGACACTGGCAATTAAGTGGGCTACACTTTCCTCTTCCTCAGTCGATCTACAATCTCAGCAGAAGTCATTCGCTGGTAAGCGCACCCTTTGCATGTGCCTATCCATAACGCAATGCCCAATGAGCATAGACACAGTGGAGGAGATGGCAGTTCCTGTTCAAACCATATATTTTCTACGCATAAATCATCAATTTTTTACTACAGAAAGCTTCGGATCATCACCTTGTAGCGACTTCCATTGACTATAAACGCATTTCCGTTTTCGTTTGCAAAAAATATGGTCCGATGATTCCTCTGAACCAAAAACCACACCAAACCGTAAGTTTTTCTGGATGTAATGATTGCTCTGATTGCATGCATTAACCTTGACAACCCGTGAACGGCTGCCAACAAACGAACGTCACTCATGGAAAGATATCAGAACAATATATAATCAAGTCACAGAGGAAACACTTGGTGTAGTGCAACCAAATAGAAGTGTTTGAAATAGGAACTGAAACTGCATCAACAATACTTTGAGGCGGCAATACCATCAGCTACCGAAACAAGTAAAGAAAGCTGCAGGAAGAGACAGAAGAAAGTTTCTAGAATGATTGGCAATGACAGCAGAAGAGCAGCTGGCCAGAATTATATGAGAAAGCTACACCAGACTATTAAATTTCTCACTAATTAAAAGTCCAATAGAAACCAAGTTATTGCTGATCGAAATGGTACACTAATAACGAACAATGATGCACAAACACAGAGATGGGGAGAACATTTCAATGAAATTAGTAATGTCACGAACATTACTAAGGACAGCGAAACGGTTGAGAACATAGATGAGGAAAACAGTTTAAAAATACCACGCATCCCTCCCAATCTGAATGAGAAAAAAGAGGCGATCGAGAAATGGATTAAAAAAAAAAACTGCCTTCGACATAACCAAAAACACCGGTCGAATAATAACCGTTCGATATCCCTATTAGTGCATACATACATATATATTTCTAAATATTTTAAAATATTATTGCTTAACTCATCTAACACATTTTTTAAGAATATCATTTAATTTTATTGACTAAGCATTGTGCAATTTTGTAATAAAATTCACATTTAATATTTTTCGATTATAGTATACATTTAATTTTAAAAGTGAAACGAAATGTGTTCTACAAAACACAAAAAATATGTTACCATTTTCTCCCTATGCAAATAAATATTTCAATAAATATGCAAATTAAAAAAATATATTCTTTTTGCTGCATAAAATGCAAATGTTTAGATACATAAACCAAACAATGTGTGAAATTTATGTTCATAAAGAAATTCAGTCATTCATAAAAATAAACATTTACAGTCACCAATTTATGCAGAAAATTTCTATCAACCAAATTGGTAAATTTCTACGTTTGTTTTAAAGTTCGCAATTCGTTAATATATAAATAATTTACAAAAAATATTATGCAATTTTATTAATACTGTTTGACACAAAGTAATTTGTAAAATAAGCAAATTATTAAATAAGACTGTAGATTGCGTTTTTAACTTAAAGCCCAACCATAATATGCGTAGGCTAGCTTTAACGTCTGTGCGAATACATCCAATCTAATGTGTATAAATTGACAAATTTTTCTTCAGATTTCGTTCAGTTTCATTTGCTTACGTTTTAAGCGAACCCAATTGCACTTTACGAACGTAAACAGCTGTAAAGGCCCAACCATAATACCATAACAAAATTAACGAAGAGCCTGTCAAATGCATAAATGAATAAATATTATTATTAGTTGGCCATATTGTACTTGTGTATACTTAAAAACTTTAAACTCACTGTCGCACATTTTTTATATTTTGTAGTTTTTGTTAGTAGTTCGTTTAAAAAAGTACCAAAATTACCAACAGAGTATTTCTTTATAAATAATCATTTCAAAAAAACAAAATAAAAATAACGGACACATTTGGTGATTTCTTGAATTTAAGTTGAAAAAATTACGTTTTCTGTTAATTTAAAAACAAACGAATTCTCTTTTGCTCCTTCCATTTTTATTTATTTATTTTTTTAAATTATTTAAATGTTTTTTTTTTTTTTTGAAATTTAATTATAGTTTGCTTTCGCACTTTGCATATGTAAATGTCATTTAACGAAACTTGACGAAAAGTTTCCTAAGTATAATATGGTTTGTCACATACTCGTATGTTTTATATGAGTTCGCACTGTCGCTTAAGACAGTAGCTGAAATAAGCAAAAGTGTATTTTGTTTGGCCATTTAACTTTTTCCCATACACACACATTAAGTATAAATATCTATGTATATATGTGAAAGAAGTTGTCCTATGCTCGTCATTTAATAACTCGAGCACCACTTAACAGATTATAAACTAATGCATGCTTTGCAAAGGTCTACTTTGACTATGTTAATTCCCATAACATTCCATGAAGGAATATGGAGACTTCTTCCAGTCAATGAGCTGCACCCGATTCTATTTTTAGACTCATTGAAAGGAACCTACAGTTTAACTCCGACTCCGAACGGCATTTATAGAAGTTTTCAATAGTAGTAATGCTCATAACCAGTTTCTAGCTAAAGTTATGAGGTGATACCGCTGTCGAAAAACTTTTTTTTTTCTTTTTGAAGATGTTCTGGCCTGGTTTTGAACCGACGTCCTTCTGGTTAGTAGGCGGGTGTCTTACCTATCATACCACAGCGGCACACACTTTGACTAATTGTCTTAAAAAAAAAAAAAACAGGCGGTGCTACGCCCATACAAGTTTGTATTTTTTTATATCTTAATTACGGTAAATAAGTTCGTAGTCACAATAAATCATCAATAAAAAGGTTGGCGGAATCGGATAAGTGGGCATGGTACCTCCCATCTTAAGAACGTTAGAATAAAAAATTCTGAATGCGTTCTAAGTGACTTGGTGGTCAATACAAATCATCAGTCAAAAAGAAGGCGGAATTAGACAAGTGGGCATGATTCCTCTTATTCAAACTAAATATTCTTTTTTGTATAACAAAAACCGGCTAAAGCTACGTATCCGAATTTGGTCTGAATGATTTCATAGTCTATATAAATCATCAGTCAAAAAGTAGGCGAAATTGGACAAGTAGAAATGGTATCTCCAATACAAAGAAAATATTGATTTTTGTATATCTTCAGAACGGTAATAGTAGTAGTTTCTAAATTTGGTTCAAGCAACGACGTGAACAACACACATCATCAGTCAGTAGCTGTGCGAAATAACTGAGAGTGGGCAGTTCATACTAAATATTGAATTTTGTGTATTGTAAAGGGGGACGGTAACAAATAATTATAACTTCGTTATCATTAGCAAAAAAGCAGGTAGCACACTAGATAATATTTTTATATTTTTTTATATATTTTTTTTTATATATTTTTTTTACCTGTTTATACATACTAATATACATAAATATGCAGATCTCTTTTTCGCTTATAACAAAAACTGAATCCGGCCACAAACTACAATTTATTTATTTTTTTTATTTTTTTTCTGACTTTAATAAAGTCTTATACCATATTCACATATAGTTTTTGATTGAGTCAATTAAGTTTTAAATTGAACGATCGAATTTACTGTTCACTTATAGCACAATTAAGTTGACTTAATTAGTATTTGACAGCTGAGAATGCTAAGATAGATTTTATATATTTTATATATATATATATATATATATATATATATATATATTTATTTATATATATATATATTTGACAGCTGAGAATGCTAAGATAGATTTTATATATTATATATATATATATATATATATATATATATATATATATATATCTATCTTAGCATTCTCAGCTGTCAAATACTAATTAAGTCAACTTAATTGTGCTATAAGTGAACAGCAAATTCGATCGATATATGGATGGGTATATATGGGTGTATATCTACTTATGTAGTATGATCATAAAAATGTTAAAAGCAAATTACAATATAAAAGTAGATATACACCCATATATATATATATATATATATATATATATATATATATATATATATATATATATATATATATATATATATATATATATATATATATATATATTTAAGTTACAATAAAACAACGATGGATTATTCGACTGAGATAAATTTTATTTATCCGAAAGATAATCTTATGGCATTACATTTTAAATATGATTTCTGGCATATGATCGCCACAGCTGGCGCGGATGTAGTCCAATTTTCGATGACTTTTGCCAACATTTGTGGCCGTATATCGTCAATAACATGGCGAATGTTGTCTTCCAAATGCTCAAGCGTTTGTGGCTTTACGGCATACACCAATGACTTTACATAGCCCCACAGAAAGTAGTCTAGCGGAGTTAAGTCACAAGATCTTGGAGGCCAATTCACAAAACGTGAAATTAGGCGGTCACCTAACGTGTCTTTCAATAAATCTATTCTGGCACGAGCTGTGTGACATGTTGCGCCGTCTTGTTGAAACCACATCTCCTGGACATCATGGTTATTCAATTCAGGAATGAAAAATTTAGTAATCATGGCTCTATACCGATCACCATTGACTGTAACGTTCTGGCCACCATCGTTTTTGAAAAAGTGCGGACCAATGATTGCACCAGCCCGTAAAGCGCACCAAACAGTCAGTTTTTCTGGATGTAACTGTGTTTCCACATATATTTGAGGATTACCTTCACTCCAAATGTGGCAGTTTTGTTTGTTGACCAATCCATTCAAGCAGAAGTGCGCTTCAGCGCTAAACAAAATTCGCTTAAGAAAATCGGGAACAGCGGTAATCTCGTTTTGGGCCCATTCGACGAATCTACGCCTTACTTGATGATCGTTTGGCTTCAATTCTTGCAAGAGTAGGATTTTGTAAGTACGCAAACCAAGATCCTTCCGCAAAATCTTCCATAAAGTGAATGGACACAGATCCAATTCCTGTGCTCGTTGGCGGATGGACTCATTCGGGTCTTCCTCAATGCTCTACAGCACCGTACGCACCGTACAGCGTCTCTGGGGATGCGAGTTATCAATAAGTGTAAACGTGGTGCGAAAACGTTCCATGGTTAATCGAATTAACTGCTCTGATGGACGATTTTGTCGACGACAAAATGGACGTAGTGCTCGATCCGTTTCCGCATAGAACCATTATTTTCGATATAAAATTGTACTATTTGCAAGCGTTGTTCGGGCGTTAGTCTATTCATTATGAATTGCCAAACCAAACTGAGAATAAATCACTTGACAACTGTTAAATCGGTCGCCATCTTGAAAAGTGATGCCAACTTAAGTTCTATATCTTTATAAAAAACTTGCTTATATATATTACTTAAGAATCTAAGAAGTAAACCTCTTTCTTATATATTACACAAAAACTCTGATGAATATTTTGAGAAATGTTGGATTTTCTAAAATTTATAGTAAATTGAACATTTTTTAGTCGATCTTTGCTATAATCTATATCTTAGCACAAATAAGCCAATATATGCCCTAAATAACTTTAAATATTTGGTTACAACAATCTTAAATTTAGCTTAGCATCCATATAATGGATACCATACAGACTGATTATGTCTACTTTTTGTGTTTCTTAATTCATCAATAATTGCTTTGCGTAAGCATTTATTAAATATACTCCCAAGATTGCAGTTGAAGACAATCCGCTACTTTAAGAGAGCATTCCGGGTAGTCTATATTATTCCGTGCAAAATTTTTTTTACACTGTCTCACATTTCTTTAAGTCACAGAAATTTTCTTTTGATTTAATGTATGGTAAGTCCAAAACTCGTGTTATGATTTTTTTTCTTTTATTTTAATTGAAACTCTTACATGGTATCATAATTTCTAGTTATAATTAAAAAAATTACGTAAAAGAATGGGGTTTAGTTGTTAAACACAAAGAAAAAATAAATATTTGAATCCATTGAAGAAATATTTTGTACACTTTTAACAACTCACAATTTAAACAACACAATTTTTCTTATCAAACTTCAATTAAAAACTGAAACCTGACACGTTTATTAATTTTACAAACCAATCAACAAGCAACTGTGGGAAGAAAACTTTTCTATGCGGAGCTCGATAAAAGTACTGAAGTAAAAGTTCAGCTATACCATAGTAGCATAAATTGTTGCATACAACAACTGTTTGCCACCTTTATATATATGCGTATACTACGAAAGTAAATTAAGGAATATTTTTTGTTTTTATTAGCACATAAACACCGTAAAAACTTTTGAAGAGGAAATTTTAAATGCAATTTTCTTTTAATACTTTACTGTTTTTAGCAGTACAACGAAGCAAAATATAAGTCGTAGGACGAACACAATATATAGAAAGATCACAAGTACAATTGCTTTAATTGTTAAATGTAAAGTTTAAAAGCAGTGTTCGGTTTTCAATTGCCCTGTAACTAAATTTACTTTTTATTATTGAAACTCAATCCAAGCACCGCATTTAAGACCAAGTAGGTTTAGGAAAACAACGATTGCCAAAAAAGGCGAGCAATGAAAATATAATCACATACAAGTAAAATTGAATTAATAAAGTAAAGGGTCCGCCATTTAACGTTTTTTTTTCAACAAGTGCTTATTTCGTGAATGGTAAGACTTAGCTCATGTCTGAGTTTTATCATTCCGCTGAACGAATATGGTTGTGTATACGCTTGAACAACGCTGAGAATCTGGGCCTGCCAAAAAAAAAAAAAAAAAAACATCTTTTCAGATGAAGCTCATTTTGATCTTTGCGGGTATGTAAACAAGCATAATTGTCGCATTTGGGGCACAGAAAACCCGCACGCATTCATTGAAAAGCCGATACACCCAAGACGAGTCACTGTTTGGTGCGAATTTTGGTCTAGAGACATAATTCGAAAATGAGCAAGGAGTGGCCGTTACAGTCAACGGCGATCGTTATCGGGCCATGTTGAACGAATTTTTGTTCACAAAAATTGAAGAGGAGGATATTAGTAACATTTGGTTTCAACAGGATGGCGCTACGTGCCACACAGCCGAAGCTACATTCGATGTTTTGCGCCCTGTTTTTGAAGATCGCATTATCAGCCGCAGAGCTGATGTCAATTGGGCACCTCGGTGCTGCGATTTGACACCGTTGGACTATTATTTGTGGGGTGCTGTCAAAGATAAGTGTTACGCCAACAAGCCAGAGACAATTGACGCTTTAAAGGACAATATTCGTGAAGCCATTGGTGAAATACAGCTGCATACAATCGATAATGTGCTTAAAAATTGGACCGATCGTCCAGCCAGCCGAGGCAGCCATTTGAATGAAATTATTTTCCATTATTAACCGGAAGGATTGTATTTTCAAATAAAAAAAGAAATTTGAGAAAATATTCAGTAGTTTTTTTAATAGTATTTTCAAAAAAAAAAAAAAAAAATATTTGCCGGACCCTTTAGTAGTTAATAAGACTGTTTTACTGCAAATCGAATGGGATATATCTTTTGTTTATAACTAGTAGCCTTGTGTGTTAAACATGGGCAAATTGAATGAAAGAAAACATACTTCTCGTTCCATTTTTTCTTTTCTCTTTTCGTAAGAACTTCTGTTTTAAAGTACAAATAATCATTTGTTTTATTTCATTTCGTTCTTCTTTACTTGATTCGTCAATTTAAAATTTTGTATATTTTAATGAATATGGCATATGGTGAACGTTCTCAATCAGACATCAACGCTGCACTAATGTATTTCCATCTATAGCATGCGCTTTTGTAGCCACTAAAAAGCTTTTATCCCTTAAAAGTTAAGAGAGAGAAATATTTTATCCAGAGAAAGCAAATATTTTGAAACAGAAAACATGTTTTATTTGCTTTATTTTTCCGGTATAATATTTGCTTGCGTTCAAAAAACACGAATTTGTGTTTAAATAAAATTTTTCTTAAATATATCAGGTTAAGTGAGTGAATAATAAATAAATAAATTGCACGCGTTTAAGAAAACTTAATAAATAGTGGTTAGTGGTGTAGTGGTTAGAGCGCACGCATAACAACACAATCGAACCCATGCTCGAGCCCCAGCGGAGGACATGAAGAAGAAAACAATTAATTGAGGTTTCGAATGTTTAATAATAAAAAAAGGCTTCAACTTCCCTCCAAACAACTCCATCAAAAAAAAAAAAAAAAACAAAAAAGGACCGCTGTGACCCTTCTCGCATACCTCTGGCGATGATGACAAACATCATTCGAATGATCTCAGGAAAAACACGCCACCTACTGGAAAAAAATTACAATGCTAAAGTAAAGATCACCACCAATTAGCAGGAAGGATCTCTTCATTACTACACAAAAAAAAAGACATATGGAGGAAGCTAGCTACAGCGGATTTTATCATCTTCTTAGCTTTAGCTATCAAATTGGTTAAAGAAACTGAAACAAAGCAAGAGATGCTTTGTGGAAAGCCAGTATGCTCCCTAGAGAAGTAACGGAGCAAAAAAAAAAAAAAAAAAATAAAAAATAAATAAATATATAGCGCACAAGAGAGCATTAACTAAAAATTTTAAAATTTTTCAGTGGAGGCGAAAACTGTTTGTGGTTACATTTTAAGAGAATTTGAAAAACCCGAATACATCATAGTAAGCAAAAAAAAAAAAAAATACTACTTTTTTCCACATTTGTGATATAAATGTAGTCACTACACTATCACAGAAGTGGTCCCAATTGTGATTTTGGAGATGAAAGAGCCATCGGAATACGTTGAAATTTTAACAGTAGATAGATATTAATGTTGTTTGCTAATTTCTTGCAAAAAAATATATATAAAAAATTTTGAGTTAATACCTTCTTGTTAATCAAGTACGATATGTATAGGGTCCGCCATCTAACGTTTTTTTTCAACTAGTGGGTATTTCGTGAATGGTAACACTTAGCCCATGTCTGATTTGACAGATAATTAGTTTTATTCTTCCACTGAACGAATATGGTTGTGTATACGCTTGAACAACTTCGCTAAGTGGGCCTGCGATGGACTTACAGAAGATGCTAATTTTGCCAAAAAAAAGCATGTTTTCAGATAAAGCCCATTTTGATCTTGGCGGGTATGTAAACAAGCAAAATTGTCGCATTTGGGGCACAGAAAACCCGCACGCATACATTGAAAAGCCGAGACACCCAAGACGAGTCACTGTTTGGTGCAGATTTTGGTCCAGAGACATAATTCGAAAATGAGCAAGGAGTGGCCGTTACAGTCAACGGCGATCGTTATCGGGCCATGTTGAACGAATTTTTGTTCACAAAAATTGAAAAGGAGGATATTAGCAACACTTGGTTTCAACAGGATGGCGCTACGCGCCACACTCCGAAGCTACACTCGATGTTTTGCGCTCTGTTTTTGAAGATCGCATTATCAGCCGCAGAGCTGATGTCGTTTGGCCACCTCGGAGCTGCGATTTGACACCGTTGGACTATTATTTGTGGGGTGCCGTCAAAGATAAATGTTACGTCAACAAGCCAGAAACAATTGATGCTTTAAAGGACAATATTCGTGAAGCTATTGGTGAAATACAGCTGCACACAATCGATAATGTGCTTAAAAATTGGACCGATCGTGTAGGCTACTGCATGGCTAGCTGAGGCAGCCATTTGAATGAAATTATTTTCTATTATTAACCGGAAGGATTGTGC
Organism: Wohlfahrtia magnifica; assembly: GCA_023159175.1. Lineage (NCBI taxonomy): Eukaryota > Metazoa > Arthropoda > Insecta > Diptera > Sarcophagidae > Wohlfahrtia > Wohlfahrtia magnifica. Next base: position 1,891,821 of record JAKWBJ010000506.1, on the reverse strand, counting down.
TTTGAAATAAAAAAAGAAATTTGAGAAAATATTCAGTAGTTTTTTTTATAGCATTTTCAAAAAAAAAAAAAAAAAAAAGATTTATTTGGCGGACCCTATATCTCGAATATGTCGCCCAGTAGTTTGATTAAACATTTTATAGAAATAAATGTAATAAACGTATAAACGTGTGTAGTTCCTTGTAGGTAAGGCTTACTTAAGATCAGCGCTTATATTTTTTATAAATTTGTACATGAGTTTTCTTATATTTGAATGCGCAACAACTAAATATAATAAAAATGGCATAATGTTTTATGTTTGGCTTCTTTACGTTGTTATTCATTAAATCTTGTATTATATGAATGGATTTTCATTTAAAGTCTCAGGCAGATGCATGTCTAAACACCTGTTGTATCAGTTTATTTTTCTACAAGTGCCATATTTCTGCTTTTCTTTCCTTCATATCGTTGGTTTGTTGCTACTGTTTTTAATATTCTTTTCTTTTTTTACTTGGAAACCGTATCTTGTGGTGTTTTAGTTTTTTTTTTTTTTCTTTTGTATAATACAAAAATACAAGGAAACCAAATGTAAATAAATAAATAGACGAAAAACAAGTGTTATTAAGCCCTGAGGCTTTGTTATGAATTGTGTAGAATATTAAACTCATTCGAAGACTTACCCAGCTATGAGACTTTACATACCGTAATTGCTTATAATATACCTTTTAATGTTTCATTTTTTCAAGTTAGGCCTGCAGTGTTTAAGATTATTCGATTATGATTTATAATTTAATTTCCACAGCCACAACAAAAGAAATAAAAGAACAAAGTTAAAAACATGGCCATAAAAGTGATTTTAATTAACAGCCCCATACTAGCTTTGCGGTTACTGAAAAAAGCTTATGAACAAGAGTGTTAAGAGACTAAAAACGAAAGTTTATTAACAATGCGGTTTCGAATATTAAAAGCGTGTTTGGTTCGATATACAGAAGTATTAACTTGAAATAGGATTATTAGTTGAGTATTATAGATAAAATTCAATATTTTCGATTCTATGTAATCTTAAAAGAAAACCTCAAAACTTAAATTCTGTTTAAAATTTTTTTTTCTTATTTATTCACATTCAAGTGGAAATTGTTATGCACAATTTTTGTGAATCGTAAACACTTTTGATTTATTTTCTTTTACTCAAAGTTTATTGCATTTTGCGGTCTGTGGCGTGTTTGCTGTTTAAGCGGAAAATAAATGTTAATAAGTTCCTGTCATTTCATTTTTTTCTTTGCTTTTGCAAATTGCAAAAATTTGCTCTATGCAAATTACTCAAATAAATCACTTCCGTTTGTGATTTGTGCTGGCGTAAAATTTTGCAATGTTAGAATATGTTTGAAGTTTCTTTAAAACCATAAACCAGCACCTGCATTTAAAAAAATGTTTTAAATCAAATCGCAGGCTGAACTGATATGAAAATTGCAACATAAAATTGAGTAAAAAAATAGATAGTTTTAGAACATATTTTCTTAACTCTTCAAGTATTATAGAAAGTATTTGAAATTATAATTTTATTTATTTTGATTTAATTCAGTTTGACTGGGATCCGCATTAAGTACGTTTATAAAAACATTTGTATACAAAAACATGCAACAAACAAATAACCAAACATTACTAGAAATCACTTTTATAATGTTTAAATTAATATGTAGGTATCGATGTTCTTTTTACAATCACAAAAGTTTAAATCATAATAAAACAAATAAATAAATTTTTAAAATTAATGAAACGGTCTTTATTGGATAAAAAAAATTTTATGATATTAATGTTTAAATATGATTTCAACAATGTAGTCGCTCCATCTGGAGCGTACCAGGCGCACTCTGGAAGACCACTTTTTAGAAATTTTTCAGAGAAAATGTGCCATATTTCGCCAATAGCTCTTCGAATGTTGTTTCTTGGAAGTACTATTGGCTCTGATTTATCGACTTAGACAAGTGACTAATAAAGTAAAGAAAATAATCCAATTGGGTTAAATCATACGATTTTGGTGGTCAAATAACCCTGGTCTACAAAACACAAAAATTTTCGGGCCTTCCGTTTTCATTTTTTTTCCATCACTCATAAAAAAAATTTTTATGGGCGTGGCAAATTTTTCGCTCAAAATATGATTGTCATGCCAAAATATTTCATCATAACTTGAAAACCACCATTTGACAGATGTTAGTGCAAGTCCCAGCATTTGTTTTAGAATAAAATTTCCTGTAAATCACTTGAAAAACATTTTTTTGTATTTTCAACAGTTTCGGAGTCATTCAAAACTTAATTGCGAAAAGAAAATTTTTCGCGCAAAATTAGAGTAATTTTTTTTTTGTTTTAAAAAAATCAATAAAAACTTTTCAGCTTAAAATGTTAAGCGTAAAATAAGTTATAAATCATGAAAATCGGTTGGCTATTGCTATTTCTATTCAAAATTAAAAGCAGGTACTTCACTTTAACTAAAATTTGCAGAAAAATTTTTTTCTTTCCAAAAAGTTATAAAAAAATATATTAGAATATAAATTTCATATTTCATGTATTAAATTGAAAGCCATATATGTTGAAATTAAAATAACCTATAAAAGCGGGTACCTAACTTTTAAAAGAAATGATAATTACACTGGTCCACAGCAAAAAAAACACTTTAATAAGACTGAATGGACTATATTGATTTTGATGTGCTGAATTCAAATCCGTTTTCAGTTTTTTTCCATCGGGTTAAATTTTTTTTTTATGGGCGTGGCAAATTTTTCGCCCAAAATATGGCAGTTATATCAATGTATTTCATTATAACATGAAAACAGCTTCACTTTGACCAAACTACTCTAAATCATTTTTTTATATTTTCAACAGTTTCGGAGTTATTCGTAACTAAGTTGCAAAAAAAAAATTTTTTTTTTGCGCCAAATTAGAGCAATTCTTTTTTTTTTTTTTTTTTTTGAAAAATTCATAAAAATTTTTTCAGAATGAGAATTTTACATTTAAGCACCTAAATTAAAGCTCTATTACTTGCAAATTAAGTGGAATTTTTTTCTTTTATTTCCAAAAAGTTGGCAAAAAATTCTTAGGATATAAATTTCATATTTTAAGCATTAAAATGAAAGCCAGCTATGTTGAAAGTGAAATAACCCATAAAGGCAGGTGCCTAACTTTGACAAAAATGTGTAATACATTAGTAGGCGATGCACAAAAATAATAAAAGCAAATGTCTGGTAGGAAACAATACATACACACATATTTACGTACATATGTACTTCATAAACAAATTTTGTTCAATTCAGTTATTTTATTTTTTTCTTTCTTTTCATATTTTCAGTTGGAGTTTCCAAATGCAGATGAAGTTTCACTCCGAACAGAAAAAACATCTTCTATGTTAACCATTTCGTGACATTAAGGAGGCATTCGAGGTAAAGTTCCGTCCTTTGGAACCACATGTCAGCAAGATTAATAAAAAAATTTCTAAGCATGTAACCATGACCATCTGACCATCATTGTTTTTGAAGACATGGGGACCAATGGCTCAGCCAGCCGATAAAGCGCACCAAATAGTAATTTTATGTGGATGGAATCACGTTTCGACAAAAACCTGTGAATTATCCTCACTCCAAATACAACAATTCTGCTCATTTAGGTACCCATTCAACCAAAAATGGTCTTCATCGGAAAGAAATTTTTAATTTGTGCTTCAGCATATTCGCGGCGGTGTAATTCTATCCGTAATAAAATCTCAAAGAAAACTACACAAAAAGGAACTATAATCTGGTAAATCTGTTATCAAATAAAGTAGGGTTCTAAATTAAAGTTATGTATCTCAAAAACCATACGATGTATTGCTAATACACAGTTCCAATCAGAAAGCGACTTTATGTCGATCCTCACAACATTCTTTTAAGAAAAAAAAAAAAAAAAAAAACAAAAAACAAAAAAATCATATCTTCTCAATGAAATAAATTTAAAAGTGAATTGAAATATTTTTACATAAAAAGTGTTGGAGTTAAACATGTAATATATCAAATCCTTGATATATTAATTTATTCTTAAGTATATATGTATGTTTATATTTTGTCCAAAAATCATATACATTTTTTTCAGTGATGATAAATGTTATACAAAAATAATAATTCAAAAAAAATAATGTAAACACTCTTTGAGTGCAGGTTGAATAGTACTTACCAATGTAAATGGATCAACTTTTCTATTTGTTTTTTTGCCAAAAATTTTTTAAATGAAAAAAACTAAATGAAAATAAAATTATAATTTGTTGTCTAAATTCAAGTACCATTCAAAATTTGAAAAATATTTTTGTCATACGCAAAAGTACGATTAAAAAACAATAACATACCATAGATACCTGAAGAACAAATTTTAATTAAAACTTGCTTACAAAGGAGATGAAAATAACATCCATTGAATAGTTAAATTGTAAATGTTTTCCTGAGATTTCTGGTAATCAGTTTTTGAGTATAATAAAAGAAATTGTTGGATAGTTAAGCCATTTGTATGAAACGCTGTTATTATTAATTAAAGTACTTGATACATACATATGTATCTACATACATATGTGTATATCTAAACTAAGCAACTCTATTTGATGAACATAAGTTCTGCATTTTATGGTCATTTATTTAAATATACATTTGTACATATTCGTTATTGCAATTGAACATTTAACTGGAATTAAGTACATTTTGCTTCTGTGCCACATATTTGTTTACGGGCTTTTAAAACCATACACAGGTTATAACCCACCAACTTACCTGTAAATTTATATGTAGCAAAACTAATACGAAAATATTATTTTAATAGTATACTACGAATACATATACATATGTACGTTTCAGTATGTACATATGTATGTAGGTATGTATATATGTAATTATTATGGAATATATGAAAGTGACATCAACTTATGTGCGCAATTAACATGTGGAAACTTAACGATATATTTCATACATTTCATTTGTATTGTCCTGTCAGGATTTGAGTTAACTTAAAGCTAACTTATGGTTAATCAACAATGAGTTAGAGGTGATTAAATAGCTAACTAATTTCCTTTGTTAAATTCTATTGAGTTTTCCCATTTAATAACCTAAGAATTAGTCAGTACTCACTGCAGCAGCTAAACACAAGTTAACTCCTTTTAAAGTAGCGGCTAAAATAAAAATACACTAAAAGTTAGCTGTGCACTGACTAACTAATGATTCTAGTTTAAAAGCTGTGAGTTTAAGGTTAAAATTTCTTTCAAATATCTTTTCTTTTTTGTTTTGTATTTTAGTACATTATCATTTAAAAGGTCTGTTTCTCCTCTTTCAAATACGAAAAGAAAATTAAAATCTGGCGGTATTCAGCTAAGTTAATAGCTTTTAGGTGCATGAAGGTCCAAAAAACCGGTTTTTTTACCAATAACTCGAGATTTTGAAAGTGCTTTGAATATTCAAAAAACAGATAATTGTTCTACTCGATAGCACATATCAGAAAAATAATGTTACGTTTTAACCGTTTTAAAATGTTTGAGTTCTTTTAATTGCGTCAGAATAATAGAAATACCACGTTGTTGTTGTTATACAGTGTCTATTTCCTCATTTTATCTCTATATAGTTTATCTCAATACAGCAACTTATTAATAATCGCTTTTACACAAAATTATTCCACACTATTATTTACACCTAATGTTTACTTTATAACTGCCGAATCATAACTGATCTCACTAATGCATAAGACGCCGCATTTTATGCACAATAGATATAACTTCATAATATTATTGTTCTTACCACAACATTTATCACAACAGGCCTATATGTAACTTTCTTTTGTGGCAGCCACTTTTACTTACCTATCTACTAAAACATTCATTTCATATTTCCATTAATCTTAAATGTAACACCTAAAATCAGTACAGTTACACCATTAATAACACAAATTAAGTATGGCATTACCAGGATGGCCTTCGCACAAACCAATGGCACAATAAGGTTTATAGCTAAGACAACTACTATACTAATTAAGTGTATAAAAATAATATTGTTACGTTTTAATTTTAAATCGTTTGATTTTTTTCGTTGCATCAAAATAAAATAAAAACAACATTATTATTAGAGTTTCTATTTCCTTCTTTTTACAGTATACAATTAAAACTATACAGTCTTCAACTTGTTTATCTTGCACTTAATATTAGTTTATACAGTACTTTTATTTACGCCTAAGCACGATCATTAAGACCACAAATCTTCTTCCAAATATTAGTTTCTAATCTAAAGGCTTGCAGCATCGATTTGTAATGTCATTCTATATGCTTCTACTAGTACAGGAGGCAAATTACGGTATACGATATCGAATGAAATTTCATAAAATCTGCTTCCAGAATTCAGCTTGCACTACATATCGTAAGGAGACAAGTGTCTTTGGAGGTCCAAAGATTTTCCAGCCTTGTTTGAAGTTTTAGGTTATTTTGACCCTTGCCTTTACGTTCGAAGGCAACGCTGCTCAGGAAGTTGACGCTGCTTTGTCTGGCGCCAGCATAAAAGGGATTATATATTCATTGTGTGTAGCGTATAAACAGTGTCGATGATTATGCCAGGACTTTTTAATGTTAAAAGCATTTTCGCAATGGTCTACCTTGATTATTCGTTACGTAGCGATATATAGTTCTTTTGAATATATTGAGAACGGTAATAGTAGAAGTTTCGGAATTTGGTCTAAGTGGCATCATTGCCAATACAAATCATCAGTCAAAACGTATGCGGCATTGGATGGCATCTCCCATTTTTGTATCATATACAAAAATGTCGTACGGAAATAGAAAACCATTCTGTTTAGCGACTAATCTAATGCTTAGTAGAAGGCTAGATCCACGCAACTATAAAAATAATTTCAAGCATGGTTGTGGCCACGTTAGCTGTGGACTTGCTTTTCAGCAAATGGAAGATCTCAGGTTATAAAACCTTGCTTTCGTTTTGCACACCTTTTTTTTATGACTACGATTGTTTTTGTTGATTTTTGAGAAAATATTGAGATAAAGTAAAATACTTTTTAGTGTAAAATCTAAGTGCATATAAATGAAAAAAAAAAAAAAAATAGCGAAAAACTTTTTTTCTGAATTAAATACTTTCAGAAATAAACGACATTATTAGTTTTTATAGTGTTTGTAGCTTTTGTTTTGCACGACACTGTACCTAAAAATTCAAGGTACATAGAACTAAAAGCAATTTTAAACTCAGTGCTTTTTTTAAATTACGCGTTTTTTCTAGACTTTAGTTCTTTTTAAAATATTAAAGTTGACAACGCTGCTAATAACATCGTTTTTTTGGTGGTTAAAATTCAATACATAGATTACAGCGATCTTTCAGCTTTTATAATATTTTCATTTGAGCTGAAAACAGCTTCAACTGGCAATTCTTTCTAACATTAGTTTTATAGATTTCTAACGTGTTTTAGCATCTAAAAGAAGCATTTTTTCTTTGTTATGAACTTTTACTCTGGCCTGCTCTAAAATGCGTTGCTTACTAAGGAAATGTAGCCAATTTTCGTACAGCTTCTAAGCAGTTGTCTTTATTTTGTTCTACATTTAATTTGCTGCTTTTTTACACAAGCAGAGTGCGATTAAATTTAGTCGCACAACAACAATTAAATGGTGCGATTTATCTCGATTACGATTACGATTATAATGGATTTGCAATCTCTATACTTGTGTATATTGTTGTTGATATTGAGGTTAAGATAAACTATATAGAGAAAATCTTGATATAAATGTGTTTGTAAAAGGAACAAGTAACTCAATAAGCTCTAATATTGAGTTAAAGTAAGGAAAACTTTGTTAAATTCTGCTTAGTTTTTTAGGACGTATTTCAATTATAAGTCATTCTGAAACTAGTTGTTTACGACTGCAATTTGATCAGGATTCTTATGTACTATTTTTTTTTTTAAATTCATATTACATTCTGTTGATATTTATTTCCAAGAAAAACTCTATCTCAGCCTTTTTAGTAAAAAGTACCATTAAAACAGATTTTGTTTTCTATAGTTTTTTGCCGGTTGTTACTTTTATTCATTCCACTTTTACACATATAAACAATTAAAAAAAAGCCACAAACAACACCTTCATAAATTAAATTTTTTTTGCTTTGATTTCAAATATACTTTTTCCTCTCATCTAAATGTTTAGTAAAACGAACGAAAAACTATGAATAAAAACTGCTATTGCATTAACAAAGTTATAAAATCAAGAAGAAGTACAAGTGCGAATCGAGTATGAGTCTAAGAGTGAACACAAGTAACAAGCAAGCATTCATTTATTTTGTCGTATTTTTTCTGAAGTACATACATATATTGGAAACGGAAAAACATACATACTTTTGTAACATTTTCCATAAATTCAAAATTGTTGTGCAAAATCTCCAAAGCCCCATTTTTCCCGCAACCGAACAAATTAAAAGCGAAGAAAAAAAAGTAATCAGAACTAAATGAAAGAACCTTAGCTCACTTTAAAGAATATGAGAGAATAAAAATAATTTACTTAAATTTTCCATATGTATTTTGGGAACTGGCAATATTACTGTCAATAGCTAAAATCTGGCAACACCATAATAAAGTTTGACATTTTTTAGCATAAACGTACTAACAATGTTTTGTGTACAAGTGCTATTTGTTTTGTTTACAGTGAGTTAAGGAAATCAATTTGACCAAGAAATAGAAATTTCAAGAAAAGGTTTTCGTTGCATTATTTTTGACAACCTTCAACGCGGATTATTTCAACAAGAATGTGTTGCTGAACTCAGTTCTTTGTATGTTGCAGGTATAGTGCATTCAATCGTGGTGGTAGTTCGGTTGCCTACAAATTTCACGAAGGTCGTCCAAAATCTGTTGTTGTGCCACAAAATATCGATGCAGTGCTTTAACTGATAATGTCTTGTGACATACTGTGAGACAGAGGCATCCTTGCACATTAGTTCCACTTCAATACATACAATTTTGCATGAACACTTAGTTGTAAAAATAAATTTGTTCGCGTTGGACTCCCAATAATTTATCAATCGGTCAAAAAAAAGCTTGCGTCGATTGGTGTAAGGAAATGCTTTAAGAATTCAGCACGGCTGCAAAAGAATTTTATAAAATCGTAACGAACCATGGATATATGCATATTAGCTGGAAACAAAACAGCAATCGACCGTGTGGGTATTCCAAGACGAGCTAAGTCCAACAAAAGTTGTTCGTGAAAAAAGCACCCTGAATTAAATGGTAGCCTGTTTCTTCGACTGAATGTATAATATGGCCACTGTTCCGCTTGAGCAAAATAGGACGTGCAATTTTGAGTGGTACACGAACTTTTGTTTGCTGAAAGTATTCGGAGAAATTCGTAAAACCAACCGCTCTCACATATTTCGACAAACAGGTGAATTTTTGAGCAGTCAAATCATCGAATTGATGTCTCATCCTCCGTACAGACCTGATTTGCTGCAAATAACTTCTTCTTGTTTCCTAAAATCAGAGATAAACACCGTGATCAATAATTTATGGGCTCCGAAGAAGGAGTTGAAGCATTCAAAAACCCTGTTTTAGAGGTGTGTATCAAGAGGAATTAAAAAACTGCTTTGAGAAATGGTATGAAAGAATGTAAAGTGTATTGATCATCAAGGGAAATATTTTGAAAAACCATAAAGTAATTTTCATCTAAAATTATTTGTAATTATTTGCTATTCCCGAAATATAAATAGTACCTCTTGTATAGCCTCAATTTACTTCTTTTAATACTTTTTTAGATTAATTATACCGATGGTATTTGAACAATTTTTTTTTTAAGATTAATTAATCCTGAGTTTGAATCATTCTGAGTTTCACTTCAACTAAAAGTTTTTCATCAAAATTTTACCTAAAAATTCATAGAACTCAATAAATCTTTGGTGTTGTATGTGGTAGAGGGTTAAATGTAAAATATATATACATACATATGTAAGTACATATATTTTATTTAAAAAAGGACAAGTGGTAAAAACAAAAGGTATTTCGAACTCTGTATTACTGTAACATTTGCACACTAAACCAAATTCTCACATTTGTAAAACGTATAAAATTTATATTTTTTTAAATAGTGTTTAAATAATTTATGTACAATTTATCTCAACAACACTTGTGTTGACATGTCATATTAAAAATTTTAAACTTCAAAACATAAATCTACATCATGCAATACATGCAAGTATCTTTTTTCAAACTGCTATGTACGATATTGTCATATAGAAGATATGCACTCTTTAATAAATCAAACTTTTGGATTTTTTAAAACGACATCCACAACTGTCACGCATCTACATATACATATATGGCAATAAATAGAGAAGTGTTGTTCAACAAATGTTGCAAAACTAAACGATAACTTTTTGACTACAATAATAGGGGAAGTATGATGTGTTTTAAAGAGAACGGAATAAAAAAGTCAAGAAAATCATTTATGTATATAAATAGACAAGGAAGGGACCAACGCACAGTGGTTAAACTTGTGTGGATGCGGTAGCTTAAAGCACATCCAACTATATCAACGTGAAATTTTGATTATGATGTTGTCGTTGACATCGTTAACCTGAGTTTAGTTTCTTTGTTCCAATGTACAAAGCGAAGGTTAAGTAAAAAGGCAAAGAATAAAATAACATTAGGCTGGTAATTATTTTAAGTTTTCTCTTATAATTTCTGCATGTAAAACAGTGTTTCATCACTTATCTTGATTAGCAATTTAGAAGCAGCCATTTAACCATTTTACAAAAAAAAAAAAAAAAAAAAAAAAAAAAAAAAAAAAAAACATTAAATACTCGTAATTATGAAAGGATGATTAAATGCATTTCAATACATATTTATAAATAAAATTGAAAAGTAGTTAAAAAAACGCTTACAGTGCACAACAAAAATAATTAAGTTAAATTTTGTTTAAACACATTGTTGACCAAAAACAAGAATGTGTTGATGATTCTGAAACAATGGCAAAACTATATGAATTGAACTTTGAATTGCTCCCACATCCACAGTAGTCGCTAGATTTGGCTCCCCGCGACTACTGGCTGTTTGCAGATCTTAAAAAAAATACTCGCCGGTAAGAAATTTTGCATGAATAAACAGGTTATCGCTGAAATTGAGGCCTATTTGGAGGCAAAAAATAAATCGTCCTACAAAATACTATTGAAGTGTTAAAGCGGCGCTAGAATGATTGCATTGCTCTTGATGGACATAACGTTGATGAATAAAGATAATTTTATTAAAGAAAAGTGTTTTTTTTTGTTAGGCCCGGGACTTTTGAGTCCATGGTCCATGGTCTTAGGCAATACATTACGGAACAGAACTCTCCGAGTCACAAAATTGAGGTACAAATCTATCCAACGTAGAGGGCTACCAGGATGACCAATCTGTGAAAATTTGTAAGCAAAATCTTATGATTTACTTTTTCAAAGGCCTTACGAAAATCAGCACGAAAAACATTATCTAGGGCACCCGCAATAAGGTCCCTGAAAACATATGTAATAATAGACTATAAAACCGACTTCGTGATTTAAGAATTCAGCCATCAAATGTTAAGATCGCATAATTAGAAATCAAATGGTACAGAAGCAGTAGTTAAAACTTTAGCGTTAAGTTTCAAATACATATGTAAGTCACTCCCAAGAAAATCAGTTCCAGTTACACAAAATTAATTGCTTTATAAAGTCTACTAACTTAATATAATAATTTACATAAGTTTCGAATTTACAGTCTATCATAAGAACTCGTAGATTAGATTCTAATATTTATTCGCTCTTATAAAAACTAGAACTTTTTTTTTGTTGAGTGTAATACGTTAACAAAATAATTTAGATTACAAATAAACGACACAATTTACTTTCAGTAATGCAATTTATTGAAAGCATTTTTAAATAACGTGTCTTTCAAAAGGGACTTCCGGAATATGCCGTTGATAACGCCCATATTGTTGTAGTTGTATCTGCCGATTTTGCTGTCGTTTATTCAGATTGTCTTGTATGGATACAGCCACAACAACACGTACAAACGGTACAACTGTTTTATCAAAATGGGTGTTCTTTTCGGTCCCCATAATTATCCTACAACTAGCCAACACCTGTATGATGATGTAACGCAAGATCGGTCAAAAACATTGTCGCTGTCCCTAATAGTGTAGAAGAGAATTTGTGGAAGTCGATTTCATGTCGCTCACAACAACCCAGATTATTTGTAGACCACAACGTCGTCAATTTTGCTTTGTGACTTGGGCCGGGAGCTGAAAGGAAATGGCGCAAGGACATGGAAACTGAGCCAAATTTTTATCATGAAATAAATTTTAGCGATTAGTCGAATTTCTGGTTAAATGTGTAAGTCGATAAATAAAATTGTCGAATTTGGGCCGATAAAAATTCACATTAGGTCCAAGAGCATCCAATTTATCCCGAAAAACTCACTGTTTGATGTCGATTTTTGGTTGACGGCGTCATCGGTCAATATTTCTTCGACGACGACGAAAACATCACCAACAAAGGCGAGCGCTATAGGTCGATGATTTGAACGATATTGTATGATATTGTTTCAACCTCACGGCTCATATTCTGATATTTGATACCGAAAGTGTGTATTAATAAAACTAAATATTCAGAAAATAGTAAAAAAAAAATTTATATCACGTTAAAGCAGATAACATTCTACATCATTAGGCATAAAAATATTTTTGGTATCATTTTTTGTATTGTTGCTACGTTTTTCAAAAATAAGTTTTTTTTTTTCAAAAAAAAAAAAAAAAAAAATAGTCATTCTTTTACTTTTCAAAGTGAAATTTCTATAATTTTGTTAAGGATAATATAAAAAGTAATATAAAAAGTAATGGAACCAATCACTTCAGGTTAGTGAGATTATATTTGAGTTTTTTTTATGTTTAGTCAATATATAGATGTTAGTTAATATGTTATGTTGTTTGAAATAGAGGCTAAAAATCAGTCATTTTTGGAAATATGTGGACTTAAAGTAAGCAAAGTTAGAAGAATTTTCTTTCCTAAAAATACAAACAATCCATCAACTACTGGGGAAAAAAATCTTGCTCATATTTGTTCTTTTTAAAAATAAATTAATTTATGTTTATAAATATACATGAAATACATACATATGTATTAAAACTACTTGCTCGTAGGTATTTGGGGCCTTTTCTAAATAACTATAATATTATTTTAAGTCATTAAAAACCCGGCCTTTCAATCCTTCATGCATGGATTCGGTTCTTTGAATTGCTTCTTCATTTATGGTATAAACTTCTAATAATGAAGTGCCACGTTTGGTTCGAGAGCTTTCGATGTGTTGTTTACTCAGCCATATAAAAAGCACATCGATGCGAACAGCAATCAGTTTATGTCTCGTAAACTCAGCGAGTGGAGTTTAAGTAAAGTATACCCAGCGAGCTGTGTTGCCACAACATTCATTTTTTTGTAACCAAACTTTAATAAAAATGTAAACAAAAAATAACCAAAATTTTAAATCATAATTTTAATACAAAAAACATAAAAATATCATTTTATACATGGAATTTATAGCAGTTTTGACTGAGAATAGACTGTTAAAAAAAATGTGGTAAAACAATTGATGAGGCATATTCTCCTATTTGTTCTAAATATTTTAACTACGTATTAACAAACATCGCACAATAGAAAATATCGTTCGTTCATATGTTTACTTTGGAGGTTTTAAAATTTATTTGTGGATAATTTTAGCTCAATAGCCTTTACTAAGAGATATCTTAATGAATCGCTTAATACCCGAACCAAACAATAACGTTGAAGTGAAATTTGTCTGATATCACTTAGTCACTGAACGAAATAGTATAAACAACAAAGTTTTTTTGCTTCGATTTTTTGCCAAAGCTGAATATGTTCTACCGATTTCAACCTGCGAGAGATTATTTATGCAGTTCAGAAGTAATGATTTTAACATGAAAAAGAAAGACCTCTCAAGTAAGGCAAAAATGTTCGGAGGTGATGAATGGGAGGCATTACTTTAAGAAGATTATTTTCAAACCCAAAAAGTTATGCAAGTTGGAAAAAATATTAGTGGCATCCATTCATTCCTGGCGATGAAAAATAGATCTTTTAGACAACACTCGACCAAATGTTCCAAGATCAGTTGAAACTATTTAAAAGATGGTTTCAGCCGCCTTATAATCCCAATATTGCCCGTCAGACTAACATTTGTTACGATCGCAGTACCGAAATTGGTTCGATTCATTCTTGACCTCAAAACATATGTAGTCTTTTGAAACGAAAGCCATATGTTACCAATGGGAAAGTTTGCCAAAAAACCTGTTTTTAAAGTGATACACTCAGTAAGAATCTGGGTAATAAGCGCTAAAAGAAATCGTTATCTTAATTTTTTTACTTCGAGAAAAAAGTAACCAAAATGGAAAAAAAGCACACGTCTACACATCAAAGAAAAAAATAACCAATTTTGGTTAAAAATAATCAAAACGGCAACGCTGCCAGCGAGTGCAGTTTGTGTGAAAAGAGTTTATAAAGAGTAAACTCGTGAAGTGAAACGTTTAGTTGGATCTAACTCAGTAAAGAGAGTTAAGTGTGGATAACGTCTGGTTGAAAAGGTTGTGATCGAATCTAAGTTATAACTACGATCGGGTTGGAAGATCTTTAAGTAGAAAGATATGTCGAGTAACTGTTGTTGTTTACAAGATTGTAAACAGACAGAGTAATTAAGAATAAAAATTGTTATTGCCTGCAAAAAGATTACAAGCAGTGGTGCACATAACTGTGTTGAATAAAGGATTTTAATCAAAACCAAACACAAAATTTATGTTATTTTAACTACAATCTACGACCTCATAAAAACACGTTTTTAAAAAGGTAAAAACGTAGCAATATACATATATTTATTCCCGTAACATTCCATGAAGGGACATTATTCATTTTTTTAGGATAATCTGCCCTGGTATTGAACCGAGGACCTTCTGGTTGTTGGGCGGGTGTCTTACCTACCATACCACAGCGGCACACACTTTACTAATTAGTAATGAGAATTTCCAAAAATGGAAAATACTTTGTAGAAAAAAAAAATGTAAAAAAAAATTATCAAAAAATAAAAAAGTCGTTATATATGAGGCTTAAGAACATCGTCCTAAATATCTGATTTTTAGCAAAACTATAAAACTTACAACAAATCTCAGATAATTTTTGAGTTCAGCGACCTCAAAAATCTTAAGTACCAAATTTCATCAATATCTAACTACTCCTTCTATTTTTGTCCATGCAAAAAAGTACTGTTTTCCAAACTTGATTAGTAAAAATTTTCAAAATTAACAAAAGCTTCACATAAAATTATTTTTATCATTAAAGTTATTTTATCATTGGAAAACTATTTATTAAATTTCATCAAAAAACCCTACAAACTACGACTGGGGTTTTGATTCCGTAAATTACAAGGACTGGCCTACTAATAGATAAATATACTTAACTTATTTGATATTTCTTGATTGATAAAATTTATTTATGTTATTAAAAGGTTGTTTTTAAATCCTGTTTTTATTATTCTCTTTAAACATATTCTCAATCAATTTTTCTTTTACACGAAAATACGTTCTGCTGCACAGGAAGAAAATTAAATTCCATCTCGTATTTGTGATCTAATAAAAATTAATTGCAAACTAGAAACGTGATTTTTAACGAAAACATAAATTAACTGACCCATATATGCTTTTTAAAGTTAAAAGGGATTAGACATTGTAAGTATGAACGGGGATTGAAAAAATTAAAAACGTTTTTCATTTTTTTGCAGTATCAAATTAAATCCCTCTTGACCAAAAACAAAAAAAAAAAAAAAAAAAATGGAGGATAAAAGCAAAATATAGAAAGAAGCAGAATTTTCTACCAACTCTATGTTTAGTTAGACACATGAGACACGTATATCTAACAATGCCCATTATTATCGCACACTCTTATAAAAGTAACATGGCAACGAGCGAGTGTTAAGTTTTAAATTTAAAGTTTTTATATGAATTTTTCCCTTGCAACCGAACATTCTCCTGAGCAATGCTCATTTTGATCAACTTCGCAAGGGTATAACTCAATTATTTCATGGATAGGCAAAACCATGGAATCCAAATTGAATAGTCAACTTAAATAGCAATTTTTAAAAGCAGCAACTGTAAAACCAACAGTAACAACAAAAAGTTTAAATTATTAAAACAAAGAAGCAATGTGATCTAATTGGTTAATGTTTTTGTTGTCATTGTTGTAAAAACGCAGTTGTAACAATGAACAACATCTGAAATGAACAACATTTTGTATGGCGTTACAAATTTAGTGACATGGTTATCAAGAAATACTACGACACAAATACTAGACCGAAAACGAACATGTAATGCAAGTACATACTGTTGATATGAAAGTATCTCGCTATGTGTCTAATAGGACACTTAAAAACGCGAAAGAATATAATAGCGAAAGTGTTGATCTAACAATTGTTGATATTACACAATGGCGTTGTTAACGCTTACATATATTTAGGAAAAACAAAGGGTAAAATTAACAATAAATTACATTTAATAAAAAAAAGTTTAAAAGAAAATACAATAAAAAAAAATTTAAAATAAATTGGAAGTGCTCCATTTTAATAGTAACTTATGGTCGAAGAGAAGTAAAAAAAAGTTCAAATCATGGCATGGACAATTAGGGATGTTATTAAGCAAATGTAATTTTTTTTTTTTTTTTGATCAGATCTGATATTCTATCCATACCATCAATATGCCATTTAATCTGATTACTGTTAGTTTCTCTATTAAAAAAGTGATAACACCACTACTGTAAGATTCATTTGCGGCTAGTATACGAGGAGTACTATTCATATTTCGGGAAAAGCAGGTAATAACATATATTTTTAAATGAAAATGTCCTTATTGTTTTTCAAAATATTCCCCTTGATGATCAATATTATTTTGCATGCGTTCAAACTATTTCTCAAAGCAGTTTTTCCATTTCTCTTGAGATACCTTTAAAACATGGTTTTTGAACTCTTCAAATGCTTTTTCGGTGCTCGAAAATCAATGACCACGCAGTTTACCTTTGATTTTCGTGCTAAATGAGGATTGTACGGGGAATAAAACAAATATTCGATGTTTTGATTGCTCAAAAGGTCACCTGTTTAATGAGATGTGTGAGAGCTCGCATTGTCATGATGGAAAATAATTCGTCTTCGGCGGCTGGTTTTACGAATTGCTCCGAAGAGTTCTAGCAAAAAAAAAAAAAATGGTTAGAATTGACCGTCCAATGTTGCTCAAGAGAAACAGTGGCCACATGACCCATTCGACCGAAGAAACAGGCGACCATTTGCTGCGCTGCGCTTTTTCCATCGCTTTTTCCGTCTTGAATTACCCATACGGTCGATTGCTGTTTTGTTTGCGGCTCATACACATCTATTCATGATATGTCATCTGTCACGATCTTTCGATGCACCACTGTCGAACTTTTCAATCATTCCCTTACACCAAACCACGCTAGCCTTTTTTTAAACGATTGAAATTTTTTTTACAACTAAGTGTTCTAGCAAAATCGTGGGTTTTGAAGTGGAACTAATATGCAAGGATGCCTCTATCTCATAATATATCACATGACGATCTTGTATTATCCGTTCACTCACTGCATAGTTGTTTTATGGCACAAAAATCGATTTAGGACGACCTTCTAGTAATTCGTCACCAACGATATAATGTGGTTTTTGATGGTGCTTTATCACCATACAACGAACTGAGTTCAGCGACACATTCTTGTTGACGTAATCCACGATAAAAGTTGTGAAAATTAATCGAACGAAAAACTTCTCTTAAAATTTAAATTTTTTGGCCAAATTGATTTTCTTAACTCACTGTAAACAAAACAAATAGCACTTATAAATCAAAAAATTGTCAAGTTTCATTATAGGGTTGCCAGATTTTAGCTATTTACATTAGTGTTGTTAAATTTTTTTTCTTTTTAAACAGGACGCAAAACATCGAGTGTGGCTTCGGCTGTGTGGCACGTAGCGCCGTCCTGTTGATACCAAATGTTGTTAATAACCACCTCTTAAATTTTTGTGAACAAAAATTCGTTCAACATGGCCCGATAATGATCGCGATTGACTGTAACGGCCACTCCTTGGCCATTTTCGAAGAAAAATGGCCCAATTATGCCTCTGGATCAAAATCCGCACCAAACAGTGACTCGTCTTGGGTGTATCGGCTTTTCAATGTATGCGTGCGGATTTTCTGTGTCCCAAATGCGACAATTTTGCTTGTTTATATACTCGCCAAAATCACATTGTGCTTCATTTGAAAAGATGATTTTTTTTTTGCAAAATCGGCATCTTCTGTAAGTCGATCGCAGGCCCAGAATCCCAGCGTTGTTCAAGCGTATACACAACCATATTCATTCAGCGGAAGGATAAAACTAATTATCTATCAAATCAGATATGAGCTAAGTGCTACCATTCACGAAATAAGTACTAGTTGAAAAAAAAACGTTAGATGGCGGACCCGTTAGAAGGTATTTTTCGTTCCAATTTTTTCTTCGTTAAAATTTGTAATGCTTTTCAGCTGAGTAAACCAGTTTTAAATTGAAATATCAAATTTTTCGCTACAAAATATAATTTAAAATTAGTCAGAAATTTAAAATAGTAGACGCAATAATAATAATAAACTAAAATAATACACGCAATGCACATTGGGCAAACCGAACAAATTTTTAGAAAATTTCCAGTTTTAAAAATGAGAACTGAGGAAAAAATTATACGGAGTTTAAAAGCTAAAATTTTTTTTAATTGAATTGCATTAAATTTTTTTTTAATATTTCGTGTTTAACGAAGGACACGCCCTCAAAATACAAACTTCAAACTAAAAAAAGGTATTTTTCAAGTTTTTTCAGGAACGGTGGATTATAATTGGTCAGTGAACTCTCCTTTCGTTGAGAAAAATTTTTAGATCGATGGGTTTCTTCTTCTTCTGTTTTATGCTATTTTAATTGATTTTTATTAGTTCTTACGTTTAAAGAGTCATAAGTATAGAATATTAGCATATATATACAAGTATTCATTTAAAGTTAAGTTACAAACTTAGCTACTTACTAGGGTCTTACTAAGCTTTATAAATATACCTACATTTTCTAAAATTTTATCAGAGTGTTAACATCCATCTGTAACAGCACTATGTGTTACCACAGATGTCAAGCAACATTTTGCAATACAATAGAACAAATTGACTAAATTTGTACACATTTTTATTAATGTTTTCAACTACTATATATATTTCAAAAGTATTAAAAGATATTCTTAATTTAACAAAAACTCTAGGTAGCAAATGTATTTTCACTTTAATTTTTCTTTTTATTCCAAAGTCTTTATTATCAAGAAATTGTTCGTAATGCTGTTGGCACCCATAAAGAGCATAAAAAACTTTAATGAAAACAGCAGATACCACAACAACAAGGCCAGCATGATTATAATCATAAAAATGATAATTATTTTTGTTTTCATTGTATTCGTTTATTTTTTGAGAAGGTTTTATATTGGAATTGTTTTATAAGGAATTGTCTCTTTCAGAGAATATTAAAAATTAATTGGATTTTATTATGATAAAGAAATGTGCACAACCAAAAAAAAAATTATTTTCTTAACCATAAATGTTTTGAGATGTAAAAGAGACTAAAAAATGGATAAATTAATTAACAGGAATGGATATAATAGTCGGTCTTTAATTTATATTTAGTATCCTGCACCATGTCACCACTTATCACTGGAGTGCCTTGTTAGACTAATGGGTAGTGTGATAAGCGAAAGGTTATTTTTGTGTGATCAATTTAGAACCAAATAGTAGAGTCTCTGTAGGAAATTTAGGCTACAATCACTGATTGATTAACACAGTGTTTCTAAAACACTTTAGGAATGTATGTCCTCGTACGTATATTGTAAAAATTATAATGCCTGTTCTATAACGAGTAAAGCTTAAATTAAAGAAAAGTACATTAGACATTCTTTTTTAAATCAAAGTAAAAGTTAAGTGATTTCTCTCAAATCGACACAATCTCCATAGTTTTCAACACTTGATAGCAATTTTATTTAAAAAGAAACGCTATCTTTAAATTACAATCGGTGTTATCACTAAACTGACTGTTTGAAAAAGAGACATGAAAATTTCGCAATAAACAAATCATGTATTTAAACAATAGGTTGAAAAGAAAATGTATATGTAAATTCTTTTAACATAAATAGAAATTTAAAACAATAAAAAAAAGAACTTCAATTACTTCTTTTGTAATGCGTTCCCTCTCATAATCATAAAATTATTTTTATGCCTCAAGTCGTTTCACATTGTCTTTATCCAAATAGCAACATGGAGGTTTTCGACCGTTGCTGCAATAATTTTTGTATAAATAATAAAGGCCTGCATTACTGCATTAATTTTTTTGAACCACAATGATAATAATGATACTTAATGATATTTAGTGTACAACATACATCAAATACATGAATTCAATGAGAGGGAGAAAAACTTTATTCAATAATATTTCATTCTCACTGACACTGTTCACTACACAGCATAGCAATAAAATCAAGACAGTGTATAGGAAATCAAAACCATGCATTCATTAAAAAACAATTGCATTTATTAAAAAACAACTGCACTCATTCTTCTTTTCTTTGTCATTCCAAGCATTAAGCAGATACATAGATTATATGGAGACCCTTGGATTTTATTTGTATTATTTTTCTTTGGCCTTCTTGTGTTTTTTTCTTCCTGCTTTGGTTAAAAAAAATTATAATAAATCATTACAACACCATGAATTCATACTGTGTACTGTAAAGTATTCGTCATTGCTTTGATTCAGTGTGCTCTCGATTCACTCAAACGCAAACGACTGTATGCAGAGAACAATAAAAAGCTGAAGCATTCAATTTATCAAAGAGATATACACACTTCAATAGACATCGAAAGATGAATGAGATCACAACAATGATTCATTTTAAAGTGAATGCACAATTTTGCCTTTTATTGAGATTCATGCAAGTCTCTAGTAAATATACAGACGAAAACGTGCGATATGCGAAATATCCAGATCCAATGGGATCTGCGATTATTTTTAAATCGTTAAAAGTGAGCTGCGACAAAAACGTTGGGAATCACTGACTCAGCAAAAATTTGAGTAACTTCCGCTAACGTAAAATACGCGTAAAATTCATCTTATTTAATAATTCTATCTATTTGTATAAATTGTTTGTACAATATTATAATAAATTAATATTATATATAATATTATATATATATTTTAATAAAATTGACAATGCCTTTAGCTTTTATTTTGCTTATGAATGCAAACTATTGAATATGTCCTTTTTGTGAGCACATTTAAATATATGTTCTAAATAAATTGTTCTATATAAATGAAATAAATATCTTCATTTCATATGCCACAGGCATTTCAAAAATTTTATTTGATTTATTTTTAAATACTTTGTCAATCGGCAAATGTAATTCGCTTGGCAGAGCAAAGGTTTTATTGAGGATAACGTAGCAGTATACGTTGACATTATTTAATGCGAACAAAGCCAGCACCACTTATGTCCATCTTCCATATGTATGGAATTTAAGTATAATAGGTCGTTCTATTGTTCAATATATTTATTTATCCAAAAGCTTAAGAGAAAGAATGTAAAACGTCAAATTTTATTTATAACAAAATTAAATAGGAACTTTATCTTTTTAAACTAAATTGAACTAAATTGTAGATTAGAGTTTAAGTAGTCTATCGGAAATCACACTTAAGTCTATTCACAGAAATAAGTTCCTATTATTATTGAGATTACATATAAGTTATAAAGAGTATAAGTATGCTCACAGAACTGGCTGTTTTAATAATTACCTTATGATTATTTTAACTTTTTAGTATCATACGAAATTTTACTTACCCACCTCACCGGTTTTAAAAATTTGGTGGGTCTTGACCTGCTTAATAGCTGATTTCCAAGCCATTCAGTCTTCCGCTTGCTATCATTCTTTACTTGGTTTTTCCACCGTAATTGAGGTCTTCGTTATTTACGCATTCAGTCGTAATTGTTGCACAATGCCTTTCTGGCTGAAGCGTTCATTTTTATTTGATTGACATTCACGGCGATATAAAGCTCGTACAGCTCACGGTTCATTCGATGTCTGCATTTTCCGTTCAAAGAGATGAGTCCTTTAGTTTATGAAGAATCTTTTTTTCGAATACACGTTTGCTATTGCAAGCAAGCAAATCTCAGCGCCATATATGTAGAAAGCATAGGTACAATAAGAGTGTTGTAAAGTGTATATTTCAGTCTTCGAGAGAGGGAGGGAGGCAGAGAGCTCTGCTATTAAGCTAATAACAAAACCCAGAAAAACGTCTTAGTGCCTACACGGTCATTATTTTTATTTTAGCGTTAACTTCGTTCATCTTACCGGATTCTAGGTATATCGTATCTTGACGTTACAACTGCCTGCTGGAACTTCCTCGCTTTTCTTTCGTCACGGCGCCTTTGTCGCAGTTGTCAACATTATTTTCAGCTTATTCTCACTTACCATCAGACCTACTTTAGACGACTCTACTTCAATTTTTGCAAATGCTCCTGTAACATTTCGTTTTGCCCTCCCCCCTTCAATTGATCTCGCATTTCTAATCTTTTTTAAGAAATTTTATCTGTTTCTACAATAAAATAATTCTCAAAAACATTTTACGAAATTTATGGGTATTTATGGGTATTATCTTTTGGGTATTATCTGAATACGGTTATACATCTTTATTCATATTGATGGTATATTGATAAGAAAAACTTTAATTGTTTCTGTTATAATGTTCCAAAGGAAAGAGCGCAATTTATGTATTCAGTTGCTTGTGCCATTTTAAATGTACTTGTATTTATAATTAAACATATTGTATTTTTACAGAATTAATTCATTTATTTTCATTTTACTGTTGAAAATTTAAATGAATAAGTTGATATGGTTTTATTTTATATGCTTTATAAATGAAAATTAATTACTATGGTATACTATAGTAAGAAATTTGCTGGTGCATATAAATATGTATGTAGTTTTTTTCTGCATTTGCATGCTTTTTAAAGAAATAAATAATTAACTTCCAGTTGTACTTATATGAAGCAAAGAGAAGTAAATGTGAGCCGATTTATTATCCTTATATAAGAAACTATATTTTCCGCACATAATAGAATTATGAAAAAAAAATGTGTATAACTTCAAGAAATTTTTCAAATCTTTCGATTACTTATTCATTTATCAAGATTCAGGTAGAAATTTGTGAATAAATTTGTCTGTTATTGGGAAGAAGACGAGCTGCTTACTAAGCCTACGCAAGAAGGACTTGAGTAGTAAATTGGGTATCCTAACAGCCACTTGAGTTTGCGAATACACCTGAGTCTTCTAGGCTTAGCAGAGGGCAGCATTGCAGAGCTTGTGGTAAGGATTGCGATACCCTTGAAAAACTTTTGCTTGAAAAAAGTTACAATTTCAGAATGTCACCTTGATCAAAAAGTTCCCGGAATTTATTCAAAAAATTAGAAATACAAGTTTATTCATCTAAATCTATACTGTCACCTTCAAAGTAATCACCATCGACTGCAACACACTTATGCCAGTACTTGATCCAATGCTTCAAGAATTTTTTATATTTATTCGGTTTTCGGTAGATCCATCAGTACTTCCTGCAATTTTACCATTATTTCCTCTCTGCAGCTGAAACGCCTTTCCCGTAATAGTTTTTTAGCTCGATTGAAAAGAAAGAAGTCTCAGGGAGCCATATCAGGTGAGTTCGGTGGCTGTTGGATGGTATTTATTGCATTTTTCGTCAAAAAGTTTCAAATAATGATGGCGCTGTGGGACGGTGCGTTATCATAATGCAAATTCAGCGAGTTTTCTGCCCACAATTCTGTTCTTTTTCGGGAAATTGCTTCAGGAAATCGTCTCATAACACCCAAATAATACTCTTCATTTACTGTCTGGTCTTCTGGAAAAAATTTATGATGCACTACACCGTTGTAATTCATGAAAACTGTGAGCATTGCCTTATTTTCTGACTAAAAACGGGGTGTTTTTTTGGGTTCGGCTCATTTGGTGAACACCATTTACTTGCCTGATATCTGGATTGCCACGTCTCGTCTCCAGTAATGATTATTTTGATGAATGTGGGATGGGATTCAGCCTCGCATATCATGTCTTTTGCGACCTCAACACGGTCTCTTTTGTGCATGAAATTGAGGTCTGTTGGCACCAACTTTACTGTTACACTACGGAAACCCAAATCAATAATCAATTTATCTTGGACAGATCCATAGGAAATGTTCCAGTCTTTCGCTATCTGTTTGATAGTTAATTTGGGGTTATTGACCAACATATCTTTTGCTTTCTCTTTTCGTCGGTTTTCGATGTCGATGATCTGCCACTACGTTCATCATCTTCGATTGATATACGATCACTTTTGAACCGCTCGTGCCACTGGTAAACAACCGTTTTATTTAGAAAATCGTTTCCGAAACACTTTTCCAATATTTCCAACGTTCGAGCACCATTAAATCCGTTTTTTACACAAAATTAAATAGAAGTTAATTTTTGCAAATTTAAGTCCATTTCTAAAATTATAAAAAATCGCCAACGCATATAGAGATATGTGTACTCTTAGATACTTAGCTTTTGCAAATGTCTAGCCATGACGCTAAGATTTAGCGGGAATATCAAGAACAGATGTACCAACTTAAAGAAGAAAAAAAATCAAATCGGAACGATGGGACGACATACGTCTATAGTAAAAAGTTTACCAGGAACTGTCTATCAGTTAATTTTAGTAGCTGGCACACAACAAGCAGAGCTCTGGTCTGGGTGTAAGTCTGCGGACATGAAATACCCCACCTCCTACCTACTACTACTTCCTATAGCAATTTTGTACGTAAATTATGGATGTACGAGTATAAATTTTTAACATCCTTTATGAAGTCTTTAAAACACAGTTCAATAATGGCTTCCTTTTTCACTAAGTAATATTTTTATTTTTTGAATAATTTTTCGCAAATGCTCTAAGTCCTCTTGAATAGAGTGAAAAGAAACAATTGATTGTTTCAATTTTTTCTTACCATTTGTTAATACCACTTGATAGTAAAAAAAATGTGTAAAAAGCAATCAACAATTTCAATTTGTTAATTGAAAAATGTTTTTCATCTTGCTGCTGTTTTCAATACTTACCCTACATTTAGGTGCTAAGCTTCTGATGATTTAAGTAACAACCTGTGACACCATACCAATTAACACTGTTACTGTTACTACGGCCAATTGTGCTGATGCTGGTGCTGTTGCCACCTCAGCCAATTCTATAAAATGTTGCATTCTCAGCAACTTTGGGTATCATTTTTAATAGCAACGCTCATTGAAAAATTCTTTGCAATGTTGTTGTGGCAACAGCAGTCATAGTCGCCAGCATGGCGGCATCTTCACTTAAAGTCTGTTGCTGTTGTTATTACTGAGTTTGCTTGTCTCGAAGTTGTTTTGTTTTTATTTTATACAGTTTTTGTTGTCAATGACGTGGTGGCAACAACGTTAAAAATGGTGATGAATATGTAAATTTGTTGTTTTCGTTTTATTTTTCGCTAAGAGACGTAAGATTATTTTAATTTTTGTTATGGCCCTAAGTCTCACGGGACGTGTTTGAATATATTCGTTAAGACTTTGGTATTCTTATGGTGAACTACTAACAATACTCACAAGGCTATGCCGTAAACTTGCCCCACTTGACTTTTCATGATCTCTTTAACTTTTTGATGCTATTTTATTTCTGCTGCTTCAGCTGTTTTCGGTAAAACTTTCGTGGTATATATTTTTGTTAGAATGTTTTCTTTCAACGTTTTCAGCCATTCCACTTAAATACTTGAGAGTAGTAAGAAAATTATACTGCAATAATACCCTACAACAGAGGGTACATTTTTAAACAATTAAAGTAGATAAGAATTGATTCCAATCTTTGATATTTAGGACAGACAAACTTTTGTTATAAGTGAGTCAATTTTTTATAGTTTTAATTCAATTTAAATATATTTTCTTCTCCAGGAATAAAAAACATACCACGTTGATCAAAAACGAATTTATTCAGAAAATTAAAGATACAATTTTGTTCATCTATAGTGTCCCCTCCAAAGTAATTCCCATCGACTGCAACACACTTATGCCAGCACTTGATCCAATCCTTGTAGCATTTTTCATATTTATTCGGTTTTCGGCAGCTGAAACGCCTTTTCCGTAATAGTTTTTAACTCGATTGAAGAGAAAGAAGTCACAGGGAGCCATATCAGGTGAGTTCGGTGGCTGTTGGATGGTGTTTACTGCGTTTGTTGTCAAAAAATTTCGAATAATGATGGCACTATGCGAAGGTCCGTTATCATGGTGCAAAACCTATGAGTTTTCTGTACACAATTCTGGTCTCTATCGGTGAATTGCTTCACGCAAACGTCTCTACTACTACTACTACTACTACTCTTTGTGTGCTGTCTGGCCTCCTGGCAAAAATTCATGATGCACTACACCGTTGTAATCCATGAAATCCCTGAGCATTGCCTTGTTTTTTGTCTGAAGACGACGTGGTTTTTTTTTAATCTCGGCTTATTTGCTGAACGCCATTCACTTGTCTGATGTCTGGATTGCATATCGTACCCATAAACCCACGTCTCGTTTGCAGTAATGATCCTTATGATAAATGTGGGGTCGGACTCGGAATCAATTTGCGAGAAGTGTGCGCAAATTTCAGCAAACCTGTAGAAAATGTGAAAACACCTCTGCATACTTGCACAATTCATTCTCAGCAAAACATTGCTGTTGTTCCCGATAGTGTGGTAGAAGGGCGGTCAACCTTGTAGCTTGTCGTCATGCCCAGCAATTTAACATCTCTAACATCACCGATGCGAATTTTACACGCCTACAATGTCCAATTGACTTAATAGCTGCAGACTATTAACAATTTCAAGCGTTGTCATCACGTCAAATGGTTTGTTGAACAGGAAGAAGTAAATGGTGACTTTACAAGGAAAAGAGTTGGCGTAGTGTAGTGTTTAGAATGCACAGCTAACAACACAAATGATACAGGTTCGAGCCCAAGCAGAGGACATGATGAAGAAAAATTTAATGGTGGTTTCGACAGTTTAATAAAGAGGCTGAAACTTTCCTCCATCCAACTCCATCTAAAAAATGAAGAAAAGTCTCCCTGACCTTCCTGACCTGAGCTGGTGGACTTCCTGAGACCAGAAATGAAGGAAATGTGGTTTGAACAGGATGGTTCCACTTGCCACGCAGCCAATGAGACATTGGCTATTTTGCGCGAGAAATTCAATGGCGTGACGATGTTGATTCGCCGCCAGGATCATGTGATTTTTCTTTAGGAATAAATAAAAGAAACGGTGTGTGTTAATAAGCCAAGAACAATTCAAGAGCTAAAAGATGAGATATTTCGGCACATTAACAACATTGAAGTTCAATTATGTCTCAGAGTCATTAAAAATATGGATGGACGAATAAAGGTATGCTACCGAAGACGTGACGAGCATTTGGCTGATATCTTATTTCACGCATAATTGTCATAGATCCTTCTATCATAATAAAAAATAAGAATAAAAATTAGTACAAAGTCAATATTGATTTTTGTACATCTTGGGAATCACGCATAATTATCATAGATCCTTCTATCATAATAAAAAATAAGAATAAAAATTAGTACAAAGTCAATATTGATTTTTGTATACCTTGGTAACGGTAATAAAAATAAAATGGAAGATTTTGAATTTGGTTTAAATAAATAAGTAGTGTACGCACATCATCAGCCGAAAAATTGAGTAAGTGAGTCCGGCATCTCCCATACAAATTAGATATTGACTTTTGTATATCTAAAGAACGATTAGAATGATGAACGATTAGGTTCTGAATTTGTATGACTTCTTAGATAGTAAAATTTTATGTCAAATGATATCTTACTTTGGCTGCTTTTCTAATTAATACCTGACAAAGTTGTTGAAGTTAGAAAAATCATAATTAATTTGGACCAAGTAAGATAAAAACAAACTAATTCTGTAATAAAAACGATCTGTGTAATTATTTTTATCACAATATCATTCCAAAATCTGTAGGGTGTAGTGTATAAAAAAGACAATTAGAAATATGAAAACACTTTGGGTGTTGAAATTCCTTTTAATTGTTTTATATCTGTGTCTTGGCGCTAAAAGGGCTTATGTCAAAATATTTATTGTAATTAGAGGTTTTATTTTATGTATGAGTTTATAATAACATTGGCTGGCAAAACCCTTATAAAGCTCTTCTGGGTTGAGTTAGACATTGGCCGTTTTCACAAAATAATATAAAGTAAGGAAAGTATTGTCTAACGCAAAACAGCAAAATGTTGACATTGGCTCTTTTAGCACCAAGCCACATGTATATATGTAAATATGTATTCGATGTTTTTTTCTCTTTGGTCTAAAAAAAAAAAAATAAGAAATAGAATCTCTTCTTTTGTTTATATAAAAAATATTTCTTCATACTTTCAAGCTTTTCTATAATTTGTCAGCTTTAGTTATTTTTTAAATTTCGCATCGCTTGTTATTGTGAATGAGTGTTTCTTTATAGAAAAGTTTTATAAATTTTACGAAATTAATGAAAAAATGTATAGTAAAAGTGAGGGTGGCGTGGGGTAGTGGTTAGAGCGCACGCATAACAACACAAACGACCCAGGTCCGGGCCCCAGCAGAGGACATGACGAAGAAAAAATTTAATTGTGGTTTCGAATGTTTAATAATAAAAAAAAGGCTTCAACTTCTTCCCTCCAGACAACTCTATCTAAAAAAAAAATAAAGAAAAAAGGCCCCCTGACCCTTCTCGTATACCTCTGACGATGATAACGAATGATCAGGAAAAACACGCCACCTACTGTGAAAAAATTAAAATGCTAAAGTAAAGATCAACACCAATTAGCAAGGATCTTCACCACTAAATAAACAAAAAAATCATATGGAGGAAGCTACAGCGGATTAATCATCTACTTAGCTTGAAAGGTCAAATTGATTAAAGAAAATGAAACAAAACAATAGATGCTTTGTGGAAAGACAATATGCTCCTCCCTAGGGGAGTGACGGAGAAAAAAAAAAAATAAATAAATAAAATAAAAATAAAAAAATAAAATCACTATTAGTGCAATAATATGGTAAAGGGTCCGCCAAATAAATTCTTTTTTTTTTGAAAATGCTATAAAAAAAAAAAACTACTGAACATTTTCTCAAATTTCTTCTTTTATTTGAAAGTACAATCCTTCCGGTTAATAATGGAAAATAATTTCATTCAAATGGCTGCCTCGGCTGGCCATGCAGTAGTCTCCACGATCGGTCCAATTTTTAAGCACATTTTTGATTGTGTACAGCTGTATTTCACCAATGGCTTCACGAATATTGTCCTTTAAAGCGTCAATTGTCTCTGGCTTGTTGGCACATAAATAATAGTCCAACGGTGTCAAATCGCAGCTCCGAGGTGGCCAAACGACATCAGCTCTGCGGCTGATAATGCGATCTTCAAAAACAGGGCGCAAAACATCGAGTGTAGCTTCGGCTGTGTGGCACGTAGCGACGTCCTGTTGAAACCAAATATTGCTAATATTCTCCTCTTCAATTTTTATGAACAAAAATTCGTTCAACATGGCCAGATAACGATCGCCATTGACTGTACGGCTGTATATGACTCTTTCAAAGTATACCTTATTTTAGTCACCTTATAATAACTAAATAACGAATAGAAGAAATAACCACAATATGCATAAGCTTTTTATCATTGTCTTTATTTTTTAAAATTAAATTGGCTTTATTGTGAGTAATGCAGCACAAAACTGAACCCGGTTTTGATTAATAGTGCCATAACTCGAAATAATACTGTTTAGGTGAAAGAAAACACTTAAGTTATTGATAATCGCCAAAACTAAAAATAGTACTTTCAAGTTGATAATTGATCGGACCTGATACTATATTTCTTATAGGTTTTTAGTGCCTGAGGATACAATAAACCGATTTTTTAAAAGTAACTCAAGATTTTCAAGTTGTGTGGTATATTTCAAAACCAGATTCTTGTTCTAACAAATGATTTTTTTATCATTAGGATTTTGAAAATTTCAGAAAATTTGCAAAAGTGAATAACATATTTTTTTGTGGCGATAAATAAATGCTTGACATTTACTTTTTAAAGATTATTTCATCTAAATATTGCCTGCACACCTGAGCAATTTTGGCATACTTTTTGAAAAATGGCATCTGTAATATTATTGCTGTAATTGTGGCTGTCTTGTTTTCGTAAGCGAGAGATTTCACATATACCCACAAGAAATAGTCTAGTGGAATCAAATCGCATTGTCTTTGCGGCCAATGGAATGCTCCAAAACGTTAGATTAATTGCTCACCAAACTATCCTATCAAAAGGTTCTTGATGTTACGTGCCGTGTGTTAATTCGATAACTATTGTAAATACTTTTTTATTAATTGTCTTCAGTTAAAACCAGTTCTTCTTTCTTCTATACAACTGGGTTATAATTGACAATAGAAACTTTTACAAAGAAATTAAAAAAAAAAATGAGCAATTCCTTGCATAGAAAGTCTAGCAAAAGTGATTTAAAATATAATTTTAAATTAACGTTTCCATAACGCCAAGAGAGTTTTGTAGCGATCAGTGCGCTCAAATCCTAGGTGGTAAAATCCAAATGTCTTTTCAGCTGCATTAGCTCACTAGCCCGGCTGCAGCAGTATCTTGTCGAACTGATATTAATTCCCAGTCACCAGGGCACCCGAGAAAATGAGGGTAATAAATACGCTACTACGGGTATACTCTTGATCTCACGCAGGGGGATGTGCATGCCCCTCTGTGTGCGCCCTCGGACTTGATAGATAGATGGGCACTAAGCGAGGTGGACTAATATCACCACTTATAGATTATACAGTCTCTTCTTAGGCTCGGCAGGGGATTGATCGGGTTTCATTCGGTCATAATTACCGCGCACTGTATGATAGGTCGCATGTTAGGGCGCCCTGGTAATGGCTATTATATAAGCTTTTAAGATGAGGAGGAAGAGCTACCACTTCTATGGTAGCACGTCACTTCCATGACTAACGAGAGAGAACTGAACTTTTATGTTTTAAATGGTGATCATGTGTCTGTCCTTAAAAGTTCAATGTGCCATAGGCCTCCATATTATCAAAAACTGTATTACTGAAAATGTAAACATATCACCAAATATTGTGTAACTGTAATTAAAGGTGACAGGTTATATCTAAGTTGTAAGCTTTTTTTATTACGTAATACTGCTTAATTATTTTCTATTATAAAAATAAGTCAATATGAATGTTTTTAAAATACTTATGTGAACCACAAAAACGTATCCATATGTACATTAGACTGGTCCTTATTTTCCAAAACCCAATTTTTTTTAATGAGAAACCACTTGAAATGTTATATTTTGTAAAAACAAAATTAAAGTCGATGTCTTAATTTTACCACGTACCTCATTGAGGTTGAACTTTGTTCCTATAGGCACAATATGCAGTGAAAAAAAAACTTGTACTGTAAGTGTTGCGGTTTTCAAATTCAGATATCTCTGTAACCGTTAAAGATAGTAAGTTAAAACTGGAAGTAATTTAAAGATAAATTAGTCAGCCTTCTATAACAAAATATTACTTAATTTAACAAAGTCATTTTAATAAATCGAAATGACTCAAATTTTCATAGCAAAAAAACAAAAAAGAGTTGTATACTTGCTTTTCATCTTAAAGTTTTTTAATTTAGTCATCTGTAAAGCTTTAAATCTTCTTCTCATAGAATGAACTAGATTCTTGGTGATATTGAGTGGTGTATTTGTCCATATATCCAGGACAGGCTTGCCAGCTGGTCCCGGATTTCGCTTGATTTACAAGAATTTTTACAATTTGCTAAAAATCAAGAAAAAATATGGATTTTCAATAATTTTTAAGACATATTTTCGTGTTCGCTTCCTAGTTTAGTCTCTCCAAAAAAAAATTATAATTAAATACGTGATCGAAAAAGTTTGTTACTAAATTTTACCAAAAAAGTAACACCTTTTCTTTTTATTTAAGATAAGCTTTATTGAATCAAATATTTTCCGTTCTATTCGATAGCTTTTTTGTCATTTTTGTGTTAAATCCAATAATCCATCAGTACAAAAGTTTTGCGCTTTTTGACTAAAAACTGATCCAATTGCCCTTTTCAGGCCTCTACGGAATTAAAGTTTTCTTCATTAAGAGAGTTCTGTAAAGATCGAAACAAATAATAACCTTAAGTTGCAAAGTCGGTTTTTATGGTGAATGCATCCAAAATTCCCAGCTAAGTTAGTTCAGTTTCTGCCGGGTTAAATATGTGTGTTGCCTGACATTGCCATGATGGAACAGAACATCTTTTCTGTTAATCAATATCAGCCGCAAGCTAAAGTGTTTCCTCTTGCAATATTAATACTAACAGAGATATTACATTTTACATCTACCTACGATAATTTGTAAACGACGTTTTTCAAATACCAATATTTTTGCCAGTCAAGATTTTTTTTTTAAAATCAAGATTTTTCTATAAATTTCAAGAATTTTGCAATGTTGAATCTTTAACCCTAATCCTGTGGACATCAACGAATACTTTATAGGATTAAGATCATAGTTCTTTAGAGAATGTGACAGCATTTTTCTACATAATATAGAAGTGATTATTCTGCTATTGGGGAAATAGAATAAATTTTATGGAAAACTAGCTAATTTACTTTTAAATTGCTTTTGGTTTCAGCTTAATATATCTATCGGCCACAGACGTATCTGAATTTCAAAACCGGAACATTTACCACACACATTTTTGTTGTTCACTGTACGTACATTGCATTAAACTGGCACAACTTTTTTAAAATTTTTTAATGCCGAACTTCTTAAATTGTTACTTTTAGTAACACTGGTTATGAAATCTAATGTAATTACGTAAATTTTATTTGAATTTGAATTAATATTTGATTTAATTTTTATGTGATTTTGTTCCGCTTTTTTACTGTCTTACAATACAAATTTTGACAAACAATTTAACCTCATTAAGGAATAACAGAAGTTTTATACAAACAAAGCTTATCAAACGGAAACAGCAATAATGTCAACAATAAGAAAACTAAAAGCTATACAACTTTGATAAAAAAAACAAAAATTACTACAATATCCACATAAAGTGGGGTTACAAAACCATAATAATGTCATTTCACTAATTGAATAAGAAAACTGCGTACAAGTTTGTGTTCCCTGATATGATAAATATAAAAGCTTGGTTTTTTGGAATTCGAAAATGTTTGTATAAAAACTAATAATATAACAAAAAATTTGTACGTATGTATGTGTTCGAATGTATTTTTTTTTGTGTATAAATATTACTTTTAGTTAAGAACAAATCTATTATTATTGTAAAAAAACATACATAAAATTTTCTACTTTGAAATTAAAAAATATTATTTAGGCGAATTAGACAATGCAAACATAAAATACTGGGGAAGTGATGCTATATTTTTGATACGTACTATAGAGTGCAACACAAATTTGTTTTTGAAAATTTCTAAACACCTACTGCTTAAAAACCGGTTATTCATACCTTCATGCACTTAGAAACTAAAAACTTAGTTGAGTGTTAACTTATTAAGGCCCAGTGTTACGTATAAGCAACGTTCAATTTATACACTTACACCATCAAACTGATATTAAAGTTTCGTTTTAAAATCCAATTGAAGTGTTTCAGTATTTTTTTATAAAATAAGTTTAAGTATTGAATAAACGCAAAGCTAAGCCATACGGATATACAATTTTATTTATGTTTAATTATATGTTATATGAATGAAAATTTTTATTTCTGAAAAATTTCCTCAAAAACGATTCGCGATATTTTATATATATTTGTTTAATTTCCTTAAGTAATTCCTTGAGATGGTATTTTTAAGTAGTCATGTCAATTTAGTGAAAATAGATGTTTACTTTATTTCTCTCATCAGTAGTAAAATACGTACAATATATATATCGTTAAGGCCCAGCGTTGCGATTACGAAACTTTAACTATATGGAACTCATCCGATTCGATTTCTTTTAAATTTAATAATTGCTTTCTTTACAAATGGAACAGTTTTGCACAGTATGGTCATTTCGTTAGTCGTACCACATCGGTGGAACAATTTTAACGTCCCTATAGTTAAAACGGGAGAAATAATTCTGTTGACACTGTATCTAAAGTTAAGACATATGAAATAATTTGTAGAAAAAGTTGATGTAAATGGCGGAATTTTTAGCATCTTAAAGTGGCATTCCTAAAATTAAGTGAAGCCAAAACAATAAAAGTATGTATTTATGAATGTATGTAATTCTATCCACATCGAGTACGTTTTTTTATGGTTTTATCTGCTTAGACAAATTTTAGATATTTTAATTGAACATCAAATTTTCAAAATTATGAGAGATAATAGCTTTATGAACAAGCTAAGATACGTGGAAACCGTATCTTGCACTGTGTTATATTGCACTGTGTGATAGTTTTTTTTTGTTTATCACAGAAATGATGACTAGGTGGAGATAGTTAATGAGCACTGAAATGGCCTGCAATCTTATATACGTATAAAAATGAATGAGTGGTTGTATGTATCTTACTTTGCTTGTTTGTGCCTTATGGGCAGCTAAGCGGCTAAATCGCTTTTCTTGAAGTTTTTGGTGTATCTTTCTGTATGTCTGGAAAGAACTATATGCTATATAAATTTCAAAAATTCCAACTCGTTGCCACGGACGTACAAAGTAAATATTTATATTTCTACTCGTATTTCTTTAAAATGGTAGCAGTAATTTGGCCCAAATAGATTCATAGTCAATACAAATCTGCAGTCAAAAACTGGCCGTAATTGAACAAGTAAGTGTGGTATCTGCCATACAAAGTAAATATTGTAAAGTTAAGTTACCTTGAGAACGGTCACAGCAAATGTTTCAGAATTAGGCCTGATTGACTTCATTGTCAATACAAATCATCCAGCAAAAAGTGGGCGGAATTGGACAAGTTAGCGTGGTACCTCCTACGCAAAGTACGATTAAATATTGATTTTTATATATCTTGAAATTGGTAACCCTAAATTTGGTCCAAATAGATAACAGTCAATACAAATCAACAGTCAAAAACTACGTGTAGTTGGATAAGAAGGCGTTGTACCTCCCATATAAATTAAATATTGATTTCTTAACATCTTGAGAACGGTAAAAACTAAAGTTTAATTATTTGGTCTAAATGACTTCATGGCCAGTACAAATCTGGGGCCAAAGTGGGCGTAATACCTCCCATACAAACTAAATATTAATTTTTCTAGATCTTGAAAATGCTAAAGAAAAATTCTCTAAATTGGGCCAAAATAGATTCATAGTCAATAAAAATCATCAGTTAAAATCTACGCGGAATTGGAAAACTGGGTATAATATTTAAGTGGGTGTGCGCCTTCCATTCATACTAATTATTGAATTTTGTATATGTGGAGAAAGGCAACATCTATCTATATATATTTATCCACATTAGTCAAAAAGCGGGAATTGCAGGAAACACACTGTATAAAAACTATCTTATGGTATAAGCAAAAATGAGTGCGTTTTTCTTTGAAGACTCTATACAGCTAAAAAGCAGAATCTACAGTGTCTTTCTGGAAGGAAAAAATTATTGCATTTCGACCGGAAGGCGAAGAAATTGTGAAAACGGGTAAAAAATAGAACTAAGGTAGCATTTAAGACAATAATTACGATATGGTTAGCGAAGCACACCGGGTTTTGGCTAGTACTGTATACAAATGCATGTGTGTTTGTTTAACGACTGTATGTAGCTAAAGACCAGAAACTAAAGTGTCTTTCTGGAATGAACAGATGATTGTATTTTGACCGGAAGAGAAGAAATGGGAAAATAGGGTAAAAAATTTAACTAATAGGGCATTTACACCTGATCAAAAGCTAATGCGCTTACATTAGACTTTTTGAAGTTTAATGAGATTTCGTTTTCACATGACTGAAATAGAAGAAGAAGGAATTTAATTTTCTGATTGCCTTTGATATGCTAGAAAACCTTATTTTCTTCAATAAATTTTGTAATTAAAAAAAATTATAATATTTTATTTTAAATGTCATTTTGTTCTTGAACAGCGTTGTATTGTTTGGTATTTTTAATACAAATAATATAGTTGCATCACTAAATATACTAGATTTCGACAAAATCTCGTGACGAAGTAGATTTTGTTTTGTATGGAAATCTAATTGAAATCTACCAGATTTTAATCAAAGAGAGTTTTTTTTTCTAAGGCATACATTTCACAGATTTACTTTGTACTAATTGTTATGATACATTTTGTTTTATTCTACAAGAACACTACAGTAAAGTTGAGAGTTAAGGTTCAACTAAGTTATTAGCCATTCAAGACTTTGAATGTACTTGGAAAATTTCAAAAACAGATTTTTATTGTACTCGATAGCACCTATCGGGGAATATGGTATTACTTCCCAGATATCTTTTTTATCCCTTAGAGTTATTTGCATTCATATAGTTGCTTCGACACATACGCAAATTCTGTATAAAAACAAAGGAAAAGAATAAAAAACCACGAAAAACCTAAACAACACCTTCATAAAATATAGATTTTCACCCTTTGTTTTAGTTGCAAAAATAAACAGAAAGAGAAATATTTTTCAATCCTTTTACATATATTTATACATTAAAAGTATTTTAACAAAAACTATTTCAAGCAAAGTTACAATAATAAAAAGTACAAGTGCGAATTCGAGTGTGAGTCTGAGAGGGAACTGAAAAAAAAAAAATAATATTGTGTTCGTTTGCTTTGTTTTAAAGTGCTTTTAGAGTAAAAACCTGGTGATTTTTGTAATATTTTCATATAAATCTTAAATTATTTGCGAAAATAAAACGATTTTTTTTATTTAAATGTTTTGTAAATTATGTGGAAATATAACAAAAAATGTACTTTTTTAGGTACTTAATAGGGAATAAGAGTTTAACAGATATAATGGCAAAATTTAATTTACATTTGCGATACAATTGCATTGAAATAATTTTTTTCTACGCTTTGTGAAAGTTAATATAAATATTTATGATTTATTAAAAATTTTAATTTGCATTAAATAGCTTAATTTGCTACGTATTTTAATAATATTGTTAACCCTTTTAAAAAATTAGAGTTCTTTTTAATTGCCTTAAAATTAAATAAACACCACGTTGTTGTTGTTTTACAGTTTCTATTTCCTCACTTTATCTTTATACAGTTTACTTAATACACCAACTTATTTATCCTGCACTTAATATACGTTTATACAACACTTTTATTTACGCAAAAAGCTATATCGACGTAGGCAAGACATCCTCCTTATATAAAAAAGATTTGGAAATGTCTCAAACGTTCTAATAGCCTCTATTTTATATTCGTTTATTTTTAAACATGTAAAATTGTGCTACTCAAAGATGGTCGAACCTTGACACAAACCAATAGAGAAAAATCGCACGTTACAGTCCCAAAGCTACTAATGTGGAGTATTTTCTTTTTAGTCATTTTAATTATAGGAACAATATTGTAATTTCAGTTTTAAAACTATTAGTTTTTCCAGATAAATAAAAAAAATACCTGGTACGTGATACTTTTTTTCTGATAGACGCTATCGAGTAGAACAATGATCTGCACTTAGAATTTTTAAAACACCACTTCCACTTCCAAAAAACACCTCCAGCTTATAACTTAGCTGAATATTACCAGATTTTAACTTTCTTTTCGTATTTGGAAAGAGGAGAAACAGATCTTTTAAATTATATTGTTACGAAAATGAAACGCTGAAAAGAAAAATCCACCACATCAGAGACTTATTGTGGAATTTTTAGCTATGGACTTTATTGGTTTGTGTCGGGGCTTACCATTGCTGCAATAATTACCTTAACTTTTTTAAGAGTACTGCCGCCTGTAACGGTGTTGCCAGTTCGATTCTTTTTGGGGTTATTTGGTTTTACACCATTTGAATTTAATGTACATAAATCAAAATTTGTAGCAACTACAAGAACATTCGATACTAATAATGAAGTACTATAAAAAGATGGCGCAATGCGGTTAGTTAGTTAGATTTCATTTAGCTGTCATAAAGTAAAGTCTGTTTAAGCGCAAATAAAAAGTGTTGTAAAAGCGAATTTCCTTTATTAAGACAAAGTGCAGTAAAGTATAGTGCAGTAAATAAAAAAGAGACAGACTGTAAAACAAAAACAAAGTAGTGTTTTTTTATTTCAGCGCAATATAAATGAACTCAACTCATGAAAAAATCACACAATTGTTACAAAATTTTAAATTTTTTTAGAAATACGGTTAAAAATTCGATGATTTTATCATAATGTTAGTCTTTAATTCCAAATTGTTTAATGGTCAGTTTGGTATAAAAAATCCAATATTTTAGACGCTCCACCGGCTCCAGCTTAGTCGCGTAAAATTGCTTCAAGAGAATGGAGTTATGTCTATGTAGAAAAAACTTAGCGATATCCTCTCTGGCCTTAAAGATGAACATCACGTAAAAATCATGAGTCGAACTATTATAAAAGTCTTATGACTTAAGGT
The DNA here is from genome assembly GCA_023159175.1 of Wohlfahrtia magnifica. Classification (NCBI taxonomy): domain Eukaryota; kingdom Metazoa; phylum Arthropoda; class Insecta; order Diptera; family Sarcophagidae; genus Wohlfahrtia; species Wohlfahrtia magnifica. The sequence continues at coordinate 1,853,123 of JAKWBJ010000506.1, read as the reverse complement.
TTTCAAATCTCGGACAGGTCTTTTGTTACCTGTAGCTTTAAATAAAAAAGGATAGAATAGTCTACGAACTGCAATATGGATGAGCGATGTACAAGGGTGCAACTCTTTCAGTTCTTCACATAGGGCACATCAGCCAACTATTAGACACGAGTACTGGAGTTAAACACGGATGTCTACTTTCACCTCAGCTATTCACCATCATAATGGATGACATAATGAGCAAAGTCTATGCAAAAAGAAAAGGAATAACATGGAGTTTCTTACGCTAACTCTATGTTTGGGACTATGTGGATTTTAGATATTTGTCTACTTTCGCATTAGAAAGATTGTCTGGCAAAGTCGGACTTGAGATAAATATCAAGAAAACCAAGGCCATGAGAATCAACAGTCTATCTCTCTCTTTATTTCGTATCGCCTGACAGGGCATAGTGACATAAATATACATACAAATATACGAGCACAAATTTACAGTATAAGGCAAATTAATTGAAAAATAATATTGCAGCGCTATATCCACTCCGTGCTATCATTTGCTATATGAATTGCTGGCTGAGTGCTATTTCAATCAGTGGTCTAAACTGGTCTGTCCATCGTGTTGGAGACCTTCCTTTTCTTCTTTTATCTTCGGCCTTTCGCTTAACCATTAGCCTTTCAATGGTACCCTCCCTTCTGGCAATGTGTCCAAAATATCTAAGATAGGATCTATTTATTTTTTTCAACAGCCAGTTGAGGTATTTGTTCTAAATCCATAATTCAAAGCTTTCAATTTTCCTTCTTTCTGCTTGTTTTATGGTACAAGTTTCTGTGGCATAGGTGGCGATTAGAAAATTTAAGGTTTCTATCAGACCCAGTTTAGTTTTCTTCGTTATGATCCTTTTTCATTAAATTTTGCTTAGTTTTGTGGTTAAAGCTCTAGCTAGAGAAAGTCTCCTTTTTATTTCTACAGCACATTTATGATCATTTTGGTTTATTGAGCCCAGTTAATGTTGTTACATCTGACTGATTGTTGTTTATTCAGTCAACAATCATAACTTTTTTCTAGATGAGTTTATTTGAAGACCATATATTCGTATATCAAGCTTTCTCATTATAATTTCAAATTTTTCTGCGCTCAATCCTATTATTTATTCTCTTTCAACTATCGATATGTCTCCTTCCCACTCATCCAGTACTTCTCACATTATTACTTCTGTGTAGCCATTAAATAATGTTGGAGAGAGTATGCAAGCTTGACGCGTACCAGAATTTGTCTTAAATACACATGACATAATATTGTTGACTCTGACTGTAGATGTGTTCTGCTAACATGAAAAACAAAAACATAATACTATAAGGTTAACCAGCCAGCTATGTAGATGACTTCTGTTGTCTAGGAAGTACATTAACTAGAAGAGACATTCGAACGAATGCAGTCAGTATGAAGAAGATCACATACGTATGGATGTATATCCAGAAGATCATGTGTTGTGTGCTTAACATGTAAAATTTTCATTCTGAAGAATTTTTTATGACTTTTAAAAAAATAATAATTCTAGTTTTGCGCGATTTTTTTTTTTTTTTTTGGATATGAACTGTTGAGTATACAAAAAAAAAAAAAAAATTTATTCACGTGATTTATGGGAAATTTTTTTCGTAAAACTTTGCTGCTACTCGCATTAAAATCGATCAAGTCGTTTACAAGGTATGATGAAATATATTGACATAACTACCATATTTTTTTAAAGGCCATAAAATTTTTTGTTTTTTGTGGACCAGTAACATTAGTCTGATGTTTGTCATCATCGCTTGAGGTACTAGAGGTATTTTTCTGGTGGGAGGTTGAAGTAGTCTCTTTACTAAAGACTAGAAAAGGCAATTAATTTTTTTTCGTCATGTCCTAAGATGAGATTTGAACATGGGCCGATTGTGTTGTATGCCTGCGCTCTAACCTCTATACCACGCCACCCCCTAGAGCTGATGAAGTACGCTGATGACTTGTACAGAAAAATCGTATATACGGATAAAAACATTTTACGTATAGCAAAAACTTAACCAAAAAAATGATATGGTGTTATCCCGGATGTATACAGAAGCGTTTAAGCTCATTTAGCGAGTTGTTATCTTAACACATGAGCCGAGACCATTTTCAGTCAAAAATGAAGGTAATGCTCACGGTTTTTATGGATTACAACGGTGTAGTGCATCGTGAATTTTTGCCAGAGGAGCGTTATGAGACGCTTGCATGAAGAACTTCGCCGAAAAAGACCAGAATTCTGGGCAGAAAACTAATGGATTTTGCACCATCATAACGTACCTTCGCATAGTGCCATCATTATTCGAAATTTCTTGACGAAACAAATACAATCCGACTGCCACTGAATTCAACTGATTTGGCTCCCTGTGTTTTCCTTCTGTCCAATCGAGTTAAAAATCCATAACGAAAAAATAACGAAATAATCGCAGGAAGCTCTGATGGGCATACCGAAAACCGAATATAAAAAGTGCTATGACGCCAAGATTTAGCGGGAATATGAACAACTTAACAAAAAAAAAACTCAAATCGAAACGATGGGACCGCCACACTTCCGGAAACTTTTTGATTAAGATAGAATTGGGTTTGACTGATATTCTAAACTTTATATTACACGCCGTGTGCTATTTTAGTATTTAAGATATATAAGTTTTGAAAATTTTATTTTGTACTTCGAATAAACTTATCGTCGTTGGGAATAGTTGCAATAAAATTGTGTAATTAGCTTCTTTATGAAAAATGTGTATTTTATGTTTCCAAGTATTTAAGTTTAAATTGCTATTTGGGTATGCGTAGTCATTTCAGTGTGGTTTTGTTATGCTTTGGTTTATTTTATACTCAATTAAATGCAAATTACAAGCCGTTAATGCTGAGAAGCTTCATATTTTTTGTTCCTTAGCGATAAAAGCGAAATAAAAATACAATTTTAAAACCCAAAACCAAAACTAACAACTTCCACCTCAAATAGTAAAAAGATATTAAAGAGTTACTTAATTTTGTATTTGTTTTTGCTCGGAATCGGGCTTAACCTAAAAGTGTTTAACCTTTTTATTTTAGTTTTTTCTTTTCCTTTTCAAACATTTTAAAAGTCATGAATCTTGTCGGTTTTTATCTCATTTAGTCTGTACATATTTGTGTGTTCTTATGAGCGTAAAAGTTTGGTTTATGGGTCAAATACTTTGTTTGCACTTAAGTTACTTAATCTGCCTTCTTTGTGCTGAAATCATTTTTCGGAATCTCCTTTCTATTTTTTCTATTAAATTTATAGCTTATTGGCAGAAGTATGAAGTGCAATTGTTGCAAATACTAACAGAAGGAGTAAATTCATTTATAAAGAAGTCTTAATAAAGCATCTATTGAACTTATGATCTATTTTTGTTTTTTAAATTTTTAACCACAGCCTTACTAAGGGTATCTTTCATGAAAATTCCAAATATACATTAATTATTAGAAAGTGAGTATTTAAGATAAATTCTGATATTCGTACTAAGATACTTTAAGACCTTTTCATATTTATTTCTGTTAAGATCTCAAGGTAGTGAATATTTTACAAAAACTACATTATTAACAGCATTAGATAAATTTACTAAAATAATAAATTATTCATAAAGAAAATTTGTTTGTTTGCACTTTTTATTAACTTTTAGCAGGTAAAAAAAACAACTGCTTTACTCTAAAATTTTCAAATTCTATTTTCAGCGTACTAACATGCAAAAGGCTCCCCACCGATCTTTTTCTGAAGCAGAAGGCTAAGTTTATGGCAGTAAAGCTAAATGCAGTTATGTGGGGACCACAGACATTTTCGGATCAATTACATGGTCTCTAATAATTTTCTCGATACCTTAATGTCTATGCCGATGGCTCTAAGATGCTGGGTGGAATGAGTTATAGTGATGGGTCGGCCAGTTTGATATTATGCCAAATTTATTTTTTTGTTGTGGAGTACAATTGTTCCGGTTACAAATAATATATTACTTCATTCATATGGCTGCCTCTCAGTACCCATTCGATCGGACCAATTTTCGAGAACTTATGCGAGTGTATGTGGAGTGTATCTTGGCTAAGACATTACGAATGTTGGCCTTCAACTGCTCAATTATCTCTGGTTCGTCGGCATAACACTTGCATAACACAACTGACATCACCATTTTGGCTAATTAAACGGCCATCAAACGTTTGACGCAATAGATCGACTGTGGCATGAGATATGTGGCATCCTGTTGAAACTAAATATCGTTCACATCTATATCATGAAGAGCGGGTGCAAAAAAACGGCCGTTCGTTCAAAGATGTAAATGGCTCAATTATATCTCCGCTCTACAAGACGCACCAATCGCTCACTCGTAATGGGTGCATTGACATTTGTAAGACCACGTTTGGGTTTTCTGTGCCACAAACACGGCAATTTGGCTTATTAACGTAACCACGAAGATGAAAATGACTTTTTTTTGTCTTTGTTTTGGAAATAAATTTTCAAAAAATTCCAACGTTGCTAAGCGCAAATCGATTCATTTCTTTCAGTGGAGATAATATACTGAAGTTTGTACAGAATAGAACGACATAAGTATTGCCAGATCCGAAATAACCACTGGTTAAAATTTAAGCCCACCTGTTATATTCATAAAAGACTGTGATACTAGACTGTCTTCTTCGTTGCCTGACTACTGCAGTGTATTCCAGGCGGAGGTCATGGCTATACTAAGGGCTGTGCAATGCTTGTTAAATGGTGGGATTATCCCTGAGAAACTACTGATTTATTCAAATAGTCGGGCTGCAGTCGAGGACCTATCGAGCGTTAACTCTCATATGATTTCCGGGATACGGGGAATTGCGTTGCTGCCGAACTGGCTAGGGCAGGTACTAAGTTCAATATTTTTGTCCCGATTGTTTAAGTTAAACCGGATATTCTCCAGGTCAGTATACGGCGATGCTCAGTCTTGTTGGCGGCATGAGGACATGTGCAGTATCGCCAGGCTCTCTTTAACGGACCTCGATGAAAAGAGGAATTGAATATCTTGTCTATTTAAGTCATATGGCCATCCATGGCACAATTGCGGTCCCTATGGGTCACTGCCTGATTGGAAGACAGGCCGATAGACTCGGCATCCACTCACATGACTTTTGTTGGAGTTGTGGTTCTGTTTTTTACCTCATGTGTCAGTGTCCAGCTCTAGCTACGAGACAATGATTTTCTATGTCTATGATTTTTTTTCGCAAATTATTGTAGTACTACTTTTCATCGAACGTAGTCATTCGAACATACAAAATAAACTATAGCGTTGCCTGATGCAATTAATATTACTAAGAATATTACATTTTAGACCCACCTACCGACTGATATTTTTGACTTTCACGATATTTTTTAAAACCAAGAATTTGCTAAGAATTTTGCAATGCTGAAACTGACAACCCTAAGTTTAACCCCGGCTCCGAACGTCAAACGCAGAAGTTGTCAATACTAATAATACTCATAACCAGTTACTAGTTAATATTATGTGCTGATACCGCTGTTAAATTTTTGAAGCGGCACACAAGCGTATATCATTCAAAAGGTCTGTTCGTCCTCCTCCTAAAAAATTTTTGAATGTCCTCTTACCCTCGCTATCAGTAGTTACTCTTTATAAGTATGGTACTTAATGGTTTGCAACAATATCACAATGTACAAAATTCGAAATTATTTTTTTATACAGTCACGCAGATAATAATAAGTTCCCAAAATAAAAACGGTTTTTAAGAAAAACTTTACAGATCTAATAGAAGTTACCTTTACATATGAGAATATAATGACACAGGCATATGAACAATCCATTAAATGACCAGCTTATTGCACTTAAGCACTTAAAAGGCATATGACAGCACAGATAATTATACGTACAACTTAAAAAGATACTATATTTTTTCCAGTTTTACGAAAAAGTTGCTATATTGATCTGGTCCATGGCAAATTTGTATAATAGCTTAACAATTCTTTTCACCGTTAAAAAATATACTATTTTAACCGAAAATTAGACAAAAATCGAAATATTTGTATTAAAATTCGAGAGCAAATAATAACCTTACAAAAGCTTACAATGTTTTAAATGCAATTTCGAAATTTGATGGTAGTGCCAAGTCCACAGTCCAAACAGTTCTTAAAAACATTTCTGAGCCGAAATCTTTAGCGAGCAAGCCCAAAACTGGTCGTTCACCTAAAATTTTTCCCATTGTTGCCCGATACATAAAAAGTGTTGTGAATAAAACACCTTAAACAACAACGGTACAAAATCGGAATACATTGAAAAATGACCACAATATTAATGTTCATTCGGAAACTGTTCGTAGTGTTTTGATAAAAAAGCGGAGTCCATAGTAGAGAAACAGGAAAGAAACCTTTTATAAGCGAACTCAAAAAAGACTTTACACTGCAGTAAACGGAAAAAACTAAAATTTCTGGGATAATGTGACATTGAGTTATGAGTTTAAGTTTAAATTATTCGGTTGTGACGGCAGGCAAAAAAGTTAAGTATGTTTAAAATCAAAATATTTTTAAGGGGTACGTAATATAATCTGTGTGACTGTAATTATTTTCAAAGTCAAAACGCCAATTATGACAATTATTAAAAACATTTATTTCAACGTTGATATGTGTAACCACCTCATATACTTTATGCTCAATCTCTTTCATAAAATACATAATCGAAAGAACGCATATCAAATACATATTTGAAATGAAATCGGTAGTAGTAAAAAAATAAAATTAAATTAAAATTAAAAATATATTTAACATATATCATTTATGTTCATTGAATATATACAGAAATAATTTATGCCTGCACATATTAAGTGGCTCGTAGCAATCGTGCATTCATTCACGTCTCTTTTTCTTATTTAATTATTAGGCCATTGAAATATAAATTGATTAATTATACAAATAAACAATGGAAGCGATTTAAACTCTATTAAGCATGTATATACAATTAATTGCAAAAATATAATTACAAATTGGAATTATTTGCAGTCGTAATCGATTTAATTAATTTATTTTTATTGTTACTGATAATTATAAATAAAAATATTCATTTATACTATATACTGTGAATCACTAAAGTAAATACACAGCTATTCAATCTATATTAGTTTTAAATAAAACTCTATAAGTTAATTCAAACAATTTTTTTTTTTAGAATAAAAGCCAGGTAACGAAATTAACAGTATTTTTATATTTGTTCTATGATTTAACTTATAGATTTTGTTGCAGGTGACTAAATATTGGTTGGGTAGAAAAAGTTCAAGTTGTAGGCTAGACTTTCAGGAGGTGGCCAGCTATATGCCGCAGCTACTAGTCCATTATTAATGTAAATAGGAGGAGCAGAGACGGGACACCAACCCCACCCGCACGACTGCCGGTGATTTTATTAAATTGTTTCTGTTTTATTTTTGCCCGTTTGTGCTTTTAAGTTCGAGTATGCCTATAAAGAAAAGACAAATATTAGTATCAATTCGAGCAATAGTAGTATAGAGCTGTAAAACTATCGATAGTCGGCCCATTCGATAGTTTGCAAAAGAACTATCGATACTATCGAATGCTTTTAAAGACTGAGTTAGTGAAAGCAACGTACAACGCAAGACTTTGCAATATTGTCAAACTTTAGATGTTAGTTAGTGAAAACGTATCACAGCAGCCAGTGCAGTCAACTACTTATTATTAAAGTAATGCCAAAGTGGACATTTGCAACGTACAAATCAAATTTCTGTAGACTTTCTACGTGACAATGAAAACGTAAGCAGCAACGTGCTTTGGTTATGTTAGAGAAGTTCACAGCTGATCCCCAAGTACACGATATGTTTTCACTAACTCAGCCTTAAGCGTTACTTGTGGCAACAACATCAGAATTTAAGTTAAAGGAAAATATTAATAATAAAGGGTCCGCAAAATAATTTTTTTTTTTTTGAAAATGTTATAAAAAAACTTCTGAATATTTTTTATTTGAAAGTACAATCCCTCCGGTTAATAATGGAAAATAATTTCATTCAAATGGCTGCCTCGGCTGGCCATGCAATAGCCTACACGATCGGTCCAATTTTTGAGCACATTATCGATTGTGTGCAGCTGTATTTCACCAATTGTTTCACGAATATTGTCCTTTAAAGCGTCAATTGCTTCTGGCTTGTTGGTGTAACACTTATCTTTGACGGCACCCCACAAATAATAGTCCAACGGTGTCAAATCGCAGCTCCGAGGTGGCCAAACGACATCAGCTCTGCGGGGGGTACTTCACAAAAAAACCGTTTTTGTTTTATTGCATTTTTAAATAATCCTTTTTATGAATATGGGATCGGATTCAGCCTCGCAAATCATGTCTTTTGCGACCTCAGCACGGTCATAATTTCAAAAAATCGCCAACTCACATAGAGATATATGTAATCCTGGCTACGTAGCTATTGCAATTGTCAAGCTATGATGCTAAGATTTAGCAGGCATATCAACAATAGATGTACCAATCTAACAAAAATAAATTTAAATCGAAACGATGGGACCGCCACACGGGGGTTATTCCGGAAAATTTTTGATCAAGGTATTATAGTTTGAATTCAAAAGGAAAAAGAAAGTGTAGGAAAAAGTAAGTGAAAAGAAAAAAGAAGATTTTTTTATAAGTATATATTGCTTATGAGAGTTAAAATTTAAATTCAATTTACTTTAGTGAATAAGAATTTGTTTCTTTTTATATATAATAGTGCTGGTGTAATATGGAATATAATATAATAATGGTGTTGGTATAATAAGACATGAAATTTGTTGAGTAATTTCTATAAAATAGATTGGTGAAGTTTGGGAGAGCGGATAAGGCGCTTGTCAATGAACATTTCTGTTAATGTATTGCAGCCATGAAAGAGATGGCCGATTGGAGCATTAAGTCCCGCTCCCTATTTATATGCATGTGGTGGTTATCGGTAAAATGATTGATATAAAGATTTAACATTTTTTTCTTTCTAGTTCGAAGATCAACAGGGTTTAGAATCTCCACTGAAAGTTATGCTAGCCGGCGGAACATTACGGCAGAGAAAAAAATTCATAACAGAAAACATATATAGATTGAGTATTTGTTTACTTACTTTAGTGCATAACTGTACATGTATATAAGTTTTCGTTTTTATGATAATTGTTTTAAAACATTACATTAAATTTAAATGTTGATCACAAGCCTCGTAATAAATACCGCAACAATTTTTATCTGCCATTTTTGAACCATAAAAAAATAATAAAAAATTTGCATAATAATATTAATATCAATTTTTTTATTTCTACTGCAATTAAAATCTTATTTATAAGTTAATTACTGTTGTACAAACATTGCTTGCAAAATTTATTTAAATGGAGATGTCATTTTTTCTTGTGTAAATGTAACTTATAGTTGCAATATCGCATAAAGTCACCAGCAGGTGTAAGTGTTATTTAATTACGTGTGGTATTGGCTCATTATATATTTTAATGCGATTTTCTAGCAAGCATGTTACTGCAACATATGTATCTCTGTTAGAAAACTAGTATCATCAAGCTAATATTCGTCACAGGCAGTGTCGCTATAATTTCTTTTTAGAAAAACTGAAAATTTAGAAAAATAAATCTGATTTTCAAAAGCTGTACATGCCAAGAAAATTATAAAAATATAGATATACGGGTACGTTCTCTGAATGATTTCAATTTTACTCGATTTCGGCTTACAGAACATACCCGATAATTAATTTCATAACGTATTTTTACAACAACTTAAATTTGATATACATAAATAAATATAATGTCATTGTGCTCGAATTTGAAACTTTTTTCCGACATGCGTGGTACCTGGGGTTAAACGTGATCCGAGTACGCTGAATCTAGTGATGGTATCCGTTCTATTAGGTTAGCTCTTGCTTACGTGATAAACCGTTATTTATATATTAAAAAGGTTGCACAACATATATTTGCGTATCTTAAAAACGGTTTAGTTCATTGAAAAAAAAAAAATGAAATTCAGCAATAAAATTACCATTACGTAAGGCTACAATTTTTTACTATACGCAGACGATTTTTTTTGGCAAAAGAAGTCTGAGTGATATTTTAGTAGTAAAGCAGATGTATTACTCATACGTACGTACTTTTTTTATAAGACCAACACCCAGGGGATGACCCCTACTCATGCAGTGCATTGAGCTGGTACTAGGAAAATATGTTATTGGAAGGAGGATAGAGGGAGTAGTTTTTATGGACGTTAGATATAAATTTACTCATGTCGTAAGTGGCAGGAAATACTTTCGCTGGAAGATTATTTCACACCGAACAGTGCGATCAAAGAACGAATTCGATATAAAGTGTGTGTGATTTACTGGACAATCAACTACAAAGGGATGCGCTCTACGAGAAATACGAGTACTACGTAAAAATATATGAGACCTTCATTAGGTCACTTGTGAGTGTGTCGTTCATATTCATCCTTCTTGCCACAACCTCCAAAAGGCTCGGTCTACGATCAAAAGAATATGAGTGAAAAATGCTGCTGTCATCCGAAAATGTAGATAGGATTAGAAGTGAGAAGAAGAAAGTTGTAAAAAATATTAGAAAAAGAGTAGGACAAAGAACACAGCCTTGCGGTACCCCTGAGTTTACCCTGAACTCGTCGATGAGACCCCATCTATAACCACTCTTATAGAGCGATCTCTGAGAAAACTCGATATAAATCGAGAAAAGTGACTACCGACACCAAAAGCATTAAGTTACGAAATGAGAGCCTCGTGCCAAACTCTATCAAACGCCTTTGAGATATCCAGAGTCACAACCTTACTCTCGCCAAAACCATGAATGGACTTGTTCCACCTCTCCGAGAGCAACGCCAGCAGGTCACCAGTAGAACGGCCATTTCGAAAACCGTGCTGACGATCCCTAAGTAAATCGTTGGACTCCAGATATCCCACAAGGTGGTGATTAATCATACTCTCCATAACCTTGCAGAGTGCGTAACAAACTGCTATTGGACGGTAGTTCTCAGGGTTACTAGCCTCGCCGTTTTTGGGGATTGGCGTTACATTAGCAACGCGATATGACGCACTGAAAAGGTGAGCTAATGGACGTGCAAGCGTCGATGAGCACTGCTTCAGGACCAGTGCTGGTATGCCATCCGGCCCAGAAGACATGTTAACGTTAAAATTTGCAAGGACCCTTTTTACAGTACGAGCTCGAAAAAATATACTAGGCATACTTACTGATATACTCTTTCAAGTTCGGGCAGTGGTTGAACGCTCTCCGGCAAGTGAGAATTACTTACAAACATTTCGGCCAAAAGGTTTGCCTTTTCAACCGGCTTCGTAATTTGTGAGGTCATTCTTTAAGAAAGCAGGAACCGAACTAGCGTTGTTCCTCAGCTTTTAAACGAATGACCAAAAGTTTTTACTTCCTCGCGGAAAAGTAAGAACTCGTATAAAGCCTTTTCGCGTCTAAGTACTTGGCACCTCGCGGAAAAGTAAGAACTCGTATAAAGCCTTTTCGCGTCTAAGTACTGGGCACATTTGTTATTGTGCCAATTCCTGAACGCTTCCTCTCTGGATCTGACTGCCAGTTTACACGTCAGATTAAACCAAGACTTGTTCCCAGATTTAATCGAAAGCTTTTTGAATGGGATGAAAAAATCCATCCCTAGCATTATTATATTCACCACCGTTTCTGCCATGGCATCGACGTTTGAGTCAAGGAAACAAAGTTTCCAATTAAAATGCCCAAAAAAATCGTTGAGCTCAGCCCAACGAGCGTCCTCGTAGTTAAAAATAGAGCGTTCCGTAGCCATGGGTGGAACCTCGCGAAGAGCGGTGGACAAGAATGAGGCAGAAACTGTGCAATGATCCGAATTTCCGAGAGGTGCAAGAACCTCAACTACATACCTTTCGGGGTGTGTAGTGAGGAAAAGGTCGAGGGTATTGTTCTGGTGCCCATCTACACACGTTATATGTGTCGTAAACTCAGCGAGTGCAGTTTAAGTAAATTTAACTCAGCGAATGTGTTATTGGTGTGAAGAGAGTTTATAAGGAGTAAAATCGTGAAGTGAGTCGTGAAGTAATAAACCAGTTTAGTTGTAGTTAACTCAGTAAAGAGAGTTAAGTGTGGATAACCTCTAGTTGAAAAAGTTGTGATCGAACCTAAGTTATAACTACGATCGGGTTGGAAGATCTTTAGGAAGAAAGATCTGACGAGTAATTGTTGTTGTTTACAAAGTTATACACAGACAGAGTGACTAAGAATAAAAATTGTTATTGCCTGTAAAAGGATTACAAGCAGTGGTGTACATAACTGTGTTGAATAAAGGATTTTTAATTAAAACCAAACACAAAATTTATTTTATTTTAACTGCAAACTACGAGCTCATAAAAACACGTAAGGTTAGAGTAAAAAAAAATAAATAGTGATATATCAGCTGATATATTAGTGAGAGTATGTCAACTTGAACCCAGCGTATGAATCATTTGAGGCGTAGCCACGGTCAACATTTAAATGAATCATCTTTAAACATTGAATTATATAATTCGTTCTATTGGCGCAAATAAAGATTTCCTACATATCTCTAAATTCACTTCTAGTTTGGCTGTCGGAGTGTAAAGACGTGTTTTTATCAAAGCGGAGAATTTAAGTTTGTTACAAACGGTTCGTGTATGAAAACGTGTTTACAAGTGTGAGTGATACAATTGTGAAGAATTGTTGTTGTAAAGTTGAGACTCCCAGGGATAATTTCTGTGGTGTCTCAGTTTTTGACTTCAAGGTCAGTAGCAATTTGAAGAAGTGAGGTTAGATAGGACTAACGGAGTGGAGTTACCATACTCGTGCGGTGGGTTTTGGTGCTACCAGAGTGTGTTTTGTTGACGGTTCGGCGTGTTTATTGGACATTGATTTTCGAGTTGTATTTCGGTTTCGGGCGTGTATATTTGGAATTGGTGACGGACTTGGCTACGATTATTGATTTCCTGTTTGGCTGTGATTATTTTGACTTTGGTGAGTCGTTACGTTTGCTAGCTTTTGAATTTTTATTATTATGCCTCCTGCGGGGAAACCTCGCAAGACGGCGAAGGGTGATGCCTCTGACGCTGCGTCTGGGGCAGTCACTGATGAGGTGATGGGACCCCCTCCACCTGCGAAGTCTCGTCTCCGTCATACGGAGAGCGAGCTGAGCAGTTCGGGGTCGGAAGCTGATGTAAAGGCGAGTGGTGGTAAGGCGACAACCAAGCGCTTTAAGTCTGCTCCTGTTGCTGATGCTGCTGCTGCTGCTGCTGCTGTTGATGGTGTTAAGAGTGGTGCTGGTCGCGGTTCTGCTATTGGTACTGCTGCTGGTGGTGGTGTTGGTGGTGTTGCTGGTAGTGGTGTTGTTGGTGGTGTTGCTGCTGGTGGTGCAGTTGGTGGTGTTGCTGGTGGTGCTGCTGTTTCTGGCGCATGTACCACGTCGGATGCTGGTGCTGCTGCTTGCTCTGATAGCTCTGCCGTTGGTGGTGGTTTTGCTGCGGCGTTTCCCCCGTTGCCATCTGTTGGCAGGGAAAGCAGGCAGCGTAAAAGGGCTGTGGCTTCGGCTGCTGCCTTTTCTATGTGTGATGGTGGTGTTACTGTGGTTGACGTTAAGGTTGTCACTGACAGTTTCCGTGAGGTGCTGTTCGGTGAGAACCTTAGTGCGGGGACGATGGGCAGGCTCATGAGGCAGGCTAGTGGATATGAGGAGCTGGTAATGAAACTGCTGGTAGACAACGAGCGGTTGAGGGGTAGGCTGGACATCCTCCAGTCTCCCAGGCCGGTTCAGTCGATGACCACAGTGCCAGCTCCCGCTGCTAGGCCTGTTGCTCAGGCCCCAAAGGTTGCTGCGGTGGTTAGGGCACAGGGTGTCGCGGTTCCCAGGCCTACACCCAAGCCTGTGGAAACCTGGTCGGTGGTCGTTCGCGACAAGAAGAAGGGCGCAACGTCCAAGGAGGTAGTGAGTAAGGTCGTCGAACAGGTTGGACCTACCCTTGGAGTCAGAGTGCATGAGATGCGGCCGCTGAAAAGGACTAGCGGTGCGGTCATTCGCACACCTTCGGTGGCGGAGAGGTCGAGGATTGCCTCGAACAAAAAGTTTGAGGAGGTCGGCCTGGAGGTGACTGTCAGCGACAAGCTTGGTCCAAGGGTGGTGGCTGCGGGAGTGCATGCGGTGATCACTCCTGATGAATTTATGTCCGAGTTGTTCGAGATGAACCTGAAGGAGCGAATGAGCTACGAGGTGTTCAAGAGGAGCGTTCGTCTGGTTACCAGTCCCTGGAGGTCTGACCCTGCCGGACAGGTCAGCGTTGTGTTGGAGTGCAGTGAGCGTGCTGCGAACGCGCTCCTGGATGTCGGTAGGGTCTACGTGAAGTGGTTTAGCTTCAGGTTGCGGCAACAGGATGCGATCCCGCACTGCTACCGCTGCCTCGGCTTTGACCACCTGCAGCGTGAGTGCAGGATGGGGCAGGATGTGTGCAGGACGTGCGGGACGATGGGGCATCTGGCCTCACGTTGTGTTAACCCGGTGAGGTGCCGCAACTGTGAGATGAGGGGCCTGCCAGCGGACCATAGTATGCTGTCGTTTGCGTGTCCCACGTACTCGGCTATGGTTGCCAGGGCGAACGCCAGACACTAATGGAGTTGCGCCTTTTGCAGCTGAATTGTCAGCGCTCGAAGGCGGTGACGTGCGAGCTGGGGCAAGCTATGTGTCAGCTGGACGCTAGCTTTGCCCTGATCCAGGAGCCGTATTTCGCGAATGGTGATGTTATGGGGATTCCGGGGGGGTTTCGCGTATTTACTGACGGTGTGGGAAAGGCCGCGATTATAGTTAGGGACAGCGACGTGGACTGTACCAAATCAGTTGATAGCCAGCTTGGGGTGTGTGTTAGGGTAAAAGGGTGGTTTGGGGAGATGTTTCTGGCTAGCATCTACTGTAGGCCTGGCGTTTCATTGGAACCCTATCTAGGGTATATGGATACGGTACTACTCGCGGCGAGTAGTATTCCTGTTATCCTCGGCCTAGATGCGAACGCCTCCTCTCGTATGTGGTTCAGTAAGATCTCCAGACTTGGGTCTGGACATCCGAACCTCATACGAGGAGGAGTGCTTAGTGAATGGTTGCTCTCGAGAGATTTGAGCGTGTTGAATGAGCCGAGTGAGCTATATACTTTCGATGGGCCAATGGGCGTCAGTGACATTGACGTGACAGCTGCGAATTGGGGGATAAGTGACCATAATCTCATCGAGATTAGGGTTACTTGTCCACAACGGACTAGGGAGACTGGTGGCGTTTTACGATGGCGAACGCGTGACGTTGATTGGGACCATTATCGGTACTGTTTTAGGGAGGCATTGTCATCGGTGCCAATTGAAGACTTTAGGCTACTAACGATTGACGACCAGGTTGACAAGATTGTCCGGACGGCATCTACGGTAAATGATGCACTGTTGGGCCGAGCTAGTTATGTGAAGCCCAAGAGGGTCAAATGGTGGACCCCTGAGTTGGAGACGATGCGGCGGCGCGTTCGACACCTCCGGAGACGTTTCCAGAGGGGTAGGCGTACCAATGCTGAAGATCTAGCTCAGCGTAGGACCGAATATCTTGGCAGCCTTAAGACGTACAAGGACATGATTGTTACAGTTAAGGAGGACGAGTGGAGGAGATTTGTACAGGACAATAGGGATGACCCCTGGGGTAGGGTTTACCGTATCTGCAGGGGTAGAAAGAGTCAGGTGGACATAGGATGCCTCCATGTTGGCGACACCGTGTTGTCTTCATGGAGGGACTGCACGGACGCATTGTTGGGGGTCTTCTTTCCAAGGGCGGAGCCAGGCAACTATCCTCCCCCACCGGTGGAGGTTGCTGACCCTCCAAACTTGGTGAGGGCGGAATTAGATGACTGTTTTTGTCGGGTGAGAAGCAGGAAGTCCCCAGGTTTGGATGGGTTGACCGGAGAGATGTGTAAGAACATCTGGAAGGCCATCCCTGAATACCTGGAGGCGGTGTACGGTAGGTGCATTAATGAGGGCTACTTCCCGAAGGCATGGAAATGTGCTCGTGTTGTGGTACTCCTTAAGTCGCCTGATAGAGTGAGGAGTAATCCTCGCTCTTATCGGGGCATCAGCCTCTTGCCAGTATTTGGAAAAGTGCTGGAAAGAGTCATGGTGTACAGACTCAAGGAATGCTACAGCGAGGGCCCTTCATGTTACCAGTTTGGTTTTAGGGAAGGCAAATGCGTCGAAGACGCTTGGATGCATGTGAAGAGTTCTGTCGAACAATCATCTGCGAAGTATGTGCTTGGGCTTTTCATTGATTTTAAGGGAGCTTTCGATTATCTTTCGTGGGACAAGGTCTTACGAAGGCTATCGGAGGTTGGCTGTCGTGAGATGGGCATTTGGAGTAGCTATTTCGAGGATAGAAAAGCGTGTGTTGTTGGATCCTTTGAAACAGTTTGGATGGAGGTTGTTCGGGGTTGTCCGCAGGGGTTCATCTGTGGTCCATTCATTTGGAATCTCATGATGGATACTCTGTTGAGGCAGCTCGGGCTGACATTCAAACTGTGTGCGTATGACTTGCTCATCCTGATCGAAGGCCGGTCTCGTGCCGAGCTGGAGAGAAGGGGTGCCCAGGCCATTCGCATTGCTTGTGAGTGGGGTGTAGGGGTTGGTGTGGACGTCGCAGTGGATAAAACGGTGATGATGTTGCTTAAGGGCATATTGTCAACCGGGCGACCTCCACTCATTAGAATTGGTGACAACAGCATTCTCTATGTGACTCAGGTCAGGTACCTCGGAATAGTTGTTGGGGAGCGTATGAGCTTCCAGGCTCATCTCACCCATGTCAGGCATAAGCTGGCAGCTATCGTTGGAAAGGTTAGGCGCATATTGAGGAGTGATTGGGGACTCAGCAGGCGTGCCGTCCGTATCATATACGATGGACTTTTCGTCGCTTGTGCGGCGTATGGCGCGTCGGTGTGGTATAAGACGGTCATGTCTGTTGTTGGACAGAGTAAGATTCTCACGTGTCAGAGAATTGCACTCTTGGCATGTGTTCCGGTGTGTCGGACGGTCTCTACCGATGCTTTGCAGGTCCTTGTTGGTGTACCTCCGCTTGACTTGGAAGTGGTGCGTCGTAGCATTGCTTTCAGGGTCAAGAGGGGACTACCACTTGGGACGAACGATTGGCTTTCTGTTTCGGAGCTCGAGATTGGGAGAGATAGGTATAAGGCCCTTTTGCAGGGGTGCCTCGTAGATAGGTGGCAGACGAGATGGACGAACAGCGACAAGGGAAGGGTGACTTATGGATTTATTCCGGACGTTACGTTCGTACGGGAACACCCTGACTTTGGCTTTGGCTTGAGTCTGGGGTTCATACTGACGGGACATGGCTCTTTCAATGCATTTTTGCATCGAATTGGTCAGACTGAATCAGCGGACTGTCGGTGCGGGAGGGGAACTGAGGACTGGAGGCATGTACTGACTTCGTGCCCGGACTATGATGACGTTAGGGATTTAGATAGTATGGGTATTACTCATACTGCGGGGGTGTGGGATTTCAGTAGGGTATTGTTGGACGATCGTACTTATGGTAGGCTGGGCGTTTTTGCCCTTGAGGTGTTTAGGCGTAGAAGGACGGCACTTTTAGCGGAGGTTGAACCTGCATCACCATCTTAGCGGTCTCCTGGCTAGCCTTTTTCTAGCTTGGCGTCCCGCTGGGGTGCTGACGGTTTTGATGTGTTATGCTGCTTGCTGTGATTGTCTGCTGTTTGCTGTTTCCCGACCTGCTGTTTGCGGCTTGATTTGTGGCTGCAGTTTTGGGTGTTGTGTGTTTGTACTGGTCAGCGTTTGACTGGTTGTGTTCTTGTTGTTGTGTATTGTGTCCGTGGCGCACGATGTCACTTTGAGTTCTCCCGTGAGGGTGGCTCCGTTTATTGTTGTGTTGTTTGAGTGTTTCTTGTTTGTTGTTATTACCATCTTGGTCACCAGTCCGAAGTTGTTTGGGACTTAAACTGGTAGTAGCATTTATGCTACGAGGCCTGACCGGAGGCTTAATTTCTGGTGCCACGGGTGTCGGGAGCCCCAGGAATTTCGGTTCCTGCCCGACTATGGTGAGGCCCCCTTTGTGGGAGCAACGTGGTGGCTGTGGTTTAAACCCAAATCGCGGGGAGAGCTATGCTGGCTCGGTGTGGAGTTACATTTTTAACCGGGTGCCGTGACCCATAGATCGGTAGGAGTTTAGATAGTCTCCGGCACCTTACCAAGGTGTGAGGTCATGTCCAAATAACATGGCTTTAAATTGGTACTCACTGGTGATTTTAATCATAGGTGGGGGCGTTGGTGGACGCATTGTATTCACTCGTGCTTTGGCACCGTGAGGTAACGTCCTAGGGCAGGTACTCACGTTAAACCACTGACTTAATATCTCTAAATTGTATGAGTTTTTTAAATTAAGTCCGTAAAATTTTAGGAAGTTACCCGATAAAATATATTTTTCATTAGTATTTTCATATAAAATAGTTTGGATAAAAGACTTTGGTTATAACGAATTTTTCCGTATTTTTTCAAATTTTGTTATAAAAAGTTTTCAGTGATAAATGTGAATAAGGAATAAATAGCTAAAATGTAGTATTTTCCGATATACGAAGTTTTTGAAGTTTCACTGTAGTTTATTACTGCTCACACAAATGTAGCACTTTTACCATTTTTTGTGCTACAATTTCCATTGCATTGATGAAATTGAGAGTGTGATTATTTTACAAGTTCTATTGAAGGAAATCAATTACATTTTGCGAGTGCAGACTATTCCTGCACCTGCTTTTTTCCAAGAGGAAAAAAATTATTGATTTTAACATTTATGCATTTTCGAATTTTGTACCAAAATGCTATTTCACCAAGGAATTTTAAAGTTTGTTATATTTTGAGTAGATGTATTCTATGTACGTTTAATGCTTTATTAAGTTTGTACTGATGATAAATCCCACAATTTTTATTTATTTGATGAGATTGATGTTTCATTATAGAAGTTTCCTGTACTAATTAATGCCGGCATTTTATTACGGAAGGTGTTAAATATGTTTTCTCTTTTCGACCTTTCATCTGTCGTTTTCAAATTTCCAAATCTAGTCTGCTTACGTTTGTGGTTTTTCCATCAAATGCAACATGAAGACTAAGATTATTAGTATATGGCAGTCATGAACTTTTCATATAACAATTGTTCACCTTCAATTCACTCGTATTCTTAATCG
The DNA here is from genome assembly GCA_023159175.1 of Wohlfahrtia magnifica. NCBI lineage: Eukaryota > Metazoa > Arthropoda > Insecta > Diptera > Sarcophagidae > Wohlfahrtia > Wohlfahrtia magnifica. The sequence goes on along the minus strand of JAKWBJ010000506.1, from coordinate 1,833,871 downwards.
CTTGCTTTTAGTTTTTACAATTACACAAATATTTTTAGGCACAGAACAATAATATAAAAAGTTTTTTACAATTTTGCTTTTAGTTGTCACTGAAACAGCGAGGAACGGATATGTGTGACGGATGCATGTTGACTTTTAAAATTTTTTAAAACATCAACTTTACTCTCTCTGAGAGAGTAGTTCCCATGTTCTTACTAACACAACTACATTTTTACTTTTGCACATCACTGGTATACAGCAACTTATTGTCATTTTTATTGTTACTGAAGTTGTTAAATTAAATTTTGTTCAATGTGCCTATATGCACTACTGTCGCTTCAAACTCTATTATTGCCAATTGTATTTTTTTATATACAATCGGTCTCCATAATCATCATGTACTGCATCACTCAGTTATACGAATTCTAGTTAACTGCTGACATGTCAACATCACTTTTAAAAATCATGTCCAAAGTAACCGTTGGATTTTTCAGCAGAAAAAGTGGAAAACATATATGAATGCAAAAGCCACAAGCCAAAGTGAAAACACTTCAATCCTTTTAACCTGATAGTACTAAAAAATTAAATGAAGTGAAATAATCCCTTTAAGTTAGTTCATAGTGTTATTGTTAAAAAGTCATTGTAAATTTGGTCCTTTACAAATCTTTTTAGATAATAGCGAACAATTTGTGGAATATTTAATGAAGAGTAGTTCATAGTTTTAGTTTCTAAAGAAATTTTTTTAAATAAAAAATTAATGATTAATTAATATTAGATTATGTTTAAGTCATAAGCAAACGGAAAATCTGCAATTGTTATTTAACTTATTTGGAAACTAAAAATATTAAAATAAGAGAGCAGTCCCAAAATTAGCCGACTTAACAAAGAAAACGCAAGAAAATGTAGTAAATTTTCTTTATTTATCAACATAATTTTTTTCTAGTTCAAAAATCTCCTCCTACCTATATTCAAAAGCTTCGACAGCAGCCTCTAGCCTCATGCTTTGATTGTACTCTGAACCGGTTTTACTTTGCGAGCAGGTGGATTGTCATGTTGCAAAATTACCTTGGCGTGTCTTGTGGCCCATTCTGGTCGTTTTTCGATCAATGCATGATTCAAATTGATCATTTGTTGTCGGTGGCGATCTGTATTAACAGTTTCACCAGGTTTTAGGAGCTCGTGGTACGCCACACCTTTTTTGTCCCAAAAGACATATAGCATTGTCATTCCGCCGAATCCATCTAGTTTTGTAGCCGAAGTTGATGGTTTTCGCTGATTAACCCATGATTTTTTCTATTTAGAGCATGATCACCATATGACTCGACAAGCATTCAAAGTACGACTCTGCAGCATTTTTCTTCAAATGGAACCAAAAATTTAATACTCTCCGCAAATCATCATTTTCTGGTACAAAATTCGCTATCTCTAACACGACGAAAACATATGCTTTTGTTTGTACACTGATTTGATATATACTGAAAATTTTTGGCCAATGTCATTGCTAACGCAAAAGACATTAAGGCTCGTTCACAATAAATGTTACCTATGGGACACTTCATACCGATATGTACATTGTTTTTATGTGAGTTAGCAGCAGCTCTCTCCCTTACTTAATGCACTCAGAGAAACTTAAAGTAAAACAGAAATATAAACAGCAATATAGTAATAAATTTGGGATAAGATTTAGGATTTCTTTAAGCAAATAAAACGGAGATAGATTTTTATATTCATGAATTAAAATGACTTGCCACATCATAAGTAATGTAGCTTGACAAGGTGCGTTGGTATACTAAACATTTCGATTTACCCAAAAGCATTTCGCTAATTGTGTTTGTTTGAGGGACTGATTGTCTATTGTTAATTCTGTTCAATGCTTGAGCATATGTAGCTGTCAGAAAAAGATATTCTTACTTACGCTGTGCAGTGGTCTTGCCACCGAGCCATTTTTTCAAATTTGAAAAGATATTATAATCCGAGAAAGCTAAAGCTGGCAAATAATGTTATGAAGCATTCATAGACTTTGATCATCACAATAATGTCATGTAAATTGATGCATTGTCTGGATGGAAAACACTTTCATTTATCAATTAAATGCTGAAAAAATTTAGCGTAAAACACGCCGTTGTTTGTTTTGCTTTTTTTAAAAATCAATAAAATTTATGCCATCAGCTTTGAAAAAATAAATTTCGTGACCTTACAGGCAGATGGAACTGTCTTCACCTTAATGACACCATTCTCCAAATCCGGTTAACTGCTTTGTTTCCTCTATATTTTCGAATCGACACAAAAACTTGTGTTAATGATATGAAGCAGCGAAATACACTCTACTGTAATATCTTCATGGTATTATTTTTATTTTTGTGTAAGCCAACGTTGCAACAATCTTGCGCACAGCCTTTTAATCTCCAAATTTTCGGTCAATATGCAAGGCATAACAATTTTTGTATTTGATTTTCAGTTAGCTCATATACTTTTAGCTAATGATCATACGTTTTTCTTTGCCATTTCTGGTGTATACACCTCAATTGGTTCATCATTACGCTGTTTCTTTTAGTAGCTCATATGGCCTCGTCTCAACTCTGCACTCAATATTCAGAAGTTGTCAACGAAGTAATCCTGCAGAGTATAATCTAGCTAGGCTAGGCTGTAATTAGTTGGACATTGGCTTTTCACTGGAAAAAAAAAAAAAAAATACTAAACAACGTGTCGGTAGCCTTAAAGCCTTAATCACTCGTTTTATAAGGTTGCCAAATAATTTTTTTAAACTAACGATATGAGGCTTTTAAGCTTATCAACTGAAGAAAAATGATAAAAAATCATGCTCTGTTTACCTTTGATTTTAGGTAACAAGTAGAAGTGATTGGGTGCCAAGTCAGGACACCAATTCGATGTTTTGACTGCTCAAAAATTCACCTGATTGATGAAATGGGTGAGAGCTCGCATGAGAATTCTCCGTCATTTGGTTTAACGAAATCTCCGAAGACTCAGAATTGACTGATCTACATTGCTCAAGGGGAACAGTTGACCATTTCGGCTGAAGACACAGGCGACCATTTACTTCGCTGTGCTTTTTCCACGAACAACTTTTGTTTGATTTAGCTCGTCGTGGAATAACAATACGGTCAATTGTTGCTTTGTTTCTGGCTCATATGCATATATACATAATTCGTGACCTGTCACGATTTCATACACGTTTTTTGAAGTACCACGGGCGAACTTTTCAATCATTTCCCTACACTTATCGACGCAAACCTCTTTTTGACCGATTGATAAATTATAAATCAAACTTTTTTCACAACTAAGTGTTCGTGCAAAGTCTTATGTATTGAAGTAGAACTAACATACAAGGATGCCTCTATCCCACAATATGTCACATGACGATCTTTTATTATCAGGTTTTGTGGTACAATAACCGATTTTGAATTCACTATACCAGCGTTATGTTGAGTTCATGCACACATCCTTGTTGAGATTATCCACTTCAAAGGTGGTGAAAAGTAATCCAACGAAAACCTTCTCTTGAAATTTTGATTTTATGGCCAAATTGATTTTTTTAATTCACTGTAAACAAAACAAATAGCACTTGTACATCAAAACGTTGTGAATACGTTTATGCTAAAAAATATCATACTTTATTATTGTGTTGCCAGATTTTAGCTATTGACAATAGTGTTGCCTTGTCACAAATATGTTTTAACAGCTTTAACTAACGGGTGAGATTTTAACCGTTTGGGTTTTAAAAATTATAAATGAAAGCCTGCCATTTACTTTTTAAAGACTATTTGACGTAAATATTGCCCACGGCTACGTCGAAGGTGATAATCGGTGAGATTTGGTTTTGGCATACTTTTTCCAGTATTTAGACCTGTATCTCACCGATGGGCGTCATAATACTATCTTCCTGGGCTGGAACTGTGGCTGACGAGAGACTTCAAGTATCTGCACAAAAATAGTCAAATGATGTCAAATTGTTCAAAAAATGAGATTAATTGCTCACCACATTCTCATCACAATGGTATGAGTGCCGTGTGGGATGTGTAATTTTTATTTTATTTTTTTAAACCACCAATTTTTTCATTTTGGGTTAAAGAAATTCGGCAATCATCACACGGTACCTTGCTCCTTTGACTGTAACGTTGTGATTTTCATCGTTCTTGAATAAGTTCGATCCACTGCCGATGATGTCGACGACCTACAAATCTTACCGAACAGTGCATCTTGCAGGGTGCATTGGCCACTCTTGAACTGTATTGCCACATGTCACGAATCCTGTTTTTTTCACTGAAAAACCAAATATTAATAAACACCCCTAACAATATACAGAAATTGTATTTGTTTAAAAAAGGCAATAAGGTGGCACATGATGACTGTGTTTTATTAATCTCAATTAAATCGTAGATCAGATTAAAGAATTTGTGTCTAAATTTGTGTAAAATTTTGTGCCTTTCAAACTTTTTGTGTTTTTGATAAGATTTTTTTTAATTAAATGAACATTCGATAATAAATCTGATAAATGCTGGTGAATAGCGAAACAAATTTTAAATTATGGAAGGATTCTGATATTATTTCTCTTGAAGTAAAAACTATACCTTTTTAGTGTAAGAATTCATAAAATACAGGAAAGTGTAAGCTTCAAGTAATAATAACAAAAAACAAAATAAATATCAACATCCTTGTATTCAACCTAAAATGGAAGACGAGGTGCTGTAATGTAAAGAAAGAAAACAAGAGAAGAGAAAGTGAAAAGAAAATATATACAAGAACTTACTACCTGGGAATACTTCATAATAACGTATTCATGCTTATTAACACATGACATGCAGGAAAAATTACAAGGCTTTGATTTTTCGGGCCACTTTTATCTATTTTTAGTAGGAATTTCTTAATATGACAAGTTTAATAAAATGTTTTCAAAGCGTTAGGGCTAACTATAATTTGCTTACGGTAGCTTAAGTAACTCTGCGAATATATACTATAACATGTGCATAAACTATAATGTACTTAACAAACTTTTCGACAAGTTTCGTTTGGTTTAATATGTTAAAGTAAACAGCGATGCTGAGCATATTTTACTTAAATATGTAAACAACTGTTTGAGGTAAAATAGCGGATAAAATATAGACATTAACCTCTTGAGACCCCGGGTACACATACATATGTTTACTTTAAATTATCGTTGTTTATCACGAGTAGCGACTTTGTTGGGAAGCTGCTAGACTTGTGTTTCATGGTATAGACTCTAGAATTTCTAAAAATATCAACAGATGGTATTTCTTTCTACTAAAGTTATCGCCATTTTTTATAATTGTAATTTTTTTTTGTTTGCAATAAGCAAAAACGATATATATGTAAACTAAACTGTTATTATAATCACTTCATGATCAGGTCTCAAAAGGTTAAATAAGATTTCGTGATAAAAATTATTATCTTAAGGAAATAAAAAGAGAAAAGAGTTTTTGGGAAAGCACTAATTTTTGCCACACAAAAAGTCTTTTATGAGTTGGCTAATTATTTGTTGGTTTTTGTTAGTAGCTTAAGTTAGCATAAGTACTGGGACTAACGACTACTGATAGCAATTCAACCTTTGGTACAAATGTACAAAGGCAAATGCAAAGTTTTTCTGGTAGAGCTGCAAAACAATCGAAAGTACTATCGATAGTATCGATAGTTTTGTTTTTGGCTGATCATAGATAGATTTCTTCACTATCGATACTATCGTCTGACCGCAAAAATTTATTCGACGCATGTTGTTAGCCGTGTGTAAACTTTGATCGTTACATATAGTGTCAGCAGTTTCATAAATTTTTATTTATTGAACTGAAATAATGTATGAATTGTAACTAAAATATTAATCTTCATTTCGTCAGACCATAGCATATTGTTCGAACTATTACAGAGCAGGTGTTGCTTTCGTTTGCAAAAGAATTGATAAATTTTGAGGACTTTTACCCATAAGTTTAGCTTCCATAAGTTTTTTTTTTTCTTATTGCGCCACTTGAAACAGGAGAATTAGTTAATTTTTGAGGCTTTTTAATGACTTGATGGGATTAAGCTTTGAAGTACGAATTACCTTATGATAGGAAGCATTATTCAGCCAGTGACTATTTTTGTGGTTAGATAGATGGCCCTCAGAATGCTCTAATCATTCTCGATCAAGTCTAAGATTATGCTAGACTGCAGATTGGCCTTGGGAAGACTGAATAGGGCTATAAGACTTATTATTATTATTCTTCTGACTGACACTATTGCATGACACTGCGATCTATTGTAGGATCTATTGTGCCCCTCAAGGTCTATAGTTTGTTCAGCAGATTTGCTGCCTTCTTTATGAACATCAGCAGGTCTTAAAAAATAAGACAAGACCTTCTCTTTCCTAATTTTCTCCTATTCTTTCTACAGTATAATTACAATGGATCACATGACCTCCGAGTGTTGCAACCAAAGGCTATCTTATGTTGCACGCCAATAGCCTAATCCAGCATATATAATAGTTAAACCTTTTTGAATTGTAAAAACATTAAAGAAGCCAAGCAAAAAAATATTAAAGAAACCATACGCTATGTTCAGGTAAAAAGTTCAAATTCAACCCTCTACAAACAAAGGCCCTTCTTAGAGCCTCTTCGAGTAGACGAAGCTTTGAAGACAGCATGCATGCATCGGTAAAGTGGCTTCATATCTGCATATATTTTTTTATATTTGCGTTGTTTCTGTTGTTGCCTCAACATATAAGATCCTTGACATAAAGAGTAACAAATAATTTTTTCAGCATCTTGTTTCTGTTGTTACTGTGTGTGAAAAACTAAATTTGATTGTTGAATGTTCATAACTTGTAGTTGTTGGTATATTTATGTTATTGTTTGCCTCAACAATAAATTGTTTGGTTGCTGCGGTTGTGTTAACACATAATGTTCAGGCCAAATGGGAAAATTAAAAAAAAAAAATAAAGAACCTGTTTCGGTGACAGTGGTGTTTCGACAACAATAGTATTAATTCTGCTTTCATTACAAAATTCAGAAATAAGATATTTTGTTAATATATCATGATATTAAAAGTCATCATATTATAACGGAGAACTTATGTGGCAGAAGTTTACACTGAAGGTAACTGAGATAGGTATTGACTGCAATCAAAATAGTGTCGGTTTTTCGACAATAGAATGACAGTTTTTATCTGTTATTTATTTGTCCTTAGTAATTAAACTAAATAGTGCAAACAACAATTACCTTTTCATGCATCAAAATTTTGTGTCAATAGAGAAGAGCGTAAAATTTTGTTTTACCTCTTTCACTTTCAGCTGACGCATATTGCTTATTATTAGTATTATTCCTAATCAGGGTACTATTGCGGACGATGCGACGCATATGATCTATTGTGGCCCTTCCGGTTATAGTTTGTTCAGCTGATCTAATGCACAATCAGATTGAAACTATAATTGTGGATATGTCACACAGTGAGCCCTAAACCTTTACACCTAAACCTATCAAGAGCCCACATTTACACAATATGTGTTCCGCTGACTCTGGCACCTGTGAGCACAGTCTACAAGCATCCACATCTGTGACCGTCATCCTGTTCAGATGCGCCCTTAGACTACAATGACCCGTAAGAAACTCCGTTAGAAGTTTCAAATCTCCCCTGCCATATTTGAGAACCACAGAGTAATGCCAAAATTGTGGAATAGTCGCCGCCTTAGAAAGACGAAGTTCTCTTTGAGCATTCCAGTGTTCCAAGCAACTGGGAGAGGTCGAAAAACGATTTTGCTATTTGAAATGATACTTGCACGCCATAAAAAATTTAATTTTGCATTTAATAATTATTTGAATAATTGCAAATAATGATTTGGTATAGATCGATTCATTATTATTTTTTTATTATTTATTAATGCCTCCGTACAACGTGCGTCGAAATATTGTTACGTGTTAACCTTTTTAAAACGTTTGAGTTACTTTTACTTTATACAGTCTTTTTATTCCCACAATTTACTTTGTTCAGTAATTTATTTAACTTCCACTTAATACACATATTACGCAACACCTTTACTAACGCCTTAGCACGACTTTACTCTTTGACTATAAAATTCCGACTGACTCACTAAGTATATTGTGCCGCCTTTTATAGAAAATTAAAATTAGTTTCGAATGTTCTATAGGGTGGGCAATTTAAAAGTATAAATTTAAAAATGCAATAAAACAAAGACGGTTGGATATATTGCCAAATTTATTGTTTTGTTGTAAAATACAATTGTTCCGGTTAGAAATGAAATACGATTTCCTTCATATGGCTGCCGCGGCTGGCTTACCAGTACCCGATTCCATCGGACCAATTTTCGAGAACTTTTTCGAGTGCATGGGGTCGTATCTTGACAATGGTATCACGAATAGTGAAGTGGCCTTCAAAAGCTAAATTGTCTCTGGTTTGTCGGCATAACACGTGCCTCTAACAGCGCACCACAGAAACTAGACCAACGGTGCCAAATCGCAGCTTCTTGACAGCCAACTGGCATCACCATTTCTGCAAATTAAATAGCCATCAAACGTTTGACGCAATAAATCGATTATGGCATAAGATGTGTGGCAAGTTGCACCATTCTATTGAAATCAAACATTGTTCACATCAACACCATGTAGAGCGGGCACAAAGAATCGGTTATCATGGTGCGATTGATGTCCCCATTGACCGTAATAGTTAGAAATATGAAATATGGGCCAATGATGCCTCCAAACAGTCATTAGTAATGGGTGTATTGGCTTCTGTAAGACCACTTTTGGGTTTCCTGAGCCCCAAATATGGCAATTCTGCTTATTAGCGTACCCACCATTATGATGATGAACTTCATCCGAAAAGATTATTTTAAATGATAATAAATTTCTAATAAATCCAAAAGTTGTTCAAGCGTAAATCGATTCACTTCGTTCAGTGGAGAAAATATATTGAGTTTTGTGACAGAATAGAGCGACATAAGTGTTGCCAGACTCGAAGTAACTGCTGGTTAAAATTTAAACTTTTGCTTTGGCCACCCTATAGTATTAACTAAACCTTTTACTACAATTGCCGTTAAGAATTTGAGTTACATATGCGACTTATAGTGGACTAGCAACACTGTCCAAATAAACACAGCATTGACAAGTTGATCGTAGCCTTGAAACAAACCAATAGAATAACTCCCATAATAAAGTTTATAGCTACTTATGCACAAATCTTGGCGTATCTTTTTAGGCATTTTCATTTTCTTAACAGAATGATACAAATAAATTCAGATAAGTCTTATGTAGCTTTATTTTGTTATAATATCAAAACCAGAGGTAAATTGTCGAAAAATTGATCTCGACATATGCATACATATATTTCTTTCAAGGAAAGAAAAAAAAATTGAAAAATTTAAAAGCGCCAAGAACGAAATTAAACTCCGGTAAACTTTGTGTAAACTTCACTCATGTGAAGGTGGTTAATCAAAAACCTTTCGCAGAACCCACAACCTATTTAAAGGAATGAGATACTCCTATACGTGTAGTTGAGTTTTATTAAAAGTAGCATATCTATTGTCTGTTTTTGTAAACAAAGTACTCGTAACAATGTGAATAGAACATTGTAACAGTTGCATAATGAATGTCTGTTGCTTGTCAATGTAAATGGCTACTTTTTTTTCGTTTTCTTTGCTTATAATGTCATTTTGATAAGTTTTTGTGGTGTTTTTAAATAATCAAAAGGACAAACTGATGAAATTAAAATGATAAGCATTTTAATATTATGGTAAATGAAATCGTAAAAAGCTATGTAAAGAAACCATTTTAATTTCCTTTGCAGTCAAACAAAAAATCGTTAATTCTGAAAAGAAATAATTATGAGAGAAGAGGAGAAGAAGGTTCTGACGCAGCTGGAAACTGACAGTATTTTTATAAAAAAATCTCTGCAGTGATGAGGACCATATCAAAATGAATGGATACGTCAACAAAGAAAATTGTCAACTTTGGGACCATACCGATTTGTGTGAGACCAAGGGCATCTAACCCATCACGAAAAAATCACTTTTAGATGCAGATGAGTCTAAGGGTCGATTATTACCAACTTCTTTTGATTGGAATTGGTTTTGGTTTGTGGTTTTAACAAGACGGCTCTAGACGCCATCCAGGCCACGCTGAAAATTCTGCACGAGTAATTAGAAGGCATGGCCATCTCACTAGGAGTTGATATGTGTGATTTAGCCGCTATAGACTTTTTCCTGTGGAGTTTCTTAGCTCAAAGTCGACATAAGTGTGCTATGCTATCAGCCAAATTCAGCTCGATGTACTCACTAGAGTTCATAAAAATTAAGGCTTAACTATAATATGCGTCAGCTAGCTTAAAAGACTTGGGAATACACACATTCAAATGTGTATAATTTACTTAACAAACTTTTCTTCGAGTTTCGTTTAGTTTCATTTGCTTACGTTTTGAGCGTGTTATATACAAAACAATAATAGAAGAAATGGATGCTCTTGCATTTGTTCGCCACTGAAACAGCGACGACTATACTTGAGTAGCTGGTATATGCATTTTTTTTTAAATTTTTTTATCTGTGCTTTTCTTTTTTTTTTGAAAATACTTTAATTTTTACACAAAATATTAAAATTTTTATATTCTTAATAAAAAATAAATTAATAATTACGCATTCAGTTCAACACTCAGATAGCAACTGTCATGTTCCCACTAACACAACTACTTAAAGAGTACATTATAGCCACCCAAAAGTTGATTAAGTATTTGGCAGACTTTTAGTTGAGTTTTTGACAGTAGCTTAAGTAAGCAAACGTATATTATATTTGGGTCTTTAGCAGGGTTGGCAAAAAAACAAAATAATAATAATAATAAAAAAGAACTCAAGTCACCTGGTTTTATTGAGTGATTTTATGGGTTTTTTTGGATTTATAACTGCTTCCAAACTTCGTTTATTTCAACATTATTTTTTATTTATTGGTACAATTACGTTGTTTTAGTATTTATAATACAATATTGCATTCTTGGTCGGTTTAAGGAGGCATTAAGCTGATAAACCTTGATGCTCGGAGCAGACTGCAATTACATTATTTAAGCCATAGATAATGAGAAAAACGGTGGTAATATAAAGACTGACATGATTAAGTTATTCTAATGCTTGGAAATGCGCGGCCTTACCTCGCAGAAGTTTCCAAACAATTAGAAACGATCAAATGCTGCTCCCGCACTATTTTCCGAACATTGCTGTTTCGACAGAAACAATGTTTTTTAGTGCGGGGAGAATTTTTTCTGAGACTGGTTTTGGGAATAAGCTGAGAGATGGGGAAAGGTATAAGCAGATTTTTAACAAACTTGGTAATTCATTATATTTTTTGAGCTAAAAAACAGACCGAATGAACTTGTACTCCTATTAGGAACCCACCCACCGTTTTTTATTAATATAGGGTCCGCCATTTAACGTTTTTTTTCAGCTAGTGCTTATTTCGTGAATGGTAGCACTTAGGTCATGTCTGATTTGATAGATAATTAGTTTTATCCTTCCGCTTAACGAATGTGGTTGTGTCCAATGCGTTTTCGCTACGCTAAGTGGGCCTGCGATCGACTTCAGAATATGCCGATTTTGCCAAAGAAAAGCTCATTTTGATCTTGGCGGGTATGTAAAGAAGCAAATTGTCGCATTTGGGGCACAGAAAATCCGCAAGCTTACATTGAAAAGCCGATACATCCAAGACGGGTTACTGTTTGGTGCGGATTTTGGAGGCATAATTGGGCCATTTTTCTTCGAAAATGAGCAAGGAGTGGCCGTTACAGTCAATGGCGATCGTTATCGGGCCATGTTGAACGAATTTTTGTTCACAGAAATTGAAGAGCAGGATATTAACAACATTTGGTTTTAACAGGACGGCGCTACGTGCCACACAGCCGAAGCTACACTCAATGTTTTGCGCCCTGTTTTTGAAGATCGATTTATCAGCCGCAGAGCTGATGTCGTTTGGTCATCTCGGAACTGTGATTTGACATCGTTGGACTATTATTTGTTGGGTGCCGTCAAAGATAAGTGTTACGCCAACAAACCGGAGGCAATTGACGCTTTAAAGGACAATATTCGTGAAGCCATTGGTGAAAAATTTGACCGATCGTGTAGGCTATTGCATGGCCAGCCGAGGCAGCCATTTGAATGAAATTATTTTCCATTATTAACCGGAAGGATTGTAGTTTCAAATAAAAAAAGAAATCTGAGCAGATTTTTAGAAGTTTTTTTTATTGCATTTAAAAAAAAAATAATTTATTTGGCGGACCCTTTATAATATAATTTTTTAAATATGATAATAATAAAACCAGGCTGAGTTTAATTGTGTTGCCCGGTGGGCTGCCAACCCTGGTCTTTAGTCACATACACTCGCAATCCATATATACGATTTTTATGCTACTTTAGTGTTCCAAATATTCTTACAAATTTTAAGGTCTAATGTTCAAAATTAAACTGCAAAATCCACATCCATATGAGCTTTGTATTCATTCAATAATTTTAATTTTTAAAAGAAAAAAAATATGGAAAAACAACATTTAATTTGAAAATAAAATTCTTTTTAACTATGTTTTGTTAAATAAACACTTCATCAGCAATATTTTTTTGGCTGCTTTTCAAGTGTTTTGTCAACATTTAACTTAAATTTAATTTTTTTCAGCCAAGTCGAATGGAAGTAATCATAAAAATAATAAAATAAAAAGAAAATAATTTATTTCTTTTCATAGCATAATGTCAACATGAACGTGAATACTCCTTTAAAATCCAAACTAAGGGATCTTCTTAATTTATTCGTTTGCCAAAAGTGTCGAAATAAAATAAAAAAGAAAAATTAGATAAAAAATATTTGCTTTAATTTTTGTCTTTTTTTTAATGGAAGGATGTAATTGTCTCTTATAAAAGTGTTAACCAAGGCAGAAAAGAATGACAACAAATTAAAATGTGTACGTAAAAATGGTACGAAATAAAATTAAAGAAATAGATTTAAAATAAAACAACAAACAAACATAAAAGAATTTAAAAGGATATAAATACTTAAGAGAATTTTGATAATAAGAATAACGGATGTAAAAATATGAAATATAACTTGGGAAAGAATTTAAATAATCAAGAACAAATGCTTTCAATTTTTGGGCCTTATTTTGCCTTAAAATTTTAATATCTTTAAATCGCTCTTTTCATATTTCTTAACTCCTGGTATAAATGATTTAAGTTCTTCTTCTATTCATTTCAATTTGGTTGGTGTACAGCCTAATTGTTTATTAATTTTAACATTTTATATACTATTTTGATAAAAATTTGTATTTTTTTTATTTTTACATACAAAAATCCAAAAATCTGCAGCGAAGTATAATTTTCCTAAATTTTGGGCTTGTATTCTGTGGATCAAAATAAGATACTTATTTCTCTTTCCCACGGTAAAATTTTGAAAAATCCCACTTTGACCCATTAAAAGTGCCCCAATCGAGTCCAAATGTATGATCGACCCCAACGTATATTGTATATATAGTATATTTAATGTAAAGGGTCCGCAAAATAAATATTTCCTTTAAATGCTATAAAAAAAAACTACCGAATATTTGCTCAAATTTCTTTTTTTATTTAAAAGTACAATCCTTCCGGTTAATAATGGAAAATAGTTTCATTCGAATGGCTGCCTCGGCTGACCATGCAGTAGCCTACATCGATCGGTCCAATTTTTAAGCACATTATCGATTGTGTGCAGCTGTATTTCACCAATGGCTTCACGAATATTGTCCTTTAAAGCGTCAGTTGTCTCTGGCTTGTTGGCGTAACACTCATCTTTGACGGCACCCCACAAATAATAGTCCAACGGTGTCAAATCGCAGCTCCGAGGTGGACAAACGACATCAGCTCTGCGGCTGATAATGCGATCTTCAAAAACAGGGCGCAAACCATCGAGTGTAGCTTCGGCTGTGTGGCACGTAGCGCCGTCCTGTTGAAACCAAATGTTGCTAATATCCTCCTATTCAATTTTTGTGAACAAAACCTCGTTCAACATGGCCCGATAACGATCGCCATAGACTGTAACGGCCACTCCTTGCTCATTTTCGAAGAAAAATTGCCCAATTATGCCTCCGGACCAAAATCCGCACCAAACAGTGACTCGTCTTGTATGTATCGGCTTTTCAATGTATGCGTGCGGGTTTTCTGTGCCCCAAAGGCGACAATTTTGCTTGTTTACATATTCGCCAAGATCAAAATGATCTTCATCTGAAAAGATGATTTTTTTTTTTTGGTAAAATCGGCATCTTCTGTAAGTCGATCGCAGGCCCAGATTCCCAGCGTTATTCAAGCGTATACACAACCATATTCGTTCAGCGGAAGGATAAGACTAATTACCTGTCAAATCAGACATGAGCTAAGTGTTACCATTCTCGAAATAAGGACTAGTTGAAAAAAAACTTTAGATGGCGGACCCTTTATATATATATATATATATATATATATATATATATATATATATATATATATATATATATATATATATATATAGTATATATAATTGAATATGGTATTTCGAAAAGAGCACATGCCCGAATATTTAAATTATACACAAAATGAAAAAAAAAAATTATTTTTTAATTATGTGTAATAGTTAAAAAAATTTTATATGGATTATATTTCTGGGCTAATTTGTAACCGAAAATTACAGAAATATTTGCAGTTTTCAGATACTTAATAGGTACTTTGTCTCTATAAGCTCGATAGGGAAGAAGAAGAAAAATAGCGATTTTGCATGTTTTTTGTACTTTATGTTTAAGCAATAATTTCGAAAAAGGCACATCTTTTAGATTTGTGACCTATTTGCCATGACGTCTAAGGTAGAAAGATTGCTAGGGATGATAGTTTTTCAAGCGTAGTAGGTGCAGAGAAGCAATTGAGACTCATTGATACGAAAAAACGCGTTTGCCAAAATGCGCGAGTTGTGCCCTTTTCGAAATTGCATACTCAATTCTTTATTCGATAAAACGTGAAAACTACAATTTGGGGATGATTTTTTAAGATTATCAAACCATCTTATTTTATTTTATTTTTAGAGGTTGTCCAAAATTGAGGTATAATTTTAGTTTAATTAAAAATATTTCTATTTCAGTTTATTACAAAGAGGTTCCAGTTAAAAACAAAAATTATCTCGGTCGAGTGACCCCCCTTACTGGCACGTCAGGCGTTTGTTAATGGTTTTTCAATATACTTTTGTTAATGGTTGATATCTGCTAGATGGGGTATTATTTTGTACACTTTCAAAAATCCAAAAAAAGTGTGAAATCGCATGATTTCGCTGGCCAATTTACACCTCCTCTACGAGAAAAATTTGATTTTCGAAATTTTCTTTCAAAAGATGTCTTGTTTTCCATGGTGTGTGACAAGTCGCACCATCCTGTTGAAACCACTCATTCTTTACGTTTTAATAATAAATTTTTTGCCACAAAGAAACTTCTCCCTGTCGCAATATCCATTGACCGAAATCGCATAGACATTTTAGTTTAGAAAAAATATGATGCGAAGAAACCTCCGGACAAGAACATTTTTGTGAATGAAATGGTTGCTCTAAGATAGCTATTGGATTATCTTCACCCAAAATGCGGCAATACTGCATGTTGACGTAGCCATTGAACTGGAAATTGGTTTCGTGGGTGAAGATTACTTTATTAAAAAAGTTATAATTTTCTTTCTGTTTTTTGATGGCGTAGTGCGTGGTCAGCTGGTTTTAATTTTTAGGTCAGCTGGACCTTATAAGCTTTTTAATGGTTACTGCCAAAAATTGTTCGAATCTTTTCCCAAGAGACTTCAAAGACAGCGTAAATACACATAATCAATCTCTAGTAATGTTGTGAGGTGATATCGCTGTTGAAAATTGTCAGATGGTTTTGCCTGGGATTGAACCGACGACTTCTTGGTTGGAAGGTGGGTTCTTACCTAACACACCACAATGACACACACCCTATTAAATACGTAGTGCATAAATTTACATACATTACTCCTCGAAATCTAAGCAAATTTTCATGTCGACGCAATTAAGGACTCGTATATTTCTGGTAGATTTATTCAAAGTAAAACATATCATTTTTGTTATCTTAGGCACCTAAATTATAACTATAACAACAAATCTTTACTTACATTTTCTACCACGTAATACAACAAAAACGAAATTAACTCCTTCAGTGGCTGTTCGAGTCTGAAGTATTTTTCAGTACTTTGTGTAATGAACTTTGTTTTTTATGGCCACCGCACACCCTTTTGGCATAGTTTTTTTGAGATTTGTTAGAATTATTGTTAGTATTGATTGCCGTGGTCCAGCTCTGCGCTTCAAGAATTAGGAACAATTTTATTAAAATAAATTATTATTAACCGAAACCGATTTTTTAAAAAGTGCTACTTTTCGAATTATTTGAAAACCGTTTTTGAAAAAAAGTCCAATAATCGATCTCCCTTTGCATGATGCAAACGAAGTAATTGCAGTCTGCTTCGATCACCTCGTTTTAGAAGCTCATAGTACACAACGACGCCTTGATCCCAGCAAGAGTGCAAAATTGCTTTATAAATCCTAAAGCATGGATACATTTGGATGTATTTATAAAACCCCAAAAAACCCATCAAAAAACCAAATAAAACCAGGTGGGTTGGGTTTAAAAAAAACCCAAGTTTTTATCAACCCTGCTTAAAGCCCTAAAAAGCGGAATGTTATAGCTACAAATTACAACATGAGATTAAAATGATAAATTTTATTTAATAAAACGAATTCTAATGGAAAGCTTTTTATTGAAATGAAAGAACCGGTTAACCGGTTATTAACATAAATCTTTAACCATAAAAGAGTTTCTTAAAAATTGTTAATTTTCAAATTATTCGAAAACCGGTTTTTGGAAAAAGTCGAGTAATTGATCTCCCTGCTTAATATACACATATATAATAAAAAATCAAACAAAAGCTTTCCTTAACTTTGATTTTTATCAACAAGAGCAGTTTACTATAGTGTCCGAGTTTAACTCCAAAGCTAGGCAGCCTAAATGCATGCTTTAAACTGCGGACAAAAAAGTTGGAAAAAAAAACTCTAATCAGTACTTTTTTTAATTAAATGCTTGTTTGCTTTAATGATTATGAATAATTTAAAAAAATAATAATCAAAATCTGAAAGGAAAGTATATGTTATGAGTTAAATCAAAAAATTTCAGTCTTTTGCTAAAAACGATTCTTTTAAGTTTACTCCCTTTGATGAAAATTCAAAAATTATTTCTATGACTAAATAAAATAGTGTGCATAGATTCTGCATTACTAATATCTGACGTAGTCTTTTTTCTATTTAATTTTTTAGTAAAAAAACTATTTGAATCTTAAAGATGATATATCTACCAGAGATTTTATTTATCTTCATATTCAGAAACGACATTTAAGTATGATTCTCCGTGAGTGTATGGAAAGATAGAAAATAAATACTTTAAATACTGAATTGAACAAACTGTACAATATTTAAAACTTAATGTCCTTTCAAAAGCTTAGGATTAAAAATTGAAAAAGTTAGAAGCAGTAAGATTTTATTTATAATTTTGTTGAATGCTTTTGTAATACAATAGAAAAGTATTTCCGAAGGAAGAAAAGTATTAAATTGTATTTTTCATAATGGAAGCAATCATCTCTTAAGCCTATTAGATAAAATGTTTTCAAAGCAATGTATTTTATCTATAATTTAAGCAGTACACTTCTGAGTCAAGCTGTTAGGTTTTCTTAATCCTTTTCATTTTTCTATGAAAATAATTTGAATTAAGGCAAAGAAATTAAAACTAATGGTAATGTTTATTTATGTGTTGAAAATGTTAAATTATGTATATTAAAAAATGTTAAAAATTTTTTAAACAGATAAAAAATGCAATAAATGACAAGTTACTTAGTAAGAATATCAGCACTGCTACTCATATTTGAAGTTTTATAATTAAAAGCTATTGAAATACATTGGATACAAAAAGCAAAGTCTCATTCGATATGTCAGTCGCTCTGTCAAATTTTCAATAGCTGTACGCATATATTTATTGAAAAATTTTCCACAGTACGAATAACACGTACTACAGCCTGTAGAGTGCAATTTATAAACCAGAGAGTTCAGAACACGGTTAAGAATTTTCAAAATGGCTACAAAACCTTTTTTTTTGGTAAACTTTGGTCAATGTTTTAACCCTTGCCTACAGAAATCCATGTCAGTGTTCTCTTCGTAAGATAAAATCTTTTGTACCAAATTATGTCTGCAGCTGGATGGAGCCTGTGTGTTCAGATGTTTCTGTAAGTAAGCGTGTTTCGTACAGGTTATAAGCATACCTCGCTAAAAGACCTTTGGATTTTACTATCTTCATATTTTAAAAGCTGCAGTCAGCAGATGTTCGTCAAAACGTTTGAAAGCTCTAAGTCCTGAGTATTTTATATTAATTCGCGTTATGAACTTTTGCGTAAAAGTAATTTTAGGGTCATGATTTTTCAGTTTACGATGATTTCACTGAATTATTGATGACTTGCTGTGTTCGAACTGTGTGTTGTCAGCCCGACCGAGAGTATTTTTTATCTCTTAATAAATATCATGCACCTGTAGACGAACATGCGCGGCGGAGCAAATATTACCCTAGGCGTTAAAAATACCTGGGAAGTTCTACCAT
This sequence comes from Wohlfahrtia magnifica, assembly GCA_023159175.1. NCBI lineage: Eukaryota > Metazoa > Arthropoda > Insecta > Diptera > Sarcophagidae > Wohlfahrtia > Wohlfahrtia magnifica. The sequence continues at coordinate 1,815,226 of JAKWBJ010000506.1, read as the reverse complement.
ATTTTCTAATGCGTGCTATCGAGTAAAATAAGAATTTCTTTTTGAAATCTTGATTTATATTGGGAGTTTTTAAGAGGCTCTTAACATTGAATTGGTAAGACTGCTTTTTTTGACAGTCTTTTTTTAGTTTTGTTTGATATTTCATTATGTATAAACTTACACCAGAGCAATGGGCTGAAGCACAAATTGATATGAATGCTGAATTTCCCTTAAGAATTTTGTTTTCCAATGAAGCCCATATTTGGCTGAATGGGTAAGTAAATAAGCAGAATTGCCGCATTTGGAGTTAGCTTTTGTCTAAACCGCGGAAAATTAATGCTGAAGCCATTGGTGGATATTTCTTAGAAAACGATGATGATCAAAATATTTCTTTCAATGGTGTACAGTATAGGAACATGGTTAGAAATTTTTTTTATGTCCTAATTAGCATGTGGACATGTGTGTCCAACAGACGCAGTCACATGCTACATGCCATACAGCGCTCTAGAATTAATTTACTCAAAGAAATTTTTGATGAAAGAGTAACTTCATCAAAATTGGAATAATTGGATTATTTTCTTTGGGTTTATTTAAAGTCACTTGTCTACATTGATAAACCAGAAAATCAACATTCTACGAGTTATTATCGAAATAAGGCAGCATATACTTCGAAAAGTTTGTGAAAATTGGTGTTCCAGAATGCACCTTGTACATTTCATTGATTTTGAAAATATATATTTCTTTGTTTTATTATAACTTAAGCTTGTGTACCGGTAAAAAAAACAACCGACAACATTTTCGCGTACCTTATTGCACTTGGAAGCTAATATCCATATCTATATATGTAAACTATGCGACAAAAAAAGTATACATTTTTAATGAATATGATCATTTTACTAAGAATTAGGAACCACTTAAGATATTTGCAAAGTTCAATTTAAATATAAAATAGTAATGTGTCGGAAAAATAAAAATCAATTTTTATATCAACAACATAAAAAATAATTTTTTAAGGATTTTTTATAAATTAAGAAATATTTCGCACGCGACAAAAAAAAATATTAAAAAATCAAATAAATTATATGAAATCAATTCCTACATAAAATTATAACTCCTTATTATATGTTTCATGTACCTATTTTATATTTTGTGACACGTCGAAGTCATTTTGGTATACTATTGACCAACTTGTCTAATGTTTCCGTAGGTATCCTAGTTTATTCAATCTGTGTTCCTGTCGACAAGCTTATGGCTTTAGTTTTACTATTAAAAAATATTTTAATGTCCCAAAATGATGATATTTCATCAATAGAGTTCAAATTTGATCATCCCATGAAAAAATGGCTTTAAAATGCATATCCTGAATACATAGGATTATTGTTCTGTTAGAACAGAATCGATCATAATTTCATTATTTCGGTAGATTTCTTAAAGTGTTTCTTTAGCACTTTAATATACACATTAGCTGTGATATACCATCGATTTTTACTGTGTTACAGACTCTTCTTTTTAAAATGGCAGACCTATACGAGAATTATCTCTAAACTATGATTTGTAGTAAACTGAACGAAATGAAGTCTGCCGTGGTCACAACTTAAAAACTTATCTAACAACATCACTGTTCGAAATTATGTCTGTATCTTGAGCACTGGTAAGGGCTAGTTGTCAAAATGCATTAAATTTTTATTAAAATGGTCACATTTGTTTATCTCAATATTCTTAAAAAAAATGCTAATTTCGTTAATGGAGATTGGGTATCGCAAACAACCGAAATTTCTATGAAAATTGCGATCTTAAACATTCATCGGTGTCACAAAGCTTTAGTTGATCCGTAATTATGTCAAACTTATAGAAACACATGTGAAAAGTCCAAAACCCTATGTAATTGTATGGATATGCAAGCCATTACCGATTTTTCAACTACACTGGTCAAAAAAAAAATCTCGCCTTTAAATATAATGATTTTGATGCGCTGAATTCAATCCGTTTTCATTTTTTTCTCAATCGGGCTAAATTTTTTTTTTATGGACGTGCCAAACTTTTCGCCCAGCGTATCAAAATCAATTTATTCTGTGTATTCTGTACCAGTGTTATTGCGTTTTAGTGAAACAAACTTTGAATTGTTCAATTATATGTTGAGTTTAAAAAAATTTAATTATTTTTGTTTTTGTATTGCAACTTACAGTTATTATTGGTTCAAATGCTAGTTTTCCTATTATTCAGAGTGATAAATATCTAAGGTACAAATAAGACCCCGCAAAATCTATATATTTATTTTATTTATAACGTTTAAGGGACTTATCTATGAAAGAAAATAGTGTACGATAATGCGTTGGAGTCACTGTGTATTCATCACTCAAAGTACATACAATAAGATATTACGATTTTATGAGTTTGTTAGTTAAACATTTGTAAAACGGTATTGAAAACCCTATGTATGTATGCATTGTGTTGAATTGAATTGATATAGATAATATGTATGTAATAAGATCTTATTGTTATTTACACTCAATGTGGTGTAGTTTTTGAAATTAAATTAGCGGTAATATAATTAGATTTAATGATTTAATCTAATGCCAGATTTTAATGCATAAGCTTTAATTTTCATTTTTAAAGAAACTCATTATTAACATACTTTTAAGTAAGAAAGTTATTATAAAATATAATGTAACATTTTTTAATAATCCACAACAACAACTGTTTGAAAATATAAATCGTTTATGTATTCCCTTTCAAAATAATTACCTGGAAACAAAAACTCTAAAAATACGTTAATTAAATATTTTATAATGTAATGGCTTTAATTAGTTGTTTTTCATGTTATATAATTTGAAACAGAGTTATTTTTCCACTCCATTTAGTTCTCTTTTATACCAATTTACATGTTGAGTTGATTACACTGGTTTTATTGTGTGCAGTTTAACTTTCGCTAGCGATGTTCAACAAAATTTTCTACGTTGCCTTTCAGATACTTAATCAGTTAATTTGAAAATGAATTTTAGTAATGATAATAACAATAATGAGAGGAAAATGATAATGAGAAAAGTTGTTGAAAAATGTAGGTGGTAAGAAGGAATAATATGACACAATATAATACTTTAGAAAGAATGGGGTTTTCGGTATTTGCTAAGACTCAAAAAACTTCAGCTACAACTCTAACAGTAGATGTTAATCATTTCAACAATGGAAAATCTTTTATGGTTACTTTTGGAACCTGGACATTGTGGGATAGATGGTAGTGAAACAGCAGATGCATTAGCTAGAAAAGGAATTGTGACACACAATATTGTTCCGGAACTTTACTGCGCGGTACCACCTACGATCACTCTCAATCTAACAAAGAATTTGGAAATTACCAGATTCAGTGCTCAAAGTGGACATCGCCACTCTAGGCCGGCGATCAGTCTGCAATTTGGGCGTCGCTCTGAGTTTTGCAAGTATTGCAGGCTGGACTTGAAACTCCTATTGTGGACTGAGAGCACATGTGAAAAGAATGACGGTCACGAATGCCTACAGACTGTGTTCACACCAGGATTGGCAAAAATCTGGTTTTTATTGGGTTTTATAACTGCTTCCAAATTTCGTTCAAGTCGATAATATTTCTTGTTTTATAATGCAATTCTGCACTCTTGCTGGGATCAAGGTGGCATTGTGTACCATGAGCTGCTAAAATTCGGTGATCAGAGCAGTTTGCAATTACTTTGTTTAACCATCATAAGGTCTTTGGGTCAATTTAGACTCATTTTTGAAGAAAAATTCGGGATTTCCCCGAAAATGTGTAATATATTTTATTCGTATTTTTGACTTTTATTTAATCTTAAGCCTCTATAGATTCATAAAGTTTTTGAAAAAATATGTTTGTAAAAAAGTAAGTTATACATTTTTGTATACTTAAGGTCTTTGGGTTAAATTTGAGAAAACATTATTATAAAAAGAACAATTTACATTTCTTTTTTCATTATAATGTATGGAAAGGGAGAATCCCCGCTGAAGAAGAAATTTGATATGTTCATATCATTTTCGAAATACACACGCGCAGAGCAATAAGAAGTTTCAAGGTTTAGTTTTTTATGTGCTGTTTCTTGTGAAAAAATAAGTCAAAACGCAATAGATTTTGTGCCAAACACATTTTCCGATGAAGACAAGAATTTTCCGAAATTGATGATAATGTTGAGTATGCTGACTCATCTGAAGGTTCCAGTGAAAGTGAAAGTAAGTTTCTACATACAACGGAATTGACGTCAAAAATAGCCTTGTAAAATATTCCAAGAAACCATTTACAAAAATACATGGAAGAGTCCGATCAGAAAACATTGTCAGCATGATGCCAGGTTTAGCTCGTTATTTTTGTCTGAGAATTACTTAAGAAGAAATTTCTAGCTTCCAATTATTTTTTCCACCGACTGTGATGAATATTATAGTGAAATATACCAATATTGGAGGTAAACATGTTTTTGGTAATGATTGGGTAATCGTTGATGATATCGAAATGTTCGCATTCTTTTTGGCGTATTTTTACTAGCTGGAGTGTATAGATGTAATACTGAAAGTACAGAAAATCTGTGGGACTCTGAAAAAAGTAGACCAATTTTTAGAGCAATCATGCCATTGAAAAGATTTAAAAAATCTTTTGAGAATTATAAGACTTGATAATAAGGACACACGTAGTGAACGAAGAGTTTTACACATGTTTGCACCCATACGTGAACTGTAGAATAAATGGGTTGAGATATTACCTAAACTTTATAACCGATCTCAAGATGTAACAGTTGATGAGGAGCTGGTGGCGTTTAGAGGAAAATGCCCATTTTGACAATACATTTCGTTAAAAAAAATACGGCATTAAATTTTGGGTTATGCGTGGAACATACAGCCATACACTGGAAAAGAAACAGGAACTGCTGCTGAGAGAAACCAATTTATGCGAGTAGTTCTCGATCTTGCAGTCGGTCTGAAAGGACATAATGTGATTGCAGACAATTACATCATATGAATTAGGACAAAAGTTAATTGAAAAACAAATAACATTAATGGGAACTATGCGTAAAAAAGGTTGAATTAACATCAGAGATATTGACAACAAAAGGCAGACCTATCTTTTTACAATTTTTTGGTTTGATTAAGGACCCTGGTTTAATATTTACCTAAAAAATAAGTCTGTAGCACTTTCCAGCACCTTGCATCATAGGCCATACATCAGTTATCGCGAAGATAAAAAACCACAAATAATATGAGGTTACAATAAATGTGAAGGATGGGTGGACACGTTCGATAAAGTTGTGTCATACTATTCTTGCAAAAGAAAGACTAATAAATGGCCTCACGTGGTATTTAGCAACATGCTGGATATTTCAGCTTTTAAGGCTTTTGTACTTTTTACATCGACTAACAACGGTTGGAACGAAAATTGTTTTGCCAAACGTCGGCATTTATTGGAAAATTTAGGTTTACAGCTTACCACGCCTTATATGAAGCAAAAAAAAAAACCTTACCGAGTGCTACATTTTTACGAGCAATGGCAGAAAGTCTACGCCACGAGGCCGAGCAGCATCAGCAGCCCTCAAGTTCAACTAGGTCCAAAGAAAAATCATGTGAACAAGTTAAAAGTGCAACCAAAAAAAGTCGATGTCAATTATGTCCACAAAAGGATAACAAAACACCATTTGTATGTGCAAGTTGTAAAAAGTTTGTGCGCAAACAGCACTCTAGGACAATTACTTTATGTAACTAATGTAACAATAAATAAATGTAATATTAATCTCAATGTCATTAACATTATTAATGCCTATAACATTCCATGAAGGAAGATGGGGACTTCTCTCAGCCAATGAGCTTCAACCTATTCTATTTTTAAAACTCATTAAAAGGGACCTACAGTTTAACGCCGGCTCCGAAAAGCAAATGCATTTAGAGAAGTTTTCAATAGTCGTAATACTCATAACCAGTTACTAGCTAATGTGATGAGGTGATACCGTTGTCGAAAAACTTTTTCTTCTATTAAGATGGTCGGGCCTGGTATTGAACCGACGACCTTCTGGTTGGTAGGCGGGTGTCTTACCTACCATACCAGAGCGGAACACCATTAACAAATTCCTTTGTAATACATATTTTCATAACATTCATTATAATAAACTAAAGTAAGTAAAATTACTGTTTGTATAGAAGTTTTTCTACTTGGATCAAATTTGACCCGATGACCTTAAACTTAAGTATCTTTTAAGACCCTATGAATGTTAAACAATGCATTATAAGAAGATTAAGTTATTCTATTGCATGGCAACGTCTGGCCTTACTTTGCAAAAGTTTCAAAATAATTATCAAAAATTATCAAATACCATTTACGTCGTATTCTCCGAACATTGCTCCGCCTGACTACTGGCAGCTGCGACAATACACTCATATCTCATTATAAGGCATTTCTTTATATGATATGGCGCTATAATAGTCTGTTTGAATTATGGAAAAAAATCGTTTTGCAGTGCAAATTATCTCGCTTTAGGGCTAAAAAAAGGTGAATTCACTTTTTTTAACGCAAAAATGCAAGAAAAGCAAGCGCAACTCAACTCATTTTACAGCATTTCGATTTACGGCCTACATTTTCGAATAAAGAGATAAGAGTTTATCTTTTAACATGTCACTGAATCACTTCCTTTGAAAAAATACAAAATCGGCTTTAAAGTAAGAGCGCCTTAAAACATGAGAAGTATTTTTGTGACGGGATTTGGAAAAAGGTTCAGAGTCGAGGAAAACATGTAAGCAGTGATTTGATAATTTTGTTATTTCATTATCTTTTTGAGCACAAAAACGGAACAAATAAATTTCGAAAACCAACACGTATATTACACTTATTTTTATTGTAAATAAAATAAATCCACCCGGTTTTTTTTTAATATAATACCCAATAAATTCCGGTTGAGCTTGATGAGGTTACCCAGTTGGTTTCCAACCCTGCTTGCTTGGCAACGCTCGGTAGCATGTCGCAAAAGTTTCAAAACAATTATTAAAAACGGTCAAACGCCGTATTCTCCGAACATTGCACCGCCTTACTACTGGCAGCTGCGACGGAACAATACTCATAACTCATTATATGGCGTTTCTTTATATGATATATGTGATATGTCGCTATAACAGTCTCTTTGAAGTATGGAAAAAATTCACTTTACAATGCAAGTTACCTTTTTCTAGGGATAAAAAAAGGTAAATTCACTTTTCTTAACAAAAAAGTGCAAGAATAGCAAGCACAACATATACTCAACTTATTTTACAGCATTTCGACTTACGGCCTACATTTTCAAACAAAGAGATAAGAGTTTATCTTTTAACATGTCACCAAATCACATCTTTTCAAGGAATATAAAATCAGCTTTAAAGTTGAAGCGCCTTAAAAGACGAGAAGTTTTTCTGAGATGGAATTTGAAAATTAATTCAGAGGTGGGATAAAGATGCATGTCATTTGATAAATTTGTTATTTTGTTATCTTTTTTAAGCTAAAAACGTACCGAATTAATTTGTAGTCCAAATACGTTAATTGCACTTATTTCTGTTGTAAATAACTTGGGTTAAATTTAATTTAAATCAGAGACAGTGGAACACAGAACGTGTGAATATGGAGTTTTTGGTGGTTTTAGATGTGAATGTTTGGGGAGACATATCCACCATTAAAGAAAATCTCAAAATATTGATTAAGTTTTAAATTTATTTTAGCTTTAACAGTAGAAGTTGAGGTAAATGAATCCCTTATTATCATTTATTAAATTACTAAGGCATTTAATATCTAAAGATAATATGGTGTTTTTTTGTTTGTATTTCCTTGAAAACAGAAAATAGAATAAATTTTTAAATTGATTCTCATTTCATGAGCGCTAACTGCTAAAATTAGCTTAAAATTTTGCAAAAAGCTTGAAGTGGTTTTTAGTCATTTGATTAATATAGTACTGCGTACTGCGTATATCAATCAATACATATCTTTCCCAAAGACCACGTTTTAATAATGCAAACACCAGATGTTCACCATACACAACAATCAATATTCAGTTCTATACAAAATAAAATATGTTAATGGTAAAGTAGAATATTTAACTTCTTTCCTTTAACATATGCTAGTTTTTATCTACTTTTTTCTATTTTTGAAATATTTTTCATGCAAGGAAACTGCCAATGTGGTTAAGTGTGTTCACATCAGATTCATACTTGCCCTTAGGGTATATGTAAAAAAATTTGCAGCGATTTTTCATTATGGTCTCTATCAACTATAAATAAAAAGGTTTACATATTGGAATCATTTGTTTGAGTACCAATATGAAGAAGGGAAACAAGAAAAAAAAGTTAAAAAGGACATACAAATTTTTAGTATCCTGCTATAAAAGAATTTTATGACGATATCAAAAGAAATAGTTTTTTATGACCAATTCAAGTCAAGTTAACTTTAAAATAAGTAAGAGGAAGGCAAGGCAAATTGTAATTGAAAATCAGGAATATTTTGCAATTTTAGTATTATTAAGGTGGCACATAATGTCAAGAAAAAACGCAATGAAGTATTTTTCTAAATATGCCGCAAATATTATCCACATATTACACTAAGCGACAAAAAATAAATGAAGTAGAAATACCTGGAAGTTCTACTTTTTTTCTGATAGAACCCATCGAGTGCAACAATATTCTGTTCTTACAATTATCGAAATACCTCGAAAATCTTGAGTTACGGAAAGAACATTCACAGTTAACTGTAATTTCCCTGATTGTGAATATTTTTTTTCCTAAAAATAATTACATTTATTGATTTGTGCACTTCAGTTTTGCGGGATAACCGCAGTTATCACTTAAATATATTTTTTTTTAATTTGAATATTAAGTGCGAAAAAAACCTAATCTGTTGCCTGCAGTTTATAATAAACTTCAAAAGATGTGTTGGCTTATCGGAAACTGTTACAAAAATAACTCCTCTTTATAACAGTGGTCCACCATGGAATAATAGCCTTTTAACTAGGGCTAAAAATAGGAAGAATAAATTTTACAAAATCTTTAAAAAATCTGCCTCTATAATTGATTTCAGAAAATATCCAATTTCTCGCTCTGATTACAATAACATCAATAAATTGGTCTATAAAATAATTACATTGCTCGCATGAGACTAAGATTAAAAACTAATCCTAAATCGTTTAAAAGCTTTATTAATTCTAAACGTTGCACATCTGACTATCCTAAATGTCCAAAATTTGGTTCCTATAGTACTGCTGATGACTCCCTGGTTTGTAATATGTTTACCAAATTCTTTGCCTCAACTTATTCTGCATATATATATATAACAGGAACTTGCAATATCCCTTTTAAATATCGCATTCACATGGTGTATATATCTCATCTATTGACTACATAACCGTTTTTTGTTTGTTTTTTTTTTATATTAGAACAGCACCCAGGAGATGGCAATGCATTGTGCTGGTACTAGGAAAATTGGCTGTTGGAAGGAGGACAGAAGAAGAGATAGTGCTTATGGACGTTAGATTTAAATTTACTCATGTCGTAAGTGGCAGGAAATACTTTCGCTGGAAGATTATTCCACAACCGAACAGTGCGACCATAGACTGAATTCTCCCTATAATGCGTTGTGCGATTTACTGGTCTACGAGAAATACGAGTACTACGCAAAAAAAATGATTTTTAGGAATTAATTCCTTAATTTCGTTAGAACACATTCCGTTATAGTACAGATAGAACAATGAAACACACGCCACATTGTGACGGTGCTCTAATGAATCGATAGAGTTGGCTACCCTACCGTCATTGATGAGCATCTTCGCCCTCTCCTGTACGCGGTCGAGAAGCTCCAAAATAGACCTTGAAGCACCGGCCCATACATGAGAGTTGTATTCCATTTTGGGTCGGATGTAGGTCTTGTAAATATTAAGGATATCAGATGGAATGAAGTATTTCTTGTACCGTCTCAAAAAACCAAGGCACTGAATGCTTCCTTCGACACTTGAAATATGTGATCATTCCAATGAACGTCACAGTGAATTCTCATGGCCAGAATATCAAGAACATCTGATTCCTCAATATCCACATTACCCATTGACATAGATGACAACACACCACCACGTCTGTGTATTAAAAAACAGCATTGAGTCTTACGTGCATTAAAATCGATCCTGTTCGCACGACCCCACTCGGAGACTTTCACCAGGTCACTTGCGAGTGTGTGGTTTATATTCATCCTTATTGCCCCAACTTCCGAAAGGCTCGGTCTACGATCAAAAGAATATGAGTGACAAATGTTGCTGTCATCCGTAAAAGAGTAGACAGGATTAGAAGTGAGAAGAAGGAAGTCGTTAAGAAATATTAGAAAAAGAGTAGGAGAAAGAACAGAGCCCTGCGGTACCCCTGAGTTTACCCTGAACTCGGGATCTATAACCACTCTCATAGAGCGATCTCTGAGAAAACTCGATATAAATCGAGAGAAGTGACTACCGACACCAAAAGCATTTAGTTTCGAAATGAGAGCCTCGTGCTAAACTCTATCAAATGCCTTTGAGATATCCAAAGCCACAACCTTACTCTCGCAAAAACCATGAATGGACTTGTTCCACTTCTCTGAGAGCAACGGCAGAAGGTTACCAGTAGAACGGCCCTTTCGGAAACCGTACTGACGATCGCTAAGTAAAGCGTTGGACTCCAGATATCCCACAAGGTGTTGATTAATCATACTCTCCATAACCTTGGAGAGTGCGGAACCAACTGCTATTGGACGGTAGTTCTCAGGGTTACTAGCCTCGCCCTTTTTGGGTATTGGCGTTACATTAGCAAGTTTTATCCAATTTAAAACCTTTAAAATCCTCTTTCATTTCTGTTCCTGATGGAATACCTAAGTGTACTTTAAAAAATTGTGCTGAATCACTGTGCTATCCACTTACCAAAATATTCAACAAATCTATCGAATTATGTTGTTTACCAGCTGTATGGAAAAAATCATTTATAATTCCATTGTTTAAAAGTGGTATCAAACTATAAATGAATTGCAAAACTTAATCCTATCCCTACTTCTTAAAAAAATTTTAACTGATAGCCTCTATCATGAAATATATTCGCTGCTTTGTGCATGTCAACAAGGTTTTTGCAAATCACGTTCTACAACAACTCATATTCTGGAACTTACCTCTATGATACATAATGGCTTTTTAGATAAGAAACAAACGGATGTTATTTACATGGACTTTTCTATTCTTTCTATTTTTTTTTTTTGATAAAGTAAATCATGAGGTTTTAATTTACAAATTATCTTCTATGGGCTTTAGTACTACTACCTTGAAGTGGCTGAGATCGTAATTATCTAATAGAACACAGCAAGTAAAGTTTAAAGGTATTTTATCGCAAGAATTTGAAGTTCCCTCCAGTGTTCCTCAAGGTAGCCATTTGGGCGCAATATTATTTACTTTATTTATAAATGATTTGCTTTCAGTTACTTCCTATTCGAAAGTTTTAATGTATGCTGATGATGTAAAAATTTTCAGGACTTTGAATACCCCCCATGATCAGATTTTGCTACAGTCGGATATTGATAAAATTTTTATTTAATTTAATGGAATTAAATATTAAAAAATGTAAACATATATCATTCTACAGAACAAACAATTTCAAATCTGTTGACAATATGGTAGATCTTGGTATTTTGCTTGACTGAAGACTAAGCTTTCGTGATCCTATTGCACTAACTGTAAACAAATCAAAAGGTGTTCTTGGTTTTATGAAGCGCTGTTCCAAAGAGTTTTCCGATCCTTATATCACGAAACAGTTATACACGTCATTAGTTCAACCAATACTTGAATATGGCTCGATTATATGGGATCCATATTATACCGTCCACATTAACAGCATCGAGTATGTACAAAAGCAGCTTGCAAATTGGTTGAAATTCTTATGCGCTGCCGTCCTATGAAAGTAGGCTTGGTCTTATTAAGCTACCAACTTTAAGAAGTCGTCGGATAATGCTTAGTCTTTCTTTTATGCTTGGTCTCATTCGCGGTGAAGTTGATTCCGAATTCCTGCTTGGTAAAGTTAACATTTGCGTTCCAGTCAGACCTGCTCGGAAGTTTCAGCTGTTAAGTTTAAGTTATCATAGATCTGTATATGGAAATAACAACCCATTTCATAGAATTTGTTTAAATTTTAATAAATTTATAATATTATAGATCTCTCTGAAAGTAATAGTCTCTTAAAAAGGAAAATCATTTTACATTTTAGCCCTTAATTTAAGAATATAATAAGGATATATTGTCTATAGATTTAATAATAAAATAAATAAAAATAAAAAACTTTTTTGCAGCGTTTTTTAATGATTTGACAATATTAGATAGCTGCTCTTGTACACGAACTTAAGTTTAATTTTATTTTTATGTAATTAAGAACGTCTTCCTCCTTTTTGTTTCAAAACATTCTTCGGCCAATTCTAGATAACTGAAGCTCTCCATGTTTTTGTAAATAAATATTGCTTTTGCGACGGCTATTGCTGAAGTATGTTTTAGGAATTGAGTTTGTATTCAAATGTCACTTCCTTATAAGTATTTCCTATTATATACGAGGGCAGATTGACATTGAAGCTACCTAGCGCTAGATAACAGAACAAACACAAAAACTTTTTCTTTCTTAGAAATTACGATCTGTCAAACGTTAGCTGTTAAAATTTTAGCCAAATTCGTCGGTTAGTTTATTTGTTCTAGTCGTTTGAAATAAGCAACTTTTGTGTTCCTTGGAAAATGGAAAAAAGTGAACTTCGTGTAGTGATTAAACACTATTATTTCAAAGGCAAAACGGCAAAAGAGGCAAAAGGAAAGCTAGATAAAAATTACGGCGAATCTGCTCTTTCAGATTATATGGTAAAATATCGGATTGCTGAATTTAGACGGGGCCGAGCAAGCACTGCAGCAATACCATCAACAGGAAGGCCAAAAGAGGTGGTTACTTAGGAAAATATCAAGAAAATTCTCGATATCGTTATGAATGATCGCCGGGTCAAAATATGTGATATTACTGAAATGGTAAACATATCATATGAACGTGTGTTCAACATTTTGCATGAACATTTGTATATGAAAAAGCTATCGGCAAGATGGGTAGCGCGTTTGCTCAGTGTTGAACAAAAACGAGTTCGATAGATCACTTCACAGCGGTGTTTTGACATGATAAAGCACAATTCTGCTGATTTTTGGCGTAGATTAATAACTGTTGAAGAAACGTGGGTCCACCACTACACACCTGAAACCAAAAATCAATCGAAGCAATGGGTGGAAGCTGGTGGAAGTGCTCCGAAGAAGGCGAAGACAGAGAAATCGGCTGGCAAGGTTATGGCCACTATATTTTGGGATGCACACGGAATATTGCTCGTCGATTATTTTGAAAAGGGATCCACAATCACAGGAGAGTATTATCGTGCATTATTGGATCAATTGTTTGATGCAAGCAAAGAAAAACGACCACATTTAAGCAAGAAAAAAGTGCTCTTTCTTCAAGACAACGCACCGGTTCACACAGCATTAGATACGATGCTGAAACTACGAGAAATCCACTTCGAATTGGTTGATCATCCACCTTATAGTCCAGATTTAACCCCTAGTGACTTTTTGCTGTTTCCAAGCTTTAAAAAATGGCTCGCAGGAAAAAGATTCATCTCAAACGAAGAAGTGATTACCGTAACTAATGCGTATTATGAGGAGTTCCCAAAATAGTATTACTCAGATGGTATAAAAAAGTTGGAAAATCGGCCTACTAAGTGTATTGAGCTAAAAGGAGGCTATGTTGAAAAATGAAGGGTTTTGAAAAAAAATGTTTTTTTCCTACTCTATGAAATACCTATGGCACAGGTATATATAGGGTAAAAGCACCTATCGCTGCGTGCTTTAATTTTCTTGTTGGCTTTTGTTCCCTATAAGTTCTATTCCACTAAAGGTGAAATTTAATAATAATATAGTGGTTTAATAAATATCTTAGAACACACTTAATATTAATGGTAGGTTTGTAACGATCCACAATTATTTAAAGTTAACAATCTGCCCAACCTAGAAAAAAACGACCAGCTTACGAGTTGTAACCATTTCTTTTCATAAAAAAGCAAAAAGATAATTTTTTATGAAAAAATAGTTGTGCTTAGCAGCTAGCCACTCTCATAGTTAGCAATAGCTTGAGCTAATTTTTTGGTTACCTTAATTTAGATATGTTAGCTACCTTAAATGGCGGTAAAATTGTATAAATCGGTGACAAAAAAATTTTGGAATTTGGCCAGTGAAATTAAATTTTAAGCACTGTGTGGTCCGAAATATTTATTTTAAAATACTTCATGGGTTAAACAAGCCTCAAAATGTTTTATACTTTTATGCCAGAATAAGCTCCATGTCGAACATTTGCGAAGAAATATCAAGCAATTCAAAAACTTTTAGACCAATGATGTTCATTTCATGAAACAATTGTTCGCGTTCAATTCACACGTATTCTTAGTCGTCCATGAGTCACCGACGAAGGTACATGTGCGGAGGATATACGCATATTTTTTTAAGCATAGAAAAATAATTAACAAAGTTCATACGATTTTGCTTTTAGTTGTCATTGAAACAGCGACAAACGCACATATGCGCCGTATGCTCATTGATTTTTTTTTTAAATTTTTTTAAAACGTCAACTTTACTTCTCTAAGAGAGTAATTTTAATGTTCTCTCTAACACAACTACATTTTTACTTATGCACATGCCTGTTCCAGACTCTCATTTAATTTTTCAGGCCATAAGTCTGCAAAGTAAAGTTTTTTAAAAACGATTACTAAATTTAGTAAAACTTCTGCTTTAAATTATATTTATTAATTTTATTATACTAAGTAGGCCTCATTTATAAAAAAAAAAATATTATATTCTAAATGAAAGTTTAAATATTCTCTTAGTTTTCTTTTATTTAATTCTTTCTTTTATCCTAAATTCAAAATTTACTTGGTTTTATAAATCGCATTTTCTTTTAAAACGTGACGTGACGATAATTGAGTTTACTCTTAAAAAAAAAAAAAAATTGGAAATTATCGTCTAACGAAATTTCTTTTTTTGGTTATCTTTTAAAATTCTTCAACATACTCTGTATCAAACTTCAATTAAATACTAAAACCTGACTTGGTTTGTAATTCTGCCAACCAGCCAATTTTAAAATAAGAAACCAAAAACTTTTCAACTTTGAACTCACAAAGTTGTCTGTACGGTGTAATAACGATACCACACAACGCTGCATACAACTATTTGCCTATAGAGTATGCATGAAATGCATTCTCTTATTAAATAAGTTTTTAAATTAAAAAAACTAATTTTTAGCGCATTAACTTTTAAATAAATTTTAGGAATGATTTATTTAATTTAACAACATAATATAAGCGTATAGAGTAAATTAATATAATTTTAATACACTTAGAGAAAATAAAAAAAATATAGTGCGCAAAACGCATCTTAACTTGAAACATGTAGAAAAAATTGAGTGTAAAAAATGTTTGCTTGCGAAATACAACCAGATTCTAAAAGGCTAATAAGGCGGCATACATATCATTTAAAAAGTCTATTTCTCTTCTTTCAAAGTCCAAGAATACACTTAAAATGGGTAATATTTAGTTAAGTTATTATCTTATAGGTGCATGAAGGTAAAAAAATTGGTTTTTTACCCAAAGTTCTAGATATTGGAGGTGTTTCGAAAAATTAAAAAAAATATCCTTTTCAACTTGGTAACTTCTATTAGAAAAATAGTATCGCTTGCCAGGATTTTTTTCGTCACACCGTGTTATATATCTAAATACTTTCAATCAATATAAACCTAAAAGATGAAATTTCTTCAAAACATTAATAGTGAATTTTAGAAAAATAATGACTGATTTTACCAAATAAACGGCGTATAGACGTTTTAATTTTGAATTAAGGTTTTCTTTAATGAGTATTAACAAAATTACAACGCAAAAAGTTTATAACATAATTCCTCATACAGAAATTTTAAATACCATTGAGACAAAAAACGCAGCTTTAATTATTTGTTAGTAAATTAAACGATGTTAAGTTCATTTTGGGGCCACAACAATTATTCAAAAGCCTGAGAAGTTCCTTTTAAAAGGTGTCTCAAAATTAACGCATGATTTGAATTTGTCTACATTTGTGCAGTAAAGTGTTGGCAACCCTAAAAAAATTATTTGACAGCTGACGGTTCAAGGTTAGTAAAAATGGAGCGTTACCCGAGAGAACAAGATGTCTTCATTATTGAATCATATTTTAAAAATAATGAAAGCTTGGCGGTCGTAGTTTGAATATTTCATATAAAATTTGGTCGGAATAGTGTTTTCACTTCGTCAACTCTGAAGAGATTAATTGTTTCATTGAGACTGGATCCGAAGGAGAGGCCAAGCACACTGGTCGTCTATAAACAAGCCACACTCTCAGCAGTGCGTGAGAGTGTCGTTGACAATCCAGGTGTCAATTCGGCGTCGTGGGCAAGAAATGCAAATTTCTTAAACTCTCTACGATGTATACTCGCTAAAGATTTACGTCTCCATGCTTACAAAACTCAATTAACATAAAGCTAAAGCCTAATGGCCATGAACAGCTAAGTGAGTTCGTTGAATGGATCAGTAAATATCAACAAATGCATGCAGATTTTTCGAGCAAAGTTATCCTAAGCGATGAAGCACATTTTCACCTTGATGGCTTTGTTAATCGGTAAAATTGCCGCTTTTTGTGTTCTGAGAATCCACATGTGATTGTCGAAAAACAAAACATTTCACTGTTTGGTGTGAATTTTGGGTTGGACCATAATTTTTTTTTAAATGAGGCTGGTCAAGCAGCGACTGCTACTGGTACTGGTGCTCGATATCGCGACTTGCTAACACATTTCTGCCGAAATTGGATGATATTCATGTGGCCAATAAATGTATGGTTTCACCAAGATGGTTTCACATGCCATACAGCTCGTAAAACAATTCAATTACTGCATAAGAAAATTCCATATCGTGTACTTTCCCGTTCAGGTGTTCAGAATTGACCGCCTAGATCGTGTAATAACACCGTTTTTATGGGGTTATTTGAAATTAAAGTTCTATGTCGACCAGCACCTACCACCACATAACATGTATTAAAGGAGGAGATTCAACATTGCATTAGTGGAAAAATATCGATAAATGAGTGCGTAGGTGCATGAAAAGCCTGGGTGCCAATTGCCGGATGTGTTGTTCCATAATAACGCTATCTATGTACTTTATGATTCAATAAAAAAATAACAATCAAGAGACTAAAAACTGTTTTCTATTCCAGAACTGTCTTTAAAAGTGTTCTGGGCTTGCGATTCTTTCAACTTCCACCACTTTATACTGAACCAGTTTTATACTGAAAAACCAATAAGAAGCGAACATCAGATAAATATAGGAGATAGAACGTTTTTATATCTTCTTAGCTCCTAAAAGAGCTCAGGAAAAAATATTACAACCGATAAATTTCTTTACATCGCTTGTGTAGTAGAAAAAGAATAAGTTCGTGGAATCTAACACTCGTGGAACAGTTGGAAAAATAAACGTTTAATTCAGACCGATACCCGTGTTACTTATAGCTGTAGATGTAGTAGCATTGGCGTCATTTTTCCTCCGTCACTAATCTATGGAGCATATTGGCTTGCTAAAAAGCTTTGTTTTAGTTTCATTAATCAAATGGATTTTTCAAGCTAAGTAGCCCCCTCCATATAATTGTGTAGTGATGAATATCCTTGCCAATTGGTGGTGATCTTCTTTCTTCCCAGTTGAAGGCGTTTTCTTCTGATCATTCTCGCTTGATGTTTGTCGTTATCTGGAAGATAGGAGGGCTTCTTCTCTATTTTTAGATGAAGTTGAAGCCTTTTTCTTTATTACACACTTGAGACGACATTTCAATTTTTTTCTCATGTCCTCTGCTGGGCTTCGAACCTAGGTCACTTGTGTTGTTATACCAGCGTACTAACCACTACACCACGCCATCTTTTACTAAAACTTGGGAAAAAGAACGAACAAGTCACTTTAACAGACCACCGTAAAATGTGTTTAAAAGATCTTAGCTTGCAATTATCTAATGAAAGCAAACGTAGCGTACTAAAAATTCAAAAGTTGATGGCAAAAACTTTTAATCCATAAGAGACTACATCCTGAAAAGAGTATGAAGCAAGTGTTAAACCAGATACCTAAAACTTTGCTACCAATTCTCTCATACCAAATTGAAATTCATATACGTTATTTCCATTGGTACGTTTTTTTTTCAAAATAATTTATAATAAAATGGAAAAACCATATGTGACACCAGTATTTTTCCATAGAAATGCATAAAGATACTCGGGTACCTTGTCGGATAATCAAGTGTATCCGAAGAAAGCAGACAGATAAGCGTAGCATATCTGAATGTATTAATTATTCTTGAAGCTGTGAAAACTAATCATATATTAAAAGTTCGTAGCTCTAGGAGCTCTTAAGTTTCAAACACGACGCTTATCAACTTCGAGAGAATAAAATTCTTGTCAGTCACATAAAGGATAATTGAAAAAAGAGTCAGGCGTGGCATTTGGCGGGTACACCCAATTCGAGTACGCTGAATCCAGTGATTTTAGGTTAATTCTCAACTCAACGTATCTGTGACTTGGTGCTAAAATGGCCAAAGTCGAAATATTTTCTTTTCAGAAAACTGTTTTTAAAGCTTTTATTTTGTACATGAGTTCATAGTGGTATTGGCTAGCAAAACCCTAATAAATCTGTTCTGCGTTGAATTAGCCATTGGCTGCTTTAACAATATATAAAAAAGTAAGAAACGACAAACTCTAAAACAGCAAAATATTGCCATTGTCCTGTTCAGCACCAAGCCACAGATAGAATATGCTCGTAATTTAAAAACGGTTTAGTTTATTGAATATACTAAACAACCGAAATTCCTCAATAAAATTAAAAAACTAAAACTTTCTTAATCTGCGCAGTCGTTTTAGAAATACAGTGTACTCTCTCTTAGCGGACAACGCTATTAAGAGTACAACTTCCTTAAGGGGATACATTTTTCAGTCTCATACAAATCTCCAGGGATTTTTAATATGTCTCCCTTTTAAGCAAACAAGCCTCTTATAACAGGAAATGTACACTTTTTTGAACACACAAATTATTTTGGTTCCTCATAACCGGTTAGTTTACAAGATTGTTGTTTCGTTTACTCTTTTCCATATTCTTACAGCTGCTGCTTATAGTACCTTTAAGTATTAAGGGGAATTCCCGTAAATATGAACGGCTTGAGGTTTTAAATGTATGTAGTTTACATGTACATTTAAATTCTTATTGTTTACTTGTGAGTCATGTGTAAGGCAGCGTTGAACTATTTATAAAAATGAAAAACTTAGAGTACGCGAGCTAGCAAAGAAATGTAAGATCAATAAAAATCAAGCTGCTTGCATCATTAAAAATAAACACAAGATATGGAGATTATGAGACACTGATGTCAATGATGAGAAAAAGAGGGGTTTGATGAATGCCAAAGGTCTTAACATTGTCAAATTGTGCTACGAATGGTTTGTAATGGCTCGAAATAAAAACATTCCTCTTTAGGGCACTCTTATAAGGAGCAAGGCTAAAGATTTTAGGGCGTCATCTCCTACCGTGCAAATTGTGGAAAAGCTGCCAAGATGATGTCAAAACTTTTAGCGAAACAGTGCCACCTTTGGTTAAAGCATATGATTCGCGATATATTTATAACACAGATGAGACTGGCTTATTTTTTCGTCCATTACCCGATAAAACATTTGCTTCAAAAGGTGAAAAAGCGCTGATGGAAAAATAGGTAATGATAGACCTACGATTTTGCACTGCGCCAATACGGCTGTAGGAAAGAAAAAGCTTATTTTTATTCGTAAAGCTGAACATTTACCAGTAACTTGGCGATCATGACTGATTTTTTAGTACAGTTTAATCGAAAAATGGAATTTCAAGAACGGAATGTCCTGCTAGTTTTAAGCAATGTAGCTACACATCCCCGTGATCTAGAATTGAAAATTTTTTGTCAATCTCTGGATCAAGGCATTATAATAAACTTTAAGTTTTTCTCGAATCGTTGTTTATAAAAATATTTTGTCGCAGATGATGATACAAATTCCGCTTTGAAGTTATCAATATCTATATATTTGTTAGAAGTTGTTTATTTCATACGCAAAGCGTGGGACCAAGAGGGTAAACAGACAACGAAATTTCTAGTTTTTGTATTTTTCTCGTAAGCAGACAAATTTATCAGCCACTCAGGTGTCCGCTTAAAGTACACTGTACAATTTTGTTTTTAGCAAAAGAACAGTTGGATCACATTACTGCGTATGCATGTGCGTATAAGTGATATTTCTGCTTTACTAATAAATTATTACATTACTACGTAAGTATGTAGTATGTAGTATCATTGTATGTAGTATCACTCATACGTATATTCGTTTTAGAAATAATTTATTTTTTTTTTGGCAAAAAGACAGTGATAGTACATTACTACGTCAGTATGCTCGTATGAGTGATATTTCTGCTTCACTAATAAAATATAACTCATACGTACATACATAGTAATGTAATAAATTATTGAATTTTTAAAACGACTGAACATATTAAAAAGTTTGAGTCTTACTTAGAGGTAATTGTATTAGTGAAGCAAGAATATTAGTCACACGTACATACTTACGTAGTATGTGATCACCAGTTTTGCCACCTTGTGTAATTACACATATTGTGTGTAGCCTGTGTGTAATTTGTGTTTAACTTTACTTTTTGTTCTACCGTTTCCTTTAATCGCTATATTTTGAATTATTGAAATTTGACATACGAAATTTCCTGATTTGCAAACAAACCGAATTTAATCATAAAAATACAAAAAGTTCTTTTAAGCATGGAGAATAGTTTGGGTTACAGTGTTGAATGACTGGTTAGGACAATTCAAATTTTTTTGATGGTAAAGTGGAAAATTTGTTTAATCTCAATATTCGATAACAAATTATGAAGCAAAGTGCAGAGAAAAAGGGTATCTCAGGCAATATGTCATTCTACCAAGACAACGATCCCAAGAAAACACCGGCTAATGCAAAGGTTTGCTTGAGCCGTATTGGATCCAAATTTACAAAGACATCTGCGCAGAGCTCAGAATCAATGTAACTGAGCATCTTCAAAAGAAATTGGCTAGGAGAGTATATCAGTAAAAGTTCAACACCATAGTTCAGCTTAAGACGACATTATTAAAGGATTACAAAGGATTTATTATTCGATTATTGCGATCCAAATATTCACACTATGCTTTGTCGATTATGCGTTGAGACCCAAAAAATGACTTATTTTGGTGTGGCTTATATTCGTAAAAGGAATGTTCTGTGTGTAATTTATCTTCTTGAGTGTAATTCTGATGACGGTTGTGTGTAACTCACAATGCTGTTGGTGGCAATACTATTAATATTTTTTAATTATGACACTGCTTCAGTAAATGAGCGATGTATACTTTTCGTTATTTTTAAAAAAGTTTTTTTATTATTTAATTTCGCACATTTTTTTTTATTTTTAATTTTTTTTTTTTTGATGTGGTTATGACAGATAATTTAGATAGACAAGAGATAATTTGTTATTAGAACTAAAGGTAGTAGCAAATTCTTCGTAGTTCACAGAAAGAAGTAGTAGGTGCGAGCAGTAAATAGGAAAGCCAACCTTGATAATTACTGTTCCTGCCTTAGTACCACTACTGTGATTATCTTTCGCTCGCTGTTCATCATGGTGTTTAGCACAGAATGTAGCTTATTGTCGTTAGATAAACTTCAATGATCTATATACAGTATTGGACAAAACATATGCACGAATTTGCACTTACTATCATAACATAGAAAAGTTTATTCAAATTTTTTTTTTTTATTAATTTCTAATGATAATATCCTCCATTTACTTAGCAAAGACAAAAATAAAGAAAAACTAATTTAAAACACAAGCGTCAAAACAATAGAAATAGTTAGTTAGTTAGTTAAATCAAAAATCATTCAATAACAAAAACGATCATTTCAACATTAGAGGAATAATTAGAGGAAATATGAACGCCTTTATAGTCGTACCGAATCTATCAAAGTCTGTCCCTAGCCAACAATATTTTGAAATGTTTTACAAAAATAGCTAACAGTAACTAGCAATTAGAAGAAAAATAATTAATGATAATAATTGAGATGATTCAGTGATATCAATCGGAAACAAATCCAGAATGCAACATGATCATCGTCGTCATAAGCCGTTTCCGTTCATGAGACTCATTGACAACCATACACAGAGGTAGTAGTCCCCTAAAAACTAGCAAAAAATTCTCAATATTCTACAAGGATATCCAGGAATACATATTGATACCGCAAGCAGAGGAGAAAATGCCATTTTATTGGAGATATCATTAGGACAAAAATGTAAAATGCACAAATGGATGAATGAAAGAGTGCTTCGTAAGCAAACTATTAAACGTTTTGAAATGTCTAGCGCAGTCGCCAGAGCTCAATCCCACATAAAATCTGTGGAATATTATAGATCTCAAAATAAACCGCGATAATTTCAGAAATAAGGACGAATTTTATTGACTAGTGAAACATTATCGAATCTAATCAAAGTCAATAACATGAATAAGTAAAGGACTTTAAAAAAATAATGATTATGAAACTAAATATTAGTAAAATTAATATTTTACGTAAATATATTGAAGATGTGCTTATGTTCTGTCGCATTTAAAAAATCCATTTAACGTACAAAATGATTGTTTCTAAGTTAAACAGGAATATTCATCGTTTACTATTAACTTTATAAATTAAAAATTAGTTTAAAATCCAAAAGTGATTGTTTTTATTATTGAGACATTTTTTATTAAACAGAACTTTGTGCATATGTTTTGTCCAATACTGTAAGTATATCACTGAGGGAGATCGAACGGTTATTATTCGACCGGTTTTAACCTTTTTTTTGGTTTTGTCGAATACAGTTTTTTTAAAAGATTAATTTTTCGAATACCGAATAAACCGGTTATTTTAACACGAATAACCGGTTAACTTAAATATGTATAATTTTTACAAGTTTATATATATTTTTTTATTTTGCGAATTTGCTCATCGTTCAAGTATTTTTCTAAATTTATAATATAAAGTCATATTTTTATATATATGACAACCTAGAACATCTTGGACAAGGATATGCACACTTGAGCAACAATAACTTTTTTTCATTTTGGGTAAAGAAATAATTTATATATGGTGAGTGAAGATCAACCAAACTCATTGAGAGGGACGAATGCTGGCTCCAAACGGCAGTTATATTAATTAGAAAAGTTTTCACAGCAAAAATACTTATAACCAGATGCTAGCAATGTTGTGAGGTGATAAAAATTGTCAAATGGTGTGGCCAGGGATTGAACCGAGAAATTTCTGGTCGGTAGGCAGGTTCTTCCCTAACATAAAGCGCCCTCCATCTAACGTTTTTATTTTCAACTAGTGCTTATTTCGTAAATGGTAACACTTAGCTCATGTCTGATTTGACAGAGAATTAGTTTTATCCGATTTTTGCCGATTTTGCCAAAAAAATCATCTTTTCAGATGAAGCTCATTTTGATCTTGGCGGGTATGTAAACACGTAAAATTGTCGCATTTGGAGCACAGAAAACCCGCACGCATACATTGAAAAGACGATATACCCAAGACGAGTCACTGTTTGGTGTGGATTTTGGTCCAGAGGCATAATTGGGCAATTTTTTTTTTGAAAATGAGCAAGGAGTGGCCGTTACAGTCAATGGCGATCGTTATCTGGCTATGTTGAACGAATTTTTGTTCACAAAAACTGAAGAGGAAGATATTAGCAACATTTGGTTTCAACAGGACGGCGCTACGTGCCACACAGCCGAAGCTACACCCGATGTTTTGCAGAGCTGATGTCGTTTGGCCACCTCGGAGCTGCGATTTGACACCGTTAGACTATTACTTGTGGGGTGCCGTCAAAGATAAGTGTTACGCCAACAAGCCAGAGACAATTGAATGCAACTATTTTCCATTATTAAGCGGAAGGATTGTGCTTTCAAATAAAAAAAAGAAATTTCTGAAAATATTTTTTTTTTTATAGAATTTTCAAAAAATTTATTTGGCGGACCCTTTACAATACTAAATACGTGAATTATGTTTCTACAAATGTCCTCTGAAGTGTGAAAATATTTGTCCTTAACTACTAAGCTGTAAATACTTTTCGACATCAGGAATTATGAACCACCTTATATATGTCTATAAAAGAGACGTTAGTGTGCAGCAAGAAAAACTTGATTCTATGTAAAGTAGTCTGTCACTGTATAAAAAATGAATCACTGGGCGAAATATTATGATATTGTGATGTCGAGGAAGAAATGTCGTTTAAGACCCTAAAAGCGCTGAACGTTGTTCTAGCATACGAGTACTTACTTGTTAGGAACTAAAATATGCCGGCGGAATCAATAATGTATATGAGGGAAATATATCAATTAAACCGAATTAAGCAACAAAAATTTAAAAAATTATATTTGAAGAAAAGAATCAATTAACCGGTTATTTGTTATATTTTACCGAAAACCGGTTTTTTTTCACGTTGTAATTTTTCGAATTATTCGAAAACCGGATTTTGAAAAAAGTCGAATAATCGATCTCCCTAATATCATTCCGTCTTCTCTTTGGCATGACCCATGATTTCCAGAATCTGACTAAATTTCTGACAAATATAATGATAGATGACAGATAAAAACTATCGAATATTCAGGTTTGCCATGTGCACTACAAGGTGGCGATATGGGAAATGACTTTTTAGTATAGTATATTAGATAAACGATTTTTTTATACGAACTTACATTTATTAGTTATAACTTTTTTTCTGGAATTTTTATGGTCTTATTTTTCTTAAACCACCCCAATATAGAAGCAAACAAAAGAAGAGTATTCAGATCTGCCAAGCTGCTTTAAGTTCAGCAGCAATTTAATTGAATAAAAAATTGTTCCAAAGTAATTTTATTTTTCTAATCTTAATTAGTTTTAAAATATGTACCTGTTAAATGCCTGTGCTGTTCAGCATCAATAGAAATGAGCACCATAATCGTTTACTAAAAAAATTCATTGCTGTTAAGGAATGTTAAAGATAAGAACAATTATGCTGCTGATGAATATGACGATGACACTGCAATGTCAATGCAATGCACAAAGACATGAGCACGGAAATGGAATAACTTTGTAAAGCATCTATTCAGCGTAACATCCTGCAGTATAATACGTGTTTCGAATACCTTCGTTTATTCATGATGCCATAAAATTTTTTTTGAAATGAATTAGAGTTTTATCGTCAAATGCCAAGGTACTTGGGTGCAGCATAAGATGAGGTTAACACCAATCCAATTTCTTAAGAGTAGTAAAAAAAAAATTAAATTCTTCAGGTATAAACTACTTTATTTGTCACCTTATGTGTGCTGTATTCCTTAAGGTGTATTTATTTTTTCATTATCCTGAAAACTATAAATTATTTAACAACACTCATGTTAAGAATTTAATAGTTATTGATGCATAATAAAATGTTCGTAACAAAACTTTAAATTTGAAAACTTGCAACGCATACATATGTATATGCTGTTGTATCTTCAGCACCCAATCTAAGTTAAAAATATATAAAGATGAGAGGAGGAGAGGCTCATTGTAAAGTGACCAAAAAGTGGCGACATGAAAGATTGAAGAGGAATTGCTCTACTTAACACCATATATGTGATACTTGCAGTCATAATATAGGAGAGGAGGATTCAGAGCAGAATAGACTACATTCCGCGAGATGAAGAGGCTGACTTCAGACCAAATAGAAGCTGCGTAGATCAGGCAAACACTTTACGAATAATAATTGAACAGTTTATAGAATGGCGTACCCCCTGTATCTACTGTTCGTCGATTTCAGGAAAGCGTTTGATCCCATCAGGCGAACGAAAGAACTAAGAAAAGGAATAATCAGAGCGATGTATGAGGATGCAGAACTTTCAGTTCTTTACAGCGGGAACATCAGCCAACCATTCCACTTCAATGCTGAAGTTGAATTCACCATCATGCTGGATGATACAATGAGTCTGTTCGAAAAGAGGAGGGATTACATGGAATCTCTCACGACAACTCGAAGACTTGGACTATGCAGATGACATTTGTCTACTCTCGCATAAATTTTTCAATATGCAGTCGAAACTGGAGGACCTAGAAAGATTGGCTGGTAGTGGTGGACTTGAAATAAACTTCAAGAAAACCTAGGCCATGAGAATAAACAATATCAGCAAGGAAAACATCATGCTACAGAGTCAACCAGTCGAGTATTTAGATAACTTTTGCTATCTAGGAAGTAGAATGACAATAACACCATAAGTAACACAGAACTGTGGAGCATGAGGAACCCAAACTGACACATATAAAGAAAATAAAGTGGGGATAGATCGGTCACACCATCTGAAAAATCCAAGAAGTATCACCAGAATGTCACTCGAGTGGAATCCTCAAGCTCAAGAAATCGTGGTCGCCCAAATAACACCTGGAGACGCACAATTACCCAAGAACTGAGAGAATACTAAAATTCAAGATACAAAGCAAAAACTCGTAATCAATACTGCAGGCAATAAGGTTGCAAACAAAAGGAATACCTAAAACTGCCCTTCTACGTTCCAATGTTGGACATTTAATCAGGCCCAACCTGGCTACATACGAAGGAAATCTACCAATAATTCCCTAAGCCACGTAAACAAAATAATAAAAACTGCCTCTGAACAGATTGAACTGAATCAATATGACACTGATAATAAGGATTCCTAATTACTGAAGCATACTCCAAAATCGACATAAAAAGAGATAAGGATCAGTGGACCATCTTTTCACAAAACATAAAACCGCCTAGCCTTACTAGTCATCATACTAACGTGATCAATAAATAACAATTTCCCATCCAATAGAACACCCAGATCTAGAAAGGTATTACACACCTATGGGAATAAACTATATGCCTACATTTTTCCAAACTGAGATCCATCAAAAACATCAATACTACGTTGTAGAGCAGCCTGGCCAGAAACATCATTAGAAATATAAAATAACTTAACATTATCAGCGTACATTAAAACACCATAGTCCGAAAATACATTAGGAAGGTCATTAAGAAATAAAAAGAACAAAAGTGGACCCAAATGGCTACCC
The DNA here is from genome assembly GCA_023159175.1 of Wohlfahrtia magnifica. Lineage (NCBI taxonomy): Eukaryota > Metazoa > Arthropoda > Insecta > Diptera > Sarcophagidae > Wohlfahrtia > Wohlfahrtia magnifica. Next base: position 1,788,019 of record JAKWBJ010000506.1, on the reverse strand, counting down.
TGCGGAATTCCGGATAAAACATAAACTTTCTATACAACACGTTCCGAAACAAAACATTCTGAGTCATAAAAGAGAGGTAAGAGTCTATCCAACGATGAAACCTATCAGGAATCAAAGGCCTTACTAAAATCGGTATAAATAATATCAGTTCGAACACCCTCAATAAAGCCTCTAAATACCTTAGTAAATTCCAGAAGATTAGTTACTGTCGAGCTACCCTTTAAAAAACCATGCTGAAACGGAGACATTATAGATTTCGTTCGAAAAGATTAAAAATCAGAAACCAGCTTCGATTCGATATATTCGACCTACTACCGGACTTATGAAAGCGAATAATAAAAGACTCCTTTCAAATAGGCGGATAACAACCTATTTTCAAAAGTTTTTTAAAGATAAACGTCAAAGAAACTCCATCAGATCCCTCGAAGTGTGTATTCTTTAGCTTGAACAAAGACAGAAGAACGGACAAAATATCAAATTCGTGAATAACAGAAATTGATACACTCTTGAGAGAATAGGAATACGAAAACATACCGCCTAAATCCAAGACAGAGTTCAATCGCCTATACGTAATTAGCAGACGATTGTTCCCCGTAAAACATTTCAGTAGAAAACGCAGACGATTTGCGTTTAACAAGAACGAAGTCATAAAATGAACTCGGGTTACTACCAAAGTTTGAACTAACTCTATAACAATAATGATTCATCGTACTACATTTCGCACGCTCTCTCGAGTAGTGACTATAATCAATACTGAACCACGATTTAACAAACTTCTTAAACAACATCGTTTTTCTATTCCTCAATTTTGCAAATCTAACCGAATTCCATGGGGGAACCAGAGCGCTTCGAACAATGGTATGCGATTGATTCAATAGAACAAAATTAGTACGTTTAAAATCAAAATTACACCATAAATTCAATGCCCGCTTTCCGCCCATAGATACAGAAATCAATATTTAGTTTGTATTGGAGGAACCACGCCCACAAATCCAATTCCGCCTACTCTTTGCCCAATGATTTGAATTGACTACGAAATCATTTGGATCAAATTCTAAAACCTTATTTGTAACCGATCTCAAGATATAATAAAATCAATATCTATTTTGTATGGGAGTTACCACGCCCACTTTTGTAACCCCACCCACTTTTTGCTGATGATTTACTTTGACTATGAGTGTATTTTGGGCCAAATTTACGGATTCTTTCTGCTACCATTTTGAAAATATACACAAATAAATATACAGTTTTTAAGGGCGTGACACCGCCCAGTTGCAATTTTTATAATTTATATAGCCTGTACTTACTTTTAGACATACAGAGAGACACTGTTAAAATTTTAAGAAAATCGATTCCACCGTTTTGCTGCCCATAAGGCACAAACAAACATATAAACGCACATTTGTTTTTATAAAGGGTCCGCCATCTAACGTTTTTTTTTAACTAGTGCTTATTTTGTGAATGGTAACACTTAGCTCATGTCTGATTTGACAGATAATTAGTTTTATCCTTCCGCTGAACGAATATGGTTGTGTATACGCTTGAACAACGCTGGGAAATATTGCGACATTACTTTGAAAATCATGGTAATGTTGCAAAATGAAAAAAAGAAAAAAATCATCTTTTCAAATGAAGCTCATTTTGATCTTGGCGGCTATGTAAACAAGCAAAATTGTCGCATTTGGGGCACAGAAAACCCGTACGCATACATTGAAAAGCCGATACACCCAAGACGAGTCATTGTTTGGTGCGTATTTTGGTCCAGAGGCATAATTGAGCCATTCTTCTTCGAAAATGAGAAGGAGTGGCCGTTACAGTCAATGGCGATCGTTATCGAGCCATTTTGAACGAATTTTTGTTCACAAAAATTTAAGAGGAGGATTAGCAACATTTGGTTTCAAAAGACGGCGCTACGTGCCACAAAGCCGAAGCTACATTCGATGTTTTGCGCCCTGTTTTTGAAGATCGCATTATCAGCCGCAGAGCTGTTGCCGTTTGGCCACCTCGGAGCTGCGATTTGACACCGTTGGACTATTATTTGTGGGGTGCCGTCAAAGATAAGTATTACACCAACAAGAAAGAGACAATTGACGCTTTGAAGGACAATATTCGTGAAGCCATTGGTGAGATACAGCCGCACATAATCGATAATGTGCTTAAAAATTGGACCGATCGTGTAGACTACTGCATGGCCAACCGAGGCAGGCATTTGAATGAAATTATTTTCCATTATTAAAAAAGAAATTTTAGAAAATATTCAGTAGTTTTTTTTACAGCATTTAAAAAAAAAAAAAAATTATTTGGCGGACCCTTTATATAAGATATTTGTATACATTTAATATTCTAGTACTTCGTTTGCTCTAAGGGGCAATAAATATATTTAGTTTAGTTTTATGCACTCAGAATTTTTCACTATAAATTTGAATTTTTTTTTATCGTTTCTATTTATGTAAGTAGATATATATACGAGTATATATATCAGTACATAAGTTATGGTATTAAATATAAATATCAATTTATTTTCCATTATTTTTTTACTTTTATTATGTTTATTTGCATGGTTGTTGATATATGTAAATATATAAAGACATATGCTCGTAATTTACATAAAACTTACCTTCGAGCATATCATAGCTCTTTTACAGATTTTCATTGATAGTTTAGTGTCAAATACAAACAGGGTTTTTATAATCGAAAACAATAGTTAAATTTGTATTTACTTTAATTTCTATTTCTATAATTTGATACAGATTGATTGTTGATTGATTCGATATACATATATACCAGTGAAACATTTTTATAACGAAATGTGAGGAAATACAAAAAAAGTCGTTATAAGGTTTTTCTATTCAAACTCTTTTACATGAAAATACTAATAAATAATTCTCTATACAATTAATCACTTTTGAGTTCTTTTATTTTGTTAGACATCAATAAAATATTGTTTAATTTTTATTTATTTACGCAAGTTTCAAATCAATTATTAATAACACAAGTATACAAAAAATAAATTTTTTTGTAAACATGAAATGCGACATATATTTTTTAAGATGGCTCTCAGCTAGGAAGATCGGACGGTGTTTTTGGTTTTGTCGAATACGGTTTTTTCAAAAACTTCATTTTTCGAATACCGAATAAGCCCGTTGATTTAACACGAATAACCGGTTAATTTAAATAAGTAAAATTTTTATACGTTTGTGTATATTTTTTTTTTGCAAATATGCTCATCGTTTAACCACATATTTGTAGAAACTTAGTTATTATTTTTGTATATATGACAACCTTGAACGTTTCACAAAGAATGTGAAAATCAAGGTAGATCGAAAAAGATATTCACACTTGAGCAACAATAACTGTCTCTCATCGTCTGTAAATAAATATTGATTTTTATATAAGGAGAGTTATCAGCTAAACTCATTGAAACCGACAAGCGCCGGTTTCAAATGTCAGATATATTAGTTAGTGAAGATTTTCACACTGTAAATACACATCACCAGTCGCAGATATATGAGTTAGTGAAGTTTTTCACAGCGTAAATACACACAACCAGTCGCAGATATATTAGTTAGTGAAGTTTTCCACAGCGTAAATGCACATAACCAGTCCCAGATATATTAGTTAGTGAAGTTTGGGATTGAACCGACGATTTCTTCGTTTGAAGGTGGGTGTTTTAGCTAACATACCACAGTGACACACGCACTATTGAATAGATAGTGCATGAATTTACATACAGTAATCTTCGAAGCTTAAGCAAAATTACTTGTCAAGGCAATGACTCGTATATTACGAATAGATTTATTCAAAGTAAAACATTTTATTTTTGTTATCATAGGCACCTAAATTATAACTATAATAACAAAGTTTTATATCCATTCTCTACCAAGTAACACAAACAACAAAAACGAAATTAGCTCCTCCAGTAACCTTTCAGTACTTTGAGTAATAAACTTCTTTTTTTATGGCCTCCGTACACCGTTTTGTCATAGTTATCATGAGATTTGTTAGAATTATTGTTAGTAGTGATTGCTACTTTAATTTTAAACTCTACATCAGCTTCTGCTTATTTTTAAAATAACGTAGCCCAGCTCTCTGCTTCAAGAATTAAAAATAATTTTATTTAAATTATAGAAACGGTTAACCGGTTACTGTAAAAATTATTAACCGAAAGCCGATTTTTTTTAAATTGCTACTTTTCGAATTATTCGAAAACCGGTTTTTGAAATAAGTTGAATAATCGATCACCCTACAACGGTAGTTAATTACCACTTTTTCTTTGTTCACCTATATGTCACAGTTTTATGATAGACAAGTTTTTAATATTCACCTACATACGATAGTATATTATTACTTAAGTAGTTAATATCAAGTGAATTCGAATTCAAATTGAGTTCTTGATACATACCTAAAATAAGTTATTTAGTGCTTTCTGATATGAATTTTTTGTTGTTAAACCAATGTATTCCACGTAAGCAAAATATACTTTGCTGAGTTAAACGTATTTTAATCAATATAAATTTTTTGCAATTATACTTATTTTCAATTATACTTGAAATTAAAATTAGAATTAAATTTTGGTTTATTCAATAAAATATCGTAAAGAGTGTGTAAAGTTAACCCAAATCGGTTTTGCTATGTTTACGGTAAATTTGTTTATGCTAGGCAAGCACTCCCTATCACAAAAAATGTTCAAGGTGCTCATTTTCATTAGTTTGGTTTTGCGGTGTAACATCAAAATAAGGAGAATTTCTCATGTGATTTGTACAAATTGTAGGCTAGTCCTTAACTCCTAGTATACCGGAGTATGCAAGCAGCAGACAGCAAAATGTCAAAATTAGAAAACATACGTTTATATGAAAATATTATGTTAAAAGCAACACAGAAAAGCGTAGACAACAACCTTTACTGCTGCTAAACATGAAATTATTTATATTTTTCAGGAAGCAAAATGACAATTTGTGATACCAAAACAATATAAAATTTTAAATAGAAAAACATCAAATGATTTTTTTTTATTTATCAGAAAACAACAGTATAAAATTAAAGTATTGTAGTAAACAGCACTTATGTTAATAATTAAAAAGTTTTAAGCACATAATTTCATTAATTTTTACATTTCTGAGTAACCCAAAAAAAAAAAAAAAACGATTTTATTTTGGTGTATTTGAAAAGCCTGACTGTCAACAATGAAAAATATTTGCTTTAGCAAATAGGTTTGTGACAAATAAAACAGACAATAATGAAATGCTGTTGCTGCTGCTGCTTTCAAAATATTTGTAAAGTCGATAGCAAAGCAGCAAATACTGCCAACAACAACTTGATGCTTGTTTTCATGCTGCTTGCTGTCGTCTATGTGTTTATAGAATTAGTCTTAGGAGAAGATATAAAAATATTGTTATTTGTTCTAATAAGTATGCAGATTGACTTCTGTTTTAAGTGGCAACGATGCGAAAGAAATAAAAATTATTTATTTAATTAATTTGTCTTGAAATGTTATAGCTGCGTTTGTTGCGTTTACGAAGATAGATAAATTTTAAATATTAAATAAAATATTAAATTGGAATTGCAATTCATGTATCGGGTGTGCTATCTATTGGTTTTAATTTGAATCAGTGGTTATTTTGAATCTGGCAATACTTATGTCATTCTATTCTGTCACAAAATTCAGTATATTATCTCTACTGAACGAAATAAATCGATTTACGCTTGAGCAACATTGGGATTTTTTGGAAATTTATTTCCAAAACAAAAACAATTGATTGGAAATTGCACGAAAATGTCGTAAAAAATTTCGTCACAGAGAAAGACTAACAGTGCACGGTATACTCAACTTTATTTCTTAAGTTCGTGAAATTGGTTACATTGTTGATGAGCCAAGACGTAAGCGTGCTCGTATAGTGCGTATACCCGAAAATATCGAAGCTCACGCACCAGTTTATGTCGAATTTTGCGAAAACATCTTGGTATGACCCCTTACAAAGTTCACTTGGTTCAAGAGTTATAGCCGCGTGACGTTTCGCTTCGTTTTCGCTTCGCTAAATGGGCCAATAAGAAACTGCACGATGATGTCGATTTTGTCAAAGAAATCATCTTTTCAGATGAAGCTCATTTTCATTTTGGGGGGCTACGTTAATAAGCGAAACTGCTGTATTTGGGGCTCAGAAAAACCAAACGTGGTATTACAGAAGAAGCCAATGCACCCATTACGGATGATTGTTGGGTGCGGCTTATGAAGCGGAGGCATCATTGGCCCATATTTCTTTGAAAATGAAGACGTCGCAGCAATTACGGTTAATGGAGTTACCTATCGCAGCATGATAACCAATTTTTTTGTGCCCCCTTTTCGTGGTATTGATGTGAACGAAGATTGGTTGCAACTTGCCCTACATCTCATATTACAATAGATTTATTGCGTCAAGCGTTTGATGGCCGTTTAATTAGTTGAAATGGTGATGTCAGTGATTTGACACCGTTGGACTATTTTCTGTGGGATCCGCTCGAATGGAGTTCTTTGATATATTTAATTTCTAACCGAAACAATTGTAGTTCACAACAATAAAATTAATTTGACAAAAAATTCAAACCATTTTTTTTATTGCATTTTTAAATTTAATCTTTTAAATAGCCCACCCTATATATAAAACTAATTTCATAAATTTAAACAAGTTCTTTATAAGTATAAAGGGATAATGCTACTTACACAGACATATTAAATACTGTGACAAATGCGTTGACAAATTCTTTTTTCAATAAAGTACAAAAGTTAAGCTTAAATATCAAGACACTCGACTGTTACCCACAGGTGCGTGACTGAACATGGGGCCGTTGAAAAATGATATTATTATATTTTTTTGGATGTATTTTCTCTAGTTGTCTAATTTTAATTTTAGAAAACTTAATTAAAGTAATTAATTGATTTAAATATACTAAAAACAGTTTTATACCTTACTTTTATCCACCTTAAGTAACTTCATAATGTAATCTTTAAACGATAGTCTCATTCACTTAGTGTTAGGCATCGGAACAGTTGATTTTTGATGCTAATTTTTTTTTCATTTTTCTAACCATGCACATCATATGAATATCTTGAACAGCATATCAAAAACGGTTAGACAACCTTCGTTTGTATCATATAATAAAATACCAACATGATTTGAAATTCTATTGGTTTGTTCATATAAGAAGTAAAAAGTGCTATAAAATGAACATCATTTAAAAGGAAATTGATTTCTATTCTTTAAAATTTTCATTGACATAAAATAAGATTGAAAAATCCTATACAATAGTTTCATTTCTTTCCATAACTTTTCCATAACGTTGTGGTCAACATAAATTCCCATTAGAATGCACATGTATTAGTAATTAACTTCTTTGGACACTTAATCTACACTTGTCAATCATAATCAGCTTATAAAGTGTTTCAATCTTAATGTTGTCCGTACAATTTAAACATCAAAAAGCTGGCATGACAATTGCAAAACAATTTTCAAATGTTAAGTAAATGTTGATTGGCTGAAATGGGCTGGAATGTTGGGTAATTGATGGAGTTCAGATATATGTATGTATGAATGTTAAAACAAAAATTTTGTGTGACCATATTTTGCTACTTGAAGAGCTACTGTTAAGTCTCAAAATAAAATTATGACGGTTCAACTTAAATCAAAAGTTGTCAAAAGCATTTGCTAAGACTTGAATTAAACACTACAGAAGTGTTTTCAAACAAATAAAGCTAGAGTTCGTTTAATTTGCGTTAAAATAAAATAAACTGCGCGTTTGTTGTTGTTGCAGTATTATTTATTCCACTATAAATTTTATACAATATGTCTTAATACAGCAAATTAATATTAGCTTATACAACACTTTTTATGTTCGTTTAACACAACTTTATATATTGACAGTCAAATGATAACTAACACACCAACCGCAATGCGCCATCTTTTTATAGTATTTCATTATTAGTTTCGGATGATTTAGTACAGACACGAATCTTCGATTTCTCTACGTTAATTCAAATGATCTAAAATTATAAGCACAAAAAGAAATCGACCTGGCAACACCGTTAGACATGCGGTTGGTAACACTTTTAATAAGCACAGGTAATTATGGAAATTATTAAGCCTTGAGACAAGCCAATAAAATTTATAGCTAAAATCTCATAATAAGTCCCTGATGTGGTGAAATTTGTCTTCAGCGTTTTCATATACGTAACAATACATTTCTTTATAAAGAATAAATTTTAAGCCTGTGAGACATGTAGACATATAGTAAAAAGATTAAAAGCTCTTAAGTTTTTTATACTTCAGTTAAGCTAAGCAAAATATTTTTCCCATTTTTTCCTACAGTCTAATTATGTTTTTGTGATGTCATTTTAATCTCTTTATTTAAATACTTAATTGCCGTAGCAAATATAATATTAGAAACGTGCAAAATGTTTTTATATCTAAAACATACTTTATTGTTTTATGCTAATGTTTGTAACGGATGAAATTGAAATTCTTACATTAGCTTTCACTTCAAATGATATTTTTCATCTATGTGAGATGAATCGTGTATGTAAGACGAAACTTTTACGAATCTGGCGCAACCACTTTGTGAACAAATTTGTACAGTTGTTTGAAATTCTATATCATTAATCGTATAATATTTTCTTCCTTTCAGAGATCTTTTTAGTATTGGGAAGTATTGTGAACGGAAAATGATTACTGACCTACAATAATGGTATTTTTTTCTTTTTGCTGAACAAGCTGTCAGTCACTAACAATGGTAAATAAGCGGGTGGATTATAGACATGAATTACATTTTCTCCAACTTCTTGGAATTTATTGCTAACTGTATATGACGACTATGTATGTAATGTGGTATTCATAATTGATAAACAACCTTATGATAAAAAATCCACCTTAAGATATGTAAATAGGATTACTATTGGATTATGGTGTAGGGTTGTGTTGTGGAGTCGAACTTGACTGACAATAGTATTCTTATTGTTTTTTTTATGCACTTGTTACTTCTCATTTTTTGGATTCAAAATATTCATTAGTAACAAATAAAAAAGGGAATATCACAACATGAATTTAATCACTTACACACATTATATACTTTTTTATATGTATGCGTATTAGGGTATTTCATTTTTACCTAAGATGTGTTTTTCAGATGACTTTGATTATACACCGAGTCTCGCCAATATAAACGTTATATATGCCATATTTTAAAAATATTGGATAAGATTTAGAAGTTGCATACTTTGATCAGATTTGCAAAAATAATTAAATATGATTTTCAGTATTTTTTTTTTCTTTTTGTACTTCTATAAGTAAAACTACTATATAAGTTACAATTTTATATAAATATCTCGTAGGTAGAGGAGAGATAGTTTCTGTAATTCTTTTTAGTCTTCTCTTGGACACTACAGCAACTAACATAGACGTGATCCAAGGGGCATGTGCCGGATTTGAAATATAATTTGACCAAAAACTGCTGTTGTCGGCTAGCCGTCATCACACGCTTAAACTAATATTGAAAAGTGCCATGGCATGGTCTAAACATTTTGACTTTTCAAAAGCTCCAAAGCTCGCGCATATACGACAATGCTAGATTAAGAATATCCCGTTAATAGCTACTTCGAAAAACAACGTTTACGTGTGGTAAGCTATATTGAGCGTGTGACAAAATTGTGACAAAAAATAAATTTTATTTTGAATTTTTTAAGTGAAAATTCATTGAGAATATAACATAACATACATACACATGTTACACTGACATACAAAATAAAAGTTTTGATATAATTTTTTCTGATTAGCTATTAATGTTTGTTTGATCTTTAGTGCTGAATTCAAACACGACATTAGAATTTTTTTATAGAACAACAGATATGAATTGTTAATATTTAACCGAAAGTATTCTTAGTATTTCTTTCTTTTTAATAAATACGATAGAATGGAAGTTAATTTTAGGGTATTAAGACTTTGTTATAATCTAAAGTATACTTTTTATGCGCAAATAACGTTTTCGTCGTTGGTTATATTTGGTTTTCTCAACGGAGCACGTTGTTATACTTTTATTACTATAATGATGATAATTATTTTTTATCAGCACTGCTTGTGAACGATGCTGCATACCGTACAGTCGAACTATTATAATTTGAACTTCTATTACTTGAATTTTCTATAAGTTGAAGTACATCTCGTGGCAATTGCATTTTGGAGAGAAATTCAGGTTTTGCTTCCTTAACTTTAACTTCCATAACATGAATTCCTCCATAACTTGAAGAAAAGCAGTAGAACAACATTTCTATAGTTTGCATTTTTTTCGAAAAAATTTTCCTTTTTTTTTGGCAAATATTATCGAATTAGCTAATAGTGAATATACGTTCTTTTCAACTTAATTTGCTATAAAAATCATAAGATTTTATGCAAAATTACATTAAATTGCCAACACTGAAATTTATACATACATAAGGCAGTACTATTTTCTATATTTCGGTTAAGTCCCTCAATAAAATTCATTTGTTTACGCACAAATTTCTTTGAGCTAAAAAGAAAGAACAGACAATATTATAATAAAGAAGAATTGCACCAAAACGTACTTTAACAGATGAAGAAAAGTTTAAATTAAAAGAGACTTCGCAGAAAGACTTGGAAATTCAGCGAGTACGGTTTCTATTATTTTTAAGAAACAGGGAAAAAAATATTAAAAATTGTTCAATCTGGAATATCAAATAAAAAAGCAAGAAAATAAAGAAACTAATATCCGATATCAGAGACAAAACTCTATTTAAATGGTTTACGGCAACAAGAGACCGCAATTTGCCGATATCTGGAAGACTGTTAAAATGCAAAGCCATGGAATATAAAAGGTCGGCCATGTAACGTTTTTTTTTTCAACTAGTGCTTATTTCGTGAATGGTAGCTTATGTCTGATTTGACAGATAATTAGTTTTATCCTTCCGCTGAACGACTACGGTTGTGTATACGCTTAAACAACGCTAGGAATCTGGGCTTGCGATCGACTTACAGAAGATGGCGATTTTACCAAAAAAAATCATCTTTTCAGATGAAGATCATTTTGATCTTGGCGGGTATGTAAACAAGCAAAATTGTCGCATTTGGGGCACAGAAAACCCGCACACATACATTGAAAAACCGATACACCCATGACGAGTCACTGCTTGTTGAGGATTTTGGTCCAGAGGCATAATTCGGCCATTTTTCTTCGAAAATGAGCAAGGAGTGGCCGTTACAGTCAATGGCGATCGTTATCGGGCCATGTTGAACGAATTTTTGTTCACAAAAATTGAAGAGGAGGATATAAGCAACATTAGGCTTCAACAGGACGGCGCAACGTGCTACACAGCCGAAGCTACACTCGATGTTTTGCACCCTGTTTTTGAAGATCGTATTATCAGCCGCAGAGCTGATGTCGTTTGGCCACCTCGGAGCTGCTTTAAAGGACAATATTCGTGAAGCCATTGGTGAAATACAGCTGCACACAATCGATAATGTGAATAAAAATTGGACCGATTGTGTAGGCTACTGCATGGCCAGCCGAGGCAGCCATTTGAATGAAATTATTTTCCATTATTAACCGGAAGGATTGTACTTTCAAATAAAAAAAAAATTCGAGAAAATATTCAGTAGTTTTTTTTGTAGAATTTTTAAAAAAAAAAATTATTTGGCGGACCCTTTACAAAAAAACTCAAGGTGAATGGAAGATAAGGTATGCCAAGGTAATGTGAGGGAAGAAAGTAAATGTTAAGTAGTCATATATATAATATGTGGTTTTTGGACATGGTGTTGTAATAAACATAAAAAGCTTGTGGGGAAAGCAATGATGTTTCCGAGGAATACTGTCAGAAATGGAAAACCGATATTTTACCTCCTTTGTTGGGAAAGTACATACAATGAAAGTGACATTTTCAATGCAGATGAGACTGGGTTGTTTTACAAATGTCTTCCTGACAAAACACTAACATTCAAAAATGAAAAGTGTCATGGAGGAAAATATGGGAAGGAACGTGTGGCAGTAGAGTTGGCAGCAAATATGAATGGAACAGAAAAAATTTAAAATTTTGTGATAGGAAAAAGTAAGAAACTTCGTTGCTTTCGTGGTGTCAAGTCGCTACCCGTCGCTTATAAAAGTAACAAACGGGCTTCGATGACAAACAAAATTTTTGAAGAATAGAATAGATTTTGTGCTACTGGAAGAAAAGTGATATTCTTTGTATACAAAATAAATTGTAATCTATTGAACTCTCATTTTTCCACCAAATATGACATCAAAATTGCAACCTCTTGATTTGATGTTTGAAAGCTCATTATCGAAACAGAATTTTAAAAGAAGCTATAGTTCGAATTGAAGGAAATTGTAAGCACGATATTAATGTGCTAGAATGCATTCACCATTTATCAAGCGCTTGGGATATTGATGTCACTTGCAAGACAATTTACTGATTTACTGATTTACTAAGTACACAAAGTCTACAAAGTTTTAAAAGAGGAAGAACTATGAAGCCTGACTACATTTGAATGAAGTAGAATCTATAAGTTGTACTATTCAAGAATTTTTGGACATCGATAATGAAATGATTCCTTCTGAATTTCCAAGCGATGAAGGTATAGGGTATTTTTTATAGAGGTATAGAATTTTAAATTGCAATAAAACAACGATGGATTATTCGATTGACATGAATTTTATTAATCCGAAAGATAATCTTGTGGCATTACATTTTAAATATGATTTCTGGCATATGACCGACATGGCTGGCGCGGATGTAGTCCAATCTGGACGTCCAATTTTCGATGACTTTTTCCAACATTTGTGGTCGTATATCGGCAATAACACGGCGAATGTTGTCTTCCAAATGGTCAAGCGTTTGTGGCTTTACCGCATAGACCAATGACTTTATATAGCCCCACAGAAAGTAGTCTAGCGGTGTTAAATCACAAGATCTTGGAGGCCAATTCACAGGTCCAAAACGTGAAATTAGGCGGTCACCAAACGTGTCTTTCAATAAATCTATTGTGGCACAAGCTGTGTGACATGTTGCGCCGTCTTGTTGAAATCACATCACATAAAGTGCACAAAACAGTCAGTTTTTCTGGATGTAACGGTGTTTCCACATACACTTGAGGATTACCTTCACTCTAAATGTGGCAGTTTTGTTTGTTAACGTAGCCATTGAACCAGAAGTGCGCTTCATCGCTAAACAAAATTCGCTTATGAAAATTGAAAAAATTGAAAATTGAAAAAAAATTCACTTAGAAAAATGAAAATTGCACTATTTGCAAGCGTTGCTCAGGGGTGAGTCTATAAGATGCCAAACCAAACTGAGAATAAATCACTTGACAGCTGTTAAATCGGTCACCATTTTGAAAAGTAATGACAAATTAAAGTTCTATACCTCAACAAAAAACACGCGATATTATTGATGAATATGTGGTCGATTCAGAATCGCACTCTGGAGAAATAGTAGATAGCGATGGGGACGAAGTTGAGGAAACAGTTAGATCACCGTCCAGATAATTTATAAACGATTCCTTTAAGACTTTAAATATATCTAAAATACAAATGAAAATGCAAAATATGATCACTAGAAAGCACTACACAAATTAGCTTCACTTTTTGCTCAAAGCATATGTGAAAAAATTCAGTCAAAAATTGCTCAGTATGTTAGTAAGTAAATATATAGTATCTTTACCAATTTTTTTTTCTGGATGATGATGGTTCAATTTATAGAAGTTCGACTGTACATGTATAAAGTTAGGGGAAGTATATTATTTTTATTTTCCCAAAAGGTTTTAATATCCTCATTACTTTTGTTACTCTTAATGATTATGTCATTCAACCGTTATCAGCAATGATAAAAATTTCATACTAAATATATACAATATGTACAAGTCATTACATATATGTATGTATGGATGTATAGCTCTCATTAATTTATACTTGAATTTGTTAAAGAATAAGAAAATTTGTATTTAAAATGAAAAACGTAAATTGTACATTTTTTACATTTTAATTGATGTTACATTTTTCTCTAAATATTTTAGCTTTACTTTCATTTCTTTCCGTCGAAAATCGCATCTTGTTTTTAAACTACCGACAATGAATGCAAACGTTATGCCAAATGTTTTTCTTTATTGCAATCTTAAGAAATTTATATCGTTGCTTTTTTATAACTGAATTTAAACGAGAAATTAAAAAAAAAAATTGTGCAGAAGTTTTTCAGTTTAATAATCCACTTTCCATTTTTTTTTCAATATCTTTAGAATTAATAAATAAATATGTATATACAATATAAGAATGAAACCCTCTCCATCAAAGTGTGATAAAAAAGGCGATTGGTAAATTGAAAAATAATAAGACGGCAGACGAAAATGAAATACCGGCGGCAGTTCTGCGGGTGGACATCTAAACAACAGCTCAACTTGTACGGCGACACATCACATCATTATGGAAGGAAGATAGGCTGCCTTCTACGTGTCAAGTTACCGAAAATTGGTGACTTGAAAGACTGTAATATTTGGAGAATTACTTTGGAATTACTTTGCCTAGTGCCATATATAAGATACTTGCAAATAGACAACATATTACGATACGAGCAAGTAGGCTTCAGACCGAATTATGGCTGCGTAGATCAGGTCAATATTTTACGAAAAATCACTAAACAGTCTATAGAATGGCGTACTCCTGTATCCACTGGTCGTCGATTCCAATAAAGCATTTGATAACATCAAACGAACCTCATTATGTATTTTGCATATAAGAAAAAATGTTATTCTATTAATTAGAGCGATGCAGAAATTTCAGTTCTTCATAACGGGAATATCAGCCAACCATTCCACACCAATGCTGGATTCAAACATGCATGCCCACTATCATCTCATGAGCAAATTCTGTTCAAAAAGAAGAGGGATAATATGAAGTCTCTCACGCCAACTCGATTTGGATAAGTCGGTACTGAAGGGCCTGGAAAGATTGGCTCACAGTGTTGAACTTGCGACAAATATCAAGAAAACCAAGGCTATGAAAATAAACAGTTCTAGCTCGGAAAACATTATTCTACAGGATAAATCAGGCGAGTATGTAGATATCTTCTTCTATCTAGGAAGTACAATAAATGATTGTAAAGGGCGGCGAAGAAACAGACGTAGATAACAGGCCCACTAAATCGAGGGCGGCATTTGGACGACTGCAGTCAGTATGGAGAAGCTAACATATATCCATACGGTCCAAGCTCAGAATATTCAATTCATGTGTTAAATCAGTACTGCTGTATACCTGGCTTGTATCGAATAACATCAAGCAAAAATTCCAGTGCCTCAGAATCATATGTAGAATATTCTGGCCTAGCACCATAAGTAACACAAACCCATAATGAAGCAGATAAGGAAAAGAAAATGAGAATGAGTCGGTTACACCATTCGAAAAAGACCAGATAGTATCACCAGAATATCACTCGAGTGGAATCCTCACGGCTCTAGGATTCGTGGTCGACCAAGAAACACATGAAGACGCATAATCATCCAGTAACTAAGACAGAACAATCTAACATGTTAAGAAGCGATTGGTGATCTTTACCTTAGCATTGTAATTTTTTCCCAGTAGGTGGCGTGTTTTTCCTGATCATTCATCTGATGTTTGTCATCATCGCCAGAGGTATGCGAGAAGGGTCAGGGAGGTTTTTTTTTTTTAGATGGCGTTGTCTGTAAGAAAGAATTTGAAGCCTTTTTTATTATTAAACATTCAAAACCACAATTAAATTTTTTCTTCGTCATGTTATCTGCTGGTGCTTGAACCTGGGTCGTTCATGTTGTTATGCGTGCGCTCTAACCACAACACTACGCTACGACTGTTAGCACGCTTAAATTGTGGGAATTCCATGTAATGTTCTTTTTGTGGATTGAAGGAGAGCAGAAGAGGTCTACGGAATACCTTCTTTACCACTAAGAATTCCACTACTTGAGGGTTTCTGTGCTTGTTCGGAAGATACTCGACGATAAGGAAAATCTTCTAGCATACGATCTGGACAAAAATCTTGTCTTCATTAGGGCAACTTAATATCTAACTGCTGCTATACAGGAGCTGCGAGGACTATGATACATTTATGGAGACATGGTAACACATCGGACCTAAAATTTGGTTCCAAGATGGTGGCTAACCTAACCTATGCTGAGTTAAGAAGAAAATGCTTCGTTGCTTTTGAAATTCTGGAAATTGACAGATTTAAAAATAATTTGTTTTATAAAATTTGTGAGTAATTGGTGTACCATTCTACTTTTGAGACTGAAATTCTACCAAAAAAGTACAATGGTGCCAAATTTTGCAACCCTGGCCGGAATATAAAGACAGATACACAGAAAGATAAAGTTTTCCTATTGCATGGCAACACTTGGTCTCTCGTTATAAGTATAGATCATTTTGACATGTCACCGAATAAGTTCTTTTGAAGAAATATAAAACCAGCTTCAAAGTGGATTGACTCAAAAAACGAGAAGTATTTCTGAGACGTGATTCGGACATTAGCTCATAGATGGGGGAAAGATGTAAGCCAGTGATTCGATAATTTTTTATTTTGATAAAATTGTTAATTCGTTATCATGTTTGAGCCAAAAAAAGGGACCGAATTAATTTGTTCTACCAATATGTAAATTCTTAATTTTTTTATGTTGAAAATTAACAACAAAAGCCACCTGGGTTTCTTTTAAATATAAAACTCAATAAATCCCAGGTGGGTTTAATTGGGTGGATTTTAATTGGGTTACCCAGTGGGTTGCCAATCCTGATACTAATCCACCGTCTACAAATCGTGCTTGGATGTACCTTCCTGATATAAAACCATACCTTTATATTAAACGGAATATTGCCTGGTCGTTCCGTTTGCTGGTTTTCAGGGGTCTGCCACCTCTGTATGGTCGTTAGTGAGCCTGATGAATGGAAACAAAAAAATGTTTTTGCGATTGATGTCATTGATTATTACTATTTTTCCTTCTAACTGCTAGTTACTGTAAGCCACTTTTGTAGAATATCACAAAATATTATTGGCTAGGGACAGAATTTGACAGATTCGATAGATAGATTTTTTCTCTAATTATTCCTCTCATGTTGAAAAGATCGATTTTGTTATTGAACGAGATTTTTCGTTGGTAATCTAATTATTTCACTATTACGTGCTATTGTTTTGTTGCATGCAAAATAGCGGCTTTGTTTCTGTCTTTCCTTAGTAAAAGGAGTATATTATAGTCCTAAACTAATTAATCAAATTAAAATTGGAATGATCTTTCTAAGTTATGAAGTTATATGATAGTAGGTACAAGCTCGTGCATATGTTTTGTCACGTACTGACAGGCTGAACTTAGTGCATATGTCAATGGCTATGAACTCAGCGTAAAAAACGGTCAATGAATTATCCAGTGAAATCGACAAGTGTAGGTTGGGACCGTAAATACCAGCACCGACACCATTGTCCATTTTAACGTCATACATAACAGTTGAATAAATAAAAAAACAAACCATGAATTATATAAAGTTACCTTACTATTTTCACAGACCCCTTACTTTATTGACAAGCTTTACATTAACAACACACATGCTACACTGAATTTGAAAACCCATTCTGAGACAATTGCAACAAAGCAGGTAACTTATAGGGTGTACAATTAGTTATACATTTTTTGATACCAAAGGGCAGTACCTGTTTAAGTTGATTTACCATAATTTTAATAAAAAAATACTAATTTTTTATTATTAAAAACGGCTTAGACTCTTACATTTCATATTTGGCTTCCCGAAGTTTACACATAAGTCACCCAATCAAATTATCATTTTACATGTTGAAACATTTTGCGCCATGTATACAAATTTTAATGCTTCAACACTCAAACAAAATTTTTCATCTTTTCGAATCTATGCAAACTTTATTAACGCAAATATTCTACTGGAATTGCATGAATAGAAATATGTTTTTACCAAATAACCTTTGAAAAAGCGAGTTGAACAAATGTCTTTTAAATAAAATAAATTACATATCAATTTGTTATATCGTGGTATGTGAGTGAATGTCTGCTTGTCAGGAGAGCTGCCACATAAATTGTGGATTTAAGTTTTTTTTCTTGTTTTAAAAATTGGTTTATTTTTTTTTTTGGTTTATTTCTTACTTTTCTCCGATTTCCTCATAGAAAAATACTTATTTTTATTCATTTTTACCAATATTTGACTGTTCGAATTTGATTGTGAACATGTACGTGAGTCTGCCACAGCTACGGTTCAATGAATGTCTCTACACAGCTGAATGGTTAAAACAAATTTTTACTTATAGTAGTTAGAACAGAGAAAATAGCTGCAGATACAAAGAATGTTTTATATCTATGTATGTTTGAACAAAAAAAAAAAATAAAAAAATAAAATAATAAAGAATTCAAATGTCATTTATCTTTTTAAATGCGATAAAAGCCTTTCGAAAAAACCGAAAAAAAATTGGTTGAAAACAATTGGTGATTTGGAAAAGATGCAAGAAAAATTCGAAAACATGAGTGATGTCTAAAAAATGATTTAATAATTCAAACATACATACATATGTTTATTGCTTTAAAGTTGAAAAAATTAAACATAACCAAGGGAAGTAAAGTAAGCAGTTCTTATTGAAAAATCAAGGGTTACAAATGAAAAAAACCAATCTAATGCTCTTTATTTGGTGGATGGGGTCTTATCTATTGTGATCATAGAGGAACTAGATATATATATATATATATATATATATATATATATATATATATATATATATGTATTTCAATCGATAAGATAAAGACATATAAATAAAAATTTATATGACAACGCACAGTTGGCTAAAAACCTTCAGTGAAAGTACACCTTTCCAACGTATGCACTGGTTTGTAAAAAGGCTTAGTGGTTCTCGATTTACAAAGTGACGAATATAGGAATATATATATATATATATATCCTTTGCGGGTGAGAGCAACATTTGTCACTTATATTCTATTGATCGCAGGTCGAGCTACTTAGAGAGTAAGGATGAATATTACGGACACATTCACAAGTGGCCTGGTGAAAATATCCAACTCGATTTTAATGCACGACCTAAGGTTGTTTTTTAGTACACAAATCTGGTGGTGTGTTGTCTCCATGGGTAATGTGGATATTGGGCATATCAGATGCTCTTGATGTTCTGGGCATGAAAATTCTCTAATTTCCAGTGCCGAAACAAGCATTGAAATGCCTTGTTTTTTTAAGACTGAGGAAGAAATACTTCACTCCATCTGATCTCCTTAATACAAGATCTATATATAACCCAAAATGGAACAACTCTTATGTATGTGCCGGTACTTCGAGGCTTCTCGACCGCGTACAGGAGAGGGCGATGGAGGTAGGGTAGCCAACTTTATCGATTCATTAGAGCATCGTCACAATGTGGCATGTGTTCATTCTTCTATTGGTACTATAACGGAACGTTGTCTGACGAAATTAAGGAACTAATTCCTAGTAATCATATATACTTACGTTGTACTCGTATTTCTCGTAGAGCGCATCCCATTGTAATTGATTGTCCAGTGAATCGCGCATCGCATTATAGGTAGAATTTGTTCTTTAGTTGCACTGTTCGTTTGTAGAACAATCTATTTTTCTAGGTCCGGCACAATGCATTGCACGAGTAGATATCATTCCCTGGGTACTGGTCTCAGTTTCCAAATTTTGTCTAAATACCTTCAACATAAATCATCACTCAAAAAGTAGGTTGAGTTGGATAAGTGAGAGTGCCACCTTCCATACAAAATAAGTAAGTATTGATATTTGCATATCTTTAGAACGGTAATAGTGGAACTTTCTGAATTTGATCTAAATATAAATAAGTGGATGTGGCACCTCCCATACATCAGAGTAAATATTGATTTGTTTTTATCTAAGAACGGTAAAAGTGAAAGTTTCTAAATTTCGTCTAAACTAATTTTGTGGTCAACATTAATCATCCCTCAAAAAGTAGACTGAATTGGATAAGTGGGCACCCCCCCATTCAAAGTAAGTACTCATAGTGGAACGTTCTGAATTTTCTTTAAATAATTTCGTAGTCAATACGCATCATCAGTCGAAATATAGGCGAAATTGAATAAGAGGATGTGGCACCACCCATACATTATAGTAAATATTGATTTGTGTATATCTAGGAACGGTAAAGGTGAAAGTTTCTTAATTTGTGGATGTAGCACCACACATACAAAGTAAATATTGATTTTTGTATACCTAAAGAACGGTAAGAATGAACCTGAACTTGGCCTAAATGACTTTGTAGTCAATCCAAGTCATTAGCTTTAGTGCATTCCTTTAAATCTTCCTTATTAAGAATACATGTTATAGGTATACCATACAAAGGCTCCTAGCAACGCAGGAAGGGTTACTCTAGTATCGTATATAAGCGACTAGTTTGAATCAAGCCTTGGTAGTAAAACTCTACAATACATGAATCTTTAATATTCTATCATGACAACTTTAGGCCACTTGTTACAAGTCTTGCTACAAACTATTTAGAATATAATGGTTGGAAACTTTTGCCACAACCGCCTTATAATCCTGATCTTTTAGCGTTCGAGAGCAGAGCAGATTCATTGAATTACTTTTTACTTTTGAAGAGTGATCTAAAATTGTCTTGATTAGTTCTTGGGCTTAAGAAAGAAACGGTGTTCCGCCGCACAGAATTTGCCAAAAATTCCATATTTTAAAGTTTACAACCAAATTGTTATATACGATTTTAAACCTTAACCAGGCTTATAGCTGATTTTTTCATTACTGAAGGTTTTTTTAAATTACTTTCAATTGTGTTATACCATATTTCTCGTTATTATATGCTGTCAAGCGTATTTTAAGCTCGGATCTAAATATTCTATAAAATATTTTATTTATCGTAATACTTAAAAAAGTCATTTAGATGCGCTGTTGTATGAACGTTTGTGAGCAGTGAATATTTTATTATTTTATATTATAGTACATAGATAGTACAAGTGAATATAAAAAAAAAAAACACACGGCCAAATCTCAAATACTTAAAGGCTTTACGAGTTTATTACTAAGAGTTTTATAATCTTAATCCAGTGAAAAATGTACTTTCTTTCTATTGTCCATTGCTGTACGAAAAAGGAAAGAAAACTACAAAAAAAGGGAATAAATTTTGTAAAGAAAATAAAAGTTTAGGGTAAAATTTTATTTTGTAATTTATACTTTAAGCCTATTAGGGAAAATATTTTTAATACAATATAAATCATTTTTTCTTCTTATTATTGATTAAAATAGAGCACACCTGAGCATGAAAACGCTTTGCTCATTCCTTTTGTAGTATATTAAAATGTGAGTAAGCAAAAATGATAAATTTTCTACACATTTTGTATGTACAACCGAGTACATATGTATATTTAAGAAGAAGAAATAAAAAACTAAATTAATTTATAAATTTTGAAAAGCCTATAGACAAGTAGTAAAACGCTGATATAATCCATTAAATTAAATGAAGCATATAGTAATGTTGTTGAAACTCATCAATACGCCCTTATATTTTTTAAAAAACTTTTCTTGAAAAACTTAAAAAAGATTAAAGAAATTCACATATTTATTGACTAATACATATATGAAAAATTCAAATTGATGTATGTACGTATGTATATTAATTAGACTTGTCCTTATACTGCTACAATTTTTTTTTCAATTGTGAGCCTCTTAAGTTGTTGTTTTTAGTAAAAAAAGGTATTCTGTGAAAATTTTAAGTCGTACCTCATTGAGATAGAACTGTCCAAACTAGAAATTTCTTTGCCTATATAATCCTGAAGGAATGTGTGAAACTCTCGGGAGCAGTTCTGTATGTTCAATAATGTTTTCACAGTAACAAAAACAAACGATCTTGTTTCCAAAAATAACAATGTTATTAAGAAGAACAATTTAAGAGCTTACGCACTGAAAAATAAAAACAAAACTTTTTGTCATATAAGGACCTGTCTAATGCAACGTACGTACATTGCACCTATAGGTATAAAGTTCAACCTCAATGCAGCAAGTGTTAAAATTAAGATATCAATTTCAAATTTTCATAGAATACTTTTTTTTACTGAAAAGAACATTTTAAGAGGTTTTCCATTTAAAAATTTGGATTTTGGAAAATAAGAACAAGTCTAATGTATATGTATGTATATAGTGATTGTCTATACTGGTCATACCTTACCTTATTTGATTGCAAAAAGTCACCCTCGCACACTTGGCTATTTGGAATGCATTGGCATGTAGAGAGACTCCTGGGAAAGTTATTGAAATAAATCAGAGCTGTCGCATTTCCATCAGCTGGTGTTAGACAAGAAAGTGTTCTATCTCACTGCTGTTCAACATTGTTTCCAATGTACATATGTTCTAATGAGAGTTATAACTTGGGCACTTAATTCAAGACTGGAAGACCACGACTATGACGTGGCTACATGGACCTACCTGATGTTAGAAACCAAATTTTTTTAAGTGGAGGCTGGCTTGGAGTATTATGTTCTTTCGGATGGCTCAAGTGTTTTAAGGGCACAGATATATGTCATTAAGGAGGTATGCTAAGTTCAAAATACAAGAACTCATCTGTATGTTCGTAAACAGGCAGGTGGTTATTGTTGGCCTTGAATCACGAGCTTTAACTTCACGTTTAGTGAGAGAATGCTAGGACTTACTTAATACCCCTCAGATTTCAGAACATCGAGATTATTATTAAACTGTGCGTGCGAAATAAGTATCGACGTATCAGAACCGACTCCTGTGGTTTCTTAAGAAACAGAAAGCTATTCTTGACCTTTACCTGGCTAGGGCAGATTTCAGGTGGAAGGCTGTCGTATCTTGCAAGATCTCGAAGCTGACTTTGCCCGAAAATGATATAAGGCGCACTAGATATCTTATTGACCGTGGCAGAATGGATGTACTCAGACTAATAGCTGTACTTACCAGGCATTATCGAATGAAATGGTGTTGCGGTGGAGAAGGAAGAGACGTGGCCTTCTAAAGCGTTCACCGAATGGTAGCTACTTGATATCTCCATGATATCCTGTATTACACCGAGTGATCTCCTTAGGTACATCAACCGGATGGAACGGGTGTGAGGCACTTACGTCATCGTACGCTACAATCGATCTGGCACATTCACAAAAAGGTGTCTGAGGACACTGCCAGACATTGACCAGCAGCATGCTTTAAAATTTATAGTACAAATTTGGATTATGTTTCGTCCTTTTGCTATATCGGCGACATCCTTACAACATCCAAAGGATTTAATGCTGACATCTGAAACCAATTGAAACTAAGCAGCCATTCTTTTGGCCAACTAAATCCCACATGGCTATCCACACATCTCTTCTAACACGAAAATTAATATCTTTAACTCGAGTGTAATACACAATGGATTTCTTTTGGTTCCTAGTGGGTGCGGCACCACCTTCGCGCCATAACTCATACACTTTTATATGCGATTCACGCTTTGGATAGGCATAGCTGAAAGAAATTTTTTATAGTCGTATAAGCCCTTGTGCTTCGTTAATAATGATATTTTACCTTGTCGGTATCAAAAAAGTTCA
This sequence comes from Wohlfahrtia magnifica, assembly GCA_023159175.1. Taxonomy (NCBI): domain Eukaryota; kingdom Metazoa; phylum Arthropoda; class Insecta; order Diptera; family Sarcophagidae; genus Wohlfahrtia; species Wohlfahrtia magnifica. The sequence goes on along the minus strand of JAKWBJ010000506.1, from coordinate 1,764,428 downwards.
CAAATGTCGCATTTGAAGCTTCTAGAGAAGGTATTTGAGATGTTAATAGCGAAGTTGAATCATCAAAATTTTGATAAAATGTTGGTGTCAGGGAAACAAATAGGGCTTAGATAGGTATAATCTCATTGACTATCTAATAAGAAAACTATTAACAGTTATCACTGTAGAAAGTGTGGTTGCAAAACAAATTGAAATGGCAGTCGAATTTGCGCCATGATCTATCCAGGATTATTACAATGGTATTGCTTCAGAATATTTTATTGTGTGATTTTTGTGTTAATTTGGAAAAATATGTTGACATGAAACTCATTATGAACCCATTTTTTCACAAGATGCGTGTTTTTATTATTTCATATCGACAAGTAAAAAAAATTATTTTTAGGCATATGAGAACTATTGGTAAAAATCAAAAAAGTTTTTATTTTTTATTTTTCTGAGTTACATTTTCACTGTCTTAACTTTATTGCGGATGAATACAGAAAATTAATTTCAATATGTTAAAAATCGTTTCTGCCAACTTTTCTAATAGACAAAAGTACAAACAGATTATAAAAGAATAAAAACAATTTTGAAGCATAAAAGTTGTATTAAAAAAAAAAGCTTTTTTAATATGTTTTGCATAACATATATATTATTCTATTCGACCCTATATAACCTAACAAATAGCTTTGAGTTTCTTTCATTTATTAAATTTATTTGTTTTTGCCTATAATAATCAATATAACTCTTTGCCAAAAACCCTATGCTGTAACACAAAAGAACGGCACATCAGACAAAACAAATAATATTGTGTATATATAGGGTCCGCCAAAAAAAAAACTACTGAATATTTTCTAAAATTTCTTTCTTCATTTGAAAGTACAATCCTTCCGGTTAATAATGGAAAATAATTTCATTCAAATGGCTGCCTCGTCTGGCCATGCAGTAGCCCACACGATCGATCCAATTTTTAAGCACATTATCGATTGTGTGCAGCTGTATTTCACCAATGGCTTCACGAATATTGTCCTTTAAAGCATCAATTGTCTCTGGCTTGTTGGCGTAACACTTATCTTTGACGGCACTCCATAAATAATAGTCCAACGTGCCCCAAATGTGACGATTTTGCCTGTTGACATACCCGCCAAGATCAAAATGAGCTTCATCTGAGCTTCTTCTGTAAGTCGATCGCAGGCCCAGATTCCCAGCGATGTTCAAGCGTATACACAACCATATTCGTTCAGCCGAAGGATAAAACTAATTATCTGTCAAATCAGACATGAGCTAAGTGTTATCATTCACGAAATAAGCACTAGTTGAAAAAAAAAACGTTAGATGGCGGACCCTTTACAAAAAGGAGTAATTGATCCAATTGACAAGGGGCTTTTTAATTAAAGACAAGTGCCATGTTTTGGATTTTAATATTTTCTAATTTTTCCCTTACATTTACAACAACATTCCAGTATTATAGATAATATCCAAACATTCGTGCATGTAAATATGTTTACAAAAGGGCAATGGTTTCTGTTAGGATATATGTGTGGTGATTAAAAATAGCAAAAATTTCAAAGTTTTTCTAATATGGATTGCTGAAATGAGTAGAATGTTTAAAAGATTTATAAATTTTAAATGTTTTTTTTTTTTTAAAGAAAAAAGAGGAGATAAAGAATTATGTATAGATTAAAAGGCAGAATACGAAGGTGGCAACAAAATTGTCCGACCTAACAAAGAAAGTATAACAAATTTTAGAAAAATATTCTGTATTGGTCGGTTCCGCCATTTAAAGTTTTTTTTTCAACTAGTGCTCATTTCGTGAATGGTAACACTTAGCTCATGTCTGATTTGACAGATAATTAGTTTTATCTTTCCGCTGAACGAATATGGTTGTGTGTACGCTTGAACAACGCTGGGAAATATTGCGACATTACTTTTAAGATCATGGTAATGTTTCAGAATGTGTGCGAAAATTGCGTACGTATTTTGGAAGAAGAGAAGTACCGTCAGCTCCGTATGTAAGCAAGCAAAATTGTCACATTTGGGGCACAGAAAACACGCACGCATGCATCGATAAGCCGATGCACCCAAGAGGAGTCACTGTTTGGTGCAAATTTTGGTCTAGAGGCATAATTGGACCATTTTTCTTCGAAAATAAGCGAGGAGTGGCCGTTACAGTCAATGGCGATCGTTATTGGGCCATGTTGAACGAATTTTTGTTCACAAAAATTGAAGAGGAGTATATTAGCAACATTTGGTTTCAACAGGACGGCGCTACGTGCCACACAGCCGAAGCTACACTCGATGCTTTGCGCCCTTTTTTTGAAGATCGCATTATCAGCCGCAGAACTGATGTCATTTGGCCACCTCGGAGCTGCGATTTGACACCGTTGGAGTATTATATGTGGGGTGCCGTCAAAGATAAGTGTTACGCCAACAAGCCAGAGACAATTGACGCTTTAAAGAACAATATTCGTGAAGCCATTGGTAAAATACAGCCGCATACAATGGATAATGTACTTAAAAATTTGACCGATGGTGTAGGCTACTGCATGGCCAGCCGTAGCAGCCATTTGAATGAAATTATTTTCCATCATTAATCGGAAGGATTGCACTTTCAAATAAAAAAGAAATTTGAAATATTCGGTAGTTTTTTTATAGCATTTTGAAAAAAAAAAAATTATTTGGCGGACCCTTTACTTTAACTCGATGTACTTTTCCCAGCGATATTAAGTAGTTTCGATTTTTGGTAAATATTGTATAGCTTTTTGAAGCAGCCATTAACCGTAGACTCCACCTATTAAGTGTTGGCAAGCCACTTGCCACCAATTCAGTATTTAAGTTTGGATAATAAGGAAGTTGAAATATATACCTGATACCATTCGTCTTATGGTAAGTGATACCATTCGTCTTATACCAAGTATCACAAGAATCAGTTTTTGAAATTTTCGAAACACGTTCAAAATGTTGAGCACTTATACGCTAGAAAGCATGCTAATTACAGGTTCATCAGTGGGTGTGGAAAGAAGAAGTCCTTAAAAACGATATACATTTAATTTAAGTGGGTTTGAAAAAGATGTGTGAATCAAACACTTTCTTCAAACCGCTGAGTTTAGGTATATGATGTTGGAGGACTTTGAGTTCAGTCTAAATGAATTCTTAGATAGTATATATGGTTTGTGGATAAACAAATTGTCGATATGGAAAAAAGTGAGCGTGGCAAATGGGTAAAATTAAATATTTAGGGACATATTAATTACAGCCGAATGAAATTAGGTAAGTTCGTAGAGCCGATGTTGACAGCCACACCAAAAATGTGCGTGGTAACCATCCCCCTTCCAGAGAGACCTTCAACTCGAAAAATACCAATAGCTATAGTAATGAAATTCTGTATAATAGTACAGAGTACTTTAAACAACGTTTATGACGAAAATTGATGATCTCCTCCCAATTATAGAAAGCTGGTTAAAGACTAATTAGTATATGTCAATACGAGGGCTTATAGCAGTCATGAGCTTTTCTGAGAACAATTGTTATGTTCAGTGCACACGTTCTCTTACGGTCTAGCTTTTAGTTGTCAATGAGACAGCGACGAATGTACATGCGCGCAGAATGTATGCGTATTTTTGTGGGCACAGAATAATAATTGAAAAAGTTTCTTACGATCTTGCTTTTAGTAGTCACTGAAACAGCGAAGGTTGCGCGTTTGTGGCGGATGCATGTCGATTTTTTTTAAACATCAACTTAACACTCTCTGAGAAAGCAATTTCCATTTTCTTACTAACATAACTACATTTTTACTTTTGCGCATCACTGGTTTTTGTTTTTTGGGCAAAAAAAAAATCATTTTTGGACGGGATGAAGTTCGACCGGTCCGCTAGTTATATGTAAGAGGTGACGCCTTATGCAGTAGTGAATAGTTAGTTATCAACTTGCAGCCCTTAAGTAAAGTCGTGTTTAGGCGTAAATAAAACTGCTATTTAATAATTTGCTGTATTAAGATAAACTGTATAAAGATAAAGTGAGAAAATAAAAACTGTAAAACAACAACAAAGTGGTGTTTATTTTATTTTGATGCAATTTAAAAGAACTCAAACGTTTTAAAATGGATAAAACAATATATAATTATATTATATAATAATATTTATTATTATAATTATGTTATATAATATTAATTATTATTATAATTATAATTATAAAGAATTTATATAAAAACCGTACCATTAATGATCTACTTAAGGAAATATGTGTAGTTCAGTAATGCTTGTCCATATTGTTCAGATAAATAAATTTTTCGGCTGTTTATTTATTTTCTTCGTGAATATTATATCCAGGATTGTTAAAAGAATAAAATCCTACCAAAATTTTCACGAAATGTGCCAAATTCAACTGTTTCGCTAACCTTTATCAGAGAGTCTCGCAATTTAAATATCATACAGTATTTATTCATATTGCTTTTATAATTTCTTGAATACCTATTTCTTTACAGCGTTTTAACTTCAGTGTATTTATCCTTTTATGCACCCCTGGTATAGTTTGAAGTAAAGCATAAAATCGTTTAGTAATAAACTAAGTTATTAGCTTATAACTACATACAGTGCCTTAAAGTAATAATGTAGCATCTTGTATTTCTAATTTTGTTCCATAACATCAAATTAATTTCAAAATCACTAAACTACATGGTACTGATGATCACTAGGCATTTTTCCAACTGCTTTAAGACTGGCTGATTTCCAAGATACTTGTCTGCTTCTGAACACAATTTTATAGCACTGGTATTGGGATTTTTTTCAGTAGTTTATAATAATTGAGTTTACTAGATTTGGGCCTGTTTTTGAAGTTTATGGTGTTTTTAAAACACTTAATGTTAAAAATAGTTTCTGGCGCTCGCTTAGGAATGCATTAATGTCACGTATAAAGATACCCTTCTTGATCAAATATTGTCAAATATTAATTGCTCTCTACTCAATCGACCTCCGACCCACTCATTTATATCGCCTTTAAAAAAATCAAGTTATCGTACAAAATGTTTTAGTTGAGTGCAATAACAAAAAATGAAGTCATCATCTGTTCAGCACCTTAAGCCAATTTTAACGAAAGAATGGAGAAGGTTTCACCAGAATTAACCATTAAAAAGAATTAACTATTAAAAAGTTTATAAAGCATTGTTTAATACAGTCGTTCGCAGACTTTTGTGAGCTAAAGAGTTTAACTTTTTTTGAATTTTTTTTTATATATTCTGTATTTTATTGTTAAAAAATAGTTTTTTTTTTTAAGTTTTTTATTAAATATTTATTGTGTAATAAAAAATAAAAAAAGTATGGAGTGTTTTGATCATACATATAATAAAAAATGCAGTTTTTATTGTCGTTCGTAGAGTTTTGTGTAGCTCCGTCCTGTTAGAACTACATGTCAGCTAGATTAATGCCAGCTGATTAAGGTTCGAAACAATTTCTAATCATGTCATCATCGGTTTTAAAGACATACGGACCAACCAGCCTATAAAGTGCACCAGTAATGGTAGAAGTAATGGTGTTTCGACAAAAGCTAGTGGAATATTCTCACACCAAATGTGACACTTCTGCTTTTTTACGTACTCATTCTACCAAAAATAGGCTTCATCGCTGAACAAAACTATTATGACAAACAGAACCATTACTTTGATAAACAATTTTAACAATTTGCAAGCGCTGCTGTAGTGTAAGTCTATGCATAATGAAATGTCAAACAAACTAAGCAAAAAGTAACCATCAACCGATTTAACAGCGGTTGACAAATAAAGCAGTTTTGCCAACTAAAATTATGAACCTTTTAAAAAAACACTGTATATATGTGTACGTTTTTATGTTTTTTATATTGAAATGTGTTTGAGTTTGACTGTTTTTTTCTCCGATAAAATACACCAAAGGTGTTTTGCCCTTTTTTCTACCTATAAAGTCAAATTTACCTGACCAAACTTCATTCGAATTCAACTGAGCTCCATTGTAAAAGGTAACAAAGAAGGGAAAAGTATAGTAGTAGTATCGTAGAAGGGAATCGCTTTGTTTGTTTTTTGCAAGCCATTTCATTGCGGCTTTTTTACGCCTTCGGTTTATTTTAAACTCAATTAAACATCAATTGTAAGCTGTTGTTTCTACTAAAATGCAACATTTAACCATTCCAAACTATAGACCAGCACACTAACAACTCTCACCTCAAATTGGTAAAATGCTATTAAAAAGGTTTGTATTGTGTTATTTTTGCTCTTTACGGTTACGGAAAGGGTAAAGTAATTTACATTAAAGCAAAAGAGGATTCTTAACTATACATATACTTTTACCTTAATTATCGTTTAACTTTTAAGGTTTAAAGGCCATGGTTTAAAGGTCTGGCAAAAGTGTTAGTTTGTTTATAAGATAAAACCTTTTTGAAATTTATTGACTAGAATTGTTTTTATTTACTTTCATTTTTTTTAGTTTTTTGTATGAAAAACTGGTATATTTTATATTTAGTTTTTATTATTCTGACAATACTATGAAATGGAATTGTGGCACATATATTGTCTTGTGTCTTTCTAGCACATTATTTTGGGCTTATAAAACTAATAGAAATATTAAACTAAAGCTTTTGCCCAATTTATAGGGTGATCGAATGGTATTAATCGGTTTTGTTCGTCAAATACAGTTTGTTTAAATGTCCATTTTTCGAATATCAAAAACCGGTTATTTTAACACATATAACCGGTTAATTTAAATATGTATATTATGCACATATTTTTATATTTCTGCCGAGCGTCAGATGTTATAGTTAGTAAAGTTTTTCAAGCGTAAATACTCATAATCAGCCGTTAGCAATGTTGGAGGTGATACAGCTATTGAAAATTGTCGGATGGTGTGTCCTGCGATAGAACTAAAAACTTCCTCGTTGGTAGCCGGATGTCTTACCTAACATACCACAGTGGCACGCACTATCAACTACGTGTTGCATGCATTTATGTTTCTACACCTGTCCTCTGAAGTGTGAAAATATTTGGAAATTGATTGCAAGTAGTGTCCTTAAATACTACGCTGAAAAAACTCTTTGACACAAGGAATTATTAACCATCTTGAATAAAGTATGTTAATGGATTGAAGTTATTGTGCAACAAGGAAAACTTGATTCTATTTCAAGCAGTCTCTAGGCGCTGGCAAGTAGAACTTTTACAAGATACGCTGTAAAAAATCAGTCGCTGAATGAAATATTGGGACGTTGCGTTGTTAAGAAAGAAATGTCCATTAAGGCCCTAAAAAGCCGAACGTTGTTCTAGCATTCTTACTTGCTAGAAAATACAACATGAGACAAAAATTTATCAATTTTATTTGCTAATGCAACTAGAATTAAGAAGAATTTTATTTTAATAAAAGAGCCGGTTAACCAGTTATTTGATAAATTTATAACCAAAAACCGGTTTTTCAATAACTGGTGTGGGAATGTCGGGCATCTCTGAACGAGATGGCGAGACATTCAGACCTGGAGATTATATCGGAAAAGGGTCCCTCGGACACCCAATAGAACTGTGTGGCAGACGAACTTGCGAGGTTAGGCCCTCTCTCTTAGAAATGTAGATTGACCACTGGGTTGGGATGCCGCTCTTCTCTTGCAGACTTGTGGTCATGCGGTACATGTTAGGCAGGGCACAGCAACGGTGGGATTATGAACCCACGTGCTATGCGCATATTCTTGGCTACGTATTCTTGTGGCTGTGATTATTGGTCACTGGGTGGATGGTACGCATGCTAGGAGATTGTGTCTGCCGTTCAATGTGTACTGTAGGGGTTGTCAGGATGAGTAAGAGGAGGAGACGGTCGAACATTTATTGTGCCAGTGTCAAAGTCTTTCGGATATTAGGACTGCTTCTTTGGCACTCCGTTTTTGGATGCCTTGTCGGATCTGGCTGATAAGAATATCATCGGGATATCTTCTTTTGTGCAGGCATCTAGTCTAATGCTTTTCAGGATTACTGATATTGGTATCACAGTGGAATCAATATTGGACCCAAGTGGGCTGGATTGATGCTATTGCCGAGATACGACCGCATACACTCGAAGGTTGGTCCGATCGAATGGGGTACTGTGAGGGCCGCCGCGGCAGCCATATGAATGAAATAGTATTTCATTTCTAACCGGAAGAATTGTACTTCAAAACAATAAAATAAATTTGCAGAATTTCAAACCGTTTTTGTTTTATTGCATTTTTAAATTTTAACCTTTAAATTGTGCACCCTAGTAATGAAAAGGACGACAGTAATATTGCATATATATGTTCAAATTATTAACTATGACATTTCCCATGTTTCTGGAAAAGAAAAATATTGCAGTGTGAGAGTTCTGTATCACTTGAAACGATTAAAAGTCGGGCGGGCCAATGTGAGGCAAAACTTCTCAAACACTATTATCCAAACAGTGTTCGTATCAAAGGGGTGCCCATGGTTTGAGTACTCTCTATATTTATGGACAGTAGTAGTTGATGGCTCGCTCACTATGTTAGCTCATAGGTCGTAACGCTATCGAACTCATTATAACGGTCAATGGGAAATATAAGAATACGTTATGTGATCTCATGGGGACAGTCCTGAGCGAGGAGTCAAATTGAGGCACTCAGAAAAAGCTCTCGGTGAGTCCTTCAAAAACTGAAATACAAGTTAACATGTGACAGTATTTCTTTTATGGGTACCACCATCAACTTTCCAGGGAAGTGAATTATCTAGGAGACTTAGTTAGAACTCGCATATTGGTGCCGTCCAAACAAAAGCGATTAGGGTGTTTTGTGAAGGTCGCTCCTTCTACGGTAAGACATGGGATCTTTCGCCGAGAATGACACTTTGGATATATACTGCTCATTATTTGGCGACAGTTTGGTAGAGAAAGTTTAAAGAAGACACCATGATTTATGAGGGAATATTCGGAGCCTATGGGAAAACTTGTCAGCATAACCCAGGCGTTAGTTTATGAAATTTAGAGGTGTGCTAATATAACCTGGAGAGGAAATATATAGGACAGGATATAGCCATACTATCTGATAGTCAGGCCGCTATTCGAGCACTTGGCTCCTAATAGTTTGGAAATGTCTGGGTAAACTGAATCAGCTGGACAGGAACAATATGTTCAGCTTATGCTGGGTCCCAGGTCATGCATGTATTCCGGGAAAGGTGTGCTAATATAACCTGGAGAGGAAATATATAGGACAGGATATAGCCATACTATCTGATAGTCAGGCCGCTATTCGAGCACTTGGCTCCTAATAGTTTGGAAATGTCTGGGTAAACTGAATCAGCTGGACAGGAACAATATGTTCAGCTTATGCTGGGTCCCAGGTCATGCATGTATTCCGGGAAATGATAGTGGATAAACTGGCTAGATAAGGAGCTTCCACTCCACTGGTGGGACCCGGAACGGCATACTCAACAAAAATGTTGATAGTGTGAGACGGGTACTCTTCTCTGGCCGTACGGATCTGAGACAGTCTAAACTTTCATGGGGTAACTATACAGGAGAAGATTCGAATCCTACATAAGAATGTACAGAGGTAACTTAAGGATACTGACCGGCCTTTTGACCGGTCATTACAGGCTCAATGAACATCTGATCATCAAGCTCGATATGCAGATTCTGTGATGAGGAAATCGGATCACCAGAGCACATACATGTAAGGCATTGGTGCTCTCTAGGAGTTAGTATTGGGGTGCCTATCAGATTCTAGGTGGTGAGTTATCGGGGTTGATACTAACCGACATCCTGAATTTTGTAGCACACACGAGATTAGGGCAGACATTATAGCGAAACCTTATAGGCTGTACAATAAATAAAAATAATACTACCATGAACGAATTAGGTAGAGAACAGAGATTCGCCTACCTTGATAAATCTGGGGTAATGAGAACGTGTCCAGCAGCATCTTTGGAGGTCTTGATTGGTTTGACACCGAAATGTTTCAGAAAGTCTGTCCATTTCACATAAGGTTGTCCGAGAACCAGGAGATGTAATATACTAATGGCTCCAAAATGAATGACTGTGTCGGTACTGGCGTCAATGGACCCAACCGAGACTTGTCGCTTCCACTGGGAAGATCGCTCAGTATCTTCCATCTAGTCAAGGATTGGGAAATTGCCAGAAAACTGATATGCTCAAAGGGTACTTCGCCACTCGAAGGCGGCAATCATTCAACAACTTGGGCGTCCCTCTGAGGTTTTCAACTCCTAACGGAGTTTTTTACGGACCACTGCAGACTAAGAGCGCATCTAGAGGATGGCGGTCCTAGATGTAGATGTTTAAGACTGTGCTCAGATGCGTCAGATATAGCGGAACACATATTGCGTGAATGTGGGTTTCTTGATAGGCTTAGGTGAAGGTATATAGGTAGACATATATACGGTCTCACTGGGTGATATTTCCACCATTATGGTTTCAAATCTGCTGCTGTTCATTAGGAAGGCAGCAGATTTGGTGAATAAACTATAGAACGAAAGGGACGTAATAGTTCGCTTGGGTCGTAGTACCTGGTCAGGAGGATAGTAATAATAATGATAATTTTCCAAACAATTTTTTAACTAATCATAAAAACATAGCCGAGCTTTGTCATGATGGAATATTACGACTTCATGCCTCTCAGTATGCTCTGAGTCTTTTTTTTTTCGTCCAATTCAATCTTACATTTATTTAAATTTATTTATTACTACTACTAGTCCAATTATAGAAACTGCCTAGTAGTATTATTCTAGCTTGTATTATCGTTTATCAGTTGGTTACAAGAAATCTCGGTTTAATCCGAAGAAGTCTTCTTTCGGTGATGGGATCGTAATAGAGAAGTGAAGCATCTTACTTAGAGTTTTGTTGTAACTTAGCATGGTGACTCACTGCATACTTTCTAATAACTTCTTGTAGAGTATCAATTTTGAAATCGCAATGTAAGTCTACAGTAGTTGCTTACTACGGGATATTCTCTATTTTATCTCATGTTGCGTAAACGTAAAAAACAGCCCTCGAAAAACCATTATATCCAAAGAAAGTGACCGTATGCTGCAGTTTGTGGTTAGGCGGCATCTTCGGCCCGACATCATCTTCCATTATTAATTTCCATATTTCTAGTTTATATTACTATAAATAAAAATAAATTTGTTAAAAAAATTAAATAAAATAAATTTGATTTTAAGCCAATATACCTCAAATTTGCCCACCAAGCTAAATTCATAGAACAGTTAAAAACTCAATTCAAAATATCTTTTTTCTTTTATTGAAAACATGTATTGTACAGAATTTTGAGCGACGATTAGATGATCCAACGCGGACTGTCAGCACGGCTTGATGGCAAGCCAACCAGCCAATCAGCTCGTGTTTGCGAAAATGACAAACACGACAAACATGGTATTATACGAGCTGGTTGGCTGGCCATCAAGCCGTGCCGGATTGTCTAATCGCCGCTTTAAGAAAAAAACTCCAAATCATATGATTTTTGTATTTGCATGAATAATAGTGATTTTAATGTTATATCTGTTTATCTGTTTAAAGAGTGTTGAACTCAACACACTTACTTTATGCCACAATAAATATTTTTACATTCAGTTGCATTTGCAGTCATCTGAAATGTTAAATTCTTTGTATAAGTTGGCTAAATATGTGCCTTTGATACAATTTTTAAAACATGAATTTTGACTTTGATGTACATATGTATGTACGCATACTTTATTAACAATATACATACGAAGAAAATATCAAATGCATAACATTTTAATACTTAAATCCCTTTATTTTGCTGCATTTTAAATTTTAAGCGGCAAGTTTGATATAAAAAAGGACTCTGCAGAAAAAATTTATATTTTTAAAGGGAATGACATTTAAGAATATTGTGCCATTTCATGCGGTTTTTGTTAACAATTGGACATTTTTGAGTTATAGTATATACATCGCATATTTCTGTAGGAATATGAATACGAAGAATCCATTTTGCTCTTTACATCAATTTTTATGTATCACTATAACTACATATACTCGTACATAAATACTTCTTTTTTTATAAGTAAATTCTTTGCTAAAGATAAAAATGATGAGGTTGTTGAGAATGAATGACGATGAGGATATTGCAACATCACTGTATTGCATTGCAGCGGGCAAAGAAATAAAAAGGTATTTAGATGTGGTATCACATGCTTAATATAACGTGTGCTTAACATACTTAATATTGCTTATAATTCCATAGGAATAAATTATGGTCTGCATTGGAATTTTATAATTTTATGACATTGTATATGTACGGTAGCTGTCCATTTGAGCTATTGTTGTTTAGTTTTAGTTTTAAGAGAAAAGTTGTTTTCAGATGGAAATTTTATTCAATCCAACACGTAAGAGCGTAAAAAGGAAATAATGGCCAATATTTACGGTTAAAAGAAGTGAATACTTTTAGTGAACAAAAGTCGATTTTTAGAAAAAGTCGACTCTCACTTATTCATAGTCAACTTGAAATATATTTTTGCCGTTAGAGTAGATTTTAAATATAAATCAAAGCTGAACCTGTTTATATATAATTAAACAAAATAAAATTGAAATGAAAAATATGTGAAAAATTTTTTGATTAGAACAGATTTTGCTATTATTGATCATTGTCGAAGGGATTTCGATGGAAGCCTAAAGCATATAAAAGAGGGGTTTAAACCTTTTGTCTTAAGTTCTGATGATTTTTTTTCCAATATGTTTATACCTAACGTATCACGTATTGTTCTGCACGAATTATTTTTTTTTCGACTATAGAAACAGCATTAGCTCTGCTCTCCACACATCAACAGGGTTGCATATTATCCCAGCTTCTATTGAATATAGATTTTGATGTTATCGTTTGCAATGATAAAACCGTTAGCAGAGGCAAAAAACGGGAACATAACCAACACTGTGGACTATGGAATTTGGCAATGATATTTGCCTCTCAGCATTCAGCTATCGTTACATATTTGCTAAATTTTGATCTATGAAGAGTACAGTTGCTCAGACGGGACTAAGGCACGTTATTAAAAAATATGTAAGAAAATTCGCTGCAATACCCCTAACAACAGTAAAATCAAGATACGTAATATCAAGTTAAAAAAGTTTGGTTATATCTTTTACCTTGGCAGCATACTAACAAGGACTGTTAGCTGTAGCGAAGATATAATGTTTTGCATATCCAAAGCCAGTTAATCTTTCTGTATTTTATGGCCTGTGTGGACTGACTGTTATCTTGAAATGGACTAAGAAAAATATATTTAACTGATGCGAAAAATTAGCCTCTTGAATTAATGAATGTAGGTTCTGAACATAACAATAATAAATATAATATAACGCAATGCCAACGACAGTGATCAAATATTCGAACTATAAAATATGACATACACACTTTTATAAATACAGTTACCAAATATGACGATTTATTATCAGTTTGACAGTATTTATCACGAAAAAAAATTTTAAAAGTAACTGATATTCAAAAAATTTCCCTAAACATTTTCTAGGCAGTTATTATATTTAATTACGTTGGAAACACTAAGGAAATACTTATGCTTTTAAATACAATTTGGTGCAGTTTTAATAAAAAAAACAAGAATTACGAATTTAGAAAAATCACTGATCAAAAAAAAAGTTAGCAGTCTAGTATAAAAATGGGTCTTTTTCAACTAGCAATAATCGCACCTCGGTAGAACCTCATTGATTACTATATAGACTCTGCGCAAAGCTTGGTGTAGTAGTTAAAGTGCACGCATAATAACACAAGCGACCCATGTTCGAGTCTTAGTAGAGGACATTATGAAGAACAGTATAATTTTGATTTTCAAATGTTTTATAAGGTGGTAACAAATTCCCTCCAGGTGACTCCATCTAAAAAAATAAAGAAGCCTCCCTGACCTTCCCGCTTACCAACATCAGACGAATGATCAGGAAAACACGCCTACTACTGGGAAAAAAATTACAATAGTAAAGATCAGCATCAATTAGCAAAGATCTTCACCGCTACGCAATATCATATGGAGGAAGCTACAGTGGATTTTTATCTACTTACTGAAACCAAGTAATGTCTGCTTTGTCTAAAGCTAATATGCTCCATAGAGGAGTAACGGAGGAAGACAATAGTGCAAAAGACTTTGCTCGTTATTAAGGGTTTAAAGAATAAAAGATATTTGATAAAAAATTATATATATATCTTAGCACAAATAAGCCTATATATGCCCTAAATAATATTAAAGATTTGGTTACAACAATCTTAAATTTAGCTTTGCATCCAAATAATGGATATCATACAGACTAATTACGTCTTTTTTTATGTTCTTCAATTTTGTAATTGCGCTTAAAATTTAATAAGATAGGACCTATTCGACTAACTAGTTTGCTGTCTTTGTTGATACTTTAGGAAGTACAAAGCTGAGATTTGATTTTCACTCACCAATAATTGATTTGCGTAAGCATTTAATAAGTATACTCCCAAGATTGCAGTTGAAGACAACCCGCTACTTTAAGAGAGCAATCCAGGCAGTGTATATTATTCCGTGCAACATTTTTTACACAGTCTCACATTTCTTTAACTCACAGAAATTTACTTTTGATTTAATATATGGTAAGTCCAAAACTCGTGTTAATTTTTTTTCTTTTATTTTAATTGAAACTTTTACATGGAATCATAATTTCTGGTTGCCATTAAAAAATTTACGTAAAAGAATAGGGTTTAGTTGTGAAACATAAAGAAAAAATAAATATTTGAATCCATTGAAGTAATATTTTATACCCTTTAACAAATCTAACACAATTTTTCTTATCAAACTTCAATTAAAAACTGAAACCTGACACGTTTATTAATTTTACAAACCAATCAACAAGCAACTGTGGGAATGAAACTTTTCTATGCGGAGCTCGATATAAGTACTGAAGTAAAAGTTCAGCTATACCATAGTAGCATTAATTGTTGCATATAACAACTGTTTGCCACCTTTTAATTCAATGTACACATTCCCCTTTCAAGTCTATATATAAACAAGGGTATATATAAAGTTTAGGAAAATAGTAGTTGACACCCATTAAAAGCCAGTTTAAAATATAGTTTATTTTCAACATTGAATATGAAAGAGATAGTAAAACGTTTTAAGTTAAAGACTTATATTATGTTCACACTACTAAAGTCAAACACTCTTAAGAAAAAACAAAACAAAGTTGTTCACACTGTAATTATAGCGACAGGCTTTAAATTGTGAAAAATTCTTTTTATTCCAATAATTGAATATTTTTAACGGGTGGCAAGCCTATGGATTTAAAGAGATTGGATTTAAAGAGACTAAAGATATATTGTTCGATGGAGAAAAAAGCATTTTTGATTTAATTTAGTTCTAGTTTTCTTCGCATCTATATTTTGGGAGCTGACACTTTATTTCTTCATATGTACATATATGTAAATGTGGCTATATCTACTGGCCTCTTTATGGTTAATGAAATTTTCCAACTACAAATCAATTTAAGGTTCTTTTTTCTTAACTATTTGTCTATGGCATTTTCCATTTCTTTTTCCCAGCTGTCTCAATCTTTGTCTCGAATTTTGCTTGTTTGCATATAGGAAAGGATAGGAAGAAATACTAGCCTCAAGCACACATAGCGGTCCGATACCATATGAAACTATGTAATAGAGCTGGTCATTAAGTCCAGAATAATCGGTTCTAGACTTTGTCTAGAAGCACATAACTCTAAATTAAGTTATAAGCCATCCATACAGCATATATACCAGGGCTGGCAAAAAACGGGATTTTTTTTTTTCTAACCAAACCCACGGGGTTTTAATTGGGTTTTATAACTGTTTCCAAATTTAGTTTAAGTCGACAATATTTATTGTTAGTTGGTACAATTACGTTACACGGCATTGTGCACTATGAGCTGCAAAAACTCAATGATCAGAGCTGATTACAACTACTTCGTTTATACCATGCATTATGAGAAAAATGGCTGAAATATAATGACGGACATGACTAAGTTATTCATTTGAATTACAACACTCGGTCTCACGTCGCAAAAGCAGCCAATTAATTATTAGAAACGATCAATTGCCGCTCCCGCCGTATTCTCCAAACATTGCTTCTTCGATCTACTAGCTGTTTCGAAGGATACAATATCTTTTTATCTACCTAATCACTTCTTCTGAGCAAATATAAAACCAGCCTCTAAGAGCAAGTAATATTTCTATGACGGGATTCGGAAATTGGCTCAGAGGTGGGAAACAGTGATTTGGTAAATTTATATCTTAATGAATTTGTTATTATATATTAGAGGACTATAAAATGCGTTGTAATTGATGTTCTCTGAAATATGCCAACCGATTTTACATTGTAAGCCCTTAAACAAAAGGTGAAGTCAATACCAAGGTTTATATGCTTATACAGTTTTTGTTGGTCTATTGGTTCGCGAGTTATTGACGTTATAGTGAACTACTTTGTTATGCATAAATTTTACTTGAAAATAAAATTTGTTAGAGAATATAAAATTTGTGTGAATTAAAAAATATTTGTAAAACTGTGTATATAATATAAAAAGCATATGTAGAAAGTTTTCATTTTGCGTGTGGATTCATCATTGTTCAACTGGACGGTACCACGCCCATATAAAATTTTTATTTATATATTTATATATTTAAAGCAGTAAAAGTAAGAATATCTAAATTTGGCTCAAATAACGTTGTGGTGAATACAAATACATCAGTCAAAAATTGGGCCGAATCGGATAAGTGAGAGTAGCGCCTCCCATGCAAAGTATACTTATATTGAATTTTGTAAATCGTTGGAACAGTAAAAGTGGAAAGTTCTGAATTTGGTCTAAATGACTTAGTAGTTAATATATATCATCAGTCGAATATGGGTGAAATAGAATTAGTGGGTGTAGCATCTCCCATACAAATTAAATATTGATTTTTGTAAATCTAGAGACCGATTAGAATGGAAGGTTCTGAATTTGGTCTAAATGACTTCTCAGAAAATGCAAACCATCAGTTAAAAAGTGGACTGAGTCGAATGAGTTTTTGTATATCTTGAGTAGGGTTAGAGTTGTAGTTTCCAAATTTTGCTTAAAAAACTTGGCAGTCAATTTTGCATGTGTAGAGAACGGTAACAGTTAAAGCTTTCTTTATCTATCCACGTAAGTCAAAGAGCAGGTACAGCACGAAGGCTTTCAGCAACGCGAGATGGATTAGGTTATAAGCAACTAATAAATAAAAATAGTAATTTTTATACAATTTTTGTTGTATTGTCGTTTAAAAGCTTATTAGGTAAAAGATTTTGTATGGGGAAACATTTAAAAGTTATGATGCTTAATTCAAAAATTGATTAAACACGATAGTGTGAACACCATATTACTCTAGCAAGAGTCGACTTTAAGGTGGCACTATGAATATGGGTCAATTATTTCAATTGTTATTCAACATTCAGACAAAAGGGTTATTATAAACTATAAGACAATATGAATAAATTACTAATAAACAAAATGCGTACTTTTGGCTTAACTGCAAGCAAAAAACAAAAATATGCGTAGACATTTACATTATGCTCTCATAACGGAAAAGTCGTTTTAATATTACCGATCCCAAATTAATTCTTACAAAATTTATTGGTTCTAATCTCCTCCATTGAGATATTCCTTAAAAAAGATTTATTTATTTTATTGTGTCGACAGGTTACTACTCTAGTATTTGTTTAATGTATAAAATTATTTTTCATGTACAGACTTCAGCAAAGTTTCTTTGTATAACTTTTATAAAAAAAATTTGTCAAAAAGTAAGAGTTTAAAATCGTATTTCTCTTTAAACCTTTATGATGATAAAATGAGAAAAATTAAAAATAAAAAATATTATTTATCCAACTCAACAGCACTTGAGGCGACATGTCATATTTCATAGTTTCGTTTATTATTTCAACTTTTACAAAACTTGATACATTTACATGTCAGATTTCTCAACTGTGTGCATAAATTTGCCTTCTGAAATGTGTATATTTATATGCAAAATATTTACAATTTTCATAATATGACATTCACAACTGTCGCGCTTGTTTATAGTAAAAAAAAAATAAAAAATGAATGTGATGTGTTGTCAAATGTTGTAAAAGTGTGCGACAACTATTTGACAAAAAGGTTTTGTAATATAAAATTGAGACTACTAAGGACATTTTAGTTGATCAAGTCTGGCTTTTTAAAGGCCTACACTAAAATTTCGTTGGAACACCCCGATTGTTACACAGACGTCAAGAATGTAAACTTTTATTTATATATAAGATTATTGGAAACCTACAGTCATGAAAAAAGTTATAGGTTAAAAAGTTAAAATTCCTTAAGAACTTAAGGGAAAAATTACCCAGATTTAATAGCTTTATGCTCACACAACTTAAAAATCATACCATATTTTAATTTACTATAACTTATCACTTCTTGTATCAAAAATTAAAATTATGCCCATTGGGTAGCATAAATTTATATGTGTATGAACCTTTTTGTACCAAATTTTTAGATCCAATAAAATAAACACCCGATCATCTGCAAAATAAAACATACATTATTATCAAATTTGTTTTTGGCGGTTAGTTCAAAATAAAATTACAAATCGTATCTTTACCAAAACTTTTTGTCATTCATATACTTAATTGTCTCTGGTTTGTCGACATAACACTTGTCTTTAACGGCGCCTCATAGAGAATAGTCCAACAGTTTCACATCGCAGCTTCTTGCAGCCAACTGTCATCACCATTTCGGCCAATTAAACAGCCATCCTGTTGAAGCCAAACATCGTTCACATCAGTACCATGAAGAGCGGTGAAAAATGGGTTATCATGGTGCTATAGATGACTCCATCGACCGTAATGGTTGCGCTGTCCTTAATTTTAAAGAAATATGGGGCAATGATGCCTCCGCTCCACAAGCCGTACCAAACAATCACTCGTAGTGGGTGCATTGGCTTCTGTAAGATCACGTTTGGGTTTTCTGCGCCCCAAATACGGCATTTTTGCTTACTAACGTATCAACTACAATGAAAATGAGCTTCATCCGAAAAGACGACTTTAAATGATGATAAATTTCCAATAAATCCCAACGTTGCTCAAGCGTAAATCGATTGATTTCGATTAATATACTGAATTTTGTGACAGAATAGAGTTAAATAAGTATTGCCAGAAATAACCACCGGTTACAATTTAAACCGATATAGTCCATGCAGCTAAACGGTTTCTTGCAAATCTCTAATAAGTATTCTGGGACTGACGGCATTCCAGCGGTGGTTTTAAAGAAGTGTTCTACGATGCTTGCGCATCCATTGGCTAGTCTTTTCAGTATATCTAATCTTGCTGGAAAATTGCCAATTAAACGTCAATCACGAAAAAAGGTGCGACCGCTAGTAACCATGCAAACTCTGAACTACAAAGGAATGCATGAGCTGTATAAGCAAACAAACGAAGTCAAGTAAGACATACCAGTATAATAAAAAAAAACACACATTCAGTGTCTTTAATCGCACTCAGGATCAAAAAAGGCAAAAGGAAAGGACAACTACTGGACCTCCTATTGATTTTCATATTATTCTCATATAATTTTTATAAATATTGTAAATATAATCAGCGGTTGCTGCTACTTCTGCCTTTGTTGTCGTATAGGCATCAAACTGGTTTTGAAGGAAGGCAACACGCCCGGTGGCGTATTTGAGCGACATTGTCACTGTGATTTTATTCATCGATATATCATTGTCATAATATCAGTTTGAAGTTGAAATTTGTATAAAATTTTCGTACATGAAAAATTTCATTGATGAGTCCTAGCGACAATAACACAATCAAAGGGAGTTATATATGACAACGTCATTGTATGTCACCATACCAAAGAAAGCTGAAATTAAGCCACATTGTCTGTTACGTGTGGATTACATTCTGAAATTTAGTGACATTGTCTATAATGAGTCGATTTCATGCTGAATGATGTAAGATTTTGTCTGCTATACCTTTGCGTTAACGAATAAAGCACTAATTTTTCCCGGTGTTATTGTCTGTAAGGATTCAGCAATAAACGGACGTCTACTGGAAAAATTAACTTTTGTCATTTATGACAATTTAGACAATTATTCTAAAAGGTCATAAATGTTACCAAAGTAAATGCACCGTCAGTCATCGATGCTTTACTATTTTCAGCGTTTGTCACGATGATTCACTATGACTTTCACCACAGGGTGTATACCTATAATACCATACAAAAAAATACGTAGTTCATTTGAACTTAAAGAATACAGAGTATTCAAATGGAAAGTATTAAATTATGTTGACTATATATTGACTATAAAAGTGATTTTAAAATGCTTGTCAGAAATTTATATGGATTTTGGTCTCTTAGTATTATGCATACACAACCATCGGCTTGAACTCACCAACTATGGTAGTATAGGGTTATACACAAAATTTTATTTGTTGGTGGTAAGTAGTTACGTAAATAATAAATATACACGAAAAAAAAAAAACAAATGTCATGAACGTAACCTTCACTATGTATAAAGTTTTACACCAAAAGGATTTATTGTTTAAATCGGAATGAAATTTATGTCATTGCTTATAAATTTCTTTAAAGTTGATATGCTTTTTCTTTAACGAATATGATCAATCATCCTATTTTGTATATGAAAATTAACAAACACAACGAAAAGAAGATGAACTGTCAAAACCAATTAAAGAGATGCTATGTGAACAGGGTAATTCGTATAGATAGTTCAGACAGCAAACATGGCATAATACTTTCTCATCGTTTCTTTATTCTTCTTGTACAAAGTAACTGTTAAGTACATTATTTTACGGACCAGGTTGATTTTATTAAGAATAAATTCAATTTGTTAATTATCTTCTTTATTACAAATCAGATGGCTCTAGAACAGTGGTGTTCATTTCATAAAACAATTGTTCACGTCCAATTGACACGTATTTCTACGCTTTTGCTTTAGTCGTCAATGAGACACCGACGAAAGCACATGTGCAGAGAATGTACGAATATATTTTAGGCACAGAAATATAATTTAAGAAAGTTCTTACGATCTTACTTTTAGTTGTCACTGAAACAGCGACAAATGCACATGTGCGGCGGATGCTTATTGATTTTTTTTTTTTTAATTTCATTTTAAACATCGACTTTACTTCTGTGAGAGACTATTTTTTATGTTCTCACTTACACAACTACATTTTTACATTTGCACATGCCTGCTCTAGAAGCTTCTGATGCAAGTTGACTACTACTACTGATTTTACTTTCACAACAAAATTTACTTTCAACTTGTATTTATACTAATTGTAGCAGTTAAGGATTCTGCCTTATTAAATATAAACTACTACTAAAGATTGCAACTCTATGCTTTATAATTCACCAATTAAACAAATATTAGATTATTCTTCTTACTACTCGTAAGTCTTAACAACAACTGCGTAACACAATCGACAGATTTGTTTCTACAATAGATGTAGCGAAATATTGAAATAAACAAAACTAAATATTTTATGTAAGAAATTAAATTGATATTATCCAGAATATTTAAATTGTATAGTATTAATACTGTATCTCTTGAGTGCTTCTTAACATTTTTTACTTAATTAAATAAATTTCCAGCACGTTCTTCTAACCTCAACTTATGTTGACCTCAAATCTGTTTGTCAATAATACAATTCATTTAAAACCAATTTAATAATTTGGTTAGCGTTCAGTTTATCCATTAAATACAGTTGTTTCTGATTAGTATACAGTGTTTATGCGGTTGTGGTTACATTCACATATACACAGAGAATTGATATTTCTAATAAACTGATTGTATTTATAGAAATAAAAATGTTTGTATGCGCTGCGGTATCTAATATAAATTCATTATATAGAGATTAAAATTGATATAAATATTAAAATATGATATGAATTTTAAATTATATGTAGAGTTTACACTATTAAATGTTTGTTTTATATAATTTTGCCAGGAACTGAAATTTTGACAATAGAATATATGAACTAATATGGTAGACGTGTATGAAAGACTGCATATTACTATGAGAGTACGTGTGCAAATAAAAGTTTTTTGTTGGCATAGAAAATTTAGAAGTATGTGTAATACTTATATGTGTAATAAATCCAATACACTGAGGAAAATTAAAATGAAAGATAAACTAGTATATGACTTATAAACTATTTAGGATTAAAATTTGAAAAATTTTTATAAGATTTTTATCTTATGGGTTATTTCAAAAGATTTTTATCAGCACTAGTTTTCTGTTTTTAAATAAAACCAAAGCCCAACAGTAATTTTCCGTGGATGTAATGGAGTTCCGACAATAGCTTTTGGATTATCCTTACTTTAAATGTAAAAATTCTGTTTATTTACGTCCCCATTCCACCTAAAATTGACTTCATCGGAGAACAGACCAAAACAAAAAAAGTATGACGAACTGAACCATTATTTTGATTAAAAAAATTTCAACAATTTGCAAGCGTTGCTCTGGTCTAAGTCTACCCGAAATGAAATGTCAAACCAAACTAAACAAAAGGCAACTATCAGTTGTTAAATCGGTTGTCAAATAAAGCAGTGTTGCTAACTCAAAGTTATGCAACTTTAAAAAACACCCGATAGGTATCAACAACGCTACTAAATTATTAAAATTCGCAACAAAAATGGTGGAAATTTCTCGGTCATAGTTTGCAAAGCTTTCTTGGGTCGTCATGAAACTCTTTTTTAGCGGGTAATGAAATCAGCAGAAAAATTTGAGTTGCTGGGATTAGTTTCTGGTGTGAAGCACCGAACGCGAAAAAGAAGAAGACTTAAGCTTTTAAAGTTCAGTTTACACAAGAACTCAAGATGCCCCATCACCAACAACGTCGGGTCTTTGTTGGTTGAATCAATGAAATGAATTATACTGATCTGAAAGGTCGTCACTTTCGAAGCACCTGTGAATCTATTTGAACAATCGGAATTATAGCATTTGGAGCTCGATAAATTGAAGAAGTGTTGTGGAAATGCCTCTCCTTCCTCAACGAGTGACTGTTTGGTGCGGCCTTCGGTCTGGCGGGGTCATATAACTTAACAGTTTTGAAATAATGAATCGATTGTGCTTTCAAAAAGTAACCGGAATTATAAGATATTGAAGTGGACGACGTTTATTATCAACAAAACGGCACTGTATGGCACACAAGTTATAATACCATTGTACTTTTGAAAAGTTTTCTGACCGTGTGATTTCTCGAAGATGCGATAACAATTGGCCACCATTAGACTTTTTCTTTAGGATTCCTGAAGAATAAGGTTCATATTGCTTTTAGTGTTTAATTTGTATATGCTATTACCCAAAGCACATATAAGGGGCTGTTGCCGATTCGGCTGAATGTTTTTCTTCTTTTTCGTAAGGCGTATTTCTTAACTGTCAATAGTTTTATTTCGTATCCATCTTATCATGTTTTTAGATGATTTTTTGTACGGTATCGTTTGGAACGTAAATACAATATACAAACAGGCTAAGGTGTATGTTATTATAAAAGTCACACGTTTCTTTATTAACGCCATTTTTTGCACGATATCATTCGGAATTTCTTTGACGTGTATTTTTTTAAAAATATAATTTATATTCCTTTTTTTGACATTCAAAATTGACAAAAAAAAGCAACAAATACATGTTGTTTTTGTTAAAAAAATTAGTTGTACAGGCAACGCTACCTTGTTCAATATGTCCTGCTATTACTCTTTTTTTTTATTATTATTTTTTCAATATTTTTCTTTCACTGTAACTTCTCCCCATTAAATGATTTGTCGACACACGTTTAATTCCTGATTTGTAAATAGGCAAATAACGATTTGATATTATTTGGTTTATCAAATAAAATAACTGCTTAAGCACGTGCTCCGAATGAACACATTTTATGTAGATTGATAGACAGCTATTAAGTTATAACCAAAATAAGAAACTATTTAATTGAATAAAAAAAGATAAAATAAATATGGTATTTATTAAATTTGTTGCCTGCAAAAGCCATTCATATTTTCAGTCATACATACATACATATATGGACTTATGTACAATACATAAATTCTCATAAACCAAATTATTTAATAATTATTCCTATAAAAAGACAAATATATTTATTAATTATAGAAATTTATAATGAAAACAATTCAAGCTTTATTAAGTTTGTATGAACAATCAAATATATCGCACCTTCGTTGCAAGTTAGAGATTGGCAATTACTGTAGAACGGATTTTCCTTCGACTTCAAAATAATGTCAAAAGGATATTTCACTTTAAATTAAAGTTATTTAGAATCGCCTTTTTTGATTATTCACTTAGATCATAAGGCTTACATTTTGAAAATTTGTAATAAATTATACCCAATTTGATTTTATATGACATATGACAGCGTTGAAATATATATTTACTTGCATGAGTATAATTACGAAATGAATTTATTTGCAACCATAATTAATTTGATTAATAGGTCGAGTACATAATTTAATTTCATTGGTCTGCAGTTATCAATGATAAACACAAAATTCAAAATATAATAACTATTTTATTTTTACTAAAACTATTTTAAATAGTTTTTAATCAATATTAGCAAGATAATAATGTTTAACAGCCTGGCCACGATGTCGAACGTTATCGTTTCGAATGACAAATAGCTGATTTGCGGCCCACTAATACTTTCTAGTCGAAAGAAAATGAATACGAACGATAACGTTAGCATTTCAATACAAAATTACGGCTCATTATACCGTTTTTTCTTATGTTTGTATGAACTGAAATGTCAAAATAACTCACTTGTTTTTTTTTTTGTCATTTGCATTATGAAATGCATACTGGAGCGCTCTGGAACTTGGCATACTTTTGTACCTGGCTTTGTTGCTTGATATTTTGTATCTGTAAAGGCTTCTACTTGTAGCCATCATCGCATAAATGAAGTAAAATTATTTTCATAAACTTCATTTATTTTTTTGTTCATTTGTTTATGAACTTAATTACAGTATGAAGAGTCGATATACGTACACCTTTTAAAAACCATTTTTTAATAAAAATAAAAAATTACAAATAATATTTCATTTTTTTTTATTTAAAAAACAGCAGGAGTTACTTTTTTAGAACAACTAAACGATTTCGTTTTAATTATATATTTTCTTAAACGAAAATCAACTCAATAAATTTTTTCCGTACGAATACGGATTTTTGATACTGTATTTCAGTTCGTTTACATTTTTTATAGTAAAATTCCAGTGGTACCATAGTTCAATTTCTTATAGTAATATTCCACAATTAAGTGCTTTTTATTGTATATTAACGATTGATTTGTGAAATTAAGCTATGACAACTCCATCAAACGATAAATCGTAAAATAGTGGGACACTGTTACGAAAAAAAGTGAGTGACTGTCTTTACGCCAACATTGTGGACCTGCACCTGGCTTAAAGACATAAATAATTTTGCGCGAAAATAATAGAAAAGGAAAAAAGTGACCGCTGAATATAATAGAAACTTGGAAATAAACCAACCAAATTCCTGTAAACGTTCACCAAACAAAGTACTTATACCGTTTGCAGAAGAAGAGCTATACGCCTCTTAAGGAATACCAATATTTTTCGAATTCCATATATTAAATTCTGGACATCTACAAAAATTATGGAATCCAAATCACTTCCCTCTATTTCGTGCAGCAATGTTCACATATATAGGCCAAAAGTAGCTTCAGATTTTATATAAATAATTCAACATATTTTTGTCTATAGTAATACTGACCGACTACTAAATTATTTATATTATTAGTTTTGCCTTTAAATAAATATTGTATTCTCCGGTGCTACACACCTAGTGGTCAAGTCTTCCATTGACTTCTCTTCCCTACAGCAAAATTGGATACAATCATTCTATATAGGTGCTCACTACAGGCATAGTGAGCCGCGAATGACCGCGAAAGTTTCCCCAAACTTTATATATCCAGTTTCAAGGCCCTCTTTTGGTCGAAACTGAGAACTAAATTGATCGAGGATACTAGTGTCGTTGCAATGTTCCCTCATGATGGATTTTGAGCTTTTCCTTATCTCACCTTTCAGGAGAATCCTGCTGAAGATATGGGATAGATCGGGTTCCCTTAGCCCTCCTATTGGCATAGATATCCACCACTCATTTTCCCATTCCTTTCACGTTCTGACAACTGGGCCAGAGTAATCGAATTCTGAAGAGCCAGACTGTTGAGCGTATTTTGACATTCTAGTATTGCCTTGAACGTAAATGTAGAACTACTAAGGCTTTTAGAACAGATTGACTATCCGAGAGTATTCTGATCCTTATCCACGTGTGTTCACTTTCGGATATGATTGACACAGTTTTCAATATCACGTCAAATTTCGCTTGGAAATGCAGACTTTTTTATTGGCTTTCCACAAAGCATCCATTGCTTTGTTTCAGTTTTGTTTATCAAGCTGAAGATCTTTGCTAAGAGGTGGTGGTGATTTATACTTAACATTTTAATTTTTTTCTGATTTGTCTGATTGTTGTCATCACCGGCATAGGTAAACTAGAATGTCAGGAGAGTTTCTTCTTTATTTTTTAGATGGTATTGTCTGAGGAAAGTTGGTGCCTCTTTTATTAAACACTCGAAACCACACAATTCTTTTGTCATTCCTTCTGCTGGGGTTCTGACCTAGGCGGCTTGTGTTATTATGCGTGCCCCACCCACAAAAGTTGCGAATATGATAGAATAAAGAACAGAAATTACAGTTGAACACACACCAAGAGTTTATTAGTAATAAAGTGTAGCACGTTTCATTGTATTAAGAGGCTTTTTTTTAGATATTGATTTCATCAACAACCATTACTAATTTTTAGTACTATTTTAACTCATGTACTCTGCAAGAGCTCATATTAATGATTTCATGCACACTAAAAACCATGGGACAGCAAATTAAAAAGCAATCGTTGTATAGTAAATGAAAGAGTCATACAAAAAATCACAAAAATAGCAACTGTTGCATTAACAGCAGCAATAGTGGTTACAATAACATCATAATTGGAATTATTAAATCAGAGTGGCACACGATATAGTTTGTTGGTGTTAATATAAGCATTGTTTTCACTATCGTTTAAAAATTTACGGCTTCAATGCCGTTGGTTGCATAATTAAATGAACAACATCTGAAATCAACAGCATTTTACAGTTGACATGTAGTTAAATTTGGTGAACATGGTCAACATGGTCAACAAAACATAGCAAAAATGTGATAAAATGCTAAAGTAGTATAGAAATAGTTGGTGTATGAAAATCAAAGTATTTACAGAAGCGAGCAAAAGTGTTAAAAAATTGAACTGGTAAGTTCCTGTTAAAATTTTTTCATTGTTAAGTCCTTTAAAAAACATAAAAAAGTATCAAGTTCATATTTTGGAACGAAAGAAAGGATATTTTATAAAAGTATTCACAAATATTTAGTTTTGCACGTTTTGCTTAAATAACTTGTAGTGCTTTTAATGCATTTGAGCATACTTTTTACAACATTATCAAATAAAGTTAGAAAAATTTGGTTCAGTTCTTATTATATCGTTCCCATAGTTCCAACATGGGAACCCTATGAAACTTTTCTCGACAAAAAAAAATTTAATTTGATTGCGTATTTATACTTTTACCGGAGCTTTTTAGTTCAACTTTTAAACAAGTGCCCACTTTTGTTAGTTACTGTAAGTATGTGAACGTGTTGTCTTTATCACTAGAACGATTGGTAACAGAGATTAAAGCATAAAAAGAATTTAAACCACTTTCCTCCGGTAGGCTGGCATTAGGCTAAAATTAGCGCAAAACGATAGAGTATTTGTATTTTAAACTGTTTTTACACTGGTCTACAAAATACAAAAATTTTCGGGATTTTAAATAATATAACGATATGATATACGATATGAAATATAACGATTTGGATGGGCTGAATTCAAATCTGTTTTTAGTTTTTTTCTATCGGGCTCTAATTTTTTTATGGGCGTGCAAATTTTTCTCCCAAAACATGGTAGTTATGTCAATATATTTCATCATAATTAATTAATAAATAATTCACCTGAATAAAATTTTTTGGTACTTTCAACAGTTTCGGAGTTATTCATAACTTAGTTGCGAAAGTTCGTGCAAAATTATGGGAATTCTTTTGTTTTCAAAATATCATAAGAAAATTTTCAGGATAAAAATTGTACATTTTGAGCATTAGAATTAAAGCTCAAAATGTTGAGAATAAAATAAGGTCTAAATCATGAAAATCGGATGGCTATTGCTGGTTTTATTCAAAATGTAATGCAGTTCAATTGCGAGTGTCCCGTGTCGAAGCATTTAAATCATCTTTTTACATTTGGTACATTTTTTATTCTGCGATAAGTCCATCAAATCATAATTCTCCGGCTGTTTAGAATCGTTTGAGCCTTTTCTGCTGCTAGCGTAACAAAAGCTCTGTGCTGCTCCCTTGTGTTCGTTTCAGTCACACGTACGTAAATTTCTGCTTCAGCGCTTCTAGTTAGTTCTTTAATTGCCGAGGACACCGCAAGTACTTCGGAAAGCGCATCTAGGTCCCTGATCGCGATGGTTGTTTTCGATTTTAGATACATTTACAGTGTCCTTTAAAGAGATTTTTATGGCAGAACTTCTCCTTCCTACCGCCTTCTGCCATTTCAAAGAGAATATTTCCAAATTTTGTTTTCTCACTGCTCTTAAAGCCACTTTAGCACCTTTTGGTTTTACTATAGCCTTGAGGTTCATTAGAACCTATGCATAGCTCTTTCTATCCATGGGCTTTTTTAGTACTGCTTCTGCGAGTTTTCTACTATACTTTCTTAACTTTGTCCAAAATTAGTGGAAAAATTGTTTTTTTTTTTTGCAAAATTTGTGGATTTTCTTTTTTTTGATTTGAGTTCAGCTCAGCAAATTACCCTAGGAAAGACATTTAGTTACTCCAGTAAAAAACCTTGTTGGCTGTTGGTTGTTGGTGAAAACAAATAAAAAAAAATTGAAAAAATTCCTTCTTAAACAACTTTAACCGTCGCTCAGTGTGTCGCCAATATTATTTGTCGACATATAAAATTTTTAAAAAATTGCCTACTGTGTAGTCATCATAAGATAAAACATTTACACATTTTTTAATTACATGTAGGCTCTAAATTTTAATCTAAGATATCAGGATGGATTGAGCTGGTCTTTTCTTGCGAACCTCCCTGAGACTGCTATTAATATGCTCAGACGTGGTAAACAGTATGCTAAGCATGTAAAGCGTGTTTTTTATAGAGGTATAGAACTTTAAGTTGGCATAAATTTTCAAGATGGCGACCGATTTAGCAGCTGTCAAGTGATTTATTCTCAGTTTGGTTTGGCAATTTATCGTGAATAGACTCACGCCTGAACAACGCTTGAAAATAGTGCAATTTTCATTTTTCATAAGTGAATTTTTTTTTTTCAATTTTCATAAGTGAATTTAGTTTAGCGATGAAGCGCACTTCTGGTTGAATGGCTACGTCAACAAACAAAACTGCCGCATGTGGATTGAAGGTAATCCTCAAGTGTATGTTACATCCAGAAAAACTGACTTTTTGGTGCGCTTTATGGGCTGGTGGAATCATTGGTCTGTACTTTTTCAAAAACGATGGTGGCCAGAACGTTACAGTCAATGGTGATCGGTATAGACCCATGATTACTAACATTTTCATTCCAGAATTGGAATAACCGTGATGTGGTTTTAACATGTATGGTTTTACTTATACTAAATCAAAACTTTAAATTTGACCATGAATTCCTTAGCGAGTACTCAATTAATATTAATGAAATTAGAACGAATTAAAGTCTCACTTGTTATCTGTCCAATAAAAAATTAATTACTAAAATATCTTAATCGGTTTAAAAAGTTACAGAATTTTGGCCAATAAAAAACGATTTTCACCCCCTGTGCGTGGTCAGTGTTTCCGTATCCTGGTTTTGATTTGTTTGCAACTAATCACGTTTCTTCATTGAATTGTTTTTGAATATTTCCAGCTTTGTTGAAAGAATCTCTTAATTGCCTCAGCCAGAGGCAGACATATAAAACATCAAATCCTGGCGTATAATTTAGACAAAAACTAAGGTTCCCTTTGTTAGCCACATATTTCCTAGACCCATCACTAATAAGTGTTGGTGTTGCTCCACAAATATAGCATCATCGTACAACTCTAGCCATGCTTTATTAGACGTCAGAAAGCATTTCCAAATTCTTCTGAAATTCTCACTATTTCTTCTACAATTTCGCTGAAAATGTGGATACAACTGCTTTTATCTCTTTCACCGATTGCTCCTCTATGCTGCCCAGCTAATTTTCGGAGGCAAAAAACTTAAAATTGCAGTCTTTTTGCCAGTGTTGAAAGTTTTGACCCATTCTTCAAAATTTTGTGTACTAAATACTTTATAGTCAGATTCAGGCAAGAAATTTTAAATTTATTATTAACTACCATAGTGCATGTTACACTGGCTACAAAAATATACCTCGAGGAAATGAGGATATTTTACTCATCGTGTTTTGAATTCCAAATTAAATTACTTTTTCCTACCTTGCAGATAATACTAAAAATAAAATATTAATGCTTTACTAGTAACATTGTCTGTATTGCTACTGACCAGGTCTACCCAAGGCAATGTATTCATCTATTGATATTTAACATTAGCTTGTCATTCCAACAGTTGACTTTAGCACAATTGTCGAGTTAGTTTTTTTGCAATCATATGGAAACATTCGAACCAAAAATTCGCTAGTTTACTTAAGTGACTCTATGGCCCTATCTTGCACAATGTCACCTGGTATACACTAGAACTGATGTCCCTAACGTATATTTACTTGCTCATAAGATGAAAGTTGTTGTCGCTAGACAAATAGTAATGACACAGAGACATATGATTCAAGTCTGACTACAGGCGAGTAACGGATTGAACGATATTGGATGTACAAAAAAAAAAAAAAAACTATTTACTCACTGTGTGGACATAAACTTAGCATGTTCGCATGGAATCTAGCTTGAATATGTGAAAACTATAAAGGATTATGTTTTCTTTGTTTCTCTGTCATATTTAGCTTTCCAATCTTTTGTTACTGTTAGATTACACATCTTTTACTAAGTCAGCCTAAAAATGGGAAAAATAAACTTTTAAAGAAAAAAAAAGCATTTTTTTGTTTTTACTCTTGACCAACAATATTAGTTCTTCATGCAAAAGATTATTTCATAAATCAATTGTTCTACAAAGTATACTGTTATGTAGGTTTTTAAATGTTCAGGATGGCATGACGAGCATTTATTGGATGTTGTGCAGTTAAAAGAAAAATAAATAATAAGATAATTTGCATATGCTAATGCATTTGTTCCCATTTGCCTCATTGCTAGTGAATATTCTTTTATTTTCATTTTTTGCATAATCTAATAATGGCACACAATTACTATGGAAAAGCACAAGAAATAAATTGAGTTATTGATTGAAGTGTTTGCACTGCAGCACTTATGCTATTGTACACAATTCGATTGCGAATATTAATGTGGGAACATTACCATATGCAATTGAAATATGGTTAAGTAAATAGGAAAACTGCTAAGCACTAAAATGGGAAGTAATACTAAAAAGAATGATGCCTATGTGGAAATGTTTGTTACAAAAATGTAACAAATTTACAAGGCTCCTAATATGTCGGAAACGTAGACTAACTTTGAGTTAAGCCTATCGTTAGCGTTTAGAATATAAGGTTTTAATATAAAACTAGAATGTCAAATTTTGAAGCGACTTTCCATGTCATCTAACACTTGTTTTTTACAGTTATTCTTTGAGATACTGTATTATTCTGGTACTTATAATACTTTTATAACCTACAGCACCGTTGGTGGTAAGATAAGTTTTTAGTTACATTTTTGTACATTTCGTGAAACTTTTTTTTGCTGGTTAGTTAAAGTGAAAGACAGCAAATAATCGCAGATAATGGGTATATTTTTTGTAGATACATTAGTATGTATCTCTAACCACTTACATTTGTAATATGCTATAGCTTCTCCACTTGGTGCAAAGTAACTCAACTCAAACAAATGTAAACATACATGACATACAACGTAAGTACTATGGCGGGTCGATTTGTAGAGACGCAAGAAAAAAAAACGCCCAAGCGACAAGGAAAATCGTATTCAATAGATCAAAATAAGAAACTTTGCCCAAGGAACCATACCTCTAAAATGAATTCTGATATTCCTTATTTTGAAAAATCTCACTTTGACCCATTTAAAGTGCTCTAAACAAGTATAAGTGTATGACCGACCCCCACTAAATTTGGAGGGCCGACACACATGCTAGTGTCCCGCCCTCTGTAACCTCCCTTGTGAGAAGTCCCCATACAAAAATTGGGGCACTTTAAATGGTGCCAAAGTGGGATTTTTCAAAATTTAACATTTGGGTCAAAATAAGGTACATCAAAATTCATTTTACAGGTATGGTTCCTTGGGCAAAGTTTTTTATTTTGATCCCTAGAATACGATTTTCCTTGTCACTTGGGCGATTTTTAAATCTGCCCGCACTAGTAAGTACGTACGTATAAGTGATATTTTATTAGTGAAGCAGAAATATCACTCATACGCTCGTTCTTATGTGGTAATGTGACCGCACTGTTTTTGTGCAAAAAAAAAAATGTTTTTATTATAATAACATTATGAATTGATACATTACTCAAAATATTGTCCATCGTTAGGCACTACCTTTTCCCATCCTTCCGGTAGCATATAGATTCCGCGCCAAAAGTACTACTCCGATTTTGAGGAAGAATGCATTAAGCCAATTTCTTATACCATGTTCTGAAGTGAAGCGTATTCCAGTAAGAGCGTTCTACATCGATTGAATCAAATGCTAGTTAGAAGAAGCAAGGTCTGTGCTATAAGGCAGGTGAGTCAAGACTTCCCATACACTATTTTTCAAATAGTTTTTGACCGGTCCTGCAGTATGTGACCGATCGTTGTTATGATAGAAAATTTGGCCTCGTATCTGGTCGAATATTCTGGTTTTTTCCGTTGATTGCTCTTTTCAAACGAATCAATTGTGTTCGGTATAGGTCTCCTGTGTTTTTCTGATCCAATTTCAGCTCATAATGAATACACCTTTCTGATTCCAACAAATACAGAGCATTACCTCAGCGTCATGGATATTCAGCTTCGGCGTTGATTTGGAGTTAGAATTATCGTAATGTATCCATATTTAATCACCAGTAACAATACGTGCAAAGCTGACTTCTTTTTGTAGCGTTCAAGCATCATTTCCTACATGCAGACTCGCCTTTCAACATCTCTCGGCTTCAACTAAAATGGGAGCCCATCTACTTGCTTTTGAATGAGTCCCAGTGCTTTTAAACGTAGTGTAAAGGCTTGCTGTGTAACTCCCAATAATAATGTAAGTTCTTCTTGCGTTTGACAGCAATCTAAGTCGAGTAATGCTTCCAATTCCTCTTCTTTAAAATTTTCGGCTGATCAGGCCCCTCCTTGTCTTCTGTTGCGAAATCACCACTTTTGAATCCCGCAAACTATCGTTTACAAGTTTTTTAAGTTGATGCATGTTGACCGTAAGCTTCTACCAACAATCGAAAGCTTTTAGCCGCCATTTTCTTCAAGTGAAAGAAGGTTAGCAGACTTTCCCGCAAATCATCGATTGAAAAAATGGGTGTTTACACTTTGGCTTCAATCGAATACTGAAGTATAATGACAGATGTTTAATCTCCAAATTACCATATTTGTTACTATTGACACGAGCCGTATGTGTTAGTTATACCATATGTGGTCCCAATCGACGTTATTAACGCAGATTAAAACAAAGTTTGAGCCTTACTTGAGCCTTTTTTTTAATTTTATTTTTTATATACGACCGAGTAATACAGGAACCAAGCTAAAATATCCCTAGTGTGCATCAATCAAAAGAACA
This sequence comes from Wohlfahrtia magnifica, assembly GCA_023159175.1. Lineage (NCBI taxonomy): Eukaryota > Metazoa > Arthropoda > Insecta > Diptera > Sarcophagidae > Wohlfahrtia > Wohlfahrtia magnifica. Next base: position 1,730,505 of record JAKWBJ010000506.1, on the reverse strand, counting down.
GCAACATATATATTCATGAGCTAGTCGATATATATATTTAGGCAAATCAGAGTACTTGAACTTCTTATCAAAATTTTCTATCTACATATGTTGTGCGACCTTCTCCATTTTCTAAATAACAGAATATCTCGGAAGCCAGAGCTAACCTAACAAAATAATTAGCACAACTAGATTCAGCGTACTCGAGTTAGACTTACCCGTTTTGTGCTCCACTTGTCGGAAAAAAAGTGACAAATTCGAGCACAGTATTATTTTTAACAAGTATTTGAAGAATTATGTTAAACTAATTTAAACTTTTGAAATTTTATACAGACACAAAAAAGCACGTGTTTTTACGTACATTATTGTCTATTTAAAAAAAGTTTTTAAACCACATGCAGACAGCCAGACATTTAAATACCATTAGATAGTCATTAAAAGTTATTTGCAGCATCATTTGTTTTAAATTTCAGTTATTTTCATGAAAGAGAAACTATAAGGTTTCTAACAACCTTTATGTGATAGAAAAAAACCGAACACAAAATATAAAACATCAAACAAGTGGAAAATTATCCCATATATTCTAGCTTGACCACAATAAGAACGTTTTATATTCGAGCGTCAGAATAATTATTTAACTCATATGTTTTAGACGGTTGGTATTAAAAATATAAAAGTGCTTGTATATAAAAAATTTATAACGCTATATGCCCTATTAACTTCACATAATTTAATAAGAGACAAGTTTTAAAACGCTACTACAAACGCCTTGGAGACGTCTATGCACACCTAAAGTATAAGCCTTCACCAGCTATAATGGTCTTGAAAGCAGGGTTGGCAAAAACATTGGTTTTTTTTAAGCCCAACCCACTGGGTTTTATTAGGTTTTTGGTTTTTTTTTTATAACCGCTTCCAAATTTCGTTCAAGTCGATAATGTTTTTTGTTTGTTAATATATTTACGTTATCCTACTATTTATAATGCAATTTAGCAATTTTGGTGGGAGTTGTGAGCTGCTAAAACTCGGAGATTGGAGCAAACTGCAATTATTTTGTTTGAACGATGCTTTATGGGAAAAATGGCCGATATATAAAAACAATTATTAAAAACAATTGAAAAAAAAAATTAAAATTCCGCTTCCGCCTTATTCTTCGAACGTTTCTCAGCCATACAATTAACTCATATCTCCTTATATGGCCTTTCTTTATACACATTTCATCATAAGGACCTGTTTGAATTTTTGAACGAATTCGCTTTATGTCGCAAATTACGTCGTTCTACGTCTAAAAAAAGGTATTCATCACACATATTCATCCCGTTTTACGGCATTTCGATTTACAGTCTACATTTTCAAGTATAAGTTTATCTGCAATCATTCCACAAATTCATGTCCTTTGAAGAAATATAAAATCGGCTTCAAAGTTGGAGCACTCACCCGGTTTTTTTTAAATATAATACCTAATAAAAGCCGGATGAGTTTAATCGGGTTACCCAGTGGGTTGCCAACTCTGCTGGAAACATTTATTACAATATTTAAATCTATTGCTGCTTATCTGTTAAACATAATTTTGCTACAAATTTTGTACATTCAAGCGTAAGCTTTGTTCGTTTTTGTTTTTGATTTCTTCAAATGATTTTAGGAAAAAGGTAAAGTTGATGACGATAATTGCTCTTAAATGTTTTTTTTTTCATAATTTATTGCTCAAGTTTCATTTTTGCTAACTGCTAAACATTTCATAGAATTGACCACCCAATGTACACATAAAAGGTTTTAATCTGTTGCCAACGAAACTCAAATACCATACCAATATTTGTTAATAGTGCTGTAACCAATTACAACACGCTGCCAGTTATTAATTTTTATCTGAAATACATTTTTTCTGCTGCAATTTATAGGTGATTAAAGCCAGTTGCAGAACGAATACCTGACGCATAAAAGTTGCTCCATTCAAAATACCCTAAAATAGTGTTATCTAGAGTGATATTTTAAATAGATATAAAATTAGTGTAAGATTCAGTAAAGCAACGTATTTTCGACTGTGAGTGTATTTTTTTAACTGCTTGTGAACTCTTAATATTTATAACTATCGCTTGACAGCTGAGTATATTAAACTGTGTTGACATTTCTATTCAGTGAGGCTTGGCAAGTTATAATTAATCGTTTTAAGCCAAAAAAATGCTTTAAAATTGTGAACAACAACAATTGTGAAAACAAAAAAATAAATAAAAGACAAATAAATCTGTTCGCTAAGTTCATAGAACACTACGTGCGTCCTATAGTCAACATAATCGGCCTAGTGACCAAGCAATTGCTGCAGTTATTGATCGTTTTAGAGCGAAGAGAAGTTATTTCTTTCCAAATGAGCAAAGAGCTGCCATTACGGTGAATGGTGAGCGCTATCAAGCAACGCTAACTGACTAAGCACAAAGACATTTGGTTCTAATAAGACTTTCCCTACAGCGCTCTTAACAATTGATTTATTGCGTAATTAATTTGATGACAACTTTCTTTCCAACGTTAAAAATATATCTGAATGCATTAATTGGTATATACACTGACGGTAGAATTTTATACGACGAATTGAATTGTTGTTAAAAAGACCATTGCATTAACTCATTTGCCTTCTACACTACCACGGACTTCCGTTCGGCATTTGTTTCAAGCTTTGGATAAAAAAACAAGCACTGAACCAAGATCGGAAATCTGAAAACTTAACAATCAAATTAAATTCTTCCGGTAAGTAATTGCTGTCACTCATTTATTATAATTGTTAAACTTTTTTAATTTTTGGACTATTTGGCTTTGAGAAAATTGTGTTGAAAAATAGAAAAAATTGAATTTTCCACCGACTCGAAGTACTTATACGACATTGCCTATTGCAATTTCTAGCTGCGTAGTTTCAGTGGACCTGGGTAACATCAAACAAGGGAAAATTGTACATTTTCGCTGTCTCACCAAGGACGCTAGATTATTACGATTTTATATGACAACGGAAAATCCATCCGGATTCTGGTTAAATTTATAATTAATTGTTATGTGCCAATATACTTCAATATCAAGTATTACAGCTCTGGCGTGTTCTCTGCTCTGCTCTGTTGGTTGGTCACAGTTTCTACAACCTTCATTACGCAGTATTGTCAACCAAGTAATTAAAGATAATTCATATTATGCGTACTCGGAAAATATCTTGCTACCAACGTTGTTTGATGATAGCAAAGAAAAGTGAGACTGTACTATAAAGAAAGTTCTCCACTACCGAACCGACGTTGAAGACCCAACGAAACTAAGAATTTATAGAAACTTTCATTGCACAAATCGATTTATTGCGTAATCAATTTGTTGAAAACTTTCTTTCGAGAAGTGGTTCAGTTCAGTCACCCCGTTGTTCGTTCAATTAAACGCCTCTGGATTACCTCTTATGAGGTTAATGTTAAATTTATGCCGCCAAACCAGCAATTCTTGAAGCATTGGAAGCCAATAATTACGGCAGACATATGCTGCAAATCACACCTTTAATAAAAAAATCTCATTCCAACAATCTATCTGTCTTATAAAGAGTGGTCCAACCATAATGCACGATGTTAATTTGGCACAACTTAATTTGACATTTATTTCTTTCAGTGTATAAAAAATTCAACCGTGGAGAGGTACACAACTGAACAGGGCGTTAAGAGTGTTGAAGCCTTCTGGGCGTTCAAATCAAAACACATTTCGAGCGCTTCGGGAGAACTGTGCGCAAATTTCGGGAAACCGGACCTGTAGGAAATATAAAAAGACCTGCGCTTGCTCACCCAGTCCGTTATGCGGAAAACATTGCTGTTGTTTGCAATGAACAATTAGTCTTGAAGCATTTGAAGCCAATATTCAAGCCACCATTCATGTCATGAGCCCAGATTTATTGGCAGAAGCGGTCACAAATTGGACTGATCGAATGGTAGCAGCGAACATATGCCGGAAATTATATTAAGAAAATAAATGAAATTATCGACCGGAATATAATGAAAACAAATTAATGCCAACAATATTTCTTTCTTGTAGTGTCATTTTAAGCTCTCAAGCTCTTAATATCCCATATTAACTTTGTAACTAAAGAAGATTGCAGCATACTTACCTCATCATTTGAACCAAAATTTTTATTGAACTTAAGTTATGTAAGTTCCGAATGTGTACTAAAATAGTAACCAAACCAGTAACCAAACCATAAAAATAATAACCAAACGGAAATATGTTTTACAAGCTTCTGTTACTGTTCCAAGTTTTGATATATTAAGAAATTATTATTTGGACAGCCAAGTGGAGGGAAAACGAATTCGCATAATCCGTTCGGTAGAAGTTCAGTGCAAGAGGATTCTAAAATTCAAGTTCAAAAGTAAAAACTCGGAATCAATATCACCCGCAATAACGTTGTGATAAAACAAATACCCAGAACTATGCTCCTACGCTCTAATACAGGAAGTTTATTCAGGCCAAACTAAGCCACATACGAAGGAAATCTATCAACATAATTCCACCGAAGACCAATTAGACAGAATAATAGAAACTGCCTCTGCATTGATTCATTTTAATCAATATGAGACTGATAATAAAGAATCAAAACAAACGAGGCATACTCCAAAATTGGCCAAACAAGTGATATGTATAACTGTCTCGTAACATAAGGAACTGAAAACTCCCTAGGCCATCGCCTCATGAAACCAAGAACAGCTCAAGCATTGCTAGTGGTCATGCTAATATGATCAGGAAATCACAGTTTCCTGTCCAATAAAACACCTACATCAAGGAAGGTAGTAACGGTCTATAAATGGTAAGTATCAATTTTATACCTGAAAAGAATACCACCCCTACGATAGAAAACTATAGGCTTACATTTCTTAAATCAAATTAAGTCTGAACCAGTCAACAAAAACTTCATTGCAGAACAGTATGCCCATAAATATCATCAGAAGAATAAAATGATTTAACATCATTAGCATGTATAAGAACAGTACAGTGAGAAAATAAATCAGAAAGGTCATTAAGGAATAACAAGAACAAAAACGGACCTAAATGGCTACCGTGCGGAATTCCGGAAGAACAATACAAGAAGAAATATATTTCGAAACAAAACTCTCTGAGTCCTAAGGAAGACGAATCAGAGATACCAATAAGTGCAAGCTTATGAAGCTAAATCCTATGATCAACTCTATCAAAAGCCTTACTAAAGCCAGTATAAATAACTTCAGTTTGAGCACCTTCAACAAAACTTCTAAAAATCCTCGTAGTAAATTCAAGAAAGTCAGTTAATTTACTGTCGACCTACCTATCAAATAACCATGTTGAAAGGGTGACATTATTGACCTCGTCTGAGAAAAAAGTTTATCAGTCACCAACTTTTCCATTAGTTTAGGAATAGCACTGAGCTTGGCAATACCCCTATAGTTTGATATATTCGAAGGACTTCTTCCAAGTGCAAGAAAAGTAACCAATTTCTAAAAGTTTATTAAAAATAAACGTCAATGAACCACTTCAAACACCAGCACAGCCCCTAAAGACACAGGCAAGAACCCCGTCAGGCTCTGCCAAGAGTATAGATTTCAACCTAGACAAAGATTTATGAAGAGAATCAACACTAAATTTATGAATATTAGAAATTGACACACTTCCCACAGAAAATGGATAAGAAAAATTTCCCCCCGTAGACTGAAAGAAGTCTGAAAAAATGAGTCATATTGGGCTGGACTAAGTAAAGAAGACGAACCTATAGAAGACAGCAATGAATTTAGTTTATCCCAAACAAAGATTTATTTTAAACTGTTATATTATCGTATATAAAATAAGATGCTAAGATGAAATTTGACCTAAACAAGTTTATAGGGCTATACTATTGATTCTGTGACGAAAAGTTTTTTGTAAGAACTTATGTTTAAATATATAATTTAACTCCGGTAAAAAAATCTTTAATGATTTCATTTAAATAAGAAAAATTACTTGTTGTGAAGAGTTTTAGATATATTGACTTGATCGACTATAATTATTCTACTATTTAATTTGTAACAAATTTTTTACTCACATTATCATCAACCAAAGTAAGATATCTCAACTACTGTGAAATGAATCGTTTTCTACAAAAACCATGGTATACGTCCATAATGTCATCATCATTATTATTGAAATTAATTGTATGAAAAAGCTGTTACATTATTCAATAGCATATGGCAGCAACAAACCACTCCAATGGTACAAACTAGTAACGGATTAAATAAGAAAATAAATGAATGGCAAATACTCTGGTAAAATAAAATCTAATGCGTTTTTAATGTCCAACATACGTGTATATTTGTAACACAAGAGAGCAATTAAAGCAATTTTATTGACTACCTGCAACACTTAGTTGCTTCTATTCATTATGAAGTTGTAGTTTTTTAATGTCTTTTTTAGGCTCACGATTAGTAATTATGAGCGGTGAGTAAAATTATGCCAGCGTCAGTCACATTTTGTTGAATTTTAAGCAGTGTAATTATAAAAAAAAGGTTTTTCTTAAATAGTATATTATTTTTAAGGTTTTGCTATTTATTGTATACACATTGCTAGGAAAATCCTGTAGACTGTTTTCATATTCAAAAATCGTCTTATGTCCAAAAACAATGTACAGGTTGTCTGCGGGAAGGCATACTACGCCTTTGTTTTGCTGCCATTTTGGTAAACATTAGTATTGATAGTTCACATTTGGCAGTCGTGAAGTAGAGACGTGACAAATTTATTATGAAAAAATATGAAGAAAACCAAAGTGTTTTAATCGTTAAAACATTTTATCAAAGTCAATCATCGATTTTCATGAAAAAATCATAATGAGTGACGAGGTATATTTTCTTTTGAATGGTTATATGAATAACAGAATAGTCGGTTCTGGGCAATGGAAAACCCTCAAATTTTTCACCAGCCACAATTGCATCCATTAAAAGTGACAGTCTGATGTGCAATTTGGTCAAGAGGAATCATTGGACCTTACTTCTTTGAAACTGAAAACGGCGTACTGGGGAGCGATCTCGTGATATGATTGAAAACTTTTTAACGCCACAACTGCATGCTTTGGACTTGACTAACACACACACATGGAACTGTAAAAATATCGGTAGTCGGACCACTCGATAGTTTCGATAGTTTTTTTTTTTAATCGATAATATCGGATATATTTATATACTACTAGTGGCAGCAATATTAGAATTTAAGTGAAAGGGAAAGAATAATAAATATACAGTGTTGAAACAAAAAATAGGGCCACTTTGTTTTATTCCAGATTGTAATTAAATTTTATGTATTGAAGTTTTTTGATGGAAGATTAATCCTTACATGTAGCGAAATTTGCTCAGACCATGGATTGCTTCAAAACTAAAGTAAGAAATAAGATTCAGTGAAAGAGAACTCCAATAACTATTAGAATAAAGCGTAGAAAACTGTCAAATTTTAATTCGTACTTCAAAGATTAATCTCTTCAAGTCATAAAAAAGCCCTAAATATGGACTTATTCACCTGTTTCAAGTCGCGCAATAAGAAAAAAATCTTACGGAAGCTAGACTTATGGTAAGAGTCCTTGAAATATATAATTTCTCAGCAAACGGAAGCAGCACCTGCACCATAATAATAATTGGAACCACATTATATGGCCTGAAAAAACGAAGATTAATTTGTTTTCGACAAATGCAAAATCGTATGTACGAACATATTTTAGTTACAATTCATAATTTTAGTTTAATAAATAGAAACTTAAAAAACTATTAAACTGTGTCCATATGTAACTATAAAAGCTTATAGACGGCTGCCAACCCGCGTCGAACAAATTTTTGCAAATGTGACTTTAACTGCATTTAGCGGCCTCCGTATTTGCTCTTAGAATTTGACGATAGTATCGATTATGAGAAAAAATTATCGATGGTAGGCCAAAAACAAAACTATCGATACTATCGATTGTACGTACTATCGATTGTTTTGCAGTTCTATTACCACATCGCATACAGCCAGGATTACAATGGAATTACTGCGAAAGCTCTTTCCACAACAAATTATTTCAAGGAATGGTGATGTTGATTGACCTCCACAGATCTGATTTGATTGCTTCGGACTTCTTTTTGTGGAAATATCTGAAAAGCAAGGTTGTTGTAAATAAGCCAGAAACGCTGGAGCAACTCAAACAAAATATTCGTAATGAAATATCGCGTGAAATGTGTGAGAAGGTAGTGAAAAATGTGCTCAAAAGGACTCGCATTTGTGAGGCTAACAGAGGCGGGCATTTATCTGATATTATATTCCAAACATAATTACCGACATTAAATAAACCATTTATCAATATAAGATCTATTCTCTTTCATATAACCAAAAATTATAAACAAACAAAGTAGTATATATTTTCGGCGGACAGCTTGTATTTGAAATTAAAATATATAATGGGTCCGCCATCTAACGTTTTTTTTCAACTAGTGCATATTTCGTGAATGATAATACTTAGCTCATGTCTGATTTGACAGATAATTAGTTTTATCCTTCCGCTGAACGAATATGGTTGTGTATACGCTTCGCTAAGTGGGCATGCGATCGACTTACAAAAGATGCCGATTTTGCCAAAAAAAAAATCATCTTTTCACATGAATACATTCAAAAGCCGATACACGAGTCACTGTTTGGTGCGGATTTTGGTTCAGAGGCATAATTGGGCCATTTTTCTTGGAAAATGAGCAAGGAGTGGCCGTTACAGTCAATGGCGATCGTTATCGGGCCAGGTTGAACGAGTTTTTGTTCACAAAAATTGAAGAGGAGAATATTAGCAACATTTGGTTTCAACAGGACGGCGCTACGTGCCACACAGCCGAAGCTACACTCGATGTTTTGCGCCCTGTTTTTGGAGATCGTATTATCAGCCGCAGAGCTGATGTCGTTTGGACACCTCGGAGCTGCGATTTGACACCGTTAGACTACTATTTGTGGGGTGCCGTCAAAGATAAGTGTTACGCCAACAAGCTAAAGACAATTGACGCTTTAAAGGACAATATTCGTAAAGCCAGTGGTGAAATACAGCTGCACACAATCGATAATGTGCTTAAAAATTGGACCGATCGTGTAGGCTACTGCATGGCCAGCCGAGGCTGCCATCTGAATGAAATTATTTTCCATTATTATTATTGTACTTTCAAATAAAAAAAGAAATTTGAAAAAATATTCAATATTTTCTTTTTATAGCATTTTCAAAAAAAAAAAAAAAAAATTTTTTGCGGACCCTATAAATACTTAGATTTTCTAAAAAGAAAAATATAAATTTGAGTGACTTATTTTACCATAATAAAAGAGGCTTCAGAAAACCTTGCTCTGCAAAGTATGCTATAAAATATTTTTTATTCGTATTACAGACAAAACTTTTAAACAAATAATTTTGATAATCTGACTAAAATTTAATAAATTGACAAAAATGTATGAAATATCAAGCTCTTATATTTTAAAAATAATTCTGAGACTTTAAGCCAGAAGATAACTTATTTTAAAAGCATATTATGAAATAATTGTATTTAAGTCATTGATGTTCATTTCATGTAGCACTGTCCCTTCCTTTTTTACATATACATTCGCTCACAGATTATTTGATGCATTTATAAATTTTTGTACAAAATATCAACATGTCAAAATTTATTACATTTAAGGGCAAAAATACACATTACACTCTAAAACTTTTATTTAATAATGACAATTAAGTAAAAAACAACAACAAAAAACTTATACTCTTAAGGATATATCAACGAAACAAATAATGTTCACATAAGTATTTCCTCACAGTTTATAAAACACTTAAAAAACAATTATACAAAAGTAAAACAATGGGCAATTTTACATATTTTTGGTGTAGATAAGCATAATTTAGCATTAAAGGAAACATTTCAAAAGAGAAGTTTTATTTCGAAGTATTTTGCAGTAATTTTTTAAAATGTGAAAGCAAAACTTTTTGCCAATAAAAATAGAATTGAAAATAAGTGTAAAGTAGCACCAAATAAGACAGGCAGGCGGTGAATCATACGAGAAGTTAAGGATAAATCCGTTTTTAGTGCTCCGCAGTTGTGAGTTGAGTAGTAAAATTCTCGGGTAAGGCTCCCAATCCAGAAACTATTCGAATAGTTTTACGAGAGATACAAATCAAGCCACTGATTACTGCCACAAATAGAAAACGCAGAATATAATTTGCATCATTTGAGCTGTAAGAAAAATTTGAGATATTTTTTTATTTTGTTTTATTTTTTTATATTTAATTATTTCCTGTGAATTTTTTTTTATAAAATATACTATTTAGCAAAATTGTGAACGTGTGTTGTCTTTCCTCTACAAGTAACAACTAGGGAGATCGATTATTCGCCTTTTTTTTAAACCGGTTTTCGAATAATTCAAAAAGTAGCCGGTTTTCGGTTAACAATAATTCAAATAACCGGTTAACTGGTTCTTTTATTTAAATAAAATTGTTCCTAATTCTTGAAGCACAGAGCTGGACCACGTCGTTTAAAAATAAGCACAGGCTGATAGAGAGCTTAAAAAAAGTGGCAATCAATACTAACAATAATTCTAACGAAACTCATAAAAACTCTGACAAAATGGTGTGCGGAGGCCATAAAAAACAAAGTTCATTACTCAAAGTACTGAAAGATGCTTAAGTTTCGAACAGCTACTCAAGAAGCTAATTCCGTTTTTGTGTATTACTTGGTAGAGAATGGAATAAAAGGTTTGTTATTATAGTTATAATTTAGGTGACTAAGCTAACAATAATTGAATGTTTTAATTTGAATAAATCTATTAGTAATATACGAGACCTTAATTGCCTCGACAAGAAAATTTGCTTAGATTTCGAGTAGCACTGTATGTAAATTTATGCACCACGTATTTAAGAGTGTGTGCGTCACTGTGGTATGTTAGGTAAGCACCCAACTTCCAACGAAGAAGTCGTCGGTTCAATCCCAGGCCACACCATCTGACAATTCTCAACAACGATATCACCTCACATCATTACTAGCGACTGGTTATATGTATTTACGTTGTTAAAAACTTTACTAACTAATATATCTGCCGTTCAGAACCGGCGTTTGTTGGTTTGTGGGCTATCAATGAGTCAAGTTGATCATTCTTCAAATATAAAAGTCAATATTTAATTACAGAAGATGTGAAGAGATTATTTTTGCTCAAGAGTGCATATCATTTTCGATCTACTTTGTTTTCAAGTTCTTTGTAAGATGTTCGAGGTTGTCATTTATACAAAAATAATAAAGTTTATACAAATAGTTAAACGATGAGCATATTTTCAATAAGAAAAAATATACAAGCGTATAAAAATTATAATTATTAAAATTAACCGGTTATTCGTGTTAAATTAACCAGTTTAATCAAAAAAACTTCTTAAAACCGGTCGAATAATAACAGTCCGTTCTCCCTCCAATATATATTATATATATTAACTTAAAGAAAGTTTTGAAGTCCATCCTGAAACATTTTGATTTCCGAGAGCGTTTTGTTTTATGTATGGTTCTAGTTCTAGTTAAACCACCCTATTTACTTAAATTTTATAATGGAATACAACACAAAACAACGTTAATGTAATTTTTTAAGTTCAAGTGTAAAATATTCAACAAACGATAAAAATCTATGAAGAGATAAATTGTGTCTTTCGAAGTACGTTTTAAATTTGAAGCTGCAAATTAACTGGGAAAATAAGTTACCATATAACATACATTAATTTAATTATTTATTACATCCCATCTCTGCTTTGTGTATATCAATGTATGTAAGTATATGTCAAACAATAAATATAATAATGAATTAATGATTATAATAAAACCTATTTTGCTGCTGTAAGCATATAAAATCAAAATATTTTAATTAAATTTCAATGAAAATTTATTGTATCAGTATTATGTGGTAAATTCAATAGCAGTATCAGCAACAGAGCAACAGCTTAAATAATTACATTTTCAGCAGCAGCAACATTATTGTCTTCATAAACAGAATTTTTTGCCAGTTTCTTCAACTGACATTTAAAGGATTTGTATTCAGCGGTAATATAATGAGGTTGAAAAAATAAAAAAAAAATCACAATTTAAATTTTTTAAAGGAGAATTTTATAAAAGTAACATAAAACTTATGATAAAAAAAGCAATAAAAAATAATATCCTCTGGAAAATAACCAATTAAATTCAAGACATATGATTTCGATATATATCATGAAAGAGACTGTAAGTCATTAGTAAAAATATTTTTTAAAATTTGGACTCGTATAAAGGTCCGCCAAATATTTTTTTTTTTGAAGATGCTATTAAAAAAAAACAACTGAATATTTTCTCAAATTCCTTTTTTTATTTGACAGTACAATCCTTCCGGTTAATAATGGAAAATAATTTCATTCAAATGGCTGCCTCGGCTGGCCATGCAGTAGCCTACACGATCGTTCCAATTTTTAAGCACATTATCGATTGGGTGCAGCTGTATTTCATCAATCTTCACAAATATTGTCCTTTAAAACGTCAATTGTCTCTAGCTCGTTGGCGTAACACTTATCTTTGGTGGCACCCCACAAATAATAGTCCAACGGTGTCAAATCGCAGCTCCGAGGTGGCCGAACGACATCAGCTCTGCGGCTGATAATACAATCTTCAAAAACAGAGCGCCAAACATCGAGTGTAGCTTCGGCTGTGTGGCACATAGCGCCGTCCTGTTGAAACCAAATATTGCTAATATCCTCCTCTTTAATTTTTGTGAACAAAAATTCGTTCAACATGGCCCGATATCGATTGCTACTCCTTCCTCATTTTCGAAGAGAAATGGCGCAATTATGCCTCGGGACCAAAATCCGCACCAAACAGTGACTCGTCTTGAGCTTATCGGCTTTTCAATGTATGTGTGCGGGTTTTCTGTGCTCCAAATGCGAAAATTTTGCTTGTTTACATAAACGCCAAGATCAAAATTAGCTTCATCTGAAAAGATGATTTTATTGGCAAAATTTTCAAAGTAATGACGCAATATTTCTCAACGTTGTTCAAGCGTATACACAACCATACTCGTTCAGCGGAAGGATAAAACTAATTATCTGTCAAATCAGACATGAGCCAAGTGTTACCATTCACGAAATAAGCACTAGATGAAAAAAGTCGTTAGATGTCGGACGCTTTATTAACAACTTTTAGAGCTACAGCTTGGATATATTTATGATGTAAAGGTAAAAAATGTGCTATGATACTTCCAGTTACAACTATTTGATTGTTGTTTAATTCCTAAAAAAATGATACGATAAAGTTTTAACTTTACTTAATATCTATCATTAAAAAGGGTGGTCCAATCATAGCGCACTACATTAATTGTAAATAAAACAAAAATTTTTCAAAAAATTATCTTAATATTTTTTTTATAACGATAGAAGCATCTATGACAAATAAATGTGAAATAAAACATCGGCCAAATGCACGTTACGCCTTCGGTGACAAACCTCTATACGGAAATTTATATTTGCAATGACTCTGAGACATAATTGAAGTTCAATATCGTTAATGTGCCGAATTATCTCAACCTTTAGCACTTGAATTATTCTTGGCTCATTAGCATACATTTTTTCTTTGAAATATCCCCAAAGAAAGAAGTACAACGGTGTCGAATTACATGAACGTGGCGGCTAATTAACATCTTCACGACATGAGATAACACAGCCATTGAGTTTCTTGTGCAAAAGAGCCATTGTTGTGTTTGCTGCGTGGCAGGTGCCATCACATTGTTGGAATCACACATCATCCAAGTCCATATCCTCAATTTCTGGCCAGAAGAAGTTCGTAAACAACTCGCGATAGCGAACACCATTCAAGTACGGCCCGGCCCGATGACGGCGCCAGAATAAAAGCCGCACCAAACAGTCTTTGTGTATGCATCAGCTTTTCAACAATCACTCGTGGTTTCTCATTTGTCCAAATATGATAAATGGTACCATGTCGACTTGTCTAATTGCGCCAAATTTTTTACTGATGATTTCTATTGACTATAAAGTCAGTCAAACCAAATGTTGAAAATATTTACTTTGTATGGCAGGTAACCACGCCCAATTGTGTAATGCAGTTGTAATACACTTTGTATGTCCTTCCAGACATACACAGAGGAACTGCACAAATTTCAAGGAAATCGGTTTAGCGGTTTAGCTATCTATAAGTCAAAAACTAACAAACAAACATACATACAAACACACAGTCACTCTTATGTATGTGTACATTAATTCACACAAAGTTTAAATGCTGTAAGAAATTTTGTTTTGAAGTAAAACTTATACAATACGCTCTAACATAAATAGCTCATGAAGCAGTGGACCTACAAAAATCTCATATACATAAAATCCTTGCTTTTGAATTTATCTTTCATTTAAGGCTTACAAAATTTCAGAGAACATCCATTACGAGTATATACGAGAAGTATATACGAGAAGTATATACGAGTATGTATATACTCGAGTATGTATGTACTCGTATAGATATGTAAAAATAATGTGCTGTTGAATGTATGTGTACATACATGTATTTTCAGGACTTTGTACAGCTAAAGAGCTGAACAAGGTAGTAAAAGATTTGAAAAATTTTAATTAAGGTAGCAATTTAGCTAGTTTTGACATAATAGAAATAATTGAAGTAGAAAAGAATATTTTATAAAAAGAATTCTAATGTCAAGTGATATTTGACCAACAAAATGACAATGCAGATGCAGCATATACTAAATATCTGGCGGTTTAAAGTAAAATTTCTTTTGCAATTTCAATTTTTTATTTTTTATCCTCTTTTTATTTTCGCTCTTGCATATGATAGAATTTTACTTCCATATAAGGCTTCAGCAACTACAGTGAAGTGTAAAAAATGATAAAAAAAGATATTAACAAACATTTTAATTTCCTTTAAATTTGGAGCAATCATCAGAAGATTCACAAAAAATAAAGCATTTGTGTATACTAAGAACTGTTGTCATTTAGGAAATTGAATAAAAAATGAAGTAAAATCTTAAATAATTTCACTTGCAGGCAGCTGCAAAGAGTATATAAGAAAAAAAGAGTATATAAGAAAAAATATTGTTAAATGTGTTGTGTTCTTCAAAAAAAAAAAAAAAAAAAAAAAATCATTCTGAGTCGTAATATAATGCAGAAAGAGTGATGACGATGTTTTTTCAGGTTACATGTCAGTCATAAATAGATTAATGCATTAAAGTGAGAGGTAC
Organism: Wohlfahrtia magnifica; assembly: GCA_023159175.1. NCBI lineage: Eukaryota > Metazoa > Arthropoda > Insecta > Diptera > Sarcophagidae > Wohlfahrtia > Wohlfahrtia magnifica. Next base: position 1,715,295 of record JAKWBJ010000506.1, on the reverse strand, counting down.
GTACTTAGTTTATTTAAATTTAAAAAAACGCTTGAAACATAGCCAAATAAAGTGATAAAATGATATCAACAAATCGGGTCTGCAATCTAACGTTTTTATTCAACTAGTGCTTATTTCGTGAATGGTAACACTTAGCTCATGTCTGATTTGACAGATAATTAGTTTTATCCTTCCGCTGAACGAATATGGTTGTGTATACGCTTGAACAACGCTGGGAAATATTGCGACATTACTTTGAAAATCATGGTAATGTTGCAGATGAAGCTCATCTTGATCTAGGCGGGTATGTAAACAAGCAAAATTGACGCATTTTGGGCACAGAAAACCCGTACGCATACACTGAAAAGCCGATTCACCCAAGACGAGTCACTGTTTAGTGCGGATATTGGTCCAGAGGCATAATTGGGCCATTTTTCTTCAAAAATGAGCAAGAAGTGGCCGTTGCAGTCAATGGCGATCGTTATCGGGCCATGTTGAACGAGTTTTTGTTCACAAAAATTGAAGAGTATGATATTAGCAACATTTGGTTTCAACAGGACGGCGCCACGTGCCACACAGCCGAAGCTACACCCGATATTTTCCGCATTATCAGCCGCAGAGCTGATGTCGTTTGGCCATCTCGGAGCTGCGATTTGACACCGTTGGACTATTATTTGTGAGGTGCTGTTAAAAGTAAGTGTTACGCCAACAAGCCAGAGACAATTAACGCTTTAAAGGACAATATTCGTGAAGGCATTGGTGAAATACAGCTGCACACAATCGATAATGTGCTTAAAAATTGAACCGATCGTTTAGGCTACTGCATGGCCAGCCGAGGCAGCCAATTGAATGAAATTATTTTCCATTATTAATCAGAAGGATTGTACTTTTAAGTAAAAAATAAAAAAAATTGAGAAAATATTCAGTAGTTTTTTTATAGCACTTTCAAAAAAAATTTATTTGGCGGACCCTTTAGTTAATTATTAATTAATTTAATTAATAAATTTTTCTCTTTTATAAACTGAAAGACTTTAAATAAATTTAAGTCTTTTCTTACTTTTTAATACGTCAAGATTATTCGCAGTCAAGTTTAACTCATTAAGGCCTAGCGTTGCGTGTACATAACAATTTTTTAAAAAATATTAATATTTCTTACAAAGACTAGACTACGTGCATATACTTATGTACAGACTATTTTATTTAAAAGATAAACTTCTAAGAATTATTTGTTTTCCTTTTACATCTACATAGTTTGGCAATGGTTTACCACCCGAAAACAATATTGTGGAATACATACATAAATATATGTACGTGTGAAAACTACATATTTAGTAAAGCAAATCATGAAATAATCATAATTTTGTTACAAAATTTTAAACTTTTTTTAAAAATACAGGGGGAAATCATACTTGGTTGCAAACAGACCTGGCATATCTGCAACAGTTTGCTACGTAACAATATCAAATTACTTAAAAGTGGCATTGTAAGTTTGCTATACTTAAACAGCCATGTTTTTTATTTTGTTTATACAAAAAAACACTTAAACCTTATTTTAAGCGGTAGACAAACTCCGAACATTACCGTGTAAAAAATCATGTAAAGTCAGGGTGAGGTGAAAAATAAAAAACTAAATTTTCAAAAGAAAAAATATTTATTATTTATTTGTCTTAATATTTCTAATTTGCGAAAGGTTCCATAAAAGACACTCACTCTTTATTGCTAAAACCCAGAGCACATATACTAAATTGCAAATTTACAATAAAGTGTGAATTCCGCTACAGTTTCAAAGTAGTTAAAAAAACACTTTTTTATGAGTTGCATTAAAAGAAAGCTTAAAAACTGCGTCCATTTCCAACGGATTTTTAAACAGTAAGTCTCATTTTGATCACAACTTAATACAATTCTTAATTAATTTGTCAATAATACGGTTTCTGTTTAAAATAGTATGTCAAAACGCATTTAAAGTTTCAAAATGTGGAAATTTGATGAAAAATGTGTTTGCTTGAGAAGTACATCCAAATTCTTAAAGGCTACTTAAACGACATATACTACCTTGATCAAAAAATCTCCGCAACAACACCCTTTTGGTGCTCCCAGCGCATCGATTTGATTTTTTTGTTAAGTTTGTACATCTGGTGTTATTCCAGCTGAATCTTAGTTTCTAGTTGTTTTTAGATGAAGCGACAATGAAGCAAAATCATTATTAAAAAATATTGAATAAACTTTGCTTTAATTGATTTAGCAATGAGTATTTCTGTGTGCAGTTTGAATTTTTTATTTTTATTTCATTTTACGTACGCATATATATAAGGTTTAAAATAAGTTTGAAATGTATTCTTTAGAAAATGTTTCATACAATTTTTTTTTTGTTTTAAATAGATTTCAAATAGGATGTATTTTTTATAAATATAAACCTTAATATTTTATTTATAATATCTTTTTTATTAAAAAAAAATTGTATTAACCGAGAACCAAAAGTATTTATGTATTTCAATAATAGCTAAATAATCCGCAGAACCCACGTAACGTATGAGCAATAAATAATTTAAAATATTTCTTTTACTTTATATGGTTTATGATGATGGTTGACTTAAAGCATGTTTCGTCTGTGGAACATAGAATATTTTTTTTATAATTTTATTGCGACGAATATTAAAAAAAGCTAGGCCGCATTGTGCGACATTCACCCAGTCGATTTTTTCAAGGCGTTGTGATCACCTGTTGTAGGAATGTTTTTGTCATCAAATTTTTCCCGACCATGCAAGGACAGCTTTAACTCGTCAAAAAATTGGACAGTAAGGTTTACATTACAATTTTGGTCATGTCTACTCCCAATGGCTCATAAAGTAGCTCATATGTAATCTGACCAGTTTTAAGACTCGCATTGTTTTTTGACTATTGAAATTCGACAGGTGGATCCAGTTACTCACCGTTTATTCGCTCTGAGACTCAGTATTTGATGTATCAGCTGTCTATCCAAAAACTCCGATATCCCTAGTTGATCCACTATGATCCAAAGTGCTATCGGGTGGACCATCTGTCGGTTTAAATTTGAACCAACGGTTATTTCGTACCCGGCAATATCTATGTCATTCTATTCTATCACAAAATTCAGTATATTATCTCCACTAAACGAAATAATTCGATTTACGCTTGCGCAACGTTAGGATTTTCTGCAACATTACTCCCAAGAAAAGCAAGAAAAAAAAATAAAAATCTTTTCGGATGAATGTCATTTTCCTCTTGGTGGATACGTTTATAGGCAAAATAGCCCTATTTCAGGCTCAGAAGACCCAAACGTGGTATTACAGAGGCCAACGTACCCATTACGAGTGGCTGTTTATTGCGGCTTGTAAGCGGAGGCATCATTGGCTCATATTTCTATAAAAACGAGGACGGCGCAACCATTATAGAGACACCTTTCGCAACATGATAATCGTTTTTTTGTGTCCGTTCTTCATGGTATTGATGTAAGCAATGTTTGGTTTCTTGTCACATATCTCATGCCACAATCGATTTATTGCATCTAACTTTTGATGGCTTTTTAATCAGCCGAAATGATGGTGTCAGTTGGCCGCCAAGAAGCTGCGATTTGACACCATTGGACTATTTTCTGTGGGGCGCCGTTAAGGAAAAGTGTTATGGCGACAAACCAGAAATAATTGGGCATTTAAAGGCCAACATTCATGATGCTATTGCCGAGATACTACTCTATACACTAGAAAAAGTTATCGAAAATTGGTCCGATGGAATGTGGTACTGTTAGGTCAGCCGCGGCAGCCATACGAATAAAATAATATTTCGTTTCTAACCGGAACAATTGTACTTCAGAACAAACAAATAAATTTAACAAAATTTCAAACCGTTTTGTTTTATTGCATTCTAAAGTTTAAAGTTTTAAATGCCACACTCTATACTTACCCATGCTGTTGATATGACATAATAATGATTGGATCGAGAATCCAGGCATAGTTTAGGTTAGCAGGGAGTGGCAGCATACATAGCGGCTCGTTGTTTACTTCAAATTAAGCGAAATCCCTCCACCGCACACCAAGTCCAGATTAACCGGCCTAGGCGACCTCTTCCCACATGCGATGTTCAACGATCAATAGCTTCGATAGTCTTTCGAGAAAGGGCGAGCCAAGTGTGAGTAATTTACGATCAAGGTGTAGATGTCTAACAAATTAAAAAGTCTGCTAACAAGGATCTCAGCGAGGCACAGATCAAAACTAGATCCAGCAATTGTAGTAAATTTATCATTTATGTAATAAATAATATTAAAGAAACTTAATATTAAAGAAACACTGTGGTTTAGTTGTGTATCAAATTGTGTGAAGTTTGATTTATTGATTCTCCTTGGGTGACATATTATTTTTTGACCGTGAAAGTCTTATCTATAAAAATTTATTGTATTTTAAATAGGGCATCATATGGTCAAGTTTGACCGGCTATATTCTTCCCATTTGTTTCATTAAGTTTATACAACTTGCTTTCGTTTTGTCTTGACTTTTTTTCATATCAACATCACTAACGTGTGGAGTAAATTATTTCTCTTTTTTTTTCTACAGATGCGAACAGATAATAAAACAAAATTGGGGTAAAACAGGAAATATTTTGGCAGACGTATTTTAATGAATTTTGATTATATGGGCATATGTTGTGGGCTTGTGTGTAAATTGGAAATAATTTTGCACGTATTTCCTTAACCATGCATATGAGTTATTTTTAGTATCGAGCACAAAAATATGTTTTTATGAATACACGTACGCCTATTTACATATATTTATGTAAATATAAGCCTGGAGAAATTAAATTGTATTCTACTTTTATTGAGCAAATACAAACAAAGATAAAAGCTATAAACAAGAAATTTTTATACATCGAGTCGAGCTAAGCTTTAAATGCTAAAAGATATTTTAATTTTTAGAAAGTCATAGGTTTTGGATGCTTATGGCTTAGTTCGGACGGATCTAATCTTGTTGGATGCTTTTTTTAAGAAAATTTTTTTTTCAAATATAAGGAAGCCTCTGTAATATCATTTAGTAAACTGAAGTTTAAAACAAAAATACCATTTAGAAGATGTAGGGTACTTCTGTTTATTTGTCTTCGAAAATATTTATGGTTGGCACGTTTTAATATTTTGCTTAAATTAAAATTTGTAATTGCCATGTTTATGCCTTCATAAGCATGTTTATATATATTATTTTAGCCTTTTTCTTTATTATACTAGTTTTTACCAGAATTTTTATTAAATATTTTATTTTCTTTTATTACCTTTAGTAACTGTTAAAAAAGTTATTGTAATTTTTGTAGATTTGTAGATAATAATACTTTTCTTTTTAGAAAATTTAAACAAATTTAAATATCTGAACACACTCCTGAGTGTATGATAACTTTTTTATCTTTGAAGACGGTGTCTTGTCTTGTTCGCCTTAAGTTCGAAAAAAAAATTAGTACCGGATAAGTTCAGCATACTAAGTCATACATGAACATTATTTAAATCAAATAGTTTTTAAAAATTTTTATCGTTGTATCAAATTTAGTATAGAAGCAAAATGAGAACCCTATAAACAATTTGTATAGGCTCTATACTGCTACACTATAGATCAAACGACCACTTTTTTTTCAAGAAGATCCTTCTTGTATCATTGATTTCATCCTGTGATTACTTAGATTAGTGTGGAACGATTCCATTTTTGTATAAGTCTATTCAAAACTGTTCCATTTCAAACATTTAAGAGGTTAATGATGCGGTTATTACTGCGAGTTGATGTTGCTGCTGACCGAACAAGAAAATTAGTATCAGCCTTTTCAATTCAAAGGTCTGCTTCTGCTTTTCTTTTTCCGAGTTCTAATTTTGCACTGAATAGCTCATGTGGAAGACCAACAAAGGTATGCGTTGCATAATTGGAAATGCATTTTAGCTTAATATTTAACTCATAATTTGGCCAGGCATTATTTTGTTTATTAAAAACGTTTTACCACTTTTGAGCAAATTTTACGCATAAAAAATATATTTTTGTTTTTCCATTTTTCCTGAATGTGCATTAACATCAATTTTGTCAACTACGTTTTTAAAAAAAGTATAAAATTTTCCTTTTTTGTGCTTTCTTTTCATTTACTAGTCACTTTAAAAAAAAGAGGCGTTACTCGAAAAACGAAAAAAATATCAAACAAATTTCCATTAACTCATTAACCATTAGCTAATGTATTTCTTCAATTTGTAAGAGGTCAAATAGGGTCAATATTTTTTACGACTTACATAAAGAAATTTCCGTTTCAAGATTATTAAGGCTTATGTATAGCGATATAAAGCATTTTAAATTAAATACATATTTACTCGAAAAACATGCATTTAACCCTCTGAAACACTAGCAGACCCTAATAGATATAAAAAAGCTATTTGCGTGGCAATGTAAGTAAAAATAGTCACAGAGGTTTTAATACGATCAATCACTGAAGTATTTAGAAGCACTTTTGTAGAAAAAATTGAATAAATTGACTTTGCCGCTAAGATGTGAACCGGTGCTTTGTATTTTGTATAAATAAAATTCTCATGTCATTTTTTTGAAGTATTTTCAATAAAAAAGCAACATAAACAAAAGTAAAACGTCACTTTCGCTTTACCACTTTTGCACAGAAAAAATAGTCATTTGACCTAATGTGCACTATAACAAATTAAGTTAAACTTTAACCAAAGTTGTCTCCAACTTTTTATTGAATTTTAAAATTTTTTTATTTAATTAAATATCGGATCTGCCATCTAACGTTTTTTCTTCAACTATTGCTTGTTTCGTGAATGGTGGTAACACGTAGCTCATGTCTGATTTGACAGATAATTAGTTTTATCCTTCCGCTGAACGAATATGGTTGTGTATACGCTTGAACAACGCTGGAAAATATTGCGACATTACTTTGAAAATTATGGTAATGTTGCAGAATGTCTGCGATGTGTTCAGACGAAGCTCATTTTGATCTTGCCGGGTATGTAAACAAGCAAAATTGTCACATTTGGGGCACAGAAAACCTGCACGCATACTTTGAAAAGCCAATACACCCAAGAAGAGTCACTGTTTGGTGCGGATTTTGGTCCAGAGGGCCATTTTTGTTTGAAAATGAGCAAGGTGTGGCCGTTGCAGTCATTAGCGATCGTTATCGGGCCATGTTGAACGAATTTTTGTTCAGAAAAATTGAAGAGGAGGATATTAGCAACATTTCGTTTCAACAGGACGGCGCTACGTGCCACACAGCCGAAGCTACACTCGATATTTTGCGCCCTGTTTTTGAAGATCGCATTATCATCCGCAGAGCTGATGTTGGCCACGTCGGAGCTGTCATTTGACACCGTTGGACTATCATTTGTGGGGTGCCGTCAAAGATAAATGTTACGCCAACAAGCCAGAGACAATTGACGCTTTAAAGGACAATATTCGTGAAGCCATTGGTGAAATACAGCTGCACACAATCGATAATGTGCTTAAAAATTGGACCGATCGTGTAGGCTACTGCATGGCCAGCCGAGGCAGCCATCTGAATGAAATTAATTTCCATTATTAACCGGAAGAATTGTACTTTCAAATAAAAAAAAAAATTGAGAAAATATTCAGTAGATTTTTTTTATAGCATTAAAAAAAAAATTATTTGGCGGACCCTTTAGTTTAATTAAAAAATTGAAATGGCTTTCCTTTATGTTGTGTATTTTATTTAGATTTTAAATCTTTCTAAACAAATATATATCCACAAGTGCTCGCCACTGTATATACACAAGTGCATTCCCTGTGATGAGTAGTTTACGAATAAAGGTAATTTTTTGTACATATTTTATATATGCGAATGATCTATATAAAAAGGGCAATCTGTGGTCGGAAATTAAAGCGTAAAAGCATATATTTTTACGTCATATGTACTGATTTTCGCACAGTACAAATTTTATATTGATCTGCACTCTTTTTTATGTCTTAAGCCATTAATTATTTTTCTATCATATGTTTAATAGCGTTTTCTTTTCTGACATTTCGTTTGTTCTTTGCCATAAAACGTCGTCAGAAATTAAGAAATATCACACATTTTTAAAAGCAACATTTGAAAAGGTAACCACAGCACGCTTTCTTTGTCTTAATATATTTTTTTTTAATAACACGCGAAAAAGTAAGGATAACAAGGTGCAAATTTTCTTATAAAAAAATTAAATGTGTTTTGCTTAGTTTTATTAACAAATATGGAGAAAATAAATGTTTGTTGATGTTTCCCTAAAATTGTATTTTTTTTAATGCTGAAATTTATGATTTTTATTAAAATCGCTTCACAGGCGAAGGTTACCATTATATAGCTAAAAAGTATTGTTACAAAAATAAAAATACAACACTGTATTGAGGATTTTGGTATATTTTGTGTCACCCTGTCAATTTGGCAGCACTGCCACATCGACCATCTTTACATTACATATGAATTAACGGATATGAATATAGTAGATGGTCGATATTTACGGAACCTTCCAAACTGTAGGCAATTAGGTATATAAAGGGGCTGCTTTACCTACACGTCATTTAGTTAGTTATCGTTTGGCTGTCGTAAGATAAAGGCGTGTTAAAACGGAAATAAAAGTGTTGTATTAACGAATATTAAGTGTTGTATTAAGGCAAACAGTATAAAAGTTATTGTGTAGTAAAATAAAAACTGTAAAACAACAAAATAAAGTGGTGTTTATTTGATTTTAACGCAACTTAAACGAACTCAAACATTTTAAAAAGGTTAAAATGTAACAGTATGTTTACCATTCTTGAGCAAATACAAAAAAGATTAAAACTATAAACAGGAAATTTTTATACATCGAGTCGAACTAAACTTTAAATGCTAAAATATACCTTAGTTTTCAGAAAGTCATATGTATGTATGTTTACCATTCTTCTAGGGTTAATGATTATATATACTTACCTCTTGTAGCCCATCAAATGAAAGTTAATATTTCAATTCACCTTGAACCAATATTACTTTTCATATTTCATTTATATTGTAAACATTTTTTAATGCAAACAAAAGCATTTTTTTCTGAGTGCCTTTAAAATAATACAATAATACAGTCTTTTATATCTCAATCGAATTTCGTGAATGTAAACATAAAATCATTTAAATATTTTTGTATAAATATATAGGTTTAAATAAATATTAAAGTTTTATTTTTATTTTTTCATTTAGTAAAGTTGTCTTACATTAAAATGACACAAAAATTATATTCTTTTTTTCTGTTATTAAAATGGGCAGTCTTTGTTCTGTTGGACCTATGGTTATAATGGGCTTTTTCATTTTTAAGCTGATTATATGCAGCACAAATTTAATTAATTTCTTTTCAATTGAGTGAATCTGATTGCAATGCACAGCAAATTTTGTTCGTATGGTATTCTGGTTGAATTTACATTAATACATTAAATTTTTTTACAACAAAATTTTAATCTTAATGCTTGAAAGAAATTGTTCAAAGATAAATCTATTAAATAGTTTTTTACTAGAGAAAGTTATTACAAATTAAAAATAATATTAATGTCGCCGTGTAACAGTTTTCAAATTTATTTGAGACTTTATATTCTAAATTCTATAAAAATAATGCGCTTTACTGTTAACATAAGTTTGTTTATGGCTACGTAAATTATAGTTTTATTTCATATATCATTTCACAAGTAAAATTTAATGACATCATAATTGAAGTAATAATTGAGCTGAATAATTTACAGTAAATTAACAACAACGAAAAATATTACATAAAAAATAAATAAGGAGATCACCTGTGATTGATTATAGCCCTTAAAGAATTCTGCTCATACTCATACGCAATGTGATTAAAAAATATTCATAAAAAACGGACTTTTAACTAAATTTCGGACAAATAATTTTGCGAAAATTTGCTAAGAAATTATTTAAAAAAAAAACAAAGTGTGCAAACTTAAAGTCAATAAATTCGACTACATACTCATAATAACATTTAGTAAAGATTTTATAAAATATTAGCATATGTTATAGTTGGCTAAATTAGTTAGGTTCAGATATTAGCTCGAACCTGAACAAGTTCATGCACACAGAAGCTTACATGATAGATTTGTAAGAGGCATTTGAGTGCTTGGGTAAATATATACCCATTTCGTTATTTATTATATAGTGTCCGCAAATAATTTTGTTTTTGTTTTTTTTTTTTTAATTCTATAAAAAAAAGTACTAAATACTTCCTCAAATTTCTTTTTTTATTTGAAAGTACAATCCTTCCGGCTAATAATGGAAAACAATTTCATTCAAATGTTTGCCTCGGCTGGCCATGCAGTAGCCTACACGATCGGTCCAATTTTTAAGCACATTATCGATTGTGTGCAGATGTATTTCACCAATGGCTTCACGAATATTGTCCTTTAAAGCATCAATTGTCTCTGGCTTGTTGGCGCAACACTTATCTTTGACGGCAACCAACAATTAATAGTCCAACAGGGCGCAAAACATCGAGTGTAGCTTCGGCTGTGTGGCACGTAATTAATAATTCTTTTCTAGTCCATGACAGGCATAAAGTCAGTACAAGGGAATTTAGCAATATTAATGGACTGCAGCAGGGCACTGTAAATTCTTCTATTCTCTTTAATTTGTTCATACATGGTCTTTTAAATGAAATATACACTATATATTATAGGTTTTGACGATGGTATCAAAATATACTACGCGGATAATAATATTACGGTAATTAATAAAAGACTACAGGTTTACTTCGAAATTGTACGAAAATATGCGGTCGACTGGCAGTTGAAAATTAATACTGACAAATGTGAGACTATTCTTTTTCGTCCCCCGGTAGGTAAATGTAATAATATTATAAGAAAGAATTGGAAATCATTTGGTATTAAATCCGGTGGTAATATAAATATACCCAACAAAGAAGTTGTAAGATATTTAGATGTTTATCTCGATAAATTTTTATATTTTAATAACCATAGAAATACTCAAATTGTATGGTAGATTGTTTTACCCGTAAAGCCAAGGGGTAAGATAATTATATACCAGTATTTACTTCGTCGTATTTTAACATATGGCTGCCAGATATGATTAATGTTACAATAAGACCAATAAGAATATTTGAACGGAAGTGCTTGAGAGCTTGCATGGCCTTGTACAGATCTCCAGATAGTAATTACGTAAAATATATTCCAAATGCGAAATTTTACAACAAGGCTAAGGTAAGCAGAATTAACAATTTTATTATAAGTGTGATAAGAAATTACATAATTAGAAGTAATGCGGTCTATAATAATAATCTGATTTTGGCACCTTATTATGATAACGAAGAGTCTACAATCTAGATATGTATCACCCAGAGACATGCTTTTTTACAAAACGAATATAGCGTGCCTATATTTCACCATATATATGGGATAGCAAATATTAAGGCTATACAAAGCAACCAAATTATAATATAAAACCTCAGATTTAATACTAGTATTTATTGTAGAGATAGAAATATTATTCAAAACTTGAATGTTAAAAAGTATTGGTGGCTTAACGAATGAATTTGTTTTTATTCCTAGACCATGTTTTTATCCCCCCGCAATAATGAAGTAAGGTTTTTTTTACATTTTTTTTTCAAAAGATTATGTTAAGTATCTATATTTTTATTTACAAAAAATTAAAAAATATATTTATAAAGCGTGTTTCTTATTGAGGTATAGAAATTTAAGTTGGCATTACTTTTCAAGATGGCGCCGATTTAACAGCTGTCAAGTGATTTATTATCAGTTTGCCAAACCAAACTGAACCAATTCATCATGAATAGACCAACGCCTGGCGTAGATTCGTCGAATGGGCCCCAAACGAGATTACCGTTGTTCCCGATTTTCATAAGCGAATTTTCCGTTCAGTAGAGATAATACACTGAATTTTGTAGCCGAATAGAATGACATAAATATTGCCGGATTCGAAATTGATTCAAATTTAAAGCGATAGATGGCCCACCCGATATATATAAAATGTGACTAATTATACCTTAACTGGTAGAAATTTTTTGGTTTGCTAGGGTGGTAGGCTTAATTGAATTTTGGTAGATTTTAAAAGACGTTAAAAAATTGAAAAATCACTATGTTATTAAAATTTATTAATTGCTTGCAACCCACTTGTTTTATATAAACGAAAAGCAGACAAACAGAGGAATCCACATAATTATTTACAAGCTATTGTTAAAAAAAAACTTGACAGTAAAAACAAAACAACGCGAATAAAGTGTAAACGCCCATTTTTTACAATTTAGTTTTGATTCTGCCGCTGTGGTATGGTAGATGAGCCATCCGCCTACCAACCAAGAGGTCACTCCGACTTCACTACCACATGTGCTGTTCGGAGCCGTCCTCTTTATTACTAATTATTTATTGGCTATTGTACTCTATGTTATTTAAAGAAAAATCCACCAAAAAGTAATGTTAAATTATAAAACGATAATTTAGCTACATCGGGTGCAAGCATTAAAGCCGGTACTACAATCAAATGGTATCTATGTAAGATTTAACATAAAGAAGTCTTTTATAACAACAGTAATTTAGAAGTGACTTCTTGATTATGTAAAAAATATAAAACCAAAGATGTTTCTTTCTGAAACAATGTCCCCTTAAGCGATGAAACAGGATTTCATATGTTTGGTCAGAAAAAAAAGCCATAAAAATATGGAGAACCATAAACGAACACTTTTCAGAACAATATTGTAAATTAACGGAGAAGCTTGGTGAAGTTTTGATAATAGCGTGGGAATATTCGATGGAAGTCTGATTTGCATATAAAGTACTACGAATGAAACATAATCTTTAAACGTATTCAATAAACAAAATTAAGAAATTAGGCATGCAAAGATCTTGATTTCTTTAACAAGGCAATGACTTTATTCAAAATACACGGATGGTGCTTCTTTCGCACTTCTAACTAACGGCAATATCCTTCGAATACCCTAATTTAACCCCAGTCGTGCGATTTCGGGTACATTTTGATCATAAAATGCAAAAAAGAAAAATTTGAAAAGCACGCTTTATAACAGAGGAATGACGAAAAATCTTATCTTACTTAAAAAAAAACCAAGTGGAGTCTATTTTTCGATTACGAGATGCGGTTAAGCACAAGAAAAAGGTACCGAATACTCTCCTTTAAGAATTGTTTTCTTATACACTTTTTTTGACGCGTTGTATGGTGCATCTCTTATTTTTGTTTCTTAAATTCTGTTGTAGTAAGACTTTTCTTGCTGTTTTTTAAGAACTTGGTAAAGTCTCACAAAAAGTGTTAAATAAATAAAATGTTTAAATTTATTGTGTTTTAAAAGACTGAAATAAAAACTAAATAGATGAAAATGAAGTCGTATACTTTATATTGTCGCTTACAGTTTACACATGTAAAAATATTGATAAAAATTTTTATTCATATCAAAATATGTATGTTTTTAATGGTTAGTAGATTTATATCCAGTTTGGTAGAGCTTTGTATAACTAAACTTTTGACAACACTGATTGTTAGTTCAATGAAGTTAAGGATACAAAAATAAATACATATATATACTCGTATATATAATTCCCATAACATTCGATGAAGGAACACGAGGACTTCTCTCAGTCAATAAGCTGCACCCGATTTTATTTTTAGACTCATTGAAGTGGACCTACAGTTTAATGCCGGCTCCGAACGGCAAATGCATTTAGAGAAGTCTTCAAAGGTAGTAGTGCTCATAACCAGTTACTACCTAATGTTATGAGGTTATACCGCTGTTGAAAAACTTTTATTCTTTTTTCAGATGGTCTGGCCTGGTATTGAACCGAGGACCTTCTGGTTGATAGGCGGGTATTTTACCTACCATACTACAGCGGCACGAAAATAAATATTGTTACAAAAATAAAAATACAACACTGCATTGTGTGATTTTGGTATATTTTGTGTCACACTATCAATTTGGCAGCAGTGCCACTTTGACCATCTTTGCCTTACATTTGAATTAACGGATATAAAAATAGAACATGGTCGATATTTCCTGAACCTTCCAAACTGTAGGCAATTAGATATATAAAGGGCTGCTTTATCTACATGTGAGTTAATTATCGTTTGGCTGTCGTGAGATAAGACGTGTTAAAGCAGAAATAGAACTGTTGTATAAACGAATAAATGGAAAAATGTTACTTTGAATGTAAAGTATAATTACATATTAAGAAGACTACTAGGTTACCTTAAGCATTTTTGATAGAAAAAGTGGATCAGAATTAAGCAAATGCTTCTATTTGCCATCATTAAAATCATATTTAAACTTATCTGGTTTTCGAAGTAATAAGTTAAAGGAGTTGGGAATTGCTGATACAAGTATTGTATGGCGTAAGTTTTTATTTTGCATTGTAAAACTCAATAATGATTTTTTTTTTCTAAATGTTTTTGTAAAAACGACTGTTCGTGTAAGTGAAAAAATTGGTTTGGTGTGGTTTTGTGTAGCTTTTACCTTATTTTAAACTCAATTAAACTTCAATTGCAAACAGTTGGTGTTAAAATGCAACATTTTATTTTTTGGCTTTAAAAAAGGTAAAAATAAAATAAAAACCACAATCGAGATTAAGAGGAACTGCTATGAACTCAAACTGTGAAATGCTATTTTAAAGATTGTTATTGCTTTTTTATTCAGAATAAAGTAGTTTATTTTATATTGGCTTTAAGGTAAAAATGGTTTTCATCTCTTCCTTCCATTCCTTAAAGTAGTTTCAGCTTTATACAAGTCATGATTCCTGTCGTTCTTTAAGTTCTTTTTATTTTTTTTTAGAAAATATGTAGTTGTTTGTGCGAAAATATACTTTTTGTGTGAGTGCTCATAATAGCTTAGTTGTGGGTTAAATACTTTGTTTGCACCTTAATACCTCGAGATTTATTTCTTTTTTTTCTTTTCTTGTATTGTTGAGTTCTTTTAATTTAGTTTCTATTACAGATTCTATAGTATTCACTGCAATTGTTAGAGTAAAAAATATGCTGGAGAGTTATTTATCAAGAAAACTTAACAGAGCATCAAATGAACTTCAGTTAGTTTTTCTTAACCATTAAAAATAAACGAATTGAAAATATTTTTAGTTTTCTAAATAGAAGAAAGAATCCAATAGAAACAAGTCAAATATTAGCAAAATACATAAGAGTTTTGATATAATTTTTCTATATTTTTATTAATCCTTCTTAAAATATTATAGGGATTTGTCGAAATGATAATTCATTTATGAAAATATTGTTGATATAAAAGTTGAATAGTTTAATAATGATTCGCATAACAATCCATGAACTAAAGCGTTGACTGCTATCAGTCAATCAATTCCATTCGATTCCTTTTTAAGACTAATTTAAATGAAACCTAGAGTTTAAAGCTGGTTTCGAACGGCAAATGCATTAAAGAAGTTTTCGATAGTATTAATACTCAAAAACAGTTATTAGCTGAATATTAAGAGTTAATATCGTTCTAAAATTTTTTTCTCCTTTAGATGTTTTTGCCTGTGATTGAAGCGAGGACCTTTTGGTTGGTAAGCTGGTGTCTTAACCTCCATACCACAACACCTCACAATAGCATACTAAATAGTTTAATCCTTGTTATCTTACTGATTTTTTTACTGTAAATTAATATTGTAATACCGGGTGAGCCATCTATCGGTTTAAATTCGAACCAGCAGTTATTTCGAATCTGCCAATGCTTATGTCACAAAGTTCAGTTAATTATCTCCACTGAACGAAATGAATCGTTTTACGCTTGAGCAACGTTGGGATTTATTGAAAATTTAGTTCCAAAACAAAGACAATTGGTCGGAAATTGCCCAAAAATTTCGTACAAAATCTGGTCGCAGAGAAGGAACAACAGTGCCCGGTATACACAGGTTTATTTCTAAAGTTTGTAAGCTTGTTCGTACAGTGCGTACACCCGAAAATATCGAAGCTGTAGCTGAGAATGTGCGTAAGAATCCATTAACATCATCTCGTCATCGTTCTCATGAATTGAACATTTCACTCACCAGCTTACGTCAAATTTTGCGAAAATATCTCGTTATGACGTCTTACAAAGTTCAATTGATTCAAGAGTTGAAGCCGCATGACCATCCGCTTTGTTTTCACTTTTCTAGATGGGACAATGAGAAAATGCACGATGATGCCGATTTTGCCAAAAAAAATTATCTATTCGGATGAAGCTCATTTGCATCTTGGTGGATACGTTAATAAGCAAAATCACCGTATGTGGGGCTCAGAAAACCCAAACGTGGTCTTACAGCAGCTAATGCAATCATTACAGTTTGAAACGGCTTGAAAGCGGAGGTATCTTTAAAAATAAGGACAGCATAACCATTACGGTATCGCACCATGATAATCGATTTTTTTATGGTATTGATGTGAACGGTGTTTGGTTTAACCAAGATGGTGCTACTTGCCACACATCTCATGTCATTATTAATTTATTGCGTCGAAAGAGTTCTCGCAAATTAGTCCGATCGAATTTTGTATTGTAAGGCCAGCCGCGGCAGCCACATGAATGAAATAATATTTCTTTTCTAACCAGAACAATTGTACTTCATAACAAAAATATAAATTTGGAAAAATTTCAAACAGTTTCTGTTTCATTGCATTTATAAATTTAAACTTTTAAATGGCACACCCGATACAAAACAAATTTTTGTTCTTTATAAGCATAAATAAAATGAGCAAATAATTTCTTAAAAAATATACAGTTTGCTGAAGTTTCATTTACTTTTTTTATAGTATAGCTCTAAAAGTCCTGCAAAAAAAAACTTTAAACATTTGAAAATAACAACATAACATCATGGATCTGAAAAAATAAGTTTCATTTTTACTTTGGCCACCAAAACACTAAATGTTAAAGCACTAGCTAATGTTATGAGGTGATACCGCTGTTGAAAAAACTTTTTCTTTTTCAGTTGGTTTAGTGTGGTATTGAACCGAATATTTTCTGGTTGGTAGGCGGATGTCTTACCTTACCATACCATACCGCGAACATTGTCTAAGCCTCCAACAATTGACTTATTTTTTTAGATAAGTTTAAAATTTTATAAAAATTTACATTGGCTTACAGTCAGTCAACGGTTTCTAAGCAATAATTCCTATTACTTTTATTAAGTATAAGAACATATTGCGTAAAAACATATTTCCAAGAAATCAAGGAATCGTGCTGAAGCGACAAAGCCATACAATTATTATTTATCTTACAATAACAACAACACTGATCCAGACAAATATAAAACAATTGTTCAAAAAAAAAATAATTCATTTAGAATAAATATAAATTTTTATCAATTACTTCTCAATAAATTACTTTCACTAAAATATGACTTTTATTGTTGTGTTATTTTGTGCATTATTCCAAAAACATTTAACATATATATCTGGCCGCCGGTAAGTAAGCTTACCATCTCAGATCTCAAAAACCAATTGTTCCATTTTCTTCAAACTTAAAATATGCCTAAAAAGAAAATACACATCAGCGCCTTTAAAACTATATTGTGAGATTTTGATATATTTTGTGTCACCCTGTCAATGCCATACTTATTTGTGTATTTGGCAGCACTGCCAATTCAACTATCTTTGGGTTACACAATTTTACATATATATAAAATTAACGGATAGAGGATATGAGAGCATTCGAAACATTTCCAGAACTTTCCAAACTGTAGGCAATTACGACACTGCTTTGCCAACGTAGTTTAGTAATGGTTTGGCTGTCAATAAGTTAAGTGTTCAGGCGTAAATAAAAACGTTGTTTAATCGTATCTCAATTTGCTGTATTAAGATAAATTGAACAAAAGTTATAGTGTAGTAAATAAAAACTGTAAGACAACAACAATAGTGGTGTTTAATTATATTTTGACGCAATTTAAACGAACTCAAATGTTTTAAAAATTAAATCGTAACAATATATAATTAGTTAGACTTAAAAACTACTACGTACGAAGTTTCATTAAGATTAATTGACGTTTCCGGGTACCGGTCAATAATTGGTTAATCAACTGAGGAGATGAAGACCGCTTCTCGAAATTACTGCTATATTCCAAGATTTCTGATTTATCAAAAAACTATTTTTAAAAGTTTCTAATGTTTAAAATGAATCTTTGAAAGTGTTTGAATTTTCTGAGATTTATTACACACCTTAACTTGAAAACGCGTGGCATAACACACATGAATTGTGTTTCAATAACTTTTTTTAAGGAAAAATATCTGCCTTTTATTCTCAAATAACCATTAAACGAAATAGTTTAGGCAACAAAGCTTTTTTTGTATTTAAACTGTCGAATCTAGTGTAAACAATGCATTACTGCGGCAAGTTTTGCTTTACTGATTCAATTGGAAAATACCATAAGAGCAGCTGAAGCAGATCGACAGCTTACTGAAGCTTATCCTGATTAGATACCATCAATTACGAGAAATGGTTCGTGTGCCTATTGAGCCAAAATGTTATTTGGAGGCATTACTTTTAGAAGGAAATTGGAAAAACAACAAAGCAGTTCATCCAAAAACACGAATTAAAGCTATGAGACGTTGAAGGACGATTTTTCATGTCGTAATGCAGCTCGAACTACTAAATGAAAAATTGATCCATTACGAAAACAAGCAGTGCATGAATTTTTTTGTATAGCTTGGTCAACCAGTTGTATTCACGCCAAAGTAATGCACTATATTTTATAGAAGAATAATAAAAGGACCCTATCTATATCGGGAACGATTAATTCGTTTAAAGCAAGTATTGACCAAAAAAAGACCCGAAATATGCAACTGAACATAAATACGTAATAATTCATCATAACAATGCTCGTCCACAAGTTGCAAGACGTGTTGAAAAGAATTTCGAAAATATTTATTGGGAAGTCTTGCCTCATGCCTTACATATTTTTCGACTACGGTTTGTTTTGATTGGCGGCAAATGCTTTCACTGGAGTACGCTTCAGTTTAAAACAGAGAATCAGAAATTGTTAATCTTAAAAAATGAACAGCAGTTTCTTTGGCATGGAGTTCATATGTTTTCATATCTAAAAATGACTAATACTTTGTTTCAAAATATAACCCCAAATTTGCTTAATATCAGGAATTTTTTAGTTATACATTTAATATTAAAAGCATATATGAGATTTAAAATATTAATTTAAATCATATATATGTATATGTATATAACAATGATTTAATTAAGAAAAGACGAAAATAAGTTTTGTATTTTAAATGACAATAAGAAATTAAACATTAATTTAAACATATTTCCAATGCATTAAAGCTCTAAATTTGAGCTCTTGAATATTTCAATACAAATACTTGTTTTAATTTCACCAAAAATTTGTCAGAAAAAAATTAAACATCCAGACACTATCAATTTCTTTTCATTGTATGTATAGGATGTTTTTTAAGTGCGATAGAACTTATGAAATGAAACGAATTGTTATACTGCGCTCACTTGTTGGCAATAATGGTTAGTATACTCTGTCAAATTATTATGAATAGATTAACGCGTGAACAACGCTACCAAATTATCCAGATTTACTTTGCAAATCAGTCATCAATTTCCTCAACTTATAGACGACAAAATTGTGTTCAGCGATGGGACTCAGTTTTGGCTTAGCAGGTTTGTTAATAAATACTAAATAATATATAAAGGGTCCGCCAAATAATATATTTTTTTTTTTTGTGAAAGTGCTATAAAAAAAAAACTACTGAATATTTTTGCTGAAATTTCCTTACGGTTAATAATGGAAAATAATTTCATTCGAATGGCTACTTCGGATGGCCATGCAGTAGCCTACACGATCGGTCCAATTTTTAAGCAATTGTCTGCAGCTGTATTTCACCAATGCCTTCACGAATATTGTCCTTTAAAGCGTCAATTGTCTCTGGCTTGTTGGCGTAACACTTATCTTTGACGGCACCTCAGAAATAATAGTCCAATGGTGTCAAATCGCAGCTCCGAGGTGGCCAAACGACAGCAGCTCTGCGGCTGATAATGCGATCTTCAAAAACAGGGTGCAAAACATCGAGTGTAGCTTCGCTGTGTGGCACGTAGCGCCGAGCTGTTGAAACCAAATGTTGCTAATATCCTCCTCTTCAATTCTTGTGAACAAAAATTCGTTCAACATGGCCCGATAACGATCGCTAATGACTGTAACGGACATTCCTTGCCCATTTTCGCAGAAAAATGGCCCAATTATGCGTCTGGACCAAAATCCGCACCAAACAGTGACTCGTCTTGGGTGTATCGGCTTTTCAATGTATGCGTGCGGGTTTTTCCTTGTTTACATACCCGCCAAGATCAAAATGAGCTTCATCTGAAAAGATGATTTTTTGGCAAAATCGGCATCTTTTGTAAGTCGATCGCAGGCCCACTTAGCGAAGCGAAGTTCAAGCGTATACACAACCATATTCGTTCAGCGGTAGGATAAAACTAATTATCTGTCAAATCAGACATGAGCGAAGTATTACCATTCACGAAATAAGCACTAGTTGAAAAAAAACTTTAGATGGCGGACCCTTTAGAATAAAATTAATCCACAACCGACCCTACAGAATCCATTGCAACAAAATGCACTTTTCCATGGAAATTACCCGCTGGTGCCATAATTGACCTTATTTCTATGACGCTATGTAATATACATCTACCTAAAGAAATCGAAAATTGGCGATAATTTGATTTCGAAAAATTGGCCTGTAACTGACTTCCAATGAAGAGTGATATGACACCTCTCGATTATTTTATTTATTACCGCTGGATTTTTTGGAAATTACAGCAAATAACATAAGTCGAATAAGGCATTTTAAAGTTATCATAAGCAGCCTCTTCAAAAATCTCACAATAAAAAAAAAAATTCTTTTAAAAAAACTTACACATAGAATCTGAAATGATGATGATTTTTTGAGTTAGGCGACCATGGCGCATCAAAAAAAAAAAAAAAAAAAAAAAAAAAATAGAGTGATAATTCATGGTCAGAAAACTTGTTTCCATTTGCCATATTTTATTTCGGTACCTTGGAACACGTTCAATGTTTAAAGCTGTGGCAGCGCGCCATGTATTGTTCTTTTAAATAAAAAAATGAATACAAATTTAAGTTATTGTGTAATTTTTTACAATTTAAAATTATATAGGGCTTAAAAAATACCTTTTATTTATTTAGTTGTTAAAATTAAATACATATTTAGCTCTATTTCACTTTAAACTTTGTGCAAATATTAAATAAAATTTGTGTAAAACAATTAAGCACTTAGAGATAGAAAATTATTTGTTCACATTTTTATAATATCTGTTCGCATACGTATAAATACGTAAAGGAACAACCTCTTATCGCCTGCTTTAGTTTCTGTGTGAGGAGTGTTGAATTTAACAAAAAATTAGTCTACAACAACTCTTTATATGAGTATAGCAGTCAGCCACATTTTCAGTCGTCTGAAATATTATTTTAATTTTTTTCTTCTTAAATTTGTGAGAATGATGAGATAGATACTCGTACACATATATGTACATACGGTATATGTATGTGCATTTGTAACTGTTTATATAAATTACTTAAATAAATATACTTGAATAATAACTGAACTGTATGATAAAATTCTACATGAATTACATAAAATTCAAGTGTTTGTACATATATATGAATATGTTTTTGGTATACAAGTATTGCAGAATACGTTTGTATTTTGTTTTTGTAAAAAATATTAAATAAAAATATTTTTCAACTTTTTATTTCCACTCGCAATTAAAAGTTACAGACATGAGTTTGTAATAAATGTAATTTGTATTGTATAATCATAAATTAAATTTATTATTTTTGTGCATAGTTTCCTATGCTTGTGTGTAATTTAAGAATTTCCTATAAATGTAAAGTTTGTGGAATTTAAAAAACTGTATAAGCCCCCTACTTTAGCCAAATTTTTATTAAATTTATGCTTTAATATAATTTTGTGTTTAGTTTTGGTATATTATAAAGCATCGTTTCACTTTCGCTGAGGACTTGGAAACTATTGAAACTAAAACCTGTCTAAATATATGAGAAAAAGCGAACATATTACTTTTAAAAAAAATTATCTATCTTAGGGTTAACGGCTATATCGAATCATGTTTAAGTTTTGGTTTACTTGCTATACAAACGATGCACTTAAAATATCTACTTTCTTTTACCAGCATGTGTCATGACACCTCTTAATTATTATTATTTATACCTTGTTCAGACCACAACGCCGAATTACGCACTTTCCCATACAAATTGTCACTAATTTTTATAGTTTTTTTATTATTGGACAGCAAAATAAAGAAACGAAAGTATACAAAAAAAATAATAATGGACGTTCGCTACACTGATTCCATTTTTCTTTTCTTTTAGCTTTCTTTTCTATCTGCCGAAAAAATTAAAAATTTTATAAATTATATTATATTTTATAAAAATATAATTATTCTATATAAATACTAATTATTTTCATTTATCTTACAATTTCCTTCCATTGCTAAAACGCAATTTACACAATTTAACAAAAATAAAAAATTAGAAGAAGAACTATAAAAAACCAGTTAGAAAGATGTCATGTGAACAGTATAGTTTGTATATCTAATTCAAACAGCGGACAAAGAAACTTTCGTGTGAACATGACATTAGACTATACACATTACATTATTTTTTATATATTTACCAAGTGATTTCATTTCGAAATTTTTTGGTGTGTTTTTTTTAATTTATATATTTAAAAAAATATAAATATATCGGGCGTTTTTTACCAACTTTCTTTTTGGCAATACTGTTTTCGTGTAACGTGTTACTATCAAACATTTTCAGTTTGGTCTGTAATTTAACCACGAATCGACTCACACAGGAACAACTCGTGCAAATTATTAAATTTCAATATCAAAATTCCTGCTGTGTGAGAAATGTGTTACCATCGGAAAATTGTATTCAGCGACGAAGCTCATATTTGGTTGAATGGATACGTGAAAAAGCAAAATTGTCAAATTTGATGTAAAGAGCAGATAGAAGCATTGCAAGAATTGCCAATGCATACAGAAAAAAGCACTGTTTGGTGTGTATTGTGGTTTAATGGCATCATTGAACCATACTTTCTCAAAGACGATGAAGGCAGGATTGTTACTGTGAATGTTGAGCGCTGCCGGGCGATGATTATAAATTTTTTTTGCCCAAAATAGAAGAGCTGGACTTGGCTGACATGTGGTATCAACAAGCCGGTGCCACGCCGCGAAACAGTGGTCCAATTAAGAGGCGAGTTCGGTGAACAGTTTATTCCACGTTTATGGCCGATCAATTGGCTGCCTAGATCGTGTGATTTAACGGTTTTAGACTATTTTTTGTAGGGCTGTGTTAAGGCTCATGCCTATAGGGATAAGCCAGCAACGGTTGAAGAACTGGAAGCCAATATTAAAGAATGAATTCGTTGGATACCGGCCGATATGTTGGAGAGAATATGCCAAAATAGCACCCCGCGTATGAATCACTTGATGCGTAGCCACATTTACACGAAATCATGTTTAAACATTCAACATTCTATCGACTCAAATATGTATTTCATATATCTTTTAAATTTTACGTGTCTTTTTTTAATCAAATCCGAAAGTTCTTAAAAAATCACCAGATATATAACATTTACTGTATGGATTAATCACTGAATATAGTTTAGATTAAGAAATTGTTCCATGTGTGTTTCTTAGTATTTTTAAGCCATAAGATGAAAAGATTATACCTGCAATAACAACTAAGGCACATTTGGCATTAAAACATAAAAATGTTTTTATAAATTTCATTTTATAAAAAACTGCAAATGATTTTAATTACTCGCACTATTTTTAATCCAGAAAAACTTTTAGAATTTATTGCATTGTGTGACACAATTATTTTTACATTTATATACATACATATGTGTTTAACATTGCACCAATTAACAAAAATATCAATACTTTAATACAGAAGAGTCTGGCAATTTTTATTGTACATTATAATTTTATAATTTGAAGTCATTTATAAGAAGTCATTAAGAAATAACAATATTTTTAACTTATCCAAGTGGCTGCGTTGCGGAACACGCGACAAGCCTACAGGTAATGCTTGGATGTTTTTAGTACTCGTACCTGTTCTTCGAGAATTCTTCAGAAAATTAAAAACCAATAATTTGGAAAGGATGAGTTCCATTTGAACTTTATTCAGAAACCTTGGGAGTATGAGTGACATGCATGGTAAACGGTTTTACTAGAACTTAAAGTCTTCAGAGCGAATATTTTGGAACCAGCATATGCTAGGTGACAATTGTTGGAGAGTAATAAAAGAAATAAATACAAATTTAGATAAAAAAGAATTCTTTGTTTATACATTTCAGTTTCTTGTTCTTAAACTAAGGCTATTCTTAAGCATTAAACACATAACCTACAGCAAGCAGCATGAAAGCAAGCAGCAAGTTGTTGTTGTTAGCAGCATTGGCTGCTATGCTGTGGAGTTCATAAATATTTTGAAAACAGTAGCAGCAATAAAATTAGGTTTCATTGTCATCTGTTGTATTTGTCATAAGAATATTTGTTATAGAAAAAGATGTTACAGAGGTGACACTCAAGCTTTTCAAATCCAACATAATAAAGTCGCTATTTTAAAATATTACTCAAAAATACAAAAATTTAAAACTGTTTAATTACTAACGTTGATGTTATTTGGTACAATATTTTCATTTCATCCTGTTATTTTCTGATAAATGAAAAAAAAACATGTTTTTTTTTTTATTAAAAATTTTATATTGTATTAGTATCACTAATTTTTGTTTTGCTGCCAAAAAAAATAGAAATTATTTAATATTTAGCAGCAGCAGCAAAGGTTGTTGTCTACGCTTTTGCTGTGCTTTGTTTTCATATTAACGTATGTATTCTAATTTTGACATTTTGCTGTCTGCTGCTCGCTGTCGCTTATGTGTTTAATACTTTACTCTTTTAATTTTGTTTATAAATATTTTAAAAGTTTAACTTCAATTTTTTTCACTTTTTTCCCCAAAGTTAGACAGCCTAAATTAATAGCCCCTTCCGTGTTTTAAGCTGTAAACAAAAACCAGTGCTCTAGAGAGAAATTTTTTATTTTAATTTTTTTTCATATATTAACGATTTTTTAAAACCTGTGTTGTAACCCAAATATCTGGCAATTTGGACATTTTTTGAAATTTATTAGAAATATTGGCCTTCGTTAAATTGTGACTTTCCCAGTTTCTATGCAACATATTCCGAGTTAAAAGAACTGCTCATTGTATGAGGTCTAGTACACGATTTCGGTTACGCTACTCTAAAGTGGGGCATATTCAAATAAGAAAATTTTGTATCGAAACAAATGGTGGTCAGACGTAGTAGCGAGTTTCAACTCTATGGCAAATCTTCTCTATTTTGTAAAAAGTTTTTGAATGGTTTTGCCAAATGTACCTAAGTTTTGTCGTAATAGAATATTAATGCTTCATTTATGGTGGGATTTACTGGGCGTCTTTCGGCCAATGTTCGATCCAAAGCTGAAATATCCCTTCTGATCCCATCGAATAAACAGCATTATCTTGACACCACGGGTCTTCGACTTTGGCGTTGATTCAGCTAGTTTACCAAAGATTCTTGCGTTCCGAGTTATTGTAGGGGATCAGTATTTTATCTTTAGACTGCAACTCATATGGTACCCAATTTCTTTGCCTTTGGAAAAAACTTGTTATTTGTAAACGCTTTAAAACTGCTGTTCGAGTGGCTTTCATTCATTTTGAAAATTCTTCTTGAATTTAGCAATAATCTTCAAAGATTAACGCCCTCATCTCAACATCCTCAAACATATTTTGGCTGACCTAAACGCTGTCAACGTAGTAAGATCGAAATGTCTTCTTAGCAGTATCCGTTTACTGGCACGGCTCATGCAAGCATTCGAGATTAGCTCTCGCACAAGGAAATATACACATAATACACTGTCCAATTACATTGTCGAGCTTGATATTACCACTTGTAGAATATGCAGAAAGATTTGGCCTGTTTTGTCTATGCAAAATACTATATATCTTCTTATTACAGGTATAGGTTCTGATCACTGTATGATAGGATGCTTGTCAGAACGCATGGGATGTCCTAATTATGGCTGGAGCTGTTAGAAGAGGAGGAAAAGGAATTGTTACAATATCTATGGGAGCTTAGAATAAAGCACCTTGCGTCACAGTTGCAGTTATTCAATTTTGACAGGGGGTGCCGGTTGGCTTACACGAGAATCACATGTATTACATTTTCTGGTCTAGAGAGAACTTTTTTGTTAGACTCGCTCTCATGACTGTCTTTTTTAGTCCTTTTCATGAGTCTGTATTTTAAGGGTTGACACAATGCGCCACACAATGACCCATATAACCTAAAATAATTTAGACGATCCGTGTCAAAATCATCACTTTTGGATCGCACAAGCATCATCTCACATACGTTGAAATCGATAAAACATATTCAAGATAAGCTTCAGATGCTGTTTTTTAAAACTGAATAAACTAAACAAGATTTCCAAAAAAGTTCTTGTTGTTTGCACTATTCTTTAAATGCTAAAGTGAGAATAAGTAGTGGATATCTAGCTTCTAAAATTAAAAATAGGTTAACACAAACCATATCTTTATTAAATGAGGACCTACGATATATGTGAAAGGATATAAGTTCTAGTATTTACACTTTCTGTTCCAAAAAGTTGCTGAAATACATACTTTCATCAGTTAATATTTATAACGATTTATATTTTGATTCGCTCTGGTACAACATTTTTCTTAATTTTACTGGATTTGATATTTCTTTTAAATTTCGTACTATTTGTGTCTAAACTTCAAAACAACTTACATTGATTAGTACCATTTTCTGTGTTGTCTTCATTCCTTACCTCTATTTCTCATTAGTTTCTTGTTTCATTTACAAATAACAAAAACTAATTACAACTTAAACCGCATTAAGAACGAAATGTCACATACAACTTTTTCTTTTTCAAAAAAAAAAAAAAAAAAAAAAACAGAAATAAACTAGAAAAAGAAAAAAAATAGCAAAAATGAGAAAAACTTAAAAGTTTTATCTAATTGCAATTAAGGAATGCGGGCAAAAATAAAAAAACAAGTTAGAAGTGTTCAAGGTACTAAAAAAATATTAATTTTTTAATAGGAATTAAGTGCAAAAAAATTATATTAATAATTTACTCGGGGACCATTTCTTTTCTAAGTAAGTTTTTCACAATCTGTGTAAGAACTTTTAAATCCAGGGTTTTTTGATTCCGAAAAAGCTTTCGATTGCCTAAAACGTCAGATACTGATTTAATAAATTCGTCTTCGTCAGGTTTAGTATTGGCATTCCAGTGCAGAGTGTTGCATGAATAAGCGCCTTCCGACCATATTATTGTCATTTCAGGTGCTTTATCCACCTATATTTATCCTAGTAACTGACGAATTGTTTTGAACAAGTAGAAGCAGACAATTTTAATCATTTTGGCTGCCAAGCAACTCCATATAGCGGTGCCATAATATAGAATGTACTTCTGCAAGGTTACACAAAAGAATTGATGCAGGCAACTATTATCTGCAAACAAATACGTTAGAAAGTAGAAGCTAAGAAAACATTAAAAGCAATTGAACCCACAATTTGGACCCACATATAAAACATAGGCATTGTTGGCAAAAGAAACTTTATAGATTAGACAAAGTGTGTTCATGAAGCATTCAGCCGGAAACAAATCAAAAATTTAGCTTAAGATGGTAGTAAATTTTAAATATTTTTTACGTGAAAGTAATAAATAAATAAAAAGAAAAATATTCTCCTATATATTATACTTTCATACACAATTTTCGCAGACAGCTAGAGACATTAGTATTCGTGCACCACAAATATATAACAGTGTGTATAGTAGTACGAGCTTCGTACATTTGAAAAATACCACCTTGATAAAAAAGTTCCCGGAATAGCTCCCGTGTGGCTGTCCAATCGTTTTGATTTTAGTTTTTTTAGTTGGTACATCTTGTTGATATTCTCGCTATATCTTAGCGTCATATCTTGAAATTTGTAAAATCTACGTATCCAAGAGTACATTTATCTTTATGTGCTTTAAACTTGCAACAAAGAAATTGTGTTAAATTTTGCGCTTAAGATCGGATTTAATGGTGCGCGAACGTTGGAAACGTTAGAGATATGTTTCGGCAACGATTCTCTAAAGAAAATGGTCGAGACCCAATCGAAAATAATGAGCACAGTAGCAGACGATCGATATCTAAAACCGATGAAAACATTGATGAATTAAAAGAAATGTTGGTCAATAACAGCAAATTAACCATCAGAGAGAAAGCGGAAACCTTAAACATTGCCTATGAATCCGTCCAGGACATTTTGATTAATGATTGGGGTTTCCGTCGTGTAGCAGCAAAGTTGGTGTCAAAAGATCTAAATTTTATGCAAAAAAGGGAACGTATTGAGGTCGCAAAAGACATTTCGATACTGAATTCGTTCCCACATTCATTACTAGAGACTAGACGTAAGCTTATGAGTACGATACGCAATCCAGACATCGGGTAAGTGAATGGCGTTCACCAAATGAGCCGAGACCAAAGAAACCACGTAGTTTTCAGCCAGACAGTAAACAAAGAGCATTATTTGGGCGTTATAAGACGTTTGCGTGTGGCAGAAAAGGAACAGAAACATGGGCAGAAAACTCATGGATTTTGCATCATGATAACGCATCGTCGCACAGTGCCATTGTTATTCGAAATTTTTTTAACGAAAAATGTAACAAACACCATCCAACAGCCACCGAATTTACCTGATTGTTCCTTCTCCCTGTGTATTCTTTCTGTTCAATAGAGTTAAGGAATTATTACAGGGAACGCGTTTCAGCAGCCGAGAAGAAAAAATGGAAAAATCGCAAGAAGAACTGATGGATATACCGTAAACAGAAGCGCTGGCATAAGTGTGTTGCAGTCGATGGGGATTACTTTAAAAGAGACAATATGTATTAAGATGAATAAACTTGTACTTTAAAGTTCTGAATAAACTCCGGGATTTTTTTGATCAAGGTGGTATATTTTATACCTATGCCTCATTTTATATTTCTGTGTTTATATGGAAGAGTATCTTAAGTCGACATAAGTGTAAATTAAATTATTTCACTAGGAGCATTATAGAAGTCAAGGCTCGTAAATGTATTTAATACATTTAAAATTTTTTTTTTTGCCAATTTTGTTTCTTGAAACGATAATAAATTTGTCAGAACATCGTTTGTGCATATATTATTTTTTTATTATTCCCATTTTTCATTGCATATGTAACTATTTAACTTAGATTGAGTTAAAAGTAATAATTTTACTGTTTTATATAGATATTTTTAAGTTTCAATAGAATATCTTAATTCTACTTAAAATAATAAAATACATAGGTACTATTTCAATAAAAGAACTTAAGTATACTTAAGGCTCAGTAAAACGCAAAACTCAGTATCCAAAAACCGCTTAAGTTGGAAAAGGTGTTGTATGCTTTTTATTTTTTCAAAATTCTTAGATTTTGTGTTTAATAAGGTGTGTTGCCAAGATGTTAATTTACAGTATTGTTGTAAAAAGCAATTTAAATAAAAATTACACAAAATTGGGAATATCTCAAAGCTTAATTTATTTTTCATATCGACACAGATTTATTCCCTTTTTTAATTAATTTTAAAAAATACTGAGCACTGTTTAGATTTTTTGAACCTAAAGTTGGTACAAAAAATTCCCGGAATAAGAATGATCTTAAAACTGCTCTGGACGAAGCCTTCAGTTAAATATGTACCTATAAATTTAAAAATATAAAATAAAATAAAAAGTGACTTGAAATCCACAAAGTACTGATTTTATAAAAAAAAAATAATAAAAGGTGTATAAATACTTTTGACCCTTTCAAATTTTTGGTTAAATGAATTTAAAATTCAACATTTAACATTTTCAAAGGTCTAAAGATTTTCGGCGAACACTTTTGTCCCTAACTGTAGACGCCCGGGTACCTTGTAGTGATACAAATGGGGACTTCTTTTCAAAAAAAAAAAAAATATTACACTTCTTTTGTTCTTTGCTATAAAACGTAGGCTAAAATTGAGAAATGAATAAATTTTTTAAACGCATTATTTTTAAAAATAAACACTGCACCCTTTCTTTTACATAAATTTTGAAAAAAGACGGGGCAACAAGATGCAACATTTTTTTCAAAAACGAAAACGCCATAAGTCTTCTTAAGTTTTACTAAATATTTCAATAATTATAGACTTTCATGCTTAACACTGAAACCGCTAAATTTGCTTAAGTTAATTAAAAACAAAATTAACTTAATACTGCATTTCTAATAGGGTATTACAAATACTGTTCTATGTGTGTGTTGCAGTACAAGTATAAAAATTTAAAATTCCTATTAAAGTTCTAATTAAATTTGATTGCAAGCCAGAAACGTGACTTTTTACAAGAATTTTTATTTACTGACCCACATTTTCTTTCTTAAAGTTGAAAAAAAGAACAAGAAAAAGATTAAGAAATAATATGAATTTACGAGTATTTTGTTAAGAGAAAAGTTAAGAGAAAAGTAAATTAGATTGGATAAAGTTTCTTATTTTCTAACCCTCTTAACTTTAATGACATTTTTTGCTTAGCATTAAACTAAAGCATAATTAAGAGGCAGATACTATGGTCAGACTGTTACATGGGCCGCACATACTTAATTAGTGACTTAGTCATATTACAAAGCAAAAAAAGTTCCAGTTACATGATAAGATTTAACCCTTAAATACCTAAGACCGTCTATAGCCGGTCATCAGAAAAAACAGGCTTAAGCAAAATCAGCAAACTTTACTCTTTGGCAAGCTTAGTAATTAAAAAGAGTACTAAGTTCTCATAACAACTGTACTCACTAAAATGCAATCAATAGTTTGACAGTAGTTGTCATTCTTTTCAGGACTTTTATACAAAAAGAGAAAAAACTGCTTTTGAAAATTTAGTGAAAATAAAAATTAGCAGAATAATCCATTCTCTTCATTGGACAGAAGCAGAATTTCTTTTTTCGTCATATGTAGATATAAAGGTAGACCAAGCAACGGTTTTGTTTCAATAGAGTTTTCTGTGAACATCGTGTATACGATTTTTTAGAACTGGAGCTTTCCAGAAGCATTTTTTTCAGAAGTTAGAGCTCCAATTCGTAATATTCAGCAGAGCACCATTCTAGAAAGGAAATTACTGCCACAATTTAATAAATATTTAAAATTCAGTTATTTAACGATTAAGTACTTAAATAAATCATACCGAATTATATGCTTTTTTATTTTTATTTAAAAATTATTTAGAGTTTATCTCGTAATGGCAAAAATAAACACGTTAATTATAATCATGTTATATATTGTAAGAACATTAAATTTTTTTTATTATATTTACTTAAATTTGGATTTTTAAATAAAATAATTTTTTATTTAATTTTAACCCTCAGCTAACTTGAAGTAGGCCATTTTTCATTTTTGAACTGGCGTCCATGACAGCCAACATTATGGAACTTTTTCCTACTTTTCTTGGTTGTAAAGCAAAATTTTATTTAATTGCACTTGGATTAAAAAAAGTCTACCACATTTTATATTACAGTGAAACTTCGATATAACGAACTTCTTTGTAATAAAAAATTCAATATAACGAATTTTTTCTGTCCATTGAAAGCACCTTCTTATTGCAAAATTTTTATACCAAAAATGCACTATTGTTAGTCATAATGAAGAAATTCATTAAAATTATTCATTTAAAGGTCTCTGTAAAATCAAAAAAAAATCGAAATCAAAAAGAAGTAAAATGGGAAAGTCGCGATTTTAAAACAGTGAAATCTAAATACATATGCATATGTAAAGCCGCTATATAGAGAAGTATTCATTCAAAAGTTTCTATACGAAGTAAATAAACAAAAAATACACCACATTTTACTAAAATGTAACCAAATAAAAATAAAAAAAAAACACAAAAGTGTGCATTTTTTATTTATTTCTTGAATATACAATTTTTTTTATATTTTAGATGAAAATATAGTTTGGAAAAAAACTTTAGTTGTAACGAATTTCTTCGTGTATCTTAAAATTTCTTTATATGGGGTGTTTTTTTTTTACAGATATGCAAGTTTAAATCAAAGTAAAACAAATAAATATATTTTTAGTATTAATGAAACAGGCTTTGTTGTATAGAACATTTTATGACGTTAACCCTAGAACCATAACCTTTTTTTATACGTAAACACTAACCATTAGTCGAAACGACTAACCTATACCTATACAACCGATTTTTGCCGTGCCTATGCAGAAATCGTCAATTGTATTGTTAAAAGTAACGGGTCCGCCATCTAACGTTTTTTTCTTCAACTAGTACTTATTTCGTGAATGGTAACACTTAGCTCATGTCTGATTTGACAGATAATTAGTTTTATCTTTCCGCTGAACGAATATGGTTGTGCATACGCTTTTTTCGCTTCGCTAAGCGGGCCTGCGATCGACTTACAGAAGATGCCGATTTGGCCAAAAAAAAATCATCTTTTCAGATGAAGCTCATTTTGATCTTGGCGGGTATGTAAACAAGCAAAATTGTCGCATTTGGGGCACAGAAAACATTGAAAAGCCGATACACCCAAGACAAGTCACTGTTTAGTGCGGATCTTGGTCCAGAGGCAATATTCGAAAATGAGCAAGGAGTGGCCGTTGCAGTCAATGGCGATCGTTATCGGGCCATGTTGAACCAATTTTTGTTCACAAAAAATCGAAGAGGAGGATATTAGCAACATTTGGTTTCAACAGGAAGGCGCTACGGGCCACACAGCCGAAGCTATACTCGATGATTTGCGCCCTGTTAAAAAAAAAAATGAGTTGGCGGACCCTATAGTTATTTAGCTTTGTTTCGAATAAAAAATAAACAAGTTATTTTCCTTTTTTATTTAAAAATAAATAATTTTTTTAAATGTGTAGAAGGAACATATCGTAGGAGATACTGTTGAGATGAGCTATTTTTATTAACAAAAAAATAACAAATAAGAAAAGAAAATAAAGAAAAAGAAAGAAAGTAAACTAAAATATTATATAAAAATATATAAATATATACTGTAGTCGTCAAAACATTTGCAACCAGTGTTCCGACACCAACTTTTCTCTCTGATCATCGAAAATTTATCTTGGACTTCTCTGACCATAATATTGTTTTCCACTTTTGTGGGCAAAGTTAAGACGATCTTATTTGAAAGGATTTTTTTTTGTACCCTTATAGCGTGTGAGACCACGTTCTCATAGTCTTCTTTTTAAGGTTGAAATGCTAGCATTAATAGGAATTTCAGTTGTTACTTCTCTAGGAATTACGTTATAATATTTTACAAAAATGTTTTTGATTTTTCTGTTTTCTCGTACGTTTGTTACACGAGGTCTTGCTCCCGTATGCACCGTATGCATATTTCTTTCATTAACTCTTTGAAAAGTTATTGATTTGAAAGTGGAGTACTTTAATGAAATTTATATAATGAAATTCCGATACGAATATCTTGTACAATTCCAATTATTATTTCAAAATAGTATTTGTTGCCGGTCATTTCCGAAAAAATCAACGTACAAATATCACTTTTGAAAGATATACTATTTCTTGAACAGCTGAATAACTACTATGAAATCTTCTAATAAATTAGATATGCCAGAAACGCGTATTATAAAAAAGAAATATGATTACCGTCATTTTTAAAGGTCTATGAGTAAAAAGTTTTTAAAATAGAGTATGAGAGGTAAGAGTTGCAAATGTTTCGAACAAAAGATAATTTTGTATTCCTATTAGAAAAAACATGAAACAAAATTATAAATGTACCAAAAGCCCAGTATTAAAAACAAACCGGATAGTAATGCATAATCGAAAAGCTGGAATACTAATTTAGTTGCAAATGAATTGACCACTACTGTATAATCATTTTTTAATAGCAAAAGGAAACTCTCAGTTGTTAAATCGGCTGCCAAATGAAGTAGTGCTGCAAAACTAAAATTATTAAATTCAAAACAAACAAAAATAATAATAATAACAAAAAGGTTTCTCTATATTTCTCGACCCAATTCGTTGTGTCGAAGTTCCACTGTAATATTATGTCCTCGCAATTTTTTTCGGCATAAATCATATCATAAATGGTATAATTTTAACGTCCTTCAGAAAAGCAAATTTACATAATTTTTATGATATTTAGTTTTTGAAGCATTCTCATGGTTATTAGAAAAGAAACCGCAAAACTTCTTTTTATTATTTTATATCGAGTCACTACTGCGAAAAAGACGTAAGCAACAAAAAACAAATGTTACAGGAGCAGGTTTTCTTAAATATGTTTTGTCTTTTTTTTTGGTATATTTTACAGCTACATAATATTGTATGATGGTGGAATTGATCGAGTACTATCGATTTTTATAAAAAAAAAAAACGGCAATTAACAAACATAGCGTTTGCGTCTTTTTGGCAGTTATGGCTTGACACAATATTTTCTATGAAAGCTTTACAACTAGTTCATGTACATATGTAAAAAATTTTGAATATTTTATGATGGAAGGTGAGATGAAAGCCTCTGTTTATGGTGGTATAAACATCAGCACAAACACTTTTCAACATCACCGATAAATTAATGGAGTATAAAAATAAAATTTTGTTGCTGATATTTTTAATAGTATTTAAAAAAAAGTATTTTTATAACCTATAAAAGCAATCATATATTTATTAGGGAAATCAATACCGTTACAGCATTGAACATTAAGTTATAACATGGTTTATGAAAGCTAATCTCTAACAAAAGGTTTAAATTATTTTAACTTTTGAAATACGGTGGTTAGGTAATGGAAACTGTATCACTTTTATAGCGTTATTTATATGTGGAATGTAATAACTGATAACAAATAAATCTTGTTAACGGACAAAAACAATTTTTACTGATCATTTTAGAAGCATCAGAATTTATTCCACTCATTGAACAGGGTCATAATCCAGCTGAAGTCATGGTTTATTGGTGAATTTTTTTAAGCATTCCTGCAGGATTTTGCTGGGACTCATAAAATGACTCAACTTTGGCTTCGAAACAATTTGCTCTGGAAAATAGCCCTCTCGGTATCCTGATCTAAATCCTCTTAACGATTTAAGAGAACTTTGGTTCGAACTATAGCACGGTGGTAAAAAACTGGCGCGACTAAAGGCATACATTTATGATGGGATTAAGCTTTTGGTTTTATACATATACTAATAAATATATATAAAAAATTGTATTTTATAGCCTGAAATACGTATTACGGTATACCCTGTCGGAAAATGAGTAGATAACTACAAAAATAACCACTTTATAGTGAGCTTTTATTTACTAACTTTAAGCTATCTGGTACTCAATGCAAAATTTACGTTAATCAAAGTGCATATTCTATACAGTAAATTTTTTGTTTTTGGTTAGCTGTTTGTTTCTCATCGGGTTTTCCCCATTTTTTTTTCACACTTTTCGTTTCAAAGACTCTAAAATTGATTAACAGAAAAGTGCATTCAAGGAGTCGTCAAAATAGAATAAAGTATACATACATACCTTTTATATATATATATATATATATATATATATATATATATATATATATATATATATATACACTAGCTAAAACCAGGCGTACCAGGCTGCCCCATCTTAATTATTAACCTAAACCTTATTTTGGTTAAATTTTTTACCTTTTTTCCACCTTTTGTCCCCTTCCAGGTCAAATAAAAACACTTGAGATAGCCTATAGTAACTTCCAGAAAGATACCGTATAATTTACTTAATTCCTCAATTAAACTATGTATATCTGCTATATATATATATCTGCTTTATTCAGATTCATGCAGCTGACAGCCACTGTATTCGCCTAGCTGTTGACGCCCTCAACTTAAGTGCACAGCTTTAGCTACGTTCATATTTGTCAAATATTTGATGAAACAACAAACACCATTTTATAAAAACAATTTATAGAAACATTTGCTTTTATGTCAGTGTTTTTAAAAAATTATTAAAAAACAAATAATAGTACAAAAAATATATAGATTTTTAAATAACTTAATTTAAAAAAATAAATAATAAAATAAGACATATTTTAATAAAGTATTTTATTAAAGTCGTATAATACCTGGGATCATGTGCATATACATATATACTATTTCATTCTCAAAGATAAATTTAGGAGCTAACTGAACAATAGTTGGTTTGCAGTTAGCTAAAAAAATTAGTTTTTACCTTACGTGCAAACAACTAACTTTTAGCTGATTTAAATAAAACTAATTTAGAGTTAATTTAAAAGAACCTACTTATACCCAACTGAAAAGCGGTTAGCCTACAGCTAGCTTGGAAAGTAATGCATAGTTGGGCAATTGACTACCGCCTCGGACATCGCAATGTTAAAGTAGTTAGTTGCTGCCATTGAAAAGTAATCGAAGTGTCAGTCAGCACTAGTTGCGAAATAGTTAGCTTAAAGTTAGTTTTAAGTTAACTCAGTTTCCGACAGGGTATATATATTTCTGCTTTACTAATAAAATATCACTCATACTCTGCTTCCCGTTTTTTATATACGTGAATATATGTTCTGCAACCTCCTCCATTTTCGAAATAACGGTATGTCTCAAAAACCAGACCTTAAAAAACGGTTACCACCGATGAAATCAATGTACCCGCCGAAAGTTTAGCCGCCGAATGCCCCGCTTGTCGCAAAGTAAAAGAAAAAAATTCGAGCACAATGTAATTTTTACTGACCTAAGCAATTAGTATTTGATACCTCATTTTCTATACATATATCATGTGTGAATTACCTAAAAATTATTTCCTAAAAAAATAGCTGAAAATTAATATTTTATTGATATATCGGTCTGGATCTACCATACACCAAATTTGCCGAAACTGCCATACAATAGATCAGAATATGTTAGCAATATCTTGGAAAGGCAGTTGGATTAACTTTAACTTATACGAAATTAAAAAGAACAAACTTTTAATCTGCAACAATTTTATAAATTATTTTTTATTGACTTATCTGGCAATATAATGGGAGCAAGAGAACGTTAAAAATTTTTTTTTTTGAAACAGTTTGTGTATAAACTGTAATTACTGTAGCGCTGTAGTCCTTTTTTTGGCTTGATCGAAAATTATTTCTTACCAGCTTATTTCAAAAAACTACGTTATCTTTATCAGTTTGACATCATTAAAATCGCTAATAAATTTTACATTTATAACGAAAAAAAAAATGTTTTTTTTTTTAATATTCCAAAATAACATTAAAAGACTTTGTCCAATTTCAGACCACAAATGCGTCTATGTTATAGAAGATAATTTTTCATTCAATCACATTTGAATTATTACTATTCTATCTATAAGGATATCACACAACATTTATTTTAATTCAATATTAGAAACTCAATCAAAAACTAAATACTCAATCACTTCTAGTTGTCACCTTCATTTGTATAAAACTAACAATACAAGTATAATGCAGACGTATTTACATATCACACTTTAAGTTTCATTTATATACAAAAAAAACCCACATGGAAAGCAAAATGTTTTCAAAACTTATGGAGACACTAAAGTTTTCGTGCACACACACTCATATTCATATTAGAAGAATTTTTCTGGCTGCATATGCATAAGGAGTATGACTTTAACACTTTTTATTTTACAAAATGTTAAACCGATATATAAAAAGAATTGAATTCAATTTTGTACTAATCTGCAGCTTACAAGTGCAGAATAAAACTAAAAGGAGAAACCAAAATGGTAATTGGATAATTATAATATACTTACTTATGTTAACTTAAACTACTGTCAAAAATCAACGAAAAGTCTGTCGAATATTTAGCTTATTAAAGTATTTAATGTACTTTTTTACTTAAGTGCAAACTTTGCCATTAGTACTATTGCAAGAACTGTTTTCTAGTTATATATCCTAAATCTATAATTTTTTTACTATATTTTACTATATAAAAACATAATGTGTACAGTTTAAGAATATTTTATCATAAGCAATTTAATTCATATTTATTTTATTAATTAAAAATAACACGAAATTATAAATAAAAAAATTACATACAAAATTCAACAACTGTTTTCAGCATCCACTGCACGTGTTTCTTTTATTAGTGCTTATATATGACTCATAAACAACTGTTTTCTTAAACATTTGAAATTTAACGAAACTAGACTAAGAGTTTGTTAAGTACATTATAGTTAATCCATATTCGATTTGTTTAAGCTAGCATGAGCATATTGTGAGAAGTTCTATACAAGTTTTATTGTATGTACTCGCAGAGCTCATTAAGCTAGCATGCGCATGTGCAAATACAATACATACAATAAAATGTGTACAACTAGAATGTACTTTTTGTCAAGTTTCGTTAAATTTTATTTGTTTACGTTTAGAGCGAAGGTGATGGCACTGCACGTACGAAAACAGCTATTTGTGCGTTATATACAAAACAATAAACAAAACACGTTGTGCAATGGACACTGAAGGAATTGCTGATTTTTTTTAATATTTTTTATCTGTGATTTTTTTTATAAAATAAATAAAAATTAATTCGCCTGTAGTAAAATGGAATTTAATAATATGTATTAACACAACATTTCATGATGAAAAAATGCTATATTTTGGACAGCTTGCATTTAAGTTCTAAAAGTATATTATAGTCATCAAAAACTTGGTTAAGTATTTGACAGACTTTTCGTTGAGTTTTGGTAGTTGCTTAAGTAAGTTAAAGTATAATATAGTTGGGCCTTTACCCCTATACACTGTTGACTGACTGTATCGGGAGGGCCATTTAAAAGTTTATATAAATATGAATTAAAATAAAAACGGTTTGAAATTTTGTTAAATTTATTTTTTTGCTGTGAAAAACAATTCTTCCGGTTAGAAATAAAATATTATTTCATTCATATGGCTGCCATGGCTGGCCTCACAGTACCCCATTCGGTCGGACACAATTTTCGAGAACTTTTTTGAGTGTAATTGGTCGTATCTCGCCATTGGCATCACAAATGTTGGACTTCAAACTTGTTTTTAACTGCGTCACACGAAAAATAGTCCAACGGTGTCAAATTGTAGCTTCTTGGTGGCCTACTGACATCATGAGATTGTGGCATGAGATGTGTGGCAAGTTGCACCATCCTGTTGAAGCCAATCTTCGTTCACATCAATACCATTAAGATCAGACACAAACCAATCGGTTATCATGGTGCGATAGGTGTCTCCATAGACCGTTATGGTTGCAACGTACTCATTTTAAAAGAGATATGGGCCAATGATATCTCCGCCCCAAAAGCCACACAAAAGAGAGTCACTCATAGTGGATGCATTGACTTCTGTAAGCCCACTTTTGGGTTTTTTGAGCCCCAAATATTACAATTTTTCTTAATAACGTACCCACCAAGGTGAAAATGAGCTTCATCCGAAAAGATAATTTTTGCATTTTTTTCTTTTGTCTTTATTTTGGAAACAAATTTCCAATAAATCCCATCGTTACTCAAGCGTAAATCGATTCATTTCGTTCAGTGGAGATAATTATTGAATTTTGTGCCAGAATAGAATGACTTAAGTTTGCCAGATTCGAAATAACCACAGGTTCAAATTTAAACTGATAGTTTGCCCAGCCGATATTTATGGAGTCGCTTAAGCTAACATACGCTTATTATGGTTAGCCCTTAAAACCAAAAAAAGAACAGCATTTCTTAAACTTCAACTAAAAATGTCAGATTTATTACACTGAAGCAAAAGTTAAGTTTAAAAAATAAATTATATATGTAAATATCGTTGATATTAGACTTTAGGGCAATAAAAAAACAAAAAAATTTAATTTTTGTCTTTCTCATTAAATTTGTTCAATTTATAATTCAATTTTTATTAAATCTGAGATTTGCATATATTCTTCCCTTATTTTCATTAATTTTATGTCCATTACTTTTGTTTTGCTCTACTGTTTTTTGCTCTAATCTGAATCTTATATTTTGATAAAATTATATTGTATTTAATATTTACAAAATATATAAAGAAAAGAGTAAAACGCCAACAGTTAATTTAATAAAAATTTTAAATTCTTGAGTTAATTTTTTGCTATTCTTGCTGTACAAATATAAAGTTATGTAAATAATATTTTTACTTTTCATAGAAGTACATTTTCATCATGAATAAAGTTAATGTAATAAAAATATTATTTTACTTTCATTTGTTTTTCTTCCTTTCGCTGAATGAAGTAGTATTTGTATTACAATTTAGACTTTTTTCATTTTTGACCAACCTTTGAATATATTATGCAAAGAATTTTTATTTACTTGTTTATTATATTGAAGTAATGAATAATAAATATAAACAGATTTAATATAAAGCGGTTGATGTAAATATAAAAATATTTATTTTACAAATTCATTATAATCAAATATATTAAATTTAAAACTCTATGTATTATTAAAGTCTACAGCATTTTTTAAGGGCAATATTAAATTATATTCATAAGTATGAGCGTCTTAGCACGTAGTAAGCAATTTATCTCATTATTGAACAAATTTGATTTATTTTTTTAATCAAATAACATCATAATTTTGAGAAAAAAGATGATTACTTTTTATAAAACTTACCGGCATTTCTGGCTTCGATTCTCTTTTCGTTTTTTATATCGAGAATCAATTATAAATTTAGTACGAAAAAAATCACAACTCTTTTTACAGACTACGTAGAATCAGGGTTTAAATTGCTTGTTTTAAATTAGCAGAAGCTCTAAAATTTTAGCTTTGCTTCAGTTGCTAAAAACTTTAAAAAGAACAAGCACAAGTAAAAAGCAAAAGCAAAAAAGTGAGATAGTAAATAACTTGCTTAATATAACTTTGTGTATGTTCTCTGCTTAAGTAGTCTGTAAAGCAACCACATTATTATGAATTGTTCTTGCTGTAAGCAACAAGTTGTTGTTTACTTTATGTATGCTTCTGCTTAATTGTTTACTACTCATTTATTGCGTTCGCTGCTGTTGCTTGAATTTCATGATCGCTTTTCGTTTTATGGAGGATACAATGTTGCATTAAGCAGAATACTTATTTGTTGTTTGAAGCTTAAAACTGAAGTAAAGCACAAATGTTATCTTTTTGCTTTTGCTGTGTAGATTTTTCTAAGTTTAGTTAAGCAATTTCAAATCCATTGCAAATAGTCAATAACTTGATTTGACACGATCTCACTCCAAAAACGATCGAATTCGATTGAGTGGTTGTTTAACTTTTCATATAAAATTAACATGTGTTTTGTTGTCGTAAACTCGAAATATGATTGGTACAATTGCAGCTATTTCAGCTTGTATTACATCAATTTCTTGAGTTACAAATGTTTTGTCTTTCTTACGAAATGTAAGTTTTAACGGTTTGCAAACGCACGTAGGAGTAGCGCATAGGTTTCGCCATAAAACTGTTAAGATTTTTTATTAAAAAAAAAACACTGCAAACAAATTCTGATCTGATTGTATATCATGCTCCCTGGACGGCTGCTTCCCCGTTTATATGAAAACATTAATGATGAACTTATAAATTCCACCAGCTTTTATCTTTGCAGCTTTATTAGAATATATATCGTGTTTTCAACTATGCTTTGTTAAGCCACTTTTACAGATTTTTCTGTTTTGTGTTCACAAGAGTCTTTGTTTTTGAGTGTTTTAGACAATTTTGCAGCAATAAAATAGTTTTTCCTGGCAAATTTTATGCTTACACATCTTCCTGGCTTCGTCATTTAAGTGAATCAGCACATTTATCATGTATGGAAGGTGACAGCAACAATACTCTCAAGCTTTCTCTTACTTTAAGCGTTAAAGTAAGTAGAGAGTAGTGATATAAGTCGAAAAGTAATTCCATATTAACGCCAACATTTGTTTAACGCCTATACTTTTGATTTATTCAACCCTTAATTATGGCACGAATTACTACTAAGTACAGAGTAGAGGTATAACTTTAAAATTAATATCATAATTACGGCAATATTCTTTCCTAATTCGCTCTATTATTTTTTGGTCAACTCCCAATTATGACACGAACTACATACATAATTTTCCGTTCAAAATTTTTATTGCTAATTACCTTAATTATAAGTAATTCAGTTACAATTACCCTGTGAATTATTACAAAATCATTGTGATCTTATATCTTTTTTGGTTTTTTTTTAATCTAAATTTGTTCACCGTATATCGTAACCTTTTTTTCCATTTTTAAAAAATAGTTTACCGGCAGATAACAAAACGATGAATTAAAAGAATAGCAGAGTATAAAACGGTACCAAGCTAAGGGCATAACTCGCAAAACTTTCTTAAACAGCGAATAAAGTAATTCGAAGCCTCTTGTCAATATGGTATAAGTAGTTAACTGCTTTCAAGCCTTGATTAGTAAGAAATAGTCAATATTTCAGTTTAATACAAGTCTATACTTATTTTAGTTTATACAAAGTCAAAGCTTTGATAAGAATTTAAAGTAAACTGATTTGTCTAGATATCCCCAAGCTCTTGAAATATACGTTCTGCTGTTCATGCTGTTCTTCTAATCATTACTCTCTGACGAGTTTTAACTTTGGTACTCGGTTGTGTATAAAAAATAAAAAAAATTTTATTTCAGTTGGTTTTTAATTTTTTATGATTTCAAGATTATAAGAGTCAATATGAAATAGCAAATGTTAAAAGTATTCCAATCTGTTCTTGGCATACATTGAAAATTTTTTTACATTTCTGCTACACCATAGTTTTTGTTACGCTTAAAAATATCAAAATTAACAATAAAATACAACACAATGTCAGGGCAAGATTTTTTTTCTCCGCAATAATATATC
Organism: Wohlfahrtia magnifica; assembly: GCA_023159175.1. Classification (NCBI taxonomy): domain Eukaryota; kingdom Metazoa; phylum Arthropoda; class Insecta; order Diptera; family Sarcophagidae; genus Wohlfahrtia; species Wohlfahrtia magnifica. Next base: position 1,672,462 of record JAKWBJ010000506.1, on the reverse strand, counting down.
ACTTTGTTTCAATGTTTAATTTTCTGTTTTTCTTGTACATACATTATATTTTGTAAGTCATGCCTGGTGTGTGTCAACAAACCATGTTCATGTTCATATTTTGTCAAGTAGAAATTGAAGAGCATTCACTATCCACTATCTACCAACAATAACAACATGAAAAACTTCTCGTAATATAATACAAAACCATGACTTTGAGCAAGAAATTAATCCTGTGACATTGTCAGCAATGATAAATTATAATGAAACTATAACAAATTGCGAATGATAACAATTGTGAAAACGTTGTCGAGACAAAACTAAAGCACTTTAAAATATAGCGAAAAAAAACAATATATTATGGGATAATGCAATATATAAAATTTTTGCTGGCTTAATGCCAGTCAGGATAATTTTTTCTAAGCTTCAGATTTCGGTAAATACACTTAGGAAAACATGATATTTAATTTATTGACTTTAAAATTTAAAGTTTTTGTCAGAGAGTAACGTAAAAAAGTAAAGCAAAAATTAAAAGGAAAAATTGTTATCTGCTTTCCTGAAGTATATATATATAGATGCAGTAAGCACTAACGGTCATATGCAAAAAATAAAAAATAAAATTAACAAAGCCTTTGTTAAGCAAAATTCCTTATGGTTGTATACAAAAACGATTAATAGTTTAAAGTCCCTACTTTAACTTTACAAATTTTAAAGTAGGAAGCTACCTACTTTGAGAGTACTTTATAGTGACATTTATGTTATGAATATTTAATATAAGAATAAAGATAGCCTGCATAAAACCTTAACAAAAAAAAGTAACCTTTTTAATAACATGTTGATCCAAGCCGCACCGCTAACACTATCAAAGAATTACTATTGCAACAGAAATATATGGTAAATTAGTAATAACCGTAAAGCCCTAATTCTAATCCAATGGAAAATTTCTTGGTATTGTAAAAAAAGGCCTGAAAAATATAATTGTACTTCGTGGAACATGTTGAAGTTACGGGCGGATTAACATTGAAGATACCTAGCGGTAGATGGCAGCACAAACACAAAAACTTTTTCTTTCTTAGAAATTACAATCTGTCAAACGTCAGCAGTTAAAATTTTAGCCAAATTCATCAATTAGTTTATTTGTTGTAGTCGTTTGAAGTAAGCAACTTTTGTGTTTCTTGGAAAATGGAAAAAAGTGAATTTTGTGTAGTGATTAAACACTATTATTTGAAAGGCAAAACGGTGAAAGAGACAAAAGAAAAGCTTGATAAACTTTACGGCGAATGGACTCCGTCAAATTATATGGTAAAATATTGGATTGCTGAATTTAAACGGGGCCGAACAAATACTGCAACAATACCATCAACAGGAAGGCCAAAAGAGGTGGTTACTGAAGAAAATATCAAGAAAATCCTCGATATCGTTATGAATGATCGCCGGGTCAAAATCCGTGAGATTGCTGAAATGGTAAACATATCATATGAATGTGTGTTCAACATTTTGCATGAACATTTGCATATGAAAAAGCTATCGGCAAGATAGGTGCCGCGTTTGCTCAGTGTTGAACAAAAACGAGTTTGACAGATAACTTCACAGCGGTGTTTGGACATGATAAAGCATAATCCTGCTGATTTTTAGCGTAGATTAATAACTGCTGATAAAGCGTGGGTCCACCGCTACACATCTGAAACCAAAAATCAATCGAAGCAATGGGTGGAAGCTGGTGGAAGTGCTCCGAAGAAGGCGAAAACATCGAAATCGGCCGGCAAGGTTATGGACACTGTAATTTTGGATGCACACGGAATATTGCTCATCGTTTATCTTGAAAAGGGATCTACAATCACAGCAGAGTATTATCGTGCATCAATTGGTTGATGCAATCAAGGAAAAATGACCACATTTAAATAAGAAAAAGTGCTCTTTCTTCAAGACAACGCACCGCTTCACACAGCATTAGATACGATGCTAAAACTACAAGAAATCCACTTCGAATTGGTTGATCATTCACCTTATAGTCCAGATTTAGCCTCTAGTGACTTTTTCCTGTTTCCAAACTTGAAAAAATGATTCGCAGGAAAAAGATTTATCTCAAACGACTTATGACCATAAGCAAACTAAGTTAAGTGGAAAGTAAAGTTTTGCTCCATTCAATTCAAAATTTAGCTTCTAATTGATTCGTGTGAATAGGTTAAAGCTTTTATGAAAAGGTTAAATGCTACAAAAAATATATTGTTATGAGTTATGTATTTCGTTTATTATTTTGGGTTTTGTGAAACTTTGTAAGCATGGTTTTTCGACTATGCAAATACTATGCAGCATGTGTATGACTTCAAAAAATCTTCATGCATTTGTGTGTCTAATATTTGCATATTTTTTGATGATATATTCACAATTAAGGCATGTATGGTATGTATATTGTAAATGTATTTGCAAAAAACAATAAAGAGCCCAAAGTTGTTGAGCAGTTGTATAAAAACTAGTTGACTACCATTGTGCAAAAGCGTTTAATTAAAAAAAGAACAATTCATATCATTTCATGCTGTCATGTAGTTGTATTATAACCATCAACATAATAATATTGTATGTCAAGAACAACGCCTGTACATGGACAGATTTTCTTAAATATGATTTCATACATTGAAGCATATATATTTTTTGTACAATAAAAAATTAATATCATATATAATTTTAATAAAATAAAAAATTCAAATTTTTAAGATATTAATACAAACATTATATTAAAAGTTAGTTAGGTTGGCAGAAGATACAAGATATATCTTTAAAAAGCTTTAAACCATTTAAAATATTATTTGTGATCAGATTCTGGTATATGAGATAGGGAAGAAAATATATTTATTTTTTAAAGTGGGGCAAGTCCATCTTAATTCTGACTTTTGGTGTTGCGTTCACCTCCAAGCAGTGTTGCCAGTAGATTTATTTTAAACTACCTATGCATACTTTTTTCTACTCGTTTAAAATATTTCCCTACGCATTTAAGTAATTAAAATATAAGGAAAAGCAATAGAAATATTTTTATCAAAAAAACTAAATATGTAAAACGAAACTTAAACTTTATCTGAAATGCAATAGCAACAGAACCTAAGGGAACAACATGAAATGCACTTGACAAATGTCAAAATGGCAAGAAAATTTTTGCCAGAAGACAGAGATATGGCTGAAAATAATCCGGAGAAATATTTCACATTCTCTTTTGTTTTACAAAACGCACTACCTCATTTTAAGCTTGCTACCTCCATTGCATATTATAAGCGAAATATGGACGTATTAAACCAAAGCTTTCACAATTTTCGTAATGATGATGTTAATATGTATGCTTGGGATGAAACTATAGCATTCAGAGGAGCACAAGAAGTGGCATCTTGCTGTTGGAAGCTTTTACAGAGTGTGACAGCTCAAAAACAGATTATAGCTTATAGTGACATATACTTTGGCCTTAATGTGAATGAAGATTGGTCAGTCCAAAGACAATAAAATAAACATCATTAACTATACAAATTTTTAATGTCAGGATATTCATTTTTACAAAACGATTGTGATTTTTGAGTAGTTGAAATGGTAATCCGCAATACAAGTTATTTATATATGCACCAGGATTACTAAAAAATAATTCGAAACCTTCGAAATCCATGAAATGAAACTCGAAATTTTGTTTTAACCCAAACTCTAGAAAGAGCGATTTAAAAAAGGAAGAAAAATACCGATGAAAAGCCGTTAATTGATTAAATATATGTTGGATCAGAGTTAAAAGGGATGCACCATACAAAACTTTAGAAGGTCGAGATGCTGAATTCAAAAGTAGTGATTTATCACCACAGCGAGGAAAAACACGTTATTTGGGATATATAAAGTTACCTGTTATGCATACAAAATCTAAACCTATATCATTTGAAAACAACAAGAACGTCATAGAATTATTACCTTATGTACATCCAGTTTATCAAAAATATTTTAAGCTGTAACATCTTAAAAGTAAGTAAAATTAATTCAATTACACTGATTAATTAAAATAAAAAGTTTTTGCTTTTATGATTATATAGCTGATAAAAAATTTTGAATTAAATGAACAAAAAATAAATAAATTGTTAATTTTTGAAAGTGAGGGGGCAAGTCCATTTAGTTATAAAAGAGCTCTTCAGCTTTTAACCCGCAATGTAAACACTATTGGATTATAATTTTAATTTCTCCAGGACCATAAAGTATGAAAAAAATTTCTCTTATTACTTACCAATATTTTTAAATTAAATGAAACGCAAACTTTTAACCCTGATGTGACCGACAAGCTACCCAGATACCTATTCCGTGCTTAATCTGGATTTTTTTTGTAGAAGTTGATAAATGTCGTCGTTGAAACTTCTCGATCGCTCCTGTGGAATTATTAGTTTCCGCAGATTTAGGAATAATTTATTGATTCATATAGACGTAGCACGTCGACTTTCTTCCAAGACTGTTAACTGTGCAACAAGGTACTCGCGTACATTTATGTATTTCTGTGAAAAATTCTAGTGTCACGTAGTTTTTCTATGTTTTTTATAAATTATATTGAAAAAGGGTAACAAAATTAAATTTACACACATGAATTACAAATTAGTATGGGAGAATTGGTTTTTAGAGTTTTAGTTATTATTATTATTCATTCCCATAACATTACATGAAGGAACATAGGGACTTCTCTCAGTCAATGAGCTGCACTCAATCCCATTTTTGTCTCATTGAACGTTTTAATTACCAACCTAGAATTTTTAGCACGCTGCTTTAGTCTTCAAGAGATAATTATGAGTTGACAGCTTTTAAAAATTGTCTACGGCGGTCTGTGAAAGTAAATTGTGCATTGTTTTTAATATGTGGCCACGCTACGCCATATTTTTTTTCTTATATTTTCGAAACATTTGTCTCGTTTATTCTCACTGTTTAATGAATACAGTAATTCAGTACCACGATATTCATTAAAAAGTTAAAACAATCGGGTCAAAGATTTTGGAGATATAAATAAAAAAAATTTGGCGTAACGTTAAATTTTTTCTGGAAATGCCCATATGCAAGTAATGTATGATTTCAATGGTACTATACCTGCAGCGATAAAAACTAAGAGCAACGGTCACTGTTTGCAAGTATATTCGATCAATAACTCATTCATTTTTTCAACGTCTCCTGTATTGATTTAGCCGTCAGATTTTTATCTACAGACCGTGTAGAATGAATGGTAAACATCACCTTTATGGTTTTTTTTCTTTTTGACACATACGAACATAAAATCGCTAAATTCGAAATTTGTAAAAAGTAATTTGACTGAAATATACATTTTTTTTTCTAACTGTTCCATGAGCGCTCTTGGACGAACTTATTTTTTTCTGCAGTTCACGCACAAGAGCGATGTAATAAAATAGTTATCGGTTATATTATTTCTTCCAGAGTTACTTTAGGAACAAACAAATTATAAAACCGTTCTCTTTTTTATATATCTGAGGTTCGCTTTTTAGTGTATAGTGTTTCCAGTATACACATACCCATATAATTGCTCATCTATAGTCTACAATTCAGTGACCGTCACTTGGACATAAATTAGCATTTAAAACAACCAAAATATCACGAAATGCTGTGGTTTTATCGCATTTTACGCATAATGGCATATTAATGGGTATCCACAACTCAGATAAATGCTCTCTGTTTTACTAATGAACACCAGCTTTAATCTAAATTTTAAAAATTGAATTTATTTCTTCTGCTCCGAAAGTGCTAAATATATAGTTTTTATCGGCTAAGTTTTGTAATTTAAGCTGCAGTTTTTCAAATTTTCTTTTTTTTATCGAAAAAGGGTTTTTTTCAATGAGATTTGTATAAAGGTACCCGGGTACCTTGTAGGTCAAAATGTGTAGCTTTTTTTGTCAGTCACATAAAGGTTAAATATCTCGAAACAGAAAAAACTGGACTTACTATGCTTTCAAAATAAGCGGCAATAATGTCGATTTTGATATATCTAGAGAACAGTTAGAATGGCAGCTTCTGAACTTGGTGTCTGCAATTCTTTAAAATTTTCTTATGAGAAACATATTTTGTAGGTCTACAACACAATGTCTCTACCTTGTATAATATAAAAATGTCAATCCAAAGGCAAACAGTAACACACATAATTCCCGCGACATCCCAAGCGGGACCATCAATGAGCTGCATCCGATTCTATTTTTAGACTCCGTGAAAGGGATCTACAATTTAACGCCGGCTCCGAGCGGCATATGCATTAGTTAGAGAAGTTTCTCATAGCGTAAATTCTCATAACCAGTCGCTAGCAGTGCTATGAGGTGGTACCGCGGTTGAAAATTATCTGATGGTCTGGTCTGGTATTGAACCGAGAACCTCTTTGTTGGTAGGCGGGTGTCTTACCTACCATTCCACAGCGACACCTTAAAATCATATCACACAAAATATATCACTATGCGTAACGCTTGTATGGAAGTTTTCTATTCATTAGACAATTCTTCCAACTGGTAGAAGTGGTAGAATTTTTTGTTTTTTTTCAAATTTTTTAAACTAAAATTTTCATGATTTTAAATAGAAATTATTTGTAACCTCCTTTTATTTATATAATATATCCTTACAAAAAAATAGCAAAAACTAATATTCCCTTCAACATCTTTTTCATGATTGTTGTTAAATCACTGAACTGTGTCAATTCAAATGTAACAGAAAATATTACAAAACAGAAACCCCAAAAAAAAGTGATTTTAAAATAAAAAAGATACAAATTGCAAACATGAACTCAACGTGTCAATGTACTCAATTCTGAGCTCTTTAACAAGAAAAATGAAGTCAATTGTAATTTTAAGTAAAAAAGTAAAGAGACATTGATAACTTGATACATATGCGTATATACATATGTATGTATATACATATCTACATACAAATATGTATTTTAAAACATACTGCAAATATATATTTCAAATCACACAAAAATCTACTTGTCCTCAAACGGAGTAGGGAATCGAGAACTTATGTGAAAAAATCAATATGATCAAAAGAAATATAACTGTTTTCAAATCAATTGCTTATACATATGTACGTTCCCTTATATGTACATACAAACATATGTATTTAGAAGTACCACAACAATCATATGTAAATGAAGTTCAGCATCAGGGGAGTTTCCTTAGATATAACCGTTTAGGGAAATAGGAGTTATTCTATTGTAATCAAAATGTAAACAGCGAAAGAAGGATAAATTTCAAGCAAATTTTATTTCATTTGTAGTCTGCAGATGAATAGTCATGGAGATCAATTCTTTTTACTTGTTTTAAAACTGTCACACATGTATGTTGCAAACGTTACTATTTCTTTTCAATTGTTAAATGGACACTTGGCAACCTTTATAATAACTTCTTATTAACACCTGATAATAGTTAACGAACACTATGCAACAAATGGAACAAAAATTTCTGATCATAGATAACCACTATATTTTTTTGATGCACTATTGTCGCCTAACTTCAAAAATCATCAGTATTTCAAATTCTATGGATAAGTTTTTCTTGCAGAATTTTTTTTTTTTTTCTAAAATGTGAGATTTTTGTAGGGGCCGCTTCATACATCTTATGATCGCTTTGAAATGATATATTCGATCTCGTTAAACCATATGTTAATAACTTCCAAATTATACCAGCTTTAAGCCATTCTAACGTCTTTTTTAATATAAACCATATTTTTCTATTTTTCTTATTGAGAAACAAATTATAAAAACTTTTTTTTTAAATTATGATATTTTTGATTTATAAAATTCACACAAAATTAGATAGCAGCACATATTTACCAGCTTCACCATTTATTCATGAAGTTGCATGTAATAGAAATAAAATAAACCACAATTTATGAAAATCGATTGGTAAATACATATTTTATTCGCAATAAAGTGAAAGTACCGAGTTGAAAACAAAATTCTTTTGTTGTAATTGCAAGTGAAGGGTCTCGCATAAGCGATTTTTTTTTTTAAATTAATAAATATCACTCATACTCTCAGTGGAATATCTGTCCATCCAATTCTACAATTCTGGTCTATTTTGTCGAATTGCTTCACGCAAACGTCTCATAACGCTCTCTGTTTACTGTGTGGTCTTTTAGCAAAAATTCATGATGCACTACACCGTTGTAATCCATGAAAACCGTGAGCATAGATTTCTTTTTTGACTGAAAACGACGTAGTCTCGGCTCATTTGGTGAACGCCATTCACTTGCCTGATGTCTGGATTGTACGTCGTAATGATCCTTTTGATGAATGTGGGATCGGATTCAGCCTCGCAAATCATATCTTTTGCAACTTCATCACGGTCTCGTTTTTGCATGAAATTTAGGTCTTTTGGCATCAACTTTGCTGCTACACGATGGTAACCCAAATCATTAACCAAATCGCTGTGGACGTATTCATAGGCAATGTTTAAGTCCTCCGTCAACATTTTTTTTTACTTTATTAATGTTTTCGTCGATTTTCGATGTCGATGGTCTGCCACTGATTTCATTATCTTCGATTGACCCACGTCTACATTTGAACTGCTCGTGCCGCTGGTAAACGACCGCTTTCTTTAGAGAATCGTTGTCGAAACACTTTTCCAACATTTCCAACGTTCGTGCACCATTAAATCCCTTTTTTAAGCAAAATTTAATACAAATTTAATGCAAATTTAAACCCATTTCTAAGATTATAAAAAATCGCCAACACATATAGAGATAGATTTACTCTTGGCTACGTAGCTTTTGTAAATGTCAAGCTATGACGCCAAGATTTTATCTGTATATCAACAACAGATGTACCAACTGAACAAAAAAGGAACTCAAATCGGAATGATGGGATCGCCTCAAGGGGGTTTCGGTGGAACTTTATAATCAAGGTGGTATTAACACACAAGACAGGTAAAATTGATAGGCGATTTTCACACGAGATTTCGTAGTATGTATATACTATGCTTACTGTTTGAATTGTTATACGAATTTTTCCGTTCACATGGCATGTAATTGGTTTTTCATGTTATTTATTATATTATTATATATCCACCTATTAATTATATTTTTAACGTATTGTTACGAAAAAAAAATTGCCAAAATTTTGGTATATTTGCCCTATCAGTTTGGCAATACTGCCAAATTGACCATTTTTACATTACATTTGATTTGGCGGTACTGCCAAACTGACAGGGCGAATATACCAAAATTTTGGGCATTTTTTATTTTCGTAAATGATGGTCAATATTTGCGGAACCTTCCAAACTGCAGGCAATTAGGTATATAAAGGGGCTGCTTTACCTAAAAGGGAATTTAGTTATCGTTTTGCTGTCATAAGATAAAGATGTAGTTAAGCGGAAATAAAAGTGTTGTATAATTGAATATTAAGCTGTTGTATTGAGATAAACTGTACAAACGTTATAGTGTAGTAAATAAATAAAACTGTACCAACAACAAAGTGGTTTACTTTTATTTTAACACAATTCAAATGTTTTAAAAAGGTTAACGAACTCAATTGTTTTAAAAAGGTTAAAACGTAACAGTATAGAGAACTCATCGAATTATCAAATTATCTTAAAATTAAACCAAAAACAGTTTTTCATGGCTACTGAAAATTTAAAATTTTGAGTTAATATCCTCTTGCTGGTCAAGTGCGATATATGAAAAGTAAAATTTTATTTTAACAGTTTCTTTTTCAACATCGTTTTAACCGATTACGAAAATTTTCAAAAATCTCCTTTTATTTCACCAATATTTTGCATTAATTCTCGTATACACTTTATACTTTTTTGAACTGATGCAAAAAACAATTGATTGCTTCAATAATAAATACTCCACCATTAATCCCAGTCGAAAGTAAAAAATAAAAATAAACAAACAGTTTCTTATTTGCAGCTTATCTTATTTTGTACATCTACGCTTAAAACAACTGAAGAGTTTATGCAGTCTCTATTAAAGCCAGAAGTGTTGGTACCACCACTACCACCGTCAGTATTGGCATTACTATTACCAATCGTATCTCTGGTGCAGCTGCAACCCTCTTTCCTATAAGCTGATGTTGAGTGCTCGACTGCATATTTTACTATCTTTTATATCGAAGCTCTTTTGTAAATTATTGTTGATGTTATTGTTATTAACAGAATTCATTTACTCCAGAGTTGTTGCAACATCTCTTAAAGTTTGTTCATGCTACTATGACTGTTTTTGCTTGTTTTGTTGCTGTCATGTGTTCAGCAGTTTGTGGTTATTAACAATGATGATGAAAATGACTTTAAATATTTAATTTTTGTCAGTTTTTTCATTAATTTTTTTCGCAGCTATTTTAAATAAGGATTCAATGCTGCTGTGCAAAATGCTTAAATATATATCATCACTGGACTTATTTTGATAAGACTTCTAAACAATCCACATGCATTACTCTTTCGCCATTTATTTTTCATTAATTTTTTGATCACCTGGTGACTGTTTTTCTTCAAATTTTCAAGTTTTCTTTGAATTTGTTAGAGTTTCTTAGAAGATGTGTGGTACTAAAGCAGTCGACAATTTCGCTAAAATTAGCAGACAACATTAACAAAACCTAATCAATTTATAAACAGTTTATAGCGGGAAGGCCATTTGAAAGTTGAAATTTAAAAATGCAATGAAAAAAAAAAACGTTTTGAAATTTTGCCAAATTTATTTTTTGTTGTGATGTGTAATTGTTCCAATTAGAACCTAAATGTAATTTAAATCATATGGTTGCCACAACTGGCCTCAGAGCACGCCTTCCGATCGGACTAATTTTCGAGAACTTTTTTGAGTGTATGGGATCGTATCTCGTCAATGGCATCACGAATGATAGCCTTCAAATGCTCAGTTGCCTCTATTTTGTCGGCATAACACTTGTCTTTAACGGCGCCCCACAGAAAATTGTCTAACGGTGGCAAATCTCAGCTTCATGGTGGCCAACTGACATCAAAATTCAGGTTAATTAAACGGCCATCAAAGGTTTGATGCAATAAATTGATTGTGGCATGAGATGAATGGCAAGTTGCACCATTCTGTTGAAACCGAACATTGACCTCATTTTCAAAGAAATATGAGCCAATGATACCTCCGCTCCACATTCCGCACCAAACAGTCACTTGTAATGGGTGCATTAACTTCTGTAAGACCAAGTTTTGGTTTTCTGAGCCTCAAATACGGCAATTTTGCTTATTAACGTACCCACAAAGATGATTTTTGAGATTTTTTATTAATATTTTTATTCTTTTTTTTTTGCAATTTCCGACCAATTGTCTTTGCTTTGGAAATAATTTTCCAATAAATACCAATGTTACTCAAGCGTAATTCAATTCATTTCGTTCAGTGGAGATAATTATTGAATTTTGTGACAGAATAGAATGACACAAGTATACCAGATTCGAAATAACTGCTGGTTTAAATTTAAACTGATAAATAGTCAACCTTATACAACCTGGTCAAACGATCGATTCGACTCTGTCACCAATTAACGAAATTGAAGCAAGCAATTCAATTAAAACGGTTAGTAGAGGTGATGTGTTTCATTAAGACAATACAAGACCACACATATATTTGATGGCCTGACAGAAACTGTGAGCGCTCGGCTGGAAAGTTTTGTTGCATCCAAAATATAACCCAGACCTTGCGATTTCAATGAGGCCTGCAAAACGCAATTGGATCAGTTTCTCGCTTAGAAAACCCAGACGCTCAGCATTGATGGCAAATGACCTTACCTCAAAAATGGCGAAAAGTTATCCATGACAACGACATTTGTGAACATGTATTATAAAAATTTTATTATAATTTTTTTAGATAAACGAAGATAGGAAACAGATACACTTAAAACACTTTTCATTATTAGGTCACTAAAATGTTGTTAAATAGCTCTTATAAGACTTTGTGTTAGCAAAACTTAAAAAAAGTGCTAAAAAATCTCGACGAAATATATTTTTTCTTGATTCTTAACAAGCTATTAAAGTTCTTGCAAATCAAGCGAAATCAAGGCCTACACAAGTGTAAAATATACTGAGGTCGGTGGACTTAGAATTGAATGCAGATCGCCAAGCTTTATTCAGAATTCCAAACGCTACTTTAGCCTTTGTAATACGGGACCTTATGTCATCACTTTCATCAACTTTGCTGGAAATAATACTTCCCAAATGGCTGAAAGAGTCGAGAATTTCTACCGATTCTTCGCTTAGAAATATGGATCGGCTATTGTCGGTAATAATTCCAATGCAATAGTCATCTCAAGACACGATCTAGCCACACACCATCTCAGCTGTTGAGGTTCAGTACCGATGAGGGAGCGTCCTTGAGTCAGAAGACATATGTCATTAGCATAGGTCCTCAAATGTACCTCGAAGGTGCCTTGTAAGGCCGGTGAATACTCTTTACGAAAATTTGCAGTCATTCATACAAAATTCTTATAAAAATGCTTTTATTAGCTTATTAAAATGAAAAATATATACAGTTATGGATATAAGTATTTATACACCCCAGTTATTTAATACTATTTGTACGTTTGAATAACATATTTTATATATAATACACATATATTTTTTTATCTACATATGTATGTATTTTATCTGATTAACTTAGCAACTTATAAATTTATCCAACACTGTTGGGATCAAAAGTAAAGTTGGTCCGAAAAACTCGCGGGCCAAGAACAATCTTCAACCGGATTTGGAGGATGCCTAGAATTAATACCCCTAAATGTTAATAAATATTTTATTCCAATTTATACCTAATTCATGCGACATGGAACCCACAAAGTACTGATTACATAATAAAAAAATTCAAAAAATATGATGTTCGAATACATCTGTTATTTTCTGATAATAAATATTCTTTTTTTATATATAGATAAAGATGATCAACTAGTCTTATTGAAAGGGACCTACAGACGCCAGCTCCGAACGTCAGATGTTATAGGTAGTAAAGTTTTTCAAAAGTAAATAGTCAAAATCAGCCGCGTGTAATATTGTGAGGTGATACCGCTGTAGAAAATCTCCAGAACTAAGAACTTTCTGGTTGGTAATCGGGTGTTTTACAGTGGCACACACTATTAAATACATGATGCATGCATTTATGTTTCTGCACATGTCCTCTGAAGTCTCAAAAAGTCTAGATATATTGATTGTCCTTAAATACTAAGCTGAAAAAGCTCCTCTCCACCAGAAATTATTAACCACCTTAAATATGTTTATGAGATTGACGCTATTGTGCAGCAAGGAAAACATGTTTCTGCATCAAGTAGTCTGGAGACGCTGACAAGTAGTACTCTTACAATACACGCTGTAAAAAGTGAATCACTAGATGAAATATTAAGACTTTGCGGTGTCGTGGGGAATGTCCGTTAAGACCCCAAAAAAATCGAATACTGTTCTAGCATTCTTACTTGCTAGAACCTGCATCATGAGACAAAAATGTATAAATTTTTTTTGCTAACGCAACTTGAATTGAAAAAAAAAATTATTTTAACAACAGAACCGGTTAACCAGTTATTTGATAAATTAATAACCGAAAACCGGTTTTTTAAAATTAAAATTTTTTTAAATTATTCGAAAACCAGTTTTTGAAAAAGGTCAAATAATCGATATCCCTAGGCCGAACTGATCAGATAAAAGCAGTTTGACGAGAAAATTTTTACTTAAAAGTATAATTGAATATGCAATTCGAAAAGAGCACATCTCGCACATTTTGGCAAATGCGTTTTTTCATATCAATTAGTCCCAAATGCTTCCCTGCTTCTACTACGCTTGAGAAACTGACATCCCTTGCATTCTTTCTACTTTAGACGTTATGACAGATGGCCACAACTCTGAGATGTGCTCTGCTTAAACAAAGAGTACAAAAAATGCAATGCAGCACCCCTTTTTTTTAACGTGCAAAGCCGTTATTTTTTCTTCTTCTTCCTTGTCGAGCTTATAGAGACAAAGTACCTATTAATTATCTGAAAGTTGCAGATATTGTAAAACTCAAGCAATATATACTGGCAGAATTAAAGGAATCTTGAGATGAAATACTGCAATGACCAACTACAAATGAAAAAGAGCTTTTTAAAGAAGATTTTTGATAAAAATATATTATTTTTGGTAGAAGTATTGCCTTTAATTTTTTGATACCTAAAATAAAATTTTTTGCAAATTTTTTCTCGTTAAGTTTTGTATACTCGATATCATAATTTTCGAAAAGGGCACATCTCACTAATTTCAAATATATTAACAAATATATATAATAAAGTCAATAACCAAATATTCCTGTAATTTTCGGTTAAAAATTAGCCACAAAATGTAATCCGTATAATATTTGTTGAACTATTATATATCATTAAAAAATAATTATTTTTTCTCATTTTCCTGTAAACTTTAAATATTCGGACATGTGCCCTTTTCCAAAATTGCACATTCAATTGGAAATAAAATGTATAGTTGAAAGTTAATCTGAAAAGGTTTACGTAAGCAGTCTCCAATGCAAACTTGGATATAGGCTTTTAAATAAAAACTATTTTAAATTTAACTATTGAACTTATATAGACTTATTTCGGATCTATGTAGTTTTTATCAAATTTTTTCTATATATTTTAAGTTTAGGTGCGTTCTTGCGCACTAATTTATATAGCAATCGTAATATTTATGAATTAGTTAAGACAATATATTTAGTTTTAAATCAAGTTATCTTCTTTTAAGTACATGAAGGTACGACAAATCGGTTTATTACCCGTAACTCAAGTTTTAGGAGAAAAGTGGTATCACTTCCCAGATATTTTTTCTGTCGCACAGTGCTATTTTAACAAGTTTTGTTACAAATTTTAAAATTTAAAAGTTTTTAAAAAGACATACATTTTTTATGTAACTCATCACTGCTTTAAAACTCTGATTTTAGACATTGTAGTACAAATGTAAGCTAACCATCCCACCTAGAAATAATGTGCAAAATATAAGTAAAAGGGAAAACTATAAAATTTAAAGAAAAGGTATAAAAAGAGGTATAATCCTATTGTTCAGCTCAACATATTTGCATTTGGTGAAAACAAGAGTATTTCGCTCTAGAAAACTTTTATGAGGCATGTAAATGAGAGTCAGAAAGAGATTTTTTTTAAAGGACTTGCTTACAATGTTATTCAATATTGTATGTGCTTTTGTATTTAACACAGAATTCTTTTGTCTGTGACATAACTGAATTCAGAGAAGGAGAAAGAACAATATAGCAAAAAAAAAAAAATGACAGTGATTGTTTATATTACTGGTAATACTCGTAAATAAAAATTTAATCGAATTAAATAAATTAAAAACTTTAAACATAAGGCGTTTGGTAAAAATATGTTTTTTATCATTATCATATTTTTAACAACAACAACCCTAATTTTATTTAAAATATAAAACTACTTCTGTGAAATTATCTTCGATATTCTGTGTTAATTATTGTAGCCGGAGCAAAGAAAGCTACTATTTTATTTGAACTTTTAGACAATATTTTGGTTAACTTGGGGAACACTCTTGCAATAATTCCTCTATTTTCCAACAAGATAACGCAGCAGCCCACAACGCCAAGGCAATTGGAAATTCATTTTTGTATATAAACGTAGAGCAATCGACCACTCGCCCGACGGGGTTAACATTACCGCCGCAACTCATCTCCCAGTATCATCGTCATGGTCTCTATGGCCCTACTTTCCACTGCCAAATGCAGCTATCTAGGATCCAATAGAACCTCGAGTGCAGCTGTGTGACAAGTTCTCATTGCCCCAGTTATGCCTATGCACCCTAAACTTTGTACCTTATGTAGCTCTGCCTGGGTTGTTCTCAAACTCGTTCTTACCGTCCATGCAATAATATTCCTGGGTCACTATAATATTCCTGGGTCACAGCCCCAAGATCTTCCTGCTAGCCTCCTGCATACCATAGGTGCATGCGCGGCTTTTCTTGAGAAACGCTTCACTTGAGCTTAGCACGTCAGTCTATTATCCAGTATTATTCCTTGATATTTAACCTTCTGCCTTGGTGGTATTTGCTCGCCCAAGAGTTGAGTATTCCTTCACTTAGAAAGTTTTCTTTTCCTAGTGAAGGGTACTATCATGGTTATGTCCGGGTTAATTCTACTATTACTCCCTACTTGGCTACTGTCCTGTGGCCAGGACCATGGAACTCTATAACTTTGACAAATGCTTCAGGGCAAGACTGTGTAATATGAGAGAGTGGAGAGGTTGGGAGCCTGCATACTCCTTAAGAGAAGAGACCATTTGGTGGTACATGGATATGTCACAGAAGAAAAGTGCTACAGGCGCTGGAGTGTTTGGTCATAGGAGGGAATATTCGGAACCTATGGGAAAGTTTGCCAGCATATATCATGCGAAAGTTTATGTAACTGAGATATGTGCTCAATTTAGTAAGAAGACGTCCTCTCCTCATACTCTTTATTTCCTCCCCAGGTTAAATTGAGGCACATAGGCATACTATTTCATAGTCAGGCCATTCAAGCACTTGGCTCCTATAAGGTTGATTCAAAGATATTATACACTCGACCGTTGGCGCTAGAACCATTTTGTAGACTGTAAAGGAGGACTTGGAAGGACATACTCAATAAAATTGAGGATAATCAGAGGCGGTTACTCTTCTGTGGACCTATGGCTCTGAGACAATCTGAACGTTTGTTGGGCAACTATAACAGGAGAGGATTTGAGATTTGACAACCTGAGGATACTGACTAACTGGGCTGCAGGCTAAATGAACATCTGAGCAAAACGGGATTAGTCTCAAGCACGATGTGCAGATTCTGTGATGAGAAAATTGATTCACCGAAGCACATACTGGGTACATGTGAGGCATTGATATACCCTAGGAGGCAATATCTAGGTAGAAAGTTATCGGTATCAGCTATCGTCCTGAATTTCGTCAGAACGACAAGGTTAAGGTAGTTATTATAGGGAAACCTTTTATAGATGGTGGGCTGTATAATAGATCGAGAAGTTACAGTACTTTTATAGCTCAATGATAATAATCCCATAGAGAATATTTTGGCTCTTCTTTCACAACACGTTAAGCTAGCTGCCACCACCTTGAGACTTTAAAGGATTTGATTTACGTTCATATCTGCATTGAGTTCTTCCCTAAAGAGTTTTTGATTTGTTAAAAATATTTCTGAATTAAAACCATCTGATTTCTAAAAAAATTTTAAGTGTCGTACGCTATATTTATTTCGTTTAGTGTATAAATGTTAAATATGAATTTGATAGTTTTTGGCTTTTCTTTATAAGAAAAGTAGCATCCCTCGAGAAATTCTGATGCTTCAAAGGTCATGATGACTAGTAACTTTTTTTTCGATAACATATGATATTGAAGTGGTAGCGATCGAGTCATCAAAATAATAACATTTATTACCAACAATATTTCCATCTTGTATTATCATTTTAAGTTCTCAAGCTCTAAAAAAAACACCATATATTAAACTTACCCATTAATAATATGGAATTGAATATATTCCTTTATTATTATATGGTTTGTGAGAGCCGCCGCTTATAGCATAAAATTACAAAATTAATATTTATATTAGTTAGTCTGGCATTCGAAAGATATCCGAAATGTTGTACCGATTTTAACCAAAACACAATTGGCTTTGCTCTAGAGGAAAAATAACCCAAAAAACTATGACTTCATTGTAGTGGAGCTTGTAAAAATAAACAACAATAAAAACTTGACATCAGCATAGTCACTTTCATCACATTTTATGTATTGAGAGAAGAATATGTTGAGGAAAATAGAGCAAAACAGTTTGGGGTAAATAAAAATAAATAAATTTAAATACAACCCGGTATGCTTCGCTACCCCCATCTTAAATTTATCTTAAATACTTAGTTATATTTTTACCCTTTTTCCCAATATTGTCCCCTTCCGGTTAAAATCCAATTATTTGTTCTTTCAGAATGACACTGTAGGTTCTGCTTTTTAGCTGTATAAAGTCTTCAAACACATTCATTTTTATATAAAGGGTGTCCAAAATTGAGGTATCATTTTAAATTAAATAAAAAGAAGACTTTTTTCAGATATTTAAAATATTTTTATTTCAGGTTCCGGTTAAAAATGAAAACTTATGTCGGTCAAATGACCTCTCCCATCTTTTTTCCTGGCAATCTCAATCTTTTACCAAAGTTATCAAGCACATTTCTTAAACTGTCTTAAAGTCCCACAAAAGATCTAAAGGTGTCAATTTCCAGGATCTTGGTGGTTATTTATTCCTCCTCTACGGGAATTATTGAGATTTTCGAGCTTTTCGTTCAAAAGCCCATTGTTTCTCTTGTAACAAGTGGCACTCTCCTGTTGAAATCGCATATCCTCTACGTCTTAATCATCAATTTTCCACCACAAAGAGATATAGATCAACTACCTGTAGCGATTTACATTGACGGTAATCGCATTTACATTTTCGTTTTCAAAAAAATATGTTCCGATGATTCTTCCAGACCACAAAGCACACAAAACCGTAACTTTTTGTGGATGTAATGGTTGCTCTAAGATTACTCTTAAACTCTCTTCACCACAAATGCGGATATTCTGCTAGTTGCCGTAGCTTTTGAGCTGTAAATGGACTTCGTCGGTGAAAATTATTTTGTTAAAAATTCTAAACCATAAACAGTTATCATAAGCCAACCTGTTTAAATATACAGACAGTTTTTATCCATTGTAATTTTTGTAATTCAAGATTTTTGGCTTAAGTGGATCGATAGAGC